>JBCGBO010000018.1:1200000-1818539 GCA_039657385.1 Citrus x changshan-huyou
AGGCCACAAAAACGGGTGGGCTATAGTATTGGGGGGTGGGGCTGGCCAACTTCGTCCGCCGGACTCGGAATGGCGCGAGACTTTGCGAGCAGCCTCTGTGTGCCGAAAATAGGCCGCGGGAACAGCCGCGCCCAAAAATAGCCGTCCCAAGGCCGGGGCGCCAAGTTCGTCCAGCGGAAAAACGCCACAAAAACGGGTGGGCTATAGCCTTGGGGGGTGGGGCTGGCCAACTTCGTCCGCCGGACTCGGAATGGCGTGAGACTTTGCGAGTGGCCTACGTGTGCCAAAAATAGACCGCGGGCACAACCGCGCCCAAAATAACTGCCCGAAGGCCGGGGCGCCAAGTTCGTCCAGCGGAAAAAGGCCACAAAAACGGGTGGGCTATAGCCTTGGGGGGTGGGGCTGGCCCACTTCGTCCGCCGGACTATGAAATGGCGCGAGACTTTGTGAGCGGCCTACGTGTGCCAAAAATAGGCCGCGGGCACAACCGCGCCCAAAAATAACCAATCGAAGGCCGGGGCGCCAAGTTCGTCCAGCGGAAAATGGCCACAAAAACGGGCGGGCTATAAGCTTGGGGGGTGGGGCTGGCCAACTTCGCCCGCCGGACTCGGAATGGCGCGAGTCTTTGCGAGCGGGCTCCGTGTACCAAAAATAGGCTGCGGGCACAGCCGCGCCTAAAAATAACCGCCCGACGGCCGGGGCGCAAAGTTCGTCCAGCGGAAAATGGCCACAAAAACGGGTGGGCTATAGCCTTGGGGGGTGGGGCTGGCCAACTTCGCCCGCTGGACTCGGAATGGCGCGAGACTTTGCGAGCGGGCTCCGTGTGCCAAAAATAGGCCGCGGGCACAGCCTTGCCTAAAAATAACCGTTCAAAGGCCGGGGCGCCAAGTTCGTCCAGCGGAAAATGGCCACAAAAATGGGTGGGCTATAGCCTTGGGGGGTGGGGCTGGCCAACTTCGTCTGCCGGACTCGGAATGGCGCGAGACTTTGCGAGCAGCCTGCATGTGCCAAAAATAGGCCGCGGGCACAGCCGCGTCCGAAAATAACCGTCGGAAGGCCGGGGCGCCAAGTTCGTCCAGCGGAAAAAGGCCACAAAAACGGGTGGGCTATAGCCTTGGGGGGTGGGGCTGGCCAACTTCGTCCGCCGGACTTGGAGTGGCGCGAGACTTTGCGAGAGGCATCCGTGAACCAAAAATAGGCCGCGGGCACAGCAGCGCCCAAAAACAAACGCCCGAAGGCCGGGGCGCCAAGTTCGTCCAGCGGAAAAAGGCCACAAAAACGGGTGGGCTACAGCCTTGGGGGGTGGGGCTGGCCCACTTTGTCCGCCGGACTCGGAATGGCGCGAGACTTTACGAGCGGCCTCCGTGTACCAAAAATAGGCCGCGGGCACAGCCGCACCCAAAGACAACCGCCCGAAGGCCGGGGCGCCAAGTTCGTCCAGCGGAAAAAGGCCACAAAAACGGGTGGGCTATAGCCTTGGGGAGTGGGGCTGGCCAACTTCGTCCGCCGGACTAGGAATGGCGCGAGACTTTGTGAGCGGCCTCCGTGTGCCAAAAATAGGCCGCGGTCACAGCCGCGCCCAAAAATAACCGCCCGAAGGCCGGGGCGCCAAGTTCATCCAGCGGAAAAAGGCCACAAAAACGGGTGGGCTATAGTCTTGGGGGGTGGGGCTGGCCAACTTCGTCCGCCGGACTCGGAATGGCGCGAGACTTTGCAAGCGGCCTCCATGTACCAAAAATAGGCCGCGGGCACATCCGTGTGCAAAAACAACCGCCCGAAGGGCGGGGCGCCAAGTTCGTCCAGCGGAAAAAGGCCACAAAAACGGGAGGCCTATCGCCTTGGGGGGTGGGGCTGGCCAACTTCGTCCGCCGGACTCGAAATGGCGCGAGACTTTGCGAGCGGCCTCCGTGTGCCAAAAATAGGCCACGGACACAGCCGCGCCCGAAAATAACCGCCCTAAGGCCGGGGCACCAAGTTTGTCCAGCGGAAAAAGGCCACAAAAACGGGTGAGCTATAGCCTTGGGGGGTGGGGCTGGCCAACTTCGTCCGCCGGACTCGGAATGGCACGAGACTTTGTGAGCGGCCTCCATGTACCAAAAATAGGCCGCGGGCACAGCCGCGCCCAAAAACAACCTCCCGAGGGCCGGGGCGCCAAGTTCGTCCAGCGGAAAAAGCCCACAAAAACGGGTGGGCTATAGCCTTGGGGGGTGGGGCTGGCCAACTTCGTCCGCCGGACTCGGAATGGCGCGAGACTTTACGAGCGGTATCCGTGTACCAAAAATAGGCTGCGGGCACACCCGCGCCCAAAAACAACTGCCCGAAGTCCGGGGCGCCAAGTTCGTCCTGCGGAAAAAGGCCACAAAAACGGGTGGGCTATAGCCTTGGGGGGTGGGGCTGGCCAACTTCGTCCGCCGGACTCGCAATGGCGCGAGACTTTGCGAGCGGCCTCCGTGTGCAAAAAATAGGCCGCGGGCACAGCCGCGCCCAAAAATAACTCCCCCAAGGCCGGGGCGCCAAGTTCGTCCAGCGGAAAAAGGCCACAAAAACGGGTGGGCTATAGCCTTGGGGGTTGGGGCTGGCCAACTTCGTCCACCGGACTAGGAATGGTGTGAGACTTTGCGAGCAGCCTCCGTGTGCCAAAAATAGGCTGTGGGCATTGCCGTGCCCAAAAATAACCGCCCGAAGGCCGGGGCGCCAAGTTCGTCCAACGGAGAAAGGCCACAAAAACGGGAGGCCTATCGCCTTGGGGGGTGGGGCTGGCCAACTTCGTCCGCCGGACTCGAAATGGCGCGAGACTTTGCGAGCGGCCTCCGTGTGCCAAAAATAGGCCACGGACACAGCCGCGCCCGAAAATAACCGCCCTAAGGCCGGGGCACCAAGTTTGTCCAGCGGAAAAAGGCCACAAAAACGGGTGGGCTATAGCCTTGGGGGGTGGGGCTGGCCAACTTCGTCCGCCGGACTCAGAATGGCGCGAGACTTTGCGAGCGGTCTCCGTGTGCCAAAAAATCGGCCGCGGGCACAGCCGCGCCCAAAAATAACCGCCCGAAGGCCAGGGCGCCAAGTTCGTCCAACGGAAAAAGGCCACAAAAACGGGTGGGCTATAGCCTTGGGGGGTGGGGCTGGCCCACTTCGTCCGACGGACTCGGAATGGCGCGAGACTTTGCGAGCGGCCTCCGTGTCCCGAAAATAGACCGCGGGAACAGCCGCGCCCAAAAATAGCCGCCCCAAGGCCGGGGCGCCAAGTTCGTCCAGCGGAAAAAGGCCACAAAAACGGGTGGGCTATAGCCTTGGTGGGTGGAGCTGGCCAACTTCGTCCGCCGGACTCTGAATGGCGCGAGACTTTGCGAACGGCCTCCGTGTGCCCAAAATAGGCCGCGGGCACAGCCGCGCCCAAAAATAACCGCCCGAAGGCCGGGGCGCCAAGTTCGTCCTGCGGAAAAAGGCCACAAAAACGGGTGGGCTATAGCCTTGGGGGAAGGGGCTGGCAAACTTCGTCCGCCGGACTCGGAATGGCGCAAGACTTTGCGAGCGGCCTCCATGTCCCGAAAATAGGCCGCGGGAACAGCCGCGCCCAAAAATAGCCGCCCCAAGGCCGGGGCGCCAAGTTCGTCCAGCGGAAAAAGGCCACAAAAACGGGTGGGCTATAGCCTTGGGGGGTGGGGCTGGCCAACTTCGTCCGCCGGACTCAGAATGGCGCGAGACTTTGCGAGCGGTCTCCGTGTGCCAAAAAATCGGCCGCGGGCACAGCCGCGCCCAAAAATAACCGCCCGAAGGCCAGGGCGCCAAGTTCGTCCAACGGAAAAAGGCCACAAAAACGGGTGGGCTATAGCCTTGGGGGGTGGGGCTGGCCAACTTCGTCCGCTTGACTCGGAATGGCGCAAGACTTTGTGAGCGGCTTCCGTGTGCCAAAAATAGGCCGTGGGCACAGCCGTACCAAAAAATAACCACCCGAAGGCCGGGGCGCCAAGTTCGTCCAGCGGAAAAAGGCCACAAAAACGGGTGGGCTATAGCCTTGGGTGGTGGGGCTGGCCAACTTCGTCTGCCAGACTCGGAATGGCGCGAGACTTTGCGAGCGGCCTCCGTGTCCCGAAAACAGGCCGCGGGAACAGCCGCGCCCAAAAATAGCCGCCCCAAGGCCGGGGCGCCAAGTTCGTCCAGCGGAAAAAGGCCACAAAAACGGGTGGGCTATAGCCTTGGGGGGTGGGGCTGGCCAAGTTCGTCCGCCGGACTCGGAATGGCGCGAGAGTTTGCGAGCGGCCTCCGTGTGCCCAAAATAGGCCGCGGGCACAGCCGTGCCCAAAAATAACCGCCCGAAGGCCGTGGCGCCAAGTTCGTCCTGCGGAAAAAGGCCACAAAAACGGGTGGGCTATAGCCTTGGGGGAAGGGGCTGGAAAACTTCGTCCGCCGGACTCGGAATGGCGTGAGACTTTGCGAGCGGCCTCCATGTTCCAAAAATAGGCCGCGGGAACAGCCGCGCCCAAAAATAGCCGCCCCAAGGCCGGGGCGCCAAGTTCGTCCAGCGGAAAAAGGCCACAAAAACTGGTGGGCTATAGCATTGGGGGGTGGGGCTGGCCAACTTCGTCCGCCGGACTCGGAATGGCGCGAGACTTTGCAAGCGGCCTCCGTGTGCCAAAAATAGGCCGCGGGAACAGCCGCACCCAAAAATAACCCCCCCAAGGCCAGGCCGCCAAGTTCGTCCAGCGGAAAAAGGCCACAAAAACGGGTGGGCTATAGCATTGGGGGGTGGGGCTGGCCAACTTCGTTCGCCGGACTCGGAATGGCGCGAGACTTTGCGAGCAGCCTCCGTGTGCCAAAAATAGGCCGCGGTCACAGCCGCGCCCAAAAATAACCGCCCGAAGGCCGGGGCGCGAAGTTCGTCCAGCGGAAAAAGGCCACAAAAACGGGTGGGCTATAGTATTGGGGGGTGGGGCTGGCCAACTTCGTCCGCCGGACTCGGAATGGCGCGAGACTTTGCGAGCAGCCTCTGTGTGCCGAAAATAGGCCACGGGAACAGCCGCGCCCAAAAATAGCCGTCCCAAGGCCGGGGCGCCAAGTTCGTCCAGCGGAAAAACGCCACAAAAACGGGTGGGCTATAGCCTTGGGGGGTGGGGCTGGCCAACTTCGTCCGCCGGACTCGGAATGGCGTGAGACTTTGCGAGTGGCCTACGTGTGCCAAAAATAGACCGCGGGCACAACCGCGCCCAAAATAACTGCCCGAAGGCCGGGGCGACAAGTTCGTCCAGCGGAAAAAGGCCACAAAAACGGGTGGGCTATAGCCTTGGGGGGTGGGGCTGGCCCACTTCGTCCGCCGGACTCGGGATGGCGCGAGACTTTGTGAGCGGCCTACGTGTGCCAAAAATAGGCCGCGGGCACAACCGCGCCCAAAAATAACCAATCGAAGGCCGGGGCGCCTAGTTCGTCCAGCGGAAAATGGCCACAAAAACGGGCGGGCTATAAGCTTGGGGGGTGGGGCTGGCCAACTTCGCCCGCCGGACTCGGAATGGCGCGAGACTTTGCGAGCGGGGTCCGTGTACCAAAAATAGGCTGCGGGCACAGCCGCGCCTAAAAATAACCGCCCGACGGCCGGGGCGCAAAGTTCGTCCAGCGGAAAAAGGCCACAAAAACGGGTGGGCTATAGCATTGGGGGGTGGGGCTGGCCAACTTCGTTCGCCGGACTCGGAATGGCGCGAGACTTTGCGAGCGGCCTCCGTGTGCCAAAAATAGGCCGCGGTCACAGCCGCGCCCAAAAATAACCGCCCGAAGGCCGGGGCGCCAAGTTCGTCCAGCGGAAAAAGGACACAAAAACGGGTGGGCTATAGTATTGGGGGGTGGGGCTGGCCAACTTCGTCCGCCGGACTCGGAATGGCGCGAGACTTTGCGAGCAGCCTCTGTGTGCCGAAAATAGGCCGCGGGAACAGCCGCGCCCAAAAATAGCCGTCCCAAGGCCGGGGCGCCAAGTTCGTCCAGCGGAAAAACGCCACAAAAACGGGTGGGCTATAGCCTTGGGGGGTGGGGCTGGCCAACTTCGTCCGCCGGACTCGGAATGGCGTGAGACTTTGCGAGTGGCCTACGTGTGCCAAAAATAGGCCGCGGGCACAACCGCGCCCAAAATAACTGCCCGAAGGCCGGGGCGCCAAGTTCGTCCAGCGGAAAAAGGCCACAAAAATGGGTGGGCTATAGCCTTGGGGGGTGGGGCTGGCCCACTTCGTCCGCCGGACTCGGGATGGCGCGAGACTTTGCGAGCGGCCTCCGTGTCCCGAAAATAGACCGCGGGAACAGCCGCGCCCAAAAATAGCCGCCCCAAGGCCGGGGCGCCAAGTTCGTCCAGCGGAAAAAGGCCACAAAAACGGGTGGGCTATAGCCTTGGTGGGTGGGGCTGGCCAACTTCGTCCGCCGGACTCTGAATGGCACGAGACTTTGCGAGCGGCCTCCGTGTGCCCAAAATAGGCCGCGGGCACAGCCGCGCCCAAAAATAACCGCCCGAAGGCCGGGGCGCCAAGTTCGTCCAGCGGAAAAAGGCCACAAAAACGGGTGGGCTATAGCCTTGGTGGGTGGGGCTGGCCAACTTCGTCCGCCGGACTCTGAATGGCGCGAGACTTTGCGAGCGGCCTCCGTGTGCCCAAAATAGGCCGCGGGCACAGCCGCGCCCAAAAATAACCGCCCGAAGGCCGGGGCGCCAAGTTCGTCCTGCGGAAAAAGGCCACAAAAACGGGTGGGCTATAGCCTTGGGGGAAGGGGCTGGCAAACTTCGTCCGCCGGACTCGGAATGGCGCAAGACTTTGCGAGCGGCCTCCATGTCCCGAAAATAGGCCGCGGGAACAGCCGCGCCCAAAAATAGCCGCCCCAAGGCCGGGGCGCCAAGTTCGTCCAGCGGAAAAAGGCCACAAAAACGGGTGGGCTATAGCCTTGGGGGGTGGGGCTGGCCCACTTCGTCCGCCGGACTCAGAATGGCGCGAGACTTTGCGAGCGGTCTCCGTGTGCCAAAAAATCGGCCGCGGGCACAGCCGCGCCCAAAAATAACCGCCCGAAGGCCAGGGCGCCAAGTTCGTCCAACGGAAAAAGGCCACAAAAACGGGTGGGCTATAGCCTTGGGGGGTGGGGCTGGCCAACTTCGTCCGCTTGACTCGGAATGGCGCAAGACTTTGTGAGCGGCTTCCGTGTGCCAAAAATAGGCCGTGGGCACAGCCGTACCAAAAAATAGCCGCCCCAAGGCCGGGGCGCCATGTTCGTCCAGCGGAAAAAGGCCACAAAAACGGGTGGGCTATAGCCTTGGTGGGTGGGGCTGGCCAACTTCGTCCGCCGGACTCTGAATGGCGCGAGACTTTGCGAGCGGCCTCCGTGTGCCCAAAATAGGCCGCGGGCACAGCCGCGCCCAAAAATAACCGCCCGAAGGCCGTGGCGCCAAGTTCGTCCTGCGGAAAAAGGCCACAAAAACGGGTGGGCTATAGCCTTGGGGGAAGGGGCTGGAAAACTTCGTCCGCCGGACTCGGAATGGCGTGAGACTTTGCGAGCGGCCTCCATGTTCCAAAAATAGGCCGCGGGAACAGCCGCGCCCAAAAATAGCCGCCCCAAGGCCGGGGCGCCAAGTTCGTCCAGCGGAAAAAGGCCACAAAAACTGGTGGGCTATAGCATTGGGGGGTGGGGCTGGCCAACTTCGTCCGCCGGACTCGGAATGGCGCGAGACTTTGCAAGCGGCCTCCGTGTGCCAAAAATAGGCCGCGGGAAAAGCCGCACCCAAAAATAACCCCCCCAAGGCCAGGCCGCCAAGTTCGTCCAGCGGAAAAAGGCCACAAAAACGGGTGGGCTATAGCATTGGGGGGTGGGGCTGGCCAACTTCGTTCGCCGGACTCGGAATGGCGCGAGACTTTGCGAGCGGCCTCCGTGTGCCAAAAATAGGCCGCGGTCACAGCCGCGCCCAAAAATAACCGCCCGAAGGCCGGGGCGCCAAGTTCGTCCAGCGGAAAAAGGACACAAAAACGGGTGGGCTATAGTATTGGGGGGTGGGGCTGGCCAACTTCGTCCGCCGGACTCGGAATGGCGCGAGACTTTGCGAGCAGCCTCTGTGTGCCGAAAATAGGCCGCGGGAACAGCCGCGCCCAAAAATAGCCGTCCCAAGGCCGGGGCGCCAAGTTCGTCCAGCGGAAAAACGCCACAAAAACGGGTGGGCTATAGCCTTGGGGGGTGGGGCTGGCCAACTTCGTCCGCCGGACTCGGAATGGCGTGAGACTTTGCGAGTGGCCTACGTGTGCCAAAAATAGGCCGCGGGCACAACCGCGCCCAAAATAACTGCCCGAAGGCCGGGGCGCCAAGTTCGTCCAGCGGAAAAAGGCCACAAAAATGGGTGGGCTATAGCCTTGGGGGGTGGGGCTGGCCCACTTCGTCCGCCGGACTCGGGATGGCGCGAGACTTTGCGAGCGGCCTACGTGTGCCAAAAATAGGCCGCGGGCACAACCGCGCCCAAAAATAACCAATCGAAGGCCGGGGCGCCAAGTTCGTCCAGCGGAAAATGGCCACAAAAACGGGCGGGCTATAGCCTTGGCGGGTGGGGCTGGCCAACTTCGCCCGCCGGACTCGGAATGGCGCGAGACTTTGCGAGCGGGCTCCGTGTACCAAAAATAGGCTGCGGGCACAGCCGCGCCTAAAAATAACCGCCCGACGGCCGGGGCGCAAAGTTCGTCCAGCGGAAAATGGCCACAAAAACGGGTGGGCTATAGCCTTGGGGGGTGGGGCTGGCCAACTTCGCCCGCCGGACTCGGAATGGCGCGAGACTTTGCGAGCGGGCTCCGTGTGCCAAAAATAGGCCGCGGGCACAGCCTTGCCTAAAAATAACCGTTCAAAGGCCGGGGCGCCAAGTTCGTCCAGCGGAAAATGGCCACAAAAATGGGTGGGCTATAGCCTTGGGGGGTGGGGCTGGCCAACTTCGTCCGCCGGACTCGGAATGCCGCGAGACTTTGCGAGCAGCCTCCTTGTGCCAAAAATAGACCGCGGGCACAGCCGTACCCAAAATAACCGCCCGAAGGCCGGGGCGTCAAGTTCGTCCAGCGGAAAAAGGCCACAAAAACGGGTGGTCTATAGCCTTGGGGGGTGGAGCGGGCCAACTTCGTCCGCCGACTCGGAATTGCGCGAGACATTGCGAGCGGCCTCTGTGTGCCAAATATAGGCCGCGGGCACAGCCGCACCAAAAAATAACCGCCCAAAGGCCGGGGAGCCAAGTTCGTCCAGCGGAAAAAGGCCACAAAAACGCGTGGGCTATAGCCTTGGGGGGTGGGGCTGGCCAAATTCGTCCGCCGTACTCGGAATGGCACGAGAATTTGCGAGCGGCCTCTGTGTGCCAAAAATAGGCCGCGGGCACAGCCGCGCCCAAAAATAGCCGTCCCAAGGCCGGGGCGCCAAGTTCGTCCAGCGGAAAAAGGCCACAAAAACGGGTGGGCTATAGCCTTGGGGGGTGGGGCTGGCCAACTTCGTCCGCCGGACTCAGAATGGCGCGAGACTTTGCGAGCGGTCTCCGTGTGCCAAAAAATCGGCCGCGGGCACAGCCGCGCCCAAAAATAACCGCCCGAAGGCCAGGGCGCCAAGTTCGTCCAACGGAAAAAGGCCACAAAAACGGGTGGGCTATAGCCTTGGGGGGTGGGGCTGGCCAACTTCGTCCGCTTGACTCGGAATGGCGCAAGACTTTGTGAGCGGCTTCCGTGTGCCAAATATAGGCCGTGGGCACAGCCGTGCCAAAAAATAACCACCCGAAGGCCGGGGCGCCAAGTTCGTCCAGCGGAAAAAGGCCACAAAAACGGGTGGGCTATAGCCTTGGGGGGTGGGGCTGGCCAAGTTCGTCCGCCGGACTCGGAATGGCGCGAGAGTTTGCGAGCGGCCTCCGTGTGCCCAAAATAGGCCGCGGGCACAGCCGTGCCCAAAAATAACCGCCCGAAGGCCGTGGCGCCAAGTTCGTCCTGCGGAAAAAGGCCACAAAAACGGGTGGGCTATAGCCTTGGGGGAAGGGGCTGGAAAACTTCGTCCGCCGGACTCGGAATGGCGTGAGACTTTGCGAGCGGCCTCCATGTTCCAAAAATAGGCCGCGGGAACAGCCGCGCCCAAAAATAGCCGCCCCAAGGCCGGGGCGCCAAGTTCGTCCAGCGGAAAAAGGCCACAAAAACTGGTGGGCTATAGCATTGGGGGGTGGGGCTGGCCAACTTCGTCCGCCGGACTCGGAATGGCGCGAGACTTTGCAAGCGGCCTCCGTGTGCCAAAAATAGGCCGCGGGAACAGCCGCACCCAAAAATAACCCCCCCAAGGCCAGGCCGCCAAGTTCGTCCAGCGGAAAAAGGCCACAAAAACGGGTGGGCTATAGCATTGGGGGGTGGGGCTGGCCAACTTCGTTCGCCGGACTCGGAATGGCGCGAGACTTTGCGAGCGGCCTCCGTGTGCCAAAAATAGGCCGCGGTCACAGCCGCGCCCAAAAATAACCGCCCGAAGGCCGGGGCGCCAAGTTCGTCCAGCGGAAAAAGGCCACAAAAACGGGTGGGCTATAGTATTGGGGGGTGGGGCTGGCCAACTTCGTCCGCCGGACTCGGAATGGCGCGAGACTTTGCGAGCAGCCTCTGTGTGCCGAAAATAGGCCGCGGGAACAGCCGCGCCCAAAAATAGCCGTCCCAAGGCCGGGGCGCCAAGTTCGTCCAGCGGAAAAACGCCACAAAAACGGGTGGGCTATAGCCTTGGGGGGTGGGGCTGGCCAACTTCGTCCGCCGGACTCGGAATGGCGTGAGACTTTGCGAGTGGCCTACGTGTGCCAAAAATAGGCCGCGGGCACAACCGCGCCCAAAATAACTGCCCGAAGGCCGGGGCGCCAAGTTCGTCCAGCGGAAAAAGGCCACAAAAACGGGTGGGCTATAGCCTTGGGGGGTGGGGCTGGCCCACTTCGTCCGCCGGACTCGGGATGGCGCGAGACTTTGCGAGCGGCCTACGTGTGCCAAAAATAGGCCGCGGGCACAACCGCGCCCAAAAATAACCAATCGAAGGCCGGGGCGCCAAGTTCGTCCAGCGGAAAATGGCCACAAAAACGGGCGGGCTATAGCCTTGGGGGGTGGGGCTGGCCAACTTCGCCCGCCGGACTCGGAATGGCGCGAGACTTTGCGAGCGGGCTCCGTGTACCAAAAATAGGCTGCGGGCACAGCCGCGCCTAAAAATAACCGCCCGACGGCCGGGGCGCAAAGTTCGTCCAGCGGAAAATGGCCACAAAAACGGGTGGGCTATAGCCTTGGGGGGTGGGGCTGGCCAACTTCGCCCGCCGGACTCGGAATGGCGCGAGACTTTGCGAGCGGGCTCCGTGTGCCAAAAATAGGCCGCGGGCACAGCCTTGCCTAAAAATAACCGTTCAAAGGCCGGGGCGCCAAGTTCGTCCAGCGGAAAATGGCCACAAAAATGGGTGGGCTATAGCCTTGGGGGGTGGGGCTGGCCAACTTCGTCCGCCGGACTCGGAATGCCGCGAGACTTTGCGAGCAGCCTCCGTGTGCAAAAAATAGACCGCGGGCACAGCCGTACCCAAAATAACCGCCCGAAGGCCGGGGCGTCAAGTTCGTCCAGCGGAAAAAGGCCACAAAAACGGGTGGGCTATAGCCTTGGGGGGTGGAGCGGGCCAACTTCGTCCGCCGGACTCGGAATGGCACGAGAATTTGCGAGCGGCCTCTGTGTGCCAAAACTAGGCCGCGGGCACAGCCGCGCCCAAAAATAGCCGTCCCAAGGCCGGGGCGCCAAGTTCGTCCAGCGGAAAAAGGCCACAAAAACGGGTGGGCTATAGCCTTGGGGGGTGGGGCTGGCCAACTTCGTCCGCCAGACTCGGAATGGCGTGAGACTTTGCGAGCGGCCTACGTGTGCCAAAAATAGGCCGCAGGCACAACCGCGCCCAAAAATAACAAATCGAAGGCTGGTGCGCCAAGTTCGTCCAGCGGAAAATGGCCACAAAAACGGGTGGGCTATAGCCTTGGGGGGTGGGGCTGGCCAACTTCGTCCGCCGGACTCGGAATGCTGCGAGACTTTACGAGGGGCCTCCGTGTGCCAAAAATAGGCCGCGGGCACAGCCGAACCCAAAAATAACCGCCCGAAGGCCGGGGCGCCATGTTCGTCCAGCGGAAAAAGGCCACAAAAACGGGTGGGCTATATCCTTGGGGGGTGGGGCTGGCCAACTTCGTCCTCCGGACTCGGGATGGCGCGAGACTTTTCGAGCGGGCTCCGTGTGCCAAAAATAGGCCGCGGGCACAGCCGCGACTAAAAATAACCGTCCGAAGGCCGGGGCGCCAAGTTCGTCCAGCGGAAAAAGGCCACAAAAACGGGTGGGCTATAGCCTTGGGGGGTGGGGCTGGCCAACTTCGTCCTCCGGACTCGGAATGGCGCGAGACTTTGCGAGCGGCCTCCGTGTACCAAAAATAGGAAGCGCGCACAGCCGCGACCAAAAATAACCGCCCGAAGGCCGGTGCGCCAAGTTCGTCCAGCGGAAAAAGGCCTCAAAAACGGGTGGGCTATAGCCTTGGGGGGTGGGGCTGGCCGACTTCGACCGCCGGACTCGGAATGGCGCGAGACTTTGCGAGCGGCCTGCGTGTGCCAAAATTAGGCCGCGGGCACAGCCGTGCCCAAAAATAACCACCGGAAGGCCGGGGCGCTAAGTTCGTCCAGCGGAAAAAGGCCACAAAAACGGGTGGGCTATAGCCTTGGTGGGTGGGGCTGGCCAACTTCGTCTGCCGGACTCGGAATGGCGCGAGACTTTTCGAGTGGCCTCCGTGTGCCAAAAATAGGCCGCGGGCACAGCCGAACCCAAAAATAACCGCCCGAAGGCCGGGGCGCCATGTTCGTCCAGCGGAAAAAGGCCACAAAAACGGGTGGGCTATAGCCTTGGGGGGTGGGGCTGGCCAACTTCGTCCGCCGGACTTGGAATGGCGCGAGACTTTGCGAGCGGCCTCCGTGTGCCAAAAATAGGCCGCGGGCACGGCTGCATCCAAAAATAACCGCACGAAGGCCGGGGCGCCAAGTTCGTCCAGCGGAAAAAGGCCACAAAATCGGGTGGGCTATAGTCTCGGGGGGTGGGGCCGGCCAACTTCGTCCGCCGGACTTCGAATGGCGCGAGACTTTGCGAGCGGCCTCCATGTGCCAAAACTATGTCGCGGGTACAGCTGCGCCCAAAAATAACCGCCCGAAGGTCGGGCCGCCAAGTTCGTCCAGCAGAAAATGGCCACAAAATCAGGTGGGCTATAGCCTTGGGGGGTGGGGCTGGCCCACTTCGTTCTCCGGACTCGTAATGGCCCGAAAATTTGCGAGCGGCCTCCGTGTGCCAAAAATAGGCACCGGGCGCAGCCGCACCCAAAAATAACCGCCCGAAGTCCAGGGCGCCAAGTTCGTCCAGCGGAAAAAGGCCACAAAAACGGGTGGGCTATACCCTTGGGGGGTGGGGCTGGCCAACTTCATCCGCCGGACTCGGAATGGCGCGAGACTTTGCGAGCGGCCTCCGTGTGCCAAAAATATGCCGCGGGCACAGCCGCGCCCAAAAATAACTGCCCGACGGCCGGGGCGCCAAATTCGTCCAGCGGAAAAAGGCCACAAAAATGGGTGGGCTATAGCCTTGTGGGTGGGGCTGGCGGAATTCGTCCGCCGGACTCGAAATGGCACGAGACTTTACGAGCAGCCTCCGTGTATAAAAAATAGGCCGCAGGCACAGCCGCGCCCAAAAATAACTGCCCGAAGGCCGGGGGGCCAAGTTCTTCCAGCGGAAAAAGGCCACAAAAACGGGTGGGCTATAGCCTTGGGGGGTGGGACTGGCCAACTTCGTCCGCGGGACTCGGAAAGGCGCGAGACTTTGTGAGCAGCCTCCGTGTGTCAAAAATAGGCTGCGGGCACAGCCGCTCCCAAAAATAACCGCCCGAAGGCCGGGGCGCCAACTTCGTCCAGCGGAAAAAGGCCACAAAAACGGGTGGGCTATAGCCTTGGGGGGTGGGGCTGGCCCACTTCGTCCGCCGGACTCGGAACGGCGCGAGACTTTGCGAGCGGCCTCCGTGTGCCAAAAATATGCCACGGGCACAGCCGCGCCCAAAAATAACCGCCCGAAGGCCGGGACGCCAAGTTCGTCCAGCGGAAAAAGGCCACAAAAACGGGTGGGCTATAGCCTTGGCGGGTGGGGCTGGCCAACTTCGTCCGCCGTACTCGGAATGGCGGGAGACTTTGCGAGCGGCCTCCATGGGCCAAAAATAGGCCGCGGGCACATCCGAGCTCAAAAATAACCGCCCGAAGGCCGGGGCGCCAAGTTCGTCCAGCGGAAAAAGGCCACAAAAACGGGTGGGCTATAGCCTTGAGGGGTGGGGCCTGCCAACTTCGTCCGCCGGACTCGGAATGCCGTGAGAATTTGTGAGGAGCCTCCGTGTGCCAAAAATAGGCCGCGGGCAAATCCACGCCCAAAAATAACTGCCCGAAGGCCGGGGCACCAAGTTCGTCCAGCAGAAAAAGGCCACAAAAACGGGTGGGCTATAGCCTTGGGGGGTGGGGCTGGCCGACTTCGTCCGCCGGGCTCGGAATGCCGCGAGACCTTGCGAGGGACCTCTGTGTGCCAAAAATAGGCCACGGGCAAAGCCGCGCCCAAAAATAGCCGCCCGAAGGCCGGGGCGCCAAGTTCGTCCAGCAGAAAAAGGCCACAAAAACGGGTGGGCTATAGCCTTCATGGGTGGGGCCTGCCAACTTCGTCCGCCGGACTCGGAATGCCGTGAGACTTTGCGAGGGGCCTCCGAGTGCCAAAAATATGCCGCAGGCAAAGCCGCGCCCAAAAATAACCGCCCGAAGGATGGGGCGCCAAGTTCGTCAGGCAGAAATAGGCCACAAAAACGGGTGGGGTATAGCCTTGGGGGGTGGGACTGGCCAACTTCGTCCGCCGGACTCCGAATGGCGCGAGACTTTTCGAGCGGCCTCCGTGTGCCAAAAATAGGCCGCAGGCATAGCCGCGCCCAAAAATAACCACCCGAAGGCCTGGGCGCCAAGTTCGAGCAGCGGAAAATGGCAACAAAAACGGGTGGGCTATAGCCTTGGGGGGTGGCGCTGGCCAACTTCGTCCGCCGGACTCGGAATGGCGTGAGACTTTGCGAGCGGCCTCCGTGTGCCAAAAATAGGCTGCGGGCACAGCCGCACCCAAAAATAACCGCCCGAAGGCCGGGACGCCAAGTTCGTCCAGCGGAAAAAGGCCACAAAAACGGGTGGGCTATAGCCTTGGCGGGTGGGGCTGGCCAACTTCGTCCGCCGTACTCGGAATGGCGGGAGACTTTGCGAGCGGCCTCCATGGGCCAAAAATAGGCCGCGGGCACATCCGAGCTCAAAAATAACCGCCCGAAGGCCGGGGCGCCAAGTTCGTCCAGCGGAAAAAGGCCACAAAAACGGGTGGGCTATAGCCTTGGGGGGTGGGGCTGGCGACCTTCGTCGGCCGGACTCGGAATGGCCCGAAATTTTGCGAGCGGCCTCCGTGTGCCAAAAATAGGCCGCGGGCAGAGCCGCGCCCAAAAATAACCGCCCGAAGGGCGGGGCGCCAAGTTCATCCAGCTGAAAAAGGCCACAAAAACGGGTGGGCTATAGCCTTGCGGGGTGGGGCTGGCCAATTCGTCCGCCGTACTCGGAATGGCGGGAGACTTTGCGAGCGGCCTCCATGGGCCAAAAATAGGCCGCGGGCACATCCGAGCTCAAAAATAACCGCCCGAAGGCCGGGGCGCCAAGTTCGTCCAGCGGAAAAAGGCCACAAAAACGGGTGGGCTATAGCCTTGGCGGGTGGGGCTGGCCAACTTCGTCCGCCGGACTCGGAATGGCACGAGACTTTGCGAGCGGCCTCCGTGTGCCAAAAATAGACCGCGGGCACAGCCGCGCCCATAAATAACCGCCCGAAGGCCGGGGCGCCAAGTTCGTCCAGCGGAAAACGGCCACAAAAACGGGTGGGCTATAGCCTTGGGTGGTGGGGCCGGCCAACTTCGTCCGCCGGACTCGGAATGGCGCGAGACTTTGCGAGCGGCCTCCGTGTGCCAAAAATATGCCACGGGCACAGCCGTGCCCAAAAATAACCACCCGAAGGCCGGGGCGCCAAGTTCGTCCGAGCAGAAAAAGGCCACAAAAACGGGTGGGCTATAGCCTTGGGGGGTGGGGCTGGCCAACTTCGTCCGCCGGACTCGGAACGGCCCGAAATTTTGCGAGCGGCCTCCGTGTGCCAAAATTAGGCCGCGGGCACAGCCGCGCCAAAAAATAACCGCCCGAAGGCCGGGGCGCCAAGTTCGTCCAGCGGAAAAAGGCCACAAAAACGGGTGGGCTATAGCCTTGGGGGTGGGGCTGGCCAACTTCGTCGGCCGGACTCGGAATGGCCCGAAATTTTGCGAGCGGCCTCTGTGTGCCAAAAATAGGCCGCGGGTACAGCCGCGCCCAAAAATAACCGCCCCAAGGCCGGGGCGCCAAGTTCGTCCAGCTGAAAAAGGCCACAAAAACGGGTGGGCTATAGCCTTGCGGGGTGGGGCTGGCCAATTCGTCCGCCGTACTCGGAATGGCGCGAGACTTTGCGAGCGGCCTCCATGTGCCAACAATAGGCCGCGGGCACATTCGAGCTCAAAAATAACCGCCCGAAGGCCGGGGCGCCAAGTTCGTCCAGCGGAAAAAGGCCACAAAAACGGGTGTGCTATAGCCTTGGGGGGTGGGGCTGGCCAACTTCATCCGCCGGACTCGGAATGGCGCGAGACTTTACGAGCGGCCTCCGTGTGCCAAAACTAGGCTGCGGGCACAGCCGCGCCCAAAAATAACTGCCTAAAGACCGGGGCGCCGCGTTCGTCCAGCGGAAAAAGGCCACAAAAACGGGTGGGCTATAGCCTTGGCGGGTGGGGCGGGCCAACTTCGTCCGCCGGACTCGGAATGGCGCGAGACTTTGCGAGCGGCCTCCGTGTGTCAAAAATAGGCAACGGGCACAGCCGCGCCCAAAAATAACTGCCGAAGGCCGGGGCGCCAACTTCGTCCAGCGGAAAAAGGCCACAAAAACGGGTGGGCTATAGCCTTGGGGGGTGGGGCTGGCCGGCTTCGTCCGCCGGACTCGGAATGCCGCGAGACTTTGCGAGGGGCCTCCATGCGCCAAAAATAGGCCGCGGGCAAAGCCGCGCCCAAAAATAACCGCCCGAAGGCCGGGGCGCCATGTTCGTCCAGCGGAAAAAGGCCACAAAAACGGGTGGGCTATAGGCTTGGGGGGTGGGGCTGGCCAACTTCGTCCGCCGGACTCGGAATGCCGCGAAACTTTACGAGGGTCCTCCGTGTACCAAAACTCGGCCGCGGGAAAAGCCGCGCCCAAAAATAACCGCCCGAAGGCCGGGGCGCCTAGTTCGTCCAGCGGAAAAAGGCCACAAAAACGGGTAGGCTATAGCCTTGGGGGGTGGGGCTGGCCAACTTCGTCCGCCGGACTCGGAATGCCGCGAAAATTTACGAGGGGCCTCCGTGTGCCAAAAAACGGCCGCGGGAAATGCCGTACCCAAAAATAACCGCCCGAAGGCCGGGGCGCCAAGTTCATCCAGCGGAAAAAGGCCACAAAAACGGGTGGGCTATAGCCTTGGGGGGTGCGGCTGGCCAACTTCGTCCGCTGGACTCGGAATGCCGCGAGACTTTGCGAGGGGCCTCTGTGTGCCAAAACATAGTCCGTGAGCAAAGCCGCGCCCAAAAATAACCTCCCGAAGGCCGGGGCGCCCAATTCGTCCAGCGGAAAAAGGCCACAAAAACGGGTGGGCTATAGCCTTGGGGGGTGCGGCTGGCCAACTTCGTCCGCCGGACTCGGAATGCCGCTAGACTTTGCGAGGGGCCTCCGTGTGCCAAAAATAGGCTGCGGCCAGAGCCGCGCCCAAAAATAACCGCCCGAAGGCCGGGGTGCCATGTTCGTCTAGCGGAAAAAGGCCACAAAAACAGGTGGGCTATAGCCTTGGTGGGTGGGGCTGGTCAACTTCGTCCGCCGGACTCGGGCTCAGAATGCCGCGAGACTTTGAGAGGGGCCTCCGTGTGCCAAAAATAGGCCGCGGGCAAAGCCGCGACAAAAAATAACCGCCCGAAGGCCGGGGCGCCAAGTTCGTCCAGCAGAAAAAGGCCACAAAAACGGGTGGCCTATAGCCTTGGGGGGTGGGGCTGGCCAATTTCGTCCGCCGGACTCGGAATGCCGGGAGACTTTGCGAGTAGCCTCCGTGTGCCAAAAATAGGCCGCGGGCAAAGCCGCACCCAAAAATAACCGCCCGAAGGCCGGGGAACCAAGTTCGTCCAGCGGAAAAAGGCCACAAAAACGGGTGGGCTATAGCCTTGGGGGTGGGGCTGGCCAACTTCGTCCGCCGGACTGGGAATGACGCGAGACTTTGCGAGCGGCCTCCGTGCGCCAAAATTAGGCTGCGGCCAGAGCCGCGCCCGAAAATAA
Source organism: Citrus x changshan-huyou (assembly GCA_039657385.1). NCBI lineage: Eukaryota > Viridiplantae > Streptophyta > Magnoliopsida > Sapindales > Rutaceae > Citrus > Citrus x changshan-huyou. Next base: position 1,218,422 of record JBCGBO010000018.1, read on the forward strand.
CCGCCCGAAGGCCGGGGCGCCATGTTCGTCTAGCGGAAAAAGGCCACAAAAACAGGTGGGCTATAGCCTTGGTGGGTGGGGCTGGTCAACTTCGTCCGCCGGACTCGGGCTCGGAATGCCGCGAGACTTTGCGAGGGGCCTCCGTGTGCCAAAAATAGGCCGCGGACAAAGCCGCGCCCAAAAATAACCGCCCGAAGGCCGGGGCGCGAAGTTCGTCCAGCGGAAAAAGGCCACAAAAACGGGTGGGCTATAGCCTTGGGGGGTGGGGCTGGCCACCTTCGTCCGCCGGACTCGGACTGCCGCAAGACTTTGCGAGGGGCCTCCGTGTGCAAAAAATAGGCCGCGGGCAAAGCGGCGCCCAAAAATAACCGCCCGAAGGCCGGGGCGCCAAGTTCGTCCATCGGAAAAAGGCCACAAAAACGGGTGGGCTATAGGCTTGCGGGGTGGGGCTGGCCGACTTCGTCCGCCGGACTCGAAATGCCGCGAGACTATGCGAGGGGCCTCCGTGTGCCAAAAATAGGCCGCGGGGAAAGCCGCGCCCAAAAATAACCGCCCGAAGGCCAGGGCGCCAAGTTCGTCCAGCGGAAAAAGGCCACAAAAACGGATGGGCTATAGTCTTGAGGGGTGGGGCTGGCCAACTTCGTCCGCCGGACTCGGAATGCCGCGAGACTTTACGAGGGGCCTCCGTGTTCCAAAAATAGGCCACGGGCAAAGCGGCGCCCAAAAATAACCGCCCGAAGGCCAGGGCGCCAAGTTCGTCCAGCGGAAAAAGGCCACAAAAACGGGTGGGCTATAGCCTTGGGGGGTGGGGCTGGCCAACTTCGTCCGCCGGACTCGGAATGCCGCAAGACTTTGCGAGGGGCCTCCGTGTGCCAAAAATAGGCCGCTGGCAAAGCGGCGCCCAAAAATAACCGCCCGAAGGCCGGGGCGCCAAGTTCGTCCAGCGGAAAAAGGCCACAAAAACGGGTGGGCTATAGCCATGGGGGGTGGGGCTGGCCAACTTCGTCCGCCGGACTCGGAATGCCGCGAGACTTTGCGAGGGGCCTCCGTGTGCCAAAAATAGGCCGCGAGTAAAGCGGCGCCCAAAAATAACCGCCCGAAGGCCGGGGCGCCAAGTTCGTCCATCGGAAAAAGGCCACAAAAACGGGTGGGCTATAGGCTTGCGGGGTGGGGCTGGCCGCCTTCGTCCGCCGGACTCGAAATGCCGCGAGACTATGCGAGGGGCCTCCGTGTGCCAAAAATAGGCTTGCGGGGAAAACCGCGCCCAAAAATAACCGCCCGAAGGCCAGGGCGCCAAGTTCGTCCAGCGGAAAAAGGCCACAAAAACGGGTGGGCTATAGCCTTGAGGGGTGGGGCTGGCCAACTTCGTCCGCCGGACTCGGAATGCCGCGAGACTTTGCGAGGTGCCTCCGTGTGCCAAAAATAGGCCGCGGGTAAATCCGCGCCCAAAAATAACCGCCCGAAGGCCGGGGCGCCAAGTTCGTCCAGCGGAAAAAGGCCACAAAAACGGGTGGGCTATAGCCTTGGGGGGTGGGGCTGGCCAACTTCATCCGCCGGACTCGGAATGCCGCGAGACTTTAGGAGGGGCCTCCATGTGCCAAAAATAGGCCGTGGGCGAAGTCGTGCCCAAAAATAACCGCCTGAAGGCCGGGACGCCAAGTTCGTCCAGCGTAAAAAGTCCACAAAAACGGGTGGGCTATAGCCTTGGGGGACGGGGCTGGCCAACTTCGTCCGCCGGACACGGAATGCCGCGATACTTGGCGAGGGGCCTCCGTGTGCCAAAAATAGGCCATGGGCAAAGCCGCGCCCAAAAATAACCGCCCGAAGGCCAGGGCGCCAAGTTCGTCCAGCGGAAAAAGGCCACAAAAACGGGTGGGCTATAGCCTTGGGGGGTAGGGCTGGCCCACTTCGTCCGCCGGACTCGGATGCCGCGAGACTTTGCAAGGGGCCTCCATGTGCCAAAAATAGGCCACGGGCAAAGCCGCGCCCAAAAATAACCGCCCGAAGGCCGGGGCGCCAAGTTCGTCCAGAGGAAAAAGGCCACAAAAACGGGTGGGCTATAGGCTTGCGGGGTGGGGCTGGCCGACTTTGTCCGCCGGACTCGAAATGCCGCGAGACTATGCGAGGGGCCTCCGTGTGCCAAAAATAGGCCGCGGGGAAAGCCGCGCCCAAAAATAACCGCCCGAAGGCCAGGGCGCCAAGTTCGTCCAGCGGAAAAAGGCCACAAAAACGGGTGGGCTATAGCCTTGAGGGGTGGGGCTGGCCAACTTCGTCCGCCGGACTCGGAATGCCGCGAGACTTTGCGAGTTGCCTCCGTGTGCCAAAAATAGGCCGTGGGTAAATCCGCGCCCAAAAATAACCTCCCGAAGGCCGGGGCGCCAAGTTCGTCCAACGGAAAAAGGCCACAAAAATGGGTGGGCTATAGCCTTGGGGGGTGGGGCTGGCCAACTTCATCCGCCGGACTCGGAATGCCGCGAGACTTTAGGAGGGGCCTCCATGTGCCAAAAATAGGCCGCGGACGAAGTCGTGCCCAAAAATAACCGCCCGAAGGCCGGGATGCCAAGTTCGTCCAGCGGAAAAAGTCCACAAAAACGGGTGGGCTATAGCCTTGGGGGGTGGGGCTGGCCAACTTCGTCCGCCGGACACGGAATGCCGCGAGACTTTGCGAGGGGCCTCCGTGTGCCAAATTTAGGCCACGGGCACAGCCGTGCCCAAAAATAACCGCCCGAAGGCCAGGGCGCCAAGTTCGTCCAGCGGAAAAAGACCACAAAAACGGGTGGGCTATAGCCTTGGGGGGTGGGGCTGTCCAACTTCGTCCGCCGGACTCGGAATGCCGCGAGACTTTGCGAGGGGCCTCCATGTGCCAAAAATAGGCCGCGGGCAAAGCCGCGCCCAAAAATAACCGCCCGAAGGCCGGGGCGCCAAGTTCGTCCAGCGGAAAAAGGCCACAAAAATGGGTGGGCTATAGCCTTGAGGGGTGGGGCTGGCCAACTTCGTCCGCCGGACTCGGAATGCCGCGAGACTTTGCGAGTTGCCTCCGTGTGCCAAAAATAGGCCGCGGGCAAAGCCGCGCCCAAAAATAACCGCCCGAAGGCCGGGGCGCCAAGTTCGTCCAGCGGAAAAAGGCCACAAAAACGGGTGGGCTATAGCCTTGAGGGGTGGGGCTGGCCAACTTCGTCCGCCGGACTCGGAATGCCGCGAGACTTTGCGAGTTGCCTCCGTGTGCCAAAAATAGGCCGCGGGTAAATCCGCGCCCAAAAATAACCGCCCGAAGGCCAGGGCGCCAAGTTCGTCCAGCGGAAAAAGACCACAAAAACGGGTGGGCTATAGCCTTGGGGGGTGGGGCTGTCCAACTTCGTCCGCCGGACTCGGCATGCCGCGAGACTTTGCGAGGGGCCTCCATGTGCCAAAAATAGGCCGCGGGCAAAGCCGCGCCCAAAAATAACCGCCCGAAGGCCGGGGCGCCAAGTTCGTCCAGCGGAAAAAGGCCACAAAAACGGGTGGGCTATAGGTTTGGGGGGTGGGGCTGGCCGACTTCGTCCGCCGGACTCGGCGGAAAAACCCCACAAAAACGGGTGGGCTATAGCCTTGGGGGGTGGGGCTGGCCAACTTCGTCCGCCGGACTCGGAATGCCGCGAGACTTTGCGAGGGGCCTCCGTGTGCCAAAAATAGGCCGCGGGCAAAGTGGCTCCCAAAAATAACCGCCCGAAGGCCGGGGCGCCAAGTTCGTCCAGCGGAAAAAGGCCACAAAAATAGGTGGGCTATGGCCTTGGGGGGTGGGGCTGGCCAACTTCGTCCGCTGGACTCGGAATGCCGTGAGACTTTGCGAGGGGCCTCCGTGTGCCAAAAATAGGCCGCGGGAAAAGCCTCGCCCAAAAATAACCGCCCGAAGGCCGGGGCGCCAAGTTCGTCCTGCGGAAAAAGGCCACAATAACAGGTGGGCTATAGCCTTGGGGGGTGGGGCTGGCCAACTTCGTCCGCCGGACTCGGAATGCCGCGAGACTTTGCGAGGGACCTCCGTGTGCCAAAAATAGGCCGCGGCCAAAGCCGCGCCCAAAAATAACTGCCCGAAGGCCGGGGCGCCAAGTTCGTCCAGCGGAAAAAGGCCACAATAACAGGTGGGCTATAGCCTTGGGGGGTGGGGCTGGCCAACTTCGTCCGCCGGACTCGGACTGCCGCGAGACTTTACGAGGTGCCTCCGTGTGCCAAAAATAGGCCGCGGCCTAAGCCGCGCCCAAAAATAACCGCCCGAAGGCCGGGGCGCCAAATTCGTCCAGCGGAAAAAGGCCACAAAAACGGGTGGACTATAGCCTTGGGGGGTGGGGCTGGCCCACTTCGTCCGCCGGACTCGGACTGCCGCGATACTTTGCGAGGGGCCTCCGTGTGCCAAAAATAGGCCGCGGGCAAAGCGGCGCCCAAAAATAACCGGCCGAAGGCCGGGACGACAAGTTCATCCAGCGGAAAAAGGCCACAAAAACGGGTGGGCTATAGCCTTGGGGGGTGGGGCTGGCCAACTTCGTCCGCCGGACTCGGAATGCCGCGAGATTCTGCGAGGGGCCTCTGTATGCCAAAAAATGGCCACGGGCAAAGCCGCGTCCAAAAATAACCGCCCGAAGGCCGGGGCGCCAAGTTCGTCCAGCGGAAAAAGGCCACAAAAACGGGGGGGCTATAGCCTTGGGGGGTGGGGCTGGCCCACTTCGTCCGCCGGACTCGGAATGCCGCGGGACTTTGCGAGGGGCCTCCGTGTGCCAAAAATAGGCCGCGGGCAAAGCAGCGCCCCAAAATAACTGCCCGTAGGCCGGGGCGACAAGATCGTCCAGCGGAAAAAGGCCACAAAAACGGGTGGGCTATAGCCTTGGGGGGTGGGTCTGGCCAACTTCGTCCGCCGGACTCGGAATGGCGCGAGACTTTGCGAGGGGCCTCCGTGTGCCAAAAATAGGACGCGGGCAAAGCCGCGCCCAAAAATAACAGCCCGAAGGCCGGGGCGCCAAGTTCGTCCACCGGAAAAAGGCCACAAAAACGGGTGGGCTATAGCCTTGGGGGGTGGGGCTGGCCAACTTCGTCCGCCGCACTCGAAATGCCGCGAGACTTTGCGAGGGGCCTCCGTGTGCCAAAATTAGGCCACGGGCAAAGCCGCGCCCAAAAATAACCGCCCGAAGGCCAGGGCACCAAGTTCGTCCAGCGGAAAAAGGCCACAAAAACGGGTGGGCTATAGCCTTGGGGGGTGGGGCTGGCCAACTTCGTCCGCCGGACTCGGAATGCCGCGAGATTTTAGGAGGGGCCTCCATGTGCCAAAAATATGCCGTGGGCGAAACCACGCCCAAAAATAACCGCCCGAAGGCAGGGACGCCAAGTTCGTCCAGCGGAAAAAGTCCACAAAAACGGGTGGGCTATAGCCTTGGGGGATGGGGCTGGCAAACTTCGTCCGCCGGACACAGAATGCCGCGAGACTTGGCGAGGGGCCTCCGTGTGCCAAAAATAGGCCATGGGCAAAGCCGCGCCCAAAAATAACCGCCCGAAGGCCGGGCGCCAAGTTCGTCCAGCGGAAAAAGGCCACAAAAACGGGTGGGCTATAGCCTTGGGGGGTGGGGCTGGCCAACTTCGTCCGCCGGACTCGGATGCCGCGAGACTTTGCGAGGGGCCTCCGTGTGCCAAAAATAGGCCGCGGGCAAAGCCGCGCCCAAAAATAACCGCCCGAAGGCCGGGGCGCCAAGTTCGTCCAGCGGAAAAAGGCCATAAAAACGGGTGGGCTATAGGCTTGCGGGGTGGGGCTGGCCGACTTCGTCCGCCGGACTCGAAATTCCACGAGACTAAGCGAGGGGCCTCCGTGTGCCAAAAATAGGCCGCAGGGAAAGCCGCGCCCAAAAATAACCGCCCGAAGGCCAGGGCGCCAAGTTCGTCCAGCGGAAAAAGGCCACAAAAACGGGTGGGCTATAGCCTTGAGGGGTGGGGCTTGTCAACTTCGTCCGCCGGACACGGAATGCCGCGAGACTTTGCGAGGGGCCTCCATGTGCCAAAATTAGGCCACGGGCAAAGCCGCGCCCAAAAATAACCGCCCGAAGGCCAGGGCGCCAAGTTCGTCCAGCGGAAAAAGGCCACAAAAACGGGTGGGCTATAGCCTTGGGGGGTGGGGCTGGCCAACTTCGTCCGCCGGACTCGGAATGCCGCGAGATTCTGCGAGGGGCCTCCGTATGCCAAAAAATGGCCACGGGCAAAGCCGCGTCCAAAAATAACCGCCCGAAGGCCGGGGCGCCAAGTTCGTCCAGCGGAAAAAGGCCACAAAAACGGGTGGGCTATAGGCTTGCGGGGTGGGGCTGGCCGACTTCGTCCGCCGGACTCGAAATTCCACGAGACTAAGCGAGGGGCCTCCGTGTGCCAAAAATAGGCCGCGGGGAAAGCCGCGCCCAAAAATAACCGCCCGAAGGCCAGGGCGCCAAGTTCGTCCAGCGGAAAAAGGCCACAAAAACGGGTGGGCTATAGCCTTGAGGGGTGGGGCTTGTCAACTTCGTCCGCCGGACACGGAATGCCGCGAGACTTTGCGAGGGGCCTCCGTGTGCCAAAAATAGGCCGCGGGCAATGCGGCGCCCAAAAATAACCGGCCGAAGGCCGGGACGACAAGTTCATCCAGCGGAAAAAGGCCACAAAAACGGGTGGGCTATAGCCTTGGGGGGTGGGGCGGGCCAACTTCGTCCGCCGGACTCGGAATGCCGCGAGATTCTGCGAGGGGCCTCCGTATGCCAAAAAATGGCCACGGGCAAAGCCGCGTCCAAAAATAACCGCCCGAAGGCCGGGGCGCCAAGTTCGTCCAGCGGAAAAAGGCCACAAAAACGGGGGGGCTATAGCCTTGGGGGGTGGGTCTGGCCCACTTCGTCCGCCGGACTCGGAATGGCGCGAGACTTTGCGAGGGGCCTCCGTGTGCCAAAAATAGGACGCGGGCAAAGCCGCGCCCAAAAATAACAGCCCGAAGGCCGGGGCGCCAAGTTCGTCCACCGGAAAAAGGCCACAAAAACGGGTGGGCTATAGCCTTGGGGGGTGGGGCTGGCCAACTTCGTCCGCCGCACTCGGAATGCCGCGAGACTTTGCGAGGGGCCTCCGTGTGCCAAAATTAGGCCACGGGCAAAGCCGCGCCCAAAAATAACCGCCCGAAGGCCAGGGCACCAAGTTCGTCCAGCGGAAAAAGGCCACAAAAACGGGTGGGCTATAGCCTTGGGGGGTGGGGCTGGCCAACTTCGTCCGCCGGACTCGGAATGCCGCGAGATTTTAGGAGGGGCCTCCATGTGCCAAAAATATGCCGTGGGCGAAACCGCGCCCAAAAATAACCGCCCGAAGGCAGGGACGCCAAGTTCGTCCAGCGGAAAAAGTCCACAAAAACGGGTGGGCTATAGCCTTGGGGGATGGGGCTGGCCAACTTCGTCCGCCGGACACAGACTGCCGCGAGACTTGGCGAGGGGCCTCCGTGTGCCAAAAATAGGCCATGGGCAAAGCCGCGCCCAAAAATAACCGCCCGAAGGCCAGGGCGCCAAGTTCGTCCAGCGGAAAAAGGCCACAAAAACGGGTGGGCTATAGCCTTGGGGGGTGGGGCTGGCCAACTTCGTCCGCCGGACTCGGATGCCGCGAGACTTTGCGAGGGGCCTCCGTGTGCCAAAAATAGGCCGCGGGCAAAGCCGCGCCCAAAAATAACCGCCCGAAGGCCGGGGCGCCGAGTTCGTCCAGCGGAAAAAGGCAATAAAAATGGGTGGGCTATAGGCTTGCGGGGTGGGGCTGGCCGACTTCGTCCGCCGGACTCGAAATTCCACGAGACTAAGCGAGGGGCCTCCGTGTGCCAAAAATAGGCCGCGGGGAAAGCCGCGCCCAAAAATAACCGCCCGAAGGCCAGGGCGCGAAGTTCGTCCAGCGGAAAAAGGCCACAAAAACGGGTGGGCTATAGCCTTGGGGGGTGGGGCTGGCCAACTTCGTCCGCCGGACTCGGAATGCCGCGAGACTTTGCGAGGGGCCTCCATGTGCCAAAATTAGGCCACGGGCAAAGCCGCGCCCAAAAATAACCGCCCGAAGGCCAGGGCACCAAGTTCGTCCAGCGGAAAAAGGCCACAAAAACGGGTGGGCTATAGCCTTGGGGGGTGGGGCTGGCCAACTTCATCCGCCGGACTCGGAATGCCGCGAGACTTTAGGAGGGGCCTCCATGTGCCAAAAATAGGCCGCGGGCGAAGCCGCGCCCAAAAATAACCGCCCGAAGGCCGGGACGCCAAGTTCGTCCAGCGGAAAAAGTCCACAAAAACGGGTGGGCTATAGCCTTGGGGGGTGGGGCTGGCCAACTTCGTCCGCCGGACACGGAATGCCGCGAGACTTTGCGAGGGGCCTCCGTGTGCCAAAATTAGGCCACGGGCAAAGCCGCGCCCAAAAATAACTGCCCGAAGGCCGGGGCGCCATGTTCGTCCAGCGGAAAAAGGCCACAAAAACGGGTGGGCTATAGCCTTGGGGGGTGGGGCTGGCCCACTTCGTCCGCCGGACTCGGAATGCTGCGAGACTTTGCGAGGGGCCTCCGTGTGCAAAAACTATGACGCGGGCAAAGCCACGCCCAAAAATAACCGCCTGAAGGCCGGGGCGCCAAGTTCATCGAACGGAAAACGGCCACAAAAACGGGTGGGCTATAGTCATGGGGGGTGGGGCTGGCCAACTTCGTCCGCCGGACTCGGAATGCCGCGAGACTTTGCGAGGGGCCTCCGTGTGCAAAAAATAGGACGCGGACAAAGCCGCCCCCAAAAATAACCGCCGGAAGGCCGGGGCGCCAAGTTCGTCGAACGGAAAACGGCCACAAAAACGGGTGGGCTATAGTCATGGGGGGTGGGGCTGGCCCACTTCGTCCGCCGGACTCGGAATGTCGCGAGACTTTGCGAGGGGCCTCCATGTGCCAAAAATAGGCCGCGGGCAAAGCCGCGCCCAAAAATAACCGCCCGAAGGCCGGGGCGCCAAGTTCGTCCAGCGGAAAGAGGCCACAAAAACGGGTGGGCTATAGCCTTGGGGGGTGGGGCTGGCCCACTTCGTCCGCGGGACTCGGAATGCCGCGAGACATTGTGAGGGTCCTCCGTGTGCCAAAAATGGGCCGCGGGCAAAGCCGCGCCCAAAAATAACCACCCGAAGGCCGGGGCGCCAAGTTCGTCCAGCGGAAAAAGGCCACAAAAACGGGTGGGCTATAGCCTTGGGGGGTGGGACTGTCCAACTTCGTACGCCGGACTCGGAATGAAGCGAGACTTTGCAAGGGGCCTCCGTGTGCCAAAAATAGGCCGCGGGCAAAGCCGCGCCCAAAAATAACCGCCCGAAGGCCGGGGCGCCAAATTCGTCCAGCGGAAAAATGCCACAAAAACGGGTGGGCTATAGCCTTGGGGGGTGGGGCTGGCCAACTTCGTCCGCCGGACTCGGAATGCCGCGAGACTTTGCGAGGGGCCTCCATGTGCCAAAAATAGGCCGCGGGCAAAGCCGCGCCCAAAAATAACCGCCCGAAGGCCGGGGCGCCAAGTTCGTCCAGCGGAAAGAGGCCACAAAAACGGGTGGGCTATAGCCTTGGGGGGTGGGGCTGGCCCACTTCGTCCGCGGGACTCGGAATGCTGCGAGACTTTGGGAGGGGCCTCCGTGTGCCAAAAATAGGCCGCGGGCAAAGCTGCGCCCAAAAATAACCGCCCGGAGGCCGGGGCGCCAAGTTCGTCAAGCGGAAAAGGCCACAAAAACGGGTGGGCTATAGCCTTGGGGGGTGGGGCTGGCCAACTTCGTCCGCCGGACTCGGAATGCCGCGAGACATTGTGAGGGGCCTCCGTGTGCCAAAAATAGGCCGCGGGCAAAGCCGCGCCCAAAAATAACCACCCGAAGGCCGGGGCGCCAAGTTCGTCCAGCGGAAAAAGGCCACAAAAACGGGTGGGCTATAGCCTTGGGGGGTGGGACTGTCCAACTTCGTACGCCGGACTCGGAATGAAGCGAGACTTTGCAAGGGGCCTCCGTGTGCCAAAAATAGGCCGCGGGCAAAGCCGCGCCCAAAAATAACCGCCCGAAGGCCGGGGCGCCAAATTCGTCCAGCGGAAAAATGCCACAAAAACGGGTGGGCTATAGCCTTGGGGGGTGGGGCTGGCCAACTTCGTCCGCCGGACTCGGAATGCCGCGAGACTTTGCGAGGGGCCTCCGTGTGCCAAAAATAGGCCGCGGGCAAAGCCGATCCCAAAAATTACCGCCCGAAGGCCGGGGCGCCAAGTTCGTCCAGCGGAAAAAGGCCACAAAAACGGGTGGGCTATAGCCTTGGGGGGTGGGGCTGGCCCACTTCGTCCGCCGGATTCGGAATGCCGCGAGACTTTGCTAGCGGCCTCCGTGTGCCAAAAATAGGCCGCGGGCAAAGCCGCGCCCAAAAATAACCGCCCGAAGGCCGGGGCGCCAAGTTCGTCTAGCGGAAAAAGGCCACAAAAACGGGTGGGCGATTGCCTTGGGGGGTGGGGCTGGCCAACTTCGTCCGCCGGACTCGGAATGCCGCGAGACTTTGCGAGGGACCTCCGTGTGCCAAAAATAGGCCGCGGGCAAAGCCACCCTCAAAAATAACCGCGCGAAGGCCGGGGCGCCAAGTTCGTCCAGCGGAAAAAGGCCACAAAAACGGGTGGGCGATTGCCTTGGGGGGTGGGGCTGGCCAACTTCGTCCGCCGGACTCGGAATGCCGCGAGACTTTGCGAGGGACCTCCGTGTGCCAAAAATAGGCCGCGGGCAAAGCCACCCTCAAAAATAACCGCGCGAAGGCCGGGGCGCCAAGTTCGTCCAGCGGAAAAAGGCCACAAAAACGGATGGGCTAGAGCCTTGGGGGTGGGGCTGGCCCACTTCGTCCGCCGGACTCGGAATGCAGCGAGACTTTTCGAGGGGCCTCGTGTGCAAAAAATAGGCCGCGGGCAAAGCCCCGCCCAAAAATAACCGCCAGAAGGCCGGGGCGCCAAGTTCGTCCAGCGGAAAAAGGCCACAAAAACGGGTGTGCTATAGCCTTGGGGGGTGGGGCTGGCCAACTTCTTCCGCCGGACTCGGAATGCCGCGAGACTTTGCGAGGGGTCTCCGTGTGATAAAAATAGGCCGCGGGCAAAGCCGCGCCCAAAAATAACCGACCGAAGGCCGGGGCGCCAAGTTTGTCCAGCGGAAAAAGACCACAAAAACGGGTGGGCTATAGCCTTGGGGGGTGGGGCTGGCCAACTTCGTCCGACGGACTCGGAATGCCGCGAGACTTCGCGAGGGGCCTCCGTGTGATAAAAATAGGCAGCGGGCAAAGCCACGCCCAAAAATAACCGCCCGAAGGCCGGGGCGCCAAGTTCGTCCAGCGGAAAAAGGCCACAAAAACGGGTGGGCTATAGCCTTGGGGGGCGGGGCTGGCCAACTTCATCCGCCGGACTCGGAATGCCGCGAGACTGTGCGAGGGGCCCCCGTGTGATAAAAATAGGCCGCGGACGAAGCCGCGCCCAAAAATAGCCGCCCGAAGGCCGGGGAGCCAAGTTCGTCCAGCGGAAAAAGGCCACAAAAACGGGTGGGCTATAGCCTTGGGGGGTGGGGCTGGCCAACTTCGTCCGCCGGACTCGGAATGCCACGAGAATTTGCGAGGGGCCTCCGTGTGCCAAAAATATACCGCGGGCAAAGCCGCGCCCAAAAATAACCGCCCGAAGGCCGGGGCGCCCAGTTCGTCCAGCGGAAAAAGGCCACAAAAACGGGTGGGCTATAGCCTTGGGGGGTGGGGCTGGCTAACTTCGTCCGCCGGACTCGGAAAGCCGCGAGACTCTGCGAGGGGCTTCCGTGTGCCAAAAATAGGCCGCGGGCAAAGCCGCGCCTAAAAATAACCGCCAGAAGGCTGGGCCGCCAAGTTCGTCCAGCGGAAAAAGGCCACACAAACGGGTGGGCTATAGCCTTGGGGGGTGGGGCTGGCCAATTTCGTCCGCCGGACTCGGAATGCCGCGAGACTTTGCGAGGGGCCTCCGTGTGCCAAAAATAGGCCGCGGGCAAAGCCGCGCCCTAAAATAACCGCCCGAAGGCTGGGGCGCCAAGTTTGTCCAGCGGAAAAAGGCCACAAAAACGGGTGGGCTATAGCCTTGGGGGGTGGGGCTGGCCAACTTCGTCCGCCGGACTCGGAATGCCGCGAGACATTGCAAGGGGCCTCCGTGTGCCAAAAATAGGCCGCGGGCAAAGCCACGCCCAAAAATAACCCCCCGAAGGCTGGGGCGCCAAGTTCGTCCAGCGGAAAAAGGCCACAAAAACGGGTGGGCTATAGCCTTGGGGGGTGGGGCTGGCTAACTTCGTCCGCCGGACTCGGACTGCCGCGAGACTCTACGAGGGGCCTCCGTGTGCAAAAAATAGGCCGCGGGCAAAGCGGCGCCTAAAAATAACCGCCAGAAGGCTGGGCCGCCAAGTTCGTCCAGCGGAAAAAGGTCACAAAAACGGGTGGGCTATAGCCTTGGGGGGTGGGGCTGGCCAATTTCGTCCGCCGGACTCGGAATGCCGCGAGACTTTGCGAGGGGCCTCCGTGTGCCAAAAATAGGCTGCGGGCAAAGCCACGCCCAAAAATAACCGACCGAAGGCTGGGGCGCCAAGTTCGTCCAGCGGAAAAAGGCCACAAAAACGGTGGGCTATAGCCTTGGGGGGTGGGGCTAGCCATCTTCGTCCGCCGGACTCGGAATGCCGCAAGACATTGCGAGGGGCCTCCGTGTGCCAAAAATATACCGCGGGCAAAGCCGCGCCCAAAAATAACCGCCCGAAGGCCGGGGGGTTAAGTTCGTCCAGCGGAAAAAGGCCACAAAAACGGGTGGGCTATAGCCTTGGGGGTTGGGGCTAGCAAACTTCGTCCGCCGGACTCCGAATGCCGCGAGACTTTACGAGGGGCCTCTGTGCGCCAAAAATAGGCCGCGGTCAAAGCCACGCCCAAAAATAACCGCCCGAAGGCCGGGGCGCCATGTTCGTCCAGCGGAAAAAGGCCACAAAATCGGGTGGGCTATAGCCTTGGGGGGTGGGGCTGGCCAACTTCGTCCGCCGGACTCGGAAAGCCGAGAGACTTTGCGAGGGGCCTCCGTGTGCCAAAAATAGGCCGCGGGCAAAGCCGCGCCTAAAAATAACCGCCAGAAGGCTGGGCCGCCAAGTTCGTCCAGCGGAAAAAGACCACAAAAACGGGTGGGCTATAGCCTTGGGGGGTGGGGCTGGCCAACTTCGTCTGCCGGACTCGTAATGCCACGAGACATTGCGAGGGGCCTCCGTGTGCCAAAAATAGGCCACGGGCAAAGCCGCACCCAAAAATAACCGTCCGAAGGCCGGGGTACCAAGTTCGTCCAGCGGAAAAAGGCCACAAAAACGGGTGGGCTATAGCCTTGGGGGGTGGGGCTGGCCAACTTCGTCCGCCGGACTCGGAATGCCGCGAGACTTTGCGAGGGGCCTCTGTGTGCCAAAAATAGGCCGCGGGCAAAGTCGCGCCGAAAAATAACCGCCCGAAGGCCGGGGCGCCAAGTTCGTCCAGCGGAAAAAGGCCCCAAAAACGGGTGGGCTATAGCCTTGGGGGTTGGGGTTGGCCAACTTCGTCCGCCGGACTCGGAAGGCCGCGCGACCTTGCGAGGGGCCTCCGTGTGCCAAAAATTGGCCGCGGACAAAGCCGCGCCCAAAAATAACCGCCCGAAGGCCGGTCCGCCAAGTTCGTCCAGCGGAAAAAGGCTACAAAAACGGGTGGGCTATAGCCTTGGGGGGTGGGGTTGGCCAACTTCGTCCGCCGGACTCGGAATGCCGCGAGACTTTGCGAGGGGCCTCCATGTGCCAAAAATAGGCCGCGGGCAAAGCCGCGCCCAAAAATAACCGCCCGAAGGCCGGGGCGCGAAGTTCGTGCAGCGGAAAAAGGCCACAAAAACGGGTGGGCTATAGCCTTGGGGGGTGGGGCTGGCCAATTTCGTCCGCCGGACTCGGAATGCCGCGAGACATTGCGAGGGGCCTCCGTGTGCCAAAAATAGGCCGCGGGCAAAGCCGCGCCCAAAAATAACAGCCCGAAGGCCGGGGGGTTAAGTTCGTCCAGCGGAAAAAGGCCACAAAAACGGGTGGGCTATAGCCTTGGGGGTTGGGGCTAGCAAACTTCGTCCGCCGGACTCCGAATGCCGCGAGACTTTACGAGGGGCCTCTGTGCGCCAAAAATAGGCCGCGGCCAAAGCCACGCCCAAAAATAACCGCCCGAAGGCCGGGGCGCCATGTTCGTCCAGCGGAAAAAGGCCACAAAATCGGGTGGGCTATAGCCTTGGGGGGTGGGGCTGGCCAACTTCGTCCGCCGGACTCGGAAAGCCGAGAGACTTTGCGAGGGGCCTCCGTGTGCCAAAAATAGGCCGCGGGCAAAGCCGCGCCTAAAAATAACCGCCAGAAGGCTGGGCCGCCAAGTTCGTCCAGCGGAAAAAGACCACAAAAACGGGTGGGCTATAGCCTTGGGGGGTGGGGCTGGCCAACTTCGTCTGCCGGACTCGTAATGCCACGAGACATTGCGAGGGGCCTCCGTGTGCCAAAAATAGGCCACGGGCAAAGCCGCACCCAAAAATAACCGTCCGAAGGCCGGGGCACCAAGTTCGTCCAGCGGAAAAAGGCCACAAAAACGGGTGGGCTATAGCCTTGGGGGGTGGGGCTGGCCAACTTCGTCCGCCGGACTCGGAATGCCGCGAGACTTTGCGAGGGGCCTCTGTGTGCCAAAAATAGGCCGCGGGCAAAGTCGCGCCGAAAAATAACCGCCCGAAGGCCGGGGCGCCAAGTTCGTCCAGCAGAAAAAGGCCACAAAAACGGGTGGGTTATGGCCTTGGGGGGTGGGGCTGGCCCACTTCGTCCGCCGGACTCGGAATGCCGCGAGACATTGCGAGGGGCCTCCGTGTGCCAAAAATAGGCCGCGGGCAAAGTCGCGCCGAAAAATAACCGCCCGAAGGCCGGGGCGCCAAGTTCGTCCAGCGGAAAAAGGCTCCAAAAACGGGTGGGCTATAGCCTTGGGGGTTGGGGTTGGCCAACTTCGTCCGCCGGACTCGGAAGGCTGCGCGACCTTGCGATGGGCCTCCGTGTGCCAAAAATTGGCCGCGGACAAAGCCGCGCCCAAAAATAACCGCCCGAAGGCCGGGCCGCCAAGTTCGTCCAGCGGAAAAAGGCTACAAAAACGGGTGGGCTATAGCCTTGGGGGGTGGGGTTGGCCAACTTCGTCCGCCGGACTCGGAATGCCGCGAGACTTTACGAGGGGCCTCCATGTGCCAAAAATAGGCCGCGGGCAAAGCCGCGCCCAAAAATAACCGCCCGAAGGCCGGGGCGCCAAGTTCGTGCAGCGGAAAAAGGCCACAAAAACGGGTGGGCTATAGCCTTGGGGGGTGGGGCTGGCCAATTTCGTCCGCCGGACTCGGAATGCCGCGAGACATTGCGAGGGGCCTCCGTGTGCCAAAAATAGGCCGCGGGCAAAGCCGCGCCCAAAAATAACCGCCCGAAGGCCGGGGGGTTAAGTTCGTCCTGCGGAAAAAGGCCACAAAAACGGGTGGGCTATAGCCTTGGGGGTTGGGGCTGGCCAACTTCGTCCGCCGGACTCCGAATGCCGCGACACCTTGCGAGGGGCCTCTGTGTGCCAAAAATAGGCCGCGGTCAAAGCCGCACCCAAAAATAACCGCCCGAAAGCCGGGGCACCATGTTCGTCCAGCGGAAAAAGGCCACAAAATCGGGTGGGCTATAGCCTTGGGGGGTGGGGCTGGCCAACTTCGTCCGCCGGACTCGTAATGCCGTGAGACATTGCGAGGGGCCTCCGTGTGCCAAAAAGAGGCCGCGGGCAAAGCCGCGCCCAAAAATAACCGTCCGAAGGCCGGGGCGCCAAGTTCGTCCAGCGGAAAAAGGCCACAAAAACGGGTGGGCTATAGCCTTGGGGGGTGGGGCTGGCCAACTTCGTCCGCCGGACTCGGAATGCCGCGAGACTTTGCGAGGGGCCTCCGTGTGCCAAAAATAGGCCGCGGGCAAAGCCGCGCCCAAAAATAACGGCCCGAAGGCCGGGGCGCCAAGTTCGTCCAGCGGAAAAAGGCCGCAAAAACGGGTGGGCTATAGCCTTGGGGGGTGGGGCTGGCCAACTTCGTCCGCCGGACTCGGAATGCCGCAGGACTTTGCGAGGGGCCTCCGTGTGCCAAAAATAGGCCGCGGGCAAAGCCGCGCCCAAAAATAACCGTCCGAAGGCCGGGGCGCCAAGTTCGTCCAGCGGAAAAAGGCCACAAAAACGGGTGGGATATAGCCTTGGGGGGTGGGGCTGGCCAACTTCGTCCGCCGGACTCGGAATGCCCTGAAACTTTGCGAGGGGCCTCCGTGCGCCAAAAATAGGCCGCGGGGAAAGCCGCGACCAAAAATAACCGCCCAACGGCCGGGGCGCCAAGTTCGTCCAGCAGAAAAAGGCCACAAAAACGGGTGGGCTATAGTCTTGGGGGGTGGGACTGGCCAACTTCGTCCGCCGGACTCGGACTCGGAATGCCGGGAGACTTTGCGAGGGGCCTCCGTGTGCCAAAAATAAGCCGCGGGCAAAGCCGCGCCCAAAAATAACCGCCCGAAGGCCGGGGCGCCGTGTTCGTCCAGCGGAAAAAGGCCCCAAAAACGGGTGGGCTATAGCCTTGGGGGGTGGGGTTGGCCAACTTCGTCAGCCGGCCTCGGACTTGGAATGCCACGAGACTTTGCAAGGGGCCTCCGTGAGCCAAAAATAGGTCGCGGGCAAAGTCAAGCTCCAAAAATAACCGCCCGAAGGCCGGGGCGCCAAGTTCGTCCAGCGGAAAAAGGCCACAAAATAGGGTGGGCTATAGCCTTGGGTGGTGGGGCTGGCCAACTTCGTCCGCCGGACTCGGAATGCTGCGAGACTTTGCGAGGGACCTCCGTGTCCCAAAAATAGGCTGCGGGCAAAGCCGCGCGTAAAAATAACTGCCCGAAGGCCGGGGCGCCATGTTCGTCCAGCGGAAAAAGGCCACAAAAACGGGTGGGCTATAGCCTTGGGGGGTGGGGCTGGCCAACTTCATCCGCCGGACTCGGAATGCCGCGAGACTTTGCGAGGGGCCTCCATACACCAAAAATAGGCCGCGGGCGAAGCCGCGACCAAAAATAACCGCCCAAAGGCTGGGGCGCCAAGTTCGTCCAGCGGAAAAAGGCCACAAAAACGGGTGGGCTATAGCCTTGAGGGGTGGGGCTGGCCAACTTCATCCGCCGGACTCGGAATGCCGCGAGACTTAGCGAGGGGCCTCCATACACCAAAAATAGGCCGCGGGCGAAGCCGCAACCAAAAATAACCGCCCAAAGGCTGGGGCGCCAAGTTCGTCCAGCAGAAAACGGCCACAAAAACGGGTGGGCTATAGCCTTGAGGGGTGGGGCTGGCCAACTTCGTCCGCCGGACTCGGAATGCCGCGAGACTTTACGAGGGGCCTCCATGTTCCAAAAATAGGCCACGGGCAAAGCCGCGCCCAAAAATAACCGCCCAAAGGCCGGGGTGCAAAGTTCGTGCAGCGGAAAAAGGCCACAAAAACGGGTGGGCTATAGCCTTGGGGGGTGGGGCTGGCCACCTTCGTCCGCCGGACTCGGAATGCCGCGAGACTTTGCGAGGGGCCTCCGTGTGCCAAAAATAGGCCGCGGGCAAAGCCGCGCCCAAAAATAACCGTCCGAAGGCCGGGGCGCCAAGTTCGTCCAGCGGAAAAAGGCCACAAAAACGGGTGGGCTATAGCCTTGGGGGGTGGGGCTGGCCAACTTCGTCCGCCGGACTCGGAATGCCGTGAAACTTTGCGAGGGGCCTCCGTGCGCCAAAAATAGGCCGCGGGGAAAGCCGCGACCAAAAATAACCGCCGAACGGCCGGGGCGCCAAGTTCGTCCAGCAGAAAAAGGCCACAAAAACGGGTGGGCTATAGTCTTGGGGGGTGGGACTGGCCAACTTCGTCCGCCGGACTCGGAATGCCGCAAGACTTTGCGAGGGGCCTCCGTGTAGCAAAAATAGGTCGCGGGCAAAGCCGCGCCCAAAAATAACCGCCCGAAGGCCGGGGCGCCAAGTTCGTCCAGCGGAAAAAGGCCACAAAAACGGGTGGGCTATAGCCTTGGGGGGTGGGGCTGGCCAACTTCGTCCGCCGGACTCGGAATGCCACGAGACTTTGCGAGGGCCCTCCGTGCGCCAAAAATAGGCCGCGGGGAAGTCCGGGACCAAAAATAACCGCCCAACGGCCGGGGCGCCAAGTTCGTCCAGCAGAAAAAGGCCACAAAAACGGGTGGGTTATGGCCTTGGGGGGTGGGGCTGGCCCACTTCGTCCGCCGGACTCGGAATGCCGCGAGACTTTGCGAGGGGCCTCCGTGTGCCAAAAATAGGCCGCGGGCAAAGTCGCGCCTAAAAATAACCGCCCGAAGGCCGGGGCGCCAAGTTCGTCCAGCGGAAAAAGGCCACAAAAATGGGTAGGCTATAGCCTTGGGGGGTGGGGCTGGCCAACTTCGTCCGCCGGACTCGGAATGCCGCGAGACTTTGCGAGGGGCCTCCGTGTACCAAAAATAGGCCGCAGGCAGAGCCGCGCCCAAAAATAACCGCCCGAAGGCCGGGGCGCCAAGTTCGTCCAGCGGAAAAAGGCCACATAAACGGGTGGGCTATAGCCTTAGGGGGTGGGGCTGGCCAACTTCGTCCGCCGGACTCGGGATGCTGCGAGATTTTGCGAGGGGCCTCCGTGTCCCAAAAATAGGCTGCGGGCAAAGCCGCACCCAAAAATAACCGCCCGAAGGCCGGGGCGCCATGTTCGTCCAGCGGAAAAAGGCCACAAAAACGGGTGGGCTATAGCCTTGGAGGGTGGGGCTGGCCCACTTCGTCCGCCGGACTCGGAATGCCGCGAGACTTTGCGAGGGGCCTCCGTGCGTCAAAAATAGGCCGCGGGGAAAGCCGCGACCAAAAATAACCGCCCAACGGCCGGGGCGCCAAGTTCGTCCAGCAGAAAAAGGCCACAAAAACGGGTGGGCTATAGCCTTGGGGGGTGGGGCTGGCCAACTTCGTCCGCCGGACACGGAATGCCGCGAGAATTTACGAGGGGCCTCCGTGTAGCAAAACTAGGTCGCGGGAAAAGCCGCGCCCAAAAATAACCGCCCGAAGGCCGGGGCGCCAAGTTCGTCCAGCGGAAAAAGGCCACAAAAACGGGTGGGCTATAGCCTTGGGGGGTGGGGCTGGCCAACTTCGTCCGCCGGACTCGGAATGCCGCGAGACTTTGCGAGGGCCCTCCGTGTACCAAAAATAGGCCGCAGGCAGAGCCGCGCCCAAAAATAACCGCCCGAAGGCCGGGGCGCCAAGTTCGTCCAGCGGAAAAAGGCCACATAAACGGGTGGGCTATAGCCTTGGGGGGTGGGGCTGGCCAACTTCGTCCGCCGGACTCGGAATGCCGCGAGACTTTGCGAGGGGCCTCCGTGTGCCAAAAATAGGGCGCGGGCAAAGTCGCGCCTAAAAATAACCGCCCGAAGGCCGGGGCGCCAAGTTCGTCCAGCGGAAAAAGGCCACAAAAATGGGTGGGCTATAGCCTTGGGGGGTGGGGCTGGCCAACTTCGTCCGCCGGACTCGGAATGCCGCGAGACTTTGTGAGGGGCCACCGTGTGCCAAAAATAGGCCGCGGACAAAGCCGCGCCCAAAAATAACCGCTCGAAGGCCGGGGCGCCATGTTCATCCAGCGGAAAAAAGCCACAAAAACGGGTGGGCTATAGCCTTGGGGGGTGGGGCTGGCCAACTTCGTCCGCCGGACTCGGAATGCCGCGAGACTTTGCGAGGGGCCTCTGTGTGCCAAAAATAGGCCGCGGACAAAGCCGCGCCCAAAAATAACCGCCCGAAGGACGGGGCGCCAAGTTCGTCCAGCGGAAAAAGGCCACAAAAACGGGTGGGCTATAGCCTTGGGGGGTGGGGCTGGCCAACTTCGTCCGCCGGACTCGGAATGCCGCGAGACTTTGCGAGGGGCCTCCGTGTATCAAAAATAGGCCGCAGGCAGAGCCGCGCCCAAAAATAACAGCCCGAAGGCCGGGGCGCCAAGTTCGTCCAGCAGAAAAAGGCCACAAAAACGGGTGGGTTATGGCCTTGGGGGGTGGGGCTGGCCAACTTCGTCCGCCGGACACGGAATGCCGAGAGACTTTGCGAGGGGCCTCCGTGTAGCAAAAATAGGTCGCGGGCCAAGCCGCGCCCAAAAATAACCGCCCGAAGGCCGGGGCGCCAAATTCGTCCAGCAGAAAAAGGCCACAAAAACGGGTGGGCTATAGCCTTGGGGGGTGGGGCTGGCCAACTTCGTCCGCCGGACTCGGAATGCCGCGAGACTTTGCGAGGGGCCTCTGTGTGCCAAAAATAGGCCGCGGGCAAAGCCGCGCCCAAAAATAACCGCCCGAAGGACGGGGCGCCAAGTTCGTCCAGCGGAAAAAGGCCACAAAAACGGGTGGGCTATAGCCTTGGGGGGTGGGGCTGGCCAACTTCGTCCGCCGGACTCGGAATGCCGCGAGACTTTGCGAGGGGCCTCCGTGTACCAAAAATAGGCCGCAGGCAGAGCCGCGCCCAAAAATAACCGCCCGAAGGCCGGGGCGCCAAGCTCGTCCAGCGGAAAAAGGCCACATAAACGGGTGGGCTATAGCCTTGGGGGGTGGGGCTGGCCAACTTCGTCCGCCGGACTCGGAATGCCGCGACACTTTGCGAGGGGCCTCCGTGTGCCAAAAATAGGCCGCGGGCAAAGTCGCGCCTAAACCGCCCGAAGGCCGGGGCGCCAAGTTCGTCCAGCGGAAAAAGGCCACAAAAATGGGTGGGCTATAGCCTTGGGGGGTGGGGCTGGCCAACTTCGTCCGCCGGGCTCGGAATGCCGCGAGACTTTGTGAGGGGCCACCGTGTGCCAAAAATAGGCTGCGGGCAAAGCCGCGCCCAAAAATAACCGCCCGAAGGATGGGGCGCCATGTTCGTCCAGTGGAAAAACGCCACAAAAACGGGTGGGCTATTGCCTTAGCGGGTGGGGCTGGCCAACTTCGTCCGCCGGACTCGGAATGCCACGAGACTTTGCGAGGGGCCTCCGTGTGCCAAAAATAGGCAGCAGGCAAAGCCGCGCCAAACAATAACCGCCCGAAGGCCAGGGCGTCAAGTTCGTCCAGCGGAAAAAGGCCACAAAAACGGGTGGGCTATAGCCTTGGGGGGTGGGGCTGGCCAACTTCGTCCGCCGGACTCGGAATGCCGCGAGACTTTGCGAGGGGCCTCCGTGTACCAAAAATAAGCCGCAGGCAGGGCCGCGCCCAAAAATAACCGCCCGAAGGCCGGGGCGCCAAGTTCGTCCAGCGGAAAAAGGCCAAATAAACGGGTGGGCTATAGCCGTGGGGGGTGGGGCTGGCCAACTTCGTCCGCCGGACACGGAATGCCGCGAGACTTTGCGAGGGGCCTCCGTGTGCCAAAAATAGGCTGCGGGCAAAGTCGCGCCTAAAAATAACAGCCCGAAGGCCGGGGCGCCAAGTTCGTCCAGCGGAAAAAGGCCACAAAAATGGGTGGGCTATAGCCTTGGGGGGTGGGGCTGGCCAACTTCGTCCGCCGGACTCGGAATGCCGCGAGACTTTGTGAGGGGCCACCGTGTGCCAAAAATAGGCCGCGGGCAAAGCCGCGCCCAAAAATAACCGCTCGAAGGCCGGGGCGCCATGTTCATCCAGCGGAAAAAAGCCACAAAAACGGGTGGGCTATAGCCTTGGGGGGTGGGGCTGGCCAACTTCGTCCGCCGGACTCGGAATGCCGCGAGACTTTGCGAGGGGCCTCTGTGTGCCAAAAATAGGCCGCGGACAAAGCCGCGCCCAAAAATAACCGCCCGAAGGCCGGGGCGCCAAGTTCGTCCAGCGGAAAAAGGCCACAAAAATGGGTGGGCTATAGCCTTGGGGGGTGGGGCTGGCCAACTTCGTCCGCCGGGCTCGGAATGCCGCGAGACTTTGTGAGGGGCCACCGTGTGCCAAAAATAGGCTGCGGGCAAAGCCGCGCCCAAAAATAACCGCCCGAAGGATGGGGCGCCATGTTCGTCCAGTGGAAAAACGCCACAAAAACGGGTGGGCTATTGCCTTAGCGGGTGGGGCTGGCCAACTTCGTCCGCCGGACTCGGAATGCCACGAGACTTTGCGAGGGGCCTCCGTGTGCCAAAAATAGGCCGCGGGCAAAGCCGCGCCCAAAAATAACCGCCCGAAGGCCGGGGCGCCAAATTCGTCCAGCAGAAAAAGGCCACAAAAACGGGTGGGCTATAGCCTTGGGGGGTGGGGCTGGCCAACTTCGTCCGCCGGACTCGGAATGCCGCGAGACTTTGCGAGGGGCCTCTGTGTGCCAAAAATAGGCCGCGGGCAAAGCCGCGCCCAAAAATAACCGCCCGAAGGACGGGGCGCCAAGTTCGTCCAGCGGAAAAAGGCCACAAAAACGGGTGGGCTATAGCCTTGGGGGGTGGGGCTGGCCAACTTCGTCCGCCGGACTCGGAATGCCGCGAGACTTTGCGAGGGGCCTCCGTGTACCAAAAATAGGCCGCAGGCAGAGCCGCGCCCAAAAATAACCGCCCGAAGGCCGGGGCGCCAAGCTCGTCCAGCGGAAAAAGGCCACATAAACGGGTGGGCTATAGCCTTGGGGGGTGGGGCTGGCCAACTTCGTCCGCCGGACTCGGAATGCCGCGACACTTTGCGAGGGGCCTCCGTGTGCCAAAAATAGGCCGCGGGCAAAGTCGCGCCTAAACCGCCCGAAGGCCGGGGCGCCAAGTTCGTCCAGCGGAAAAAGGCCACAAAAATGGGTGGGCTATAGCCTTGGGGGGTGGGGCTGGCCAACTTCGTCCGCCGGGCTCGGAATGCCGCGAGACTTTGTGAGGGGCCACCGTGTGCCAAAAATAGGCTGCGGGCAAAGCCGCGCCCAAAAATAACCGCCCGAAGGACGGGGCGCCAAGTTCGTCCAGTGGAAAAAGGCCACAAAAACGGGTGGGCTATTGCCTTAGCGGGTGGGGCTGGCCAACTTCGTCCGCCGGACTCGGAATGCCGCGAGACTTTGCGAGGGGCCTCCGTGTGCCAAAAATAGGCAGCAGGCAAAGCCCCGCCCAACAATAACCACCCGAAGGCCGGGGCGCCAAGTTCGTCCAGCGGAAAAAGGCCACAAAAACGGGTGGGCTATAGCCTTGGGGGGTGGGGCTGGCCAACTTCGTCCGCCGGACTCGGAATGCCGCGAGACTTTGCGAGGGGCCTCCGTGTGCCAAAAATAGGCTGCGGGCAAAGCTGCGCCCAAAAATAACCGGCCGAAGGCTGGGGCGCCAAGTTCGTCCTGTGGAAAAAGGCCACAAAAACGGGTGGGCTATAACCTTGGGGGGTGGGGCTGGCCAGCTTCGTCCGCCGGATTCGGAATGCCGCGAGACTTTGCGAGGGGCCTCCGTGTGCCGAAAATAGGATGCGGGCAAAGCCACGCCAAAAAATAACCGGCCGAAGGCCGGGGCGCCAAGTTCGTCCAGCGGAAAAAGGCCACAAAAATGGGTGGGCTATAGCCTTGGGGGGTGGGGCTGGCCAACTTCGTCCGCCGGACTCGGAATACCGCGAGACTTTGCGAGGGGCCACCGTGTGCCAAAAATAGGCCGCGGGCAAGGCCGCGCCCAAAAATAACCGCCCGAAGGACAAGGCGCCAAGTTCGTCCAGCGGAAAAAGGCCAGAAAAACGGGTGGGCTATTGCCCTAGCGGGTGGGGCTGGCCAACTTCGTCCGCCGGACTCGGAATGCCGCGAGACTTTGTGAGGGGCCACCGTGTGCCAAAAATAGGCAGCAGGCAAAGCCGCGCCCAAAAATAACCGCCTGAAGGCCGGGGCGCCAAGTTCGTCCATCGGAAAAAGGCCACAAAAACGGGTGGGCTATAGCCTTGGGGGGTGGGGCTGGCCAACTTCGTCCGCCGGACTCGGAATGCCGCGAGACTTTGCGAGGGGCCTCCGTGTGCCAAAAATAGGCTGCGGCCAAAGCTGCGCCCAAAAATAACCGGCCGAAGGCTGGGGCGCCAAGTTCGTCCTGCGGAAAAAGGCCACAAAAACGGGTGGGCTATAACCTTGGGGGGTGGGGCAGGCCAACTTCGTCCGCCGGACTCGGAATGCCGCGAGACTTTGCGAGGGGCCTCCGTGTGCCAAAAATAGGCTGCGGACAAAGCTGCGCCCAAAAATAACCGGCCGAAGGCTGGGGCGCCAAGTTCGTCCTGCGGAAAAAGGCCACAAAAACGGGTGGGCTATAACCTTGGGGGGTGGGGCTGGCCAACTTCGTCCGCCGGACTCGGAATGCCGCGAGACTTTGCGAGGGGCCTCCGTGTGCCGAAAATAGGACGCGGGCAAAGCCACGCCAAAAAATAACCGCCCGAAGACCGGGGCGCCAAGTTCGTCCAGCGGAAAAAGGCCGCAAAAATGGGTGGGCTATAGCCTTGGGGGGTGGGGCTGGCCAACTTCGTCCGCCGGACTCGGAATGCCGCGAGACTTTGCGAGGGGCCTCCGTGTGCCAAAAATAGGCAGCAGGCAAAGCCGCGCCCAAAAATAACCGCCCGAAGGCCGGGGCGCCAAGTTCGTCCAGCGGAAAAAGGCCACAAAAACGGGTGGGCTATAGCCTAGGGGGCTGGGGCTGGCCAACTTCGTCCGCCGGACTCGGAATGCCGCGAGACTTTGCGAGGGGCCTCCGTGTGCCAAAAATAGGCAGCAGGCATAGCCGCGCCCAACAATAACCGCCCGCAGGCCGGGGCGCCAAGTTCGTCCAGCGGAAAAAGGCCACAAAAACGGGTGGGCTATAGCCTTGGGGGGTGGGGCTGGCCAACTTCGTCCGCCGGACTCGGAATGCCGCGAGACTTTGCGAGGGGCCTCCGTGTGCCAAAAATAGGCAGCAGCCAAAGCCGCGCCCAAAAATAACTGCCCGAAGGCCAGGGCGCCAAGTTCGTCCAGCGGAAAAAGGCCACAAAAACGGGTGGGCTATAACCTTGGGGGGTGGCGCTGGCCGACTTCGTCCGCCGCACTCGGAATGCCGCGAGACTTTGCGAGGGGCCTCCGTGTGCCGAAAATAGGACGCGGGCAAAGCCACGCCAAAAAATAACCGCCCGAAGGCCGGGGCGCCAAGTTCGTCCAGCGGAAAAAGGCCACAAAAACGGGTGGGCTATAGCCTTGGGGGGTGGGGCTGGCCAACTTCGTCCGCCGGACTCGGAATGCCGCGAGACTTTGCGAGGGGCCTCCGTGTACCAAAAATAGGCCGCAGGCAGAGGCGCGCCCAAAAATAACCGCCCGAAGGCCGGGGCGCCAAGTTCGT
Source organism: Citrus x changshan-huyou (assembly GCA_039657385.1). NCBI lineage: Eukaryota > Viridiplantae > Streptophyta > Magnoliopsida > Sapindales > Rutaceae > Citrus > Citrus x changshan-huyou. The sequence goes on from JBCGBO010000018.1 coordinate 1,243,687, forward strand.
CCAGCGGAAAAAGGCCACAAAAACGGGTGGGCTATAGCCTTGGGGGCTGGGGCTGGCCAACTTCGTCCGCTGGACTCGGAATGCCGTGAGACTTTGCGAGGGGCCTCCATGTGCCAAAAATAGGCCGCGGGCAAAGTCGCGCCTAAAAATAACCGCCCGAAGGCCGGGGCGCCAAGTTCGTCCAGCGGAAAAAGGCCACAAAAATGGGTGGGCTATAGCCTTGGGGGGTGGGGCTGGCCAACTTCGTCCGCCGGACTCGGAATGCCGCGAGACTTTGCGAGGGGCCTCCGTGTGCCAAAAATAGGCTGCGGGCAATGCTGCGCCCAAAAATAAACGGCCGAAGGCTGGGGCGCCAAGTTCGTCCTGCGGAAAAAGGCCACAAAAACGGGTGGGCTATAACCTTGGGGGGTGGGGCTGGCCAACTTCGTCCGCCGGACTCGGAATGCCGCGAGACTTTGCGAGGGGCCTCCGTGTGCCGAAAATAGGATGCGGGCAATGCCACGCCAAAAAATAACCGCCCGAAGGCCGGGGCGCCAAGTTCGTCCAGCGGAAAAAGGCCACAAAAACGGGTGGGCTATAGCCTTGGGGGGTGGGGCTGACCAACTTCGTCCGCCGGACTCGGAATGCCGCGAGACTTTGCGAGGGGTCTCCGTGTACCAAAAATAGGCCGTAGGCAGAGCCGCGCCCAAAAATAACCGCCCGAAGGCCGGGGCGCCAAGTTCGTCCAGCGGAAAAAGGCCACAAAAACGGGTGGGCTATAGCCTTGGGGGGTGGGGCTGGCCAACTTCGTCCGCCGGACTCGGAATGCAGCGAGACTTTGCGAGGGGCCTCTGTGTGCCAAAAATAGGCCGCGGGCAAAGCCGCGCCCAAAAATAACCGCCCGAAGGACGGGGCGCCAAGTTCGTCCAGCGGAAAAAGGCCACAAAAACGGGTGGGCTATAGCCTTGGGGGGTGGGGCTGGCCCACTTCGTCCGCCGGACTCAGAATGCCGCGAGACTTTGCGAGGGGCCTCCGTGTGCCAAAAATAGGCCGCGGGCAAAGTCGCGCCTAAAAATAACCGCCCGAAGGCCGGGGCGCCAAGTTCGTCCAGCGGAAAAAGGCCACAAAAATGGGTGGGCTATAGCCTTGGGGGGTGGGGCTGGCCCACTTCGTCCGCCGGACTCGGAATGCCGCGAGACTTTGCGAGGGGCCTCCGTGTGCCAAAAATAGGCCGCGGGCAAAGCCGCGCCCAAAAATAACCGCCCGAAGGCCGGGGCGCCGAGTTCGACCAGGGGAAAAAGGCCACAAAAACGGGTGGGCTATAGCCTTGGGGGGTGGGGCTGGCCCACTTCGTCCGCCGGACTCAGAATGCCGCGAGACTTTGCGAGGGGCCTCCGTGTGCCAGAAAGAGGACGCGGGCAAGGCCGCGCCCAAAAATAACCGCCCGAAGGCCGGGGCGCCAAGTTCGTCCAGCGGAAAAAGGCCACAAAAACGGGTGGGCTATAGCCTTGGGGGGTGGGGCTGGCCCACTTCGTCCGCCGGACTCAGAATGCCGCGAGACTTTGCGAGGGGCCTCCGTGTGCCAAAAATAGGCCGCGGGCAAAGTCGCGCCTAAAAATAACCGCCCGAAGGCCGGGGCGCCAAGTTCGTCCAGCGGAAAAAGGCCACAAAAATGGGTGGGCTATAGGCTTGGGGGGTGGGGCTGGCCCACTTCGTCCGCCGGACTCGGAATGCCGCGAGACTTTGCGAGGGGCCTCCGTGTGCCAAAAATAGGCCGCGGGCAAAGCGGCGCCCAAAAATAACCGGCCGAAGGCCGGGGCGCCAAGTTCGTTCAGCGGAAAAAGGCCACAAAAACGGGTGGGCTATAACCTTGGGGGCTGGGGCTGACCAACTTCCTCCGCCGGACTCGGAATGCCGCGAGACTTTGCGAGGGGCCTCCGTGTGCCGAAAATAGGACGCGGGCAAAGCCACGCCCAAAAATAACCGCCCGAAGGCCGGGGCGCCCAGTTCGTCCAGCGGAAAAAGGCCACAAAAATGGGTGGGCTATAGCCTTGGGGGGTGGGGCTGGCCAACTTCGTCCGCCGGACTCAGATTGCCGCGAGACTTTGCGAGGGGCCTCCGTGTGCCAAAAATAGGCCGCGGGCAAAGTCGCGCCTAAAAATAACCGCCCGAAGGCCGGGGCGCCAAGTTCGTCCAGCGGAAAAAGGCCACAAAAATGGGTGGGCTATAGCCTTGGGGGGTGGGGCTGGCCCACTTCGTCCGCCGGACTCGGAATGCCGCGAGACTTTGCGAGGGGCCTCCGTGTGCCAAAAATAGGCCGCGGGCAAAGCCGCGCCCAAAAATAACCGCCCGAAGGCCGGGGCGCCGAGTTCGTCCAGCGGAAAAAGGCCACAAAAACGGGTGGGCTATAGCCTTGGGGGGTGGGGCTGGCCAACTTCGTCCGCCGGACTCAGAATGCCGCGAGACTTTGCGAGGGGCCTCCGTGTGCCAGAAAGAGGACGCGGGCAAGGCCGCGCCCAAAAATAACCGCCCGAAGGCCGGGGCGCCAAGTTCGTCCAGCGGAAAAAGGCCACAAAAACGGGTGGGCTATAGCCTTGGGGGGTGGGGCTGGCCCACTTCGTCCGCCGGACTCAGAATGCCGCGAGACTTTGCGAGGGGCCTCCGTGTGCCAAACATAGGCCGCGGGCAAAGCCGCGCCCAAAAATAACCGCCCGAAGGCCGGGGCGCCAAGTTCGTCCAGCGGAGAAAGGCCACAAAAACGGGTGGGCTATAGCCTTGGGGGGTGGGGCTGGCCCACTTCGTCCGCCTGACTCGGAATGCCGCGAGACTTTGCGAGGGGCCTCTGTGTGCCAAAAATAGGCCGCGGACAAAGCCGCGCCCAAAAATAACCGCCCGAAGGCCGGGGCGCCAAGTTCGTCCAGCGGAAAAAGGCCACAAAAACGGGTGGGTTATAGCCTTGGGGGGTGTGGCTGGCCCACTTCGTCCGCCGGACTCGGAATGCCGCGAGACTTTGCGAGGGGCCTCCGTGTGCCAAACATAGGCCGCGGGCAAAGCTGCGCCCAAAAATAACCGCCCGAAGGCCGGGTCGCCGAGTTCGTCCAGCGGAAAAAGGCCACAAAAACGGGTGGGCTATAGCCTTGGGGGGTGGGGCTGGCCAACTTCGTCCGCCGGACTCGGAATGCCGCGAGACTTTACGAGGGGCCACCGTGTGCCAAAAATAGGCCGCGGGCAAAGGCGTGCCAAAAAAAAACGGCCCGAAGGCCGGGGCGCCAAGTGCGTCCAGCGGAAAAAGGCCACAAAAACGGGTTGGCTATAGCCTTGGGTAGTGGGGCTGGCCCACTTCCTCCTTCGGACTCGGAATGCCGCGAGACTTTGCGAGGGGCCTCCGTGTGCCAAAAATAGGCCGCGGGCAAAGTCGCGCCTAAAAATAACCGCCCGAAGGCCGGGGCGCCAAGTTCGTCCAGCGGAAAAAGGCCACAAAAATGGGTGGGCTATAGGCTTGGGGGGTGGGGCTGGCCCACTTCGTCCGCCGGACTCGGAATGCCGCGAGACTTTGCGAGGGGCCTCCGTGTGCAAAAATAGGGCGCGGGCAAAGCCGCGCCCAAAAATAACCGCACGAAGGCCGGGGCGCCGAGTTCGTCCAGCGGAAAAAGGCCACAAAAATGGGTGGGCTATAGCCTTGGGGGGTGGGGCTGGCCCACTTCGTCCGCCGGACTCGGAATGCCGCGAGACTTTGGGAAGGGCCAACGTGTGCCAAAAATAGGCCGCGGGCAAAGCCGCACCCAAAAATAACCGCCCGATGGCCGGGGCGCCAAGTTCGTCCAGCGGAAAAAGGGCTCAAAAACGGGTGGGCTATAGCCTTGGGGGGTGGGGCTGGCCCACTTTGTCCGCCTGACTCGGAATGCCGCGAGACTTTGCAAGGGGCCTCCGTGTGCCAAAAATAGGCCGCGGGCAAAGCCGCGCCCAAAAATAACCGCCCGAAGGCCGGGGCGCCAAGTTCGTCCAGCGGAAAAAGGCCACAAAAACGGGTGGGTTATAGCCTTGGGGGGTAGGGCTGGCCCACTTCGTCCGCCGGACTCAGAATGCCGCGAGACTTTGCGAGGGGCCTCCGTGTGCCAAACATAGGCCGCGGGCAAAGCCGCGCCCAAAAATAACCGCCCGAAGGCCGGGGCGCCAAGTTCGTCCAGCGGAGAAAGGCCACAAAAACGGGTGGGCTATAGCCTTGGGGGGTGGGGCTGGCCCACTTCGTCCGCCTGACTCGGAATGCCGCGAGACTTTGCGAGGGGCCAACGTGTGCCAAAAATAGGCCGCGGGCAAAGCCGCGCCCAAAAATAACCGCCCGAAGGCCGGGGCGCCAAGTGCGTCCAGCGGAAAAAGGCCACAAAAACGGGAGGTCTATAGCATTGGGGGGTGGGGCTGGCCAACTTCGTCCGCCGGACTCGGAATGCCGGGAGACTTTTCGAGGGGCCTCCGTGTGCCAAAAATAGGCCGCGGGCAAAGCCACGCCCAAAAATAACCGCCCGAAGGCAGGGGCGCCGAGTTCGTCCAGCGGAAAAAGGCCACAAAAACGGGTGGGCTATAGCCTTGGGCGGTGGGGCTGGCCCACTTCGTCCGCCGGACTCGGAATGCCGCGAGACTTTGCGAGGGGCCTCCGTGTGCCAAACATAGGCCGCGGGCAAAGCCGCGCCCAAAAATAACCGCCCGAAGGCCGGGGCGCCAAGTTCGTCCAGCGGAGAAAGGCCACAAAAACGGGTGGGCTATAGCCTTGGGGGGTGGGGCTGGCCCACTTCGTCCGCCTGACTCGGAATGCCGCGAGACTTTGCGAGGGGCCTCTGTGTGCCAAAAATAGGCCGCGGGCAAAGCCGCGCCCAAAAATAACCGCCCGAAGGCCGGGGCGCCAAGTTCGTCCAGCGGAAAAAGGCCACAAAAACGGGTGGGTTATAGCCTTGGGGGGTGTGGCTGGCCCACTTCGTCCGCCGGACTCGGAATGCCGCGAGACTTTTCGAGGGGCCTCCGTGTGCCAAACATAGGCCGCGGGCAAAGCTGCGCCCAAAAATAACCGCCCGAAGGCCGGGTCGCCGAGTTCGTCCAGCGGAAAAAGGCCACAAAAACGGGTGGGCTATAGCCTTGGGGGGTGGGGCTGGCCAACTTCGTCCGCCGGACTCGGAATGCCGCGAGACTTTACGAGGGGCCACCGTGTGCCAAAAATAGGCCGCGGGCAAAGGCGTGCCAAAAAAAAACGGCCCGAAGGCCGCGGCGCCAAGTGCGTCCAGCGGAAAAAGGCCACAAAAACGGGTTGGCTATAGCCTTGGGTAGTGGGGCTGGCCCACTTCCTCCTTCGGACTCGGAATGCCGCGAGACTTTGCGAGGTGCCTCCGTGTGCCAAAAATAGGCCGCGGGCAAAGCCGCGCCCAAAAATAACCACCCGAAGGCCGGGGCGCCAAGTTCGTCCAGCGGAAAAAGGCCACAAAAACGGGTGGGCTATAGCCTTGGGGGGTGGGGCTGGCCAAGTTCGTCCGCCGGACTCGGAATGCCGCGAGACTTTGCGAGGGGCCTCCGTGTGCCAGAAATAGGCCACGGGCAAAGCCGCGCCCAAAAATAACCGCCCGAAGGCCGCGGCGCCAAGTTCGTCCTGCGGAAAAAGGCCACAAAAACGGGTGGGCTATAGCCTTGTGGGGTGGGGCTGGCCAACTTCGTCCGACGGACTCGGAATGCCGCAAGACTTTGCGAGGCGCCTCCGTGTGCCAAAAATAGGCCGCGGGCAAAGCCGCGCCCAAAAATAACCGCCCGAAGGCCGGGGCGCCAAGTGCGTCCAGCGGAAAAAGGCCACAAAAACGGGAGGTCTATAGCATTGGGGGGTGGGGCTGGCCAACTTCGTCCGCCGGACTCGGAATGCCGGGAGACTTTTCGAGGGGCCTCCGTGTGCCAAAAATAGGCCGCGGGCAAAGCCACGCCCAAAAATAACCGCCCGAAGGCAGGGGCGCCGAGTTCGTCCAGCGGAAAAAGGCCACAAAAACGGGTGGGCTATAGCCTTGGGCGGTGGGGCTGGCCCACTTCGTCCGCCGGACTCGGAATGCCGCGAGACTTTGCGAGGGGCCTCCGTGTGCCAAAAATAGGCGACGGGCAAAGCCGCGCCCAAAAATAACCGCCCGAAGGCCGGGGCGCCAAGTTCGTCCAGCGGAAAAAGGCCACAAAAACGGGCGGGCTATAGCCTTGGGGGGTGCGGCTGGCCGACTTCGTCCGCCGGACTCGGAATGCCGCGAGACTTTGCGAGGGGCCTCCGTGTGCCAAAAATAGGCGACGGGCAAAGCCGCGCCCAAAAATAACCGCCCGAAGGCCGGGGCGCCAAGTTCGTCCAGCGGAAAAAGGCCACAAAAACGGGCGGGCTATAGCGTTGGGGGGTGCGGCTGGCCGACTTCGTCCGCCGGACTCGGAATGCCGCAAGACTTTGTGAGGCGCCTCCGTGTGCCAAAAATAGGCCGCGGGCAAAGCCGCGCCCAAAAATAACCGCCCGAACGCCAGGCCGCCGAGTTCGTCCAGCGGAAAAAGGCCACAAACACGGGTGGGCTATAGCCTTGGGGGGTGGGGCTGGCCAACTTCATCCGCCGGACTCGGAATGCCGCGAGACTTTGCGAGGGGCCTCCGTGTGCCAAAAATAGGCGACGGGCAAAGCCGCGCCCAAAAATAACCGCCCGAAGGCCGGGGCGCCAAGTTCGTCCAGCGGAAAAAGGCCACAAAAACGGGCGGGCTATAGCCTTGGGGGGTGCGGCTGGCCGACTTCGTCCGCCGGACTCGGAATGCCGTGAGACTTTGCGAGGGGCCACCGTGTGCCAAAAATAGGCGACGGGCAAAGCCGCGCCCAAAAATAACCGCCCGAAGGCCGGGGCGCCAAGTTCGTCCTGCGGAAAAAGGCCACAAAAACGGGCGGGCTATAGCCTTGGGGGGTGCGGCTGGCCGACTTCGTCCGCCGGACTCGGAATGCCTCAAGACTTTGTGAGGGGCCTCCGTGTGCCAAAAATAGGCCGCGGGCAGAGCCGCGCCCAAAAATAACCGCCCGAACGCCAGGCCGCCGAGTTCGTCCAGCGGAAAAAGGCCACAAACACGGGTGGGCTATAGCCTTGGGGGGTGGGGCTGGCCAACTTCATCCGCCGGACTCGGAATGCCGCGAGACTTTGCGAGGGGCCTCCGTGTGCCAAAAACAGGTCGCGGACAAAGCCTTGCCCAAAAATAACCGCCCGAAGGCCGGGGCGCCGAGTTCGTCTTGCGGAAAAAGGCCACAAAAACGGGTGGGCTATAGCCTTGGGGGGTGGGACTGGCCAACCTCGTCCGCCGGACTCGGAATGCCGCGAGACTTTGCGAGGGGCCTCCGTGTGCCAAAAATAGGCCGCGGGCAAAGCCGCGACCAAAAATAAGAGCCCGAAGGCCGGGGCGCCAAGTTCGTCCAGCGGAAAAATGCCACAAAAACGGGTGGGCTATAGCCTTGGGGGGTGGGGCTGGCCAACTTCGTCCGACGGACTCGGAATGCCGCGAGACTTTGCGAGGGGCCTCCGTGTACAAAAAATAGGCCGCGGGCAAAGCCGCGCCCAAAAATAACCGCCCGAAGGCCAGGGCGCCAAGTTCGTCCAGCGGAAAAAGGCCAAAAAAACGGGTGGGCTATAGCCTTGGGGGGTGGGGCTGGCCAACTTTGTCCGGTGGACTCGGAATGCCGCGAGAGTTTTCGAGGGGCTCCGTGTGCCAAAAATAGGCCGCGGGCAAACCGCGCCCAAAAATAACCACCCGAAGGCCGGGGCGCCAAGTTCGTCCAGCGGAAAAAGGCCACAAAAACGGGTGGGCTATAGCCTTGGGGGGTGGGGCTGGCCCACTTCGTCCGCCTTACTCAGAATGCCGTGAGACTTTGCGAGGGGCCTCCGTGTGCCAAAAATAGGCCGCGGGCAAAGCCGGGACCAAAAATAACCGCCCGAAGGCCGGGGCGCCAAGTTCGTCCAGCGGAAAAAGGCCACAAAAACGGGTGGGCTATAGCCTTGGGGGGTGGGGCAGGCCAACTTCGTCCGCCGGACTCGGAATGCTGCGAGACTTTGTGAGGGTCCTCCGTGTGCCAAAAATAGGCCGCGGGCGAAGCCGCGCCCAAAACTAACCGCCCGAAGGCCGGGTCATCGAGTTCGTCCAGCGGAGAAAGGCCACAAAAACGGGTGGGCTATAGCCTTGGGTGGTGGGCCTGGCCCACTTCGTCCGCCGAACTCGGAATGCCGCGAGACTTTGCGAGGGGCCTAAGTGTTTCAAAAATAGGCCGCGGGCAAAGCCGCGCCCAAAAATAACCGCCCGAAGGCCGGGGCGCCGAGTTCGTCCAGCGGAAAAAGGCCACAAAAACGGGTGGGCTATAGCCTTGGGGGGTGGGCCTGGCCAACTTCGTCCGCCGGACTCGGAATGCCGTGAGACTTTGCGAGGGGCCTCCGTGTGCAAAAAATAGGCCGCGGGCAAAGCCGCGCCCAAAAATAACCTCCCGCAGGCCGGGGCGCCAAGTTCGTCCAGCGGAAAAAGGTCACAAAAACGGGTGGGCTATAGCCTTGGGGGGTGGGGCTGGCCAACTTCGTCCGCCGGAATCAGAATGCCCGAGACTTTGCGAGGGGCCTCCGTGTGCCAAAAATAGGCCGCGGGCAAAGCCGGGCCCAAAAACAACCGCCCGAAGGCCGGGGCGCCAAGTTCGTCCAGCGGAAAATGGCCACAAAAACGGGTGGGCTATAGCATTGGGGGGTGGGGCCGGCCCACTTCGTCCGCCGGACTCGGAATGCCGCGAGACTTTGGGAAGGGCTTCCGTGTGCCAAAAATAGGCCGCGGGCAAAGCCGCGCCCAAAAATAATCGCCCGAAGGCCGGGGCGCCAAGTTCGTCCTGCGGAAAAAGGCCACAAAAACGGGTGGGCTATAGCCTTGGGGGGTGGGGCCGGCCCACTTCGTCCGCCGGACTCGGAATGCCGCGAGACTTTGGGAAGGGCCTCCGTGTGCCAAAAATAGGCCGCGGGCAAAGCCGCGCCCAAAAATAACCGCCCGAAGGCCGGGGCGCCAAGTTCATCCAGCGGAGAAAGGCCACAAAAACGAGTGGGCTATAGCCTTGGAGGGTGGGGCTGGCCAACTTCGTCCGCCGGACTCGGACTCAGAATGCCGCGAGACTTTGCGAGGGGCCTATGTGTGCCAAAAATACGCCGCGGGCAAAGCCGCGCCCAAAAATAACCGCCCGAAGGCCGGGGCGCCAAGTTCGTCCAACGGAAAAAGGCCACAAAAACGGGTGGGCTATAGCCTTGGCGGGTGGGGCCGGCCAACTTCGTCTGCCGGACTCGGAATGCCGCGAGACTTTACGAGGTGCCTCCGTGTGCCAAAAATAGGCCGCGGGCAAACCCGCGCCCAAAAATAACCGCCCGAATGCCGGGGCGCCAAGTTCGTCCAGCGGAAAAAGGCCACAAAATAGAGTGGGCTCTAGCCTTGGGGGGTGGGGCTGGCCAACTTCGTCCGCCGGACTCGGAATGCCGCGAAACTTTGCGAGGGCCCTCCGTGTGCCAAAAATAGGCCGCGGGCAAAGCCGCGCCCAAAAATAACCGCCCGAAGGCCGGGGCGCCAAGTTCGTCCAGCGGAAAAAGGCCACAAAAACGGGTGGGCTATAGCCTTGCGGGGTGGGGCTGGCCAACTTCGTCCGCCGGACTCGGACTCAGAATGCCGCGAGACTTTGCGAGGGGCCTCTGTGTGCCAAAAATAGGCCGCGGGCAATGCCGCGCCCAAAAATAACCGCCCGAAGGCCGGGGCGCCAAGTTCGTCCAGCGGAAAAAGGCCACAAAAACGGGTGGGCTATAGCCTTGGGGGGTGGGGCTGGCAAACTTCGTACGCCGGACTTGGAATGCCGCGAGACTTTTCGAGGGGCCTCCATGTGCCAAAAATAGACCGCGGGCAAAACCGCGACCAAAAATAACCGCCCGAAGGCCGGGGTGCCAAGTTCGTCCAGCAGAAAAAGGCCACAAAAACGGGTGGGCTATAGCCTTGGGGGGTGGGGCTGGCCAACTTCGTCCGCCGGACTCGGAATGCCGCGAGACTTTACGAGGGGCCTCCGTGTGCCAAAAATAGGCCGTGGGCAAGGCCGCGCCCAAAAATAACCGCCCGAAGGCTGGGGCGCCAAGTTCGTCCAGCGGAAAAAGTCCACAAAAACGGGTGGGCTATAGCCTTGGGGGGTGGGGCTGGCCGACTTCGTCCGCCGGACTCGGAATGCCGTGAGACTTTGCGAGGGTCCTCCGCGGGTCAAAAATAGGCCGCGGGAAAAGCCGCGCCCAAAAATAACTGCCCGAAGGCTGGGGTGCCAAGTTCGTCCAGCGGAAAATTCCACAAAAACTGGTGGGCTATAGCCTTGGGGGGTGGGGCTGGCAAACTTCGTCCGCCGGACTCGGAATGCCGCGAGACTTTGCGAGGGGCCTCCGTGTGCCAAAAATAGGCCGCGGGCAAAGCCGCGCCCAAAAATAACCGCCCGAAGGCCGGGTCGCCAAGTTCGTCCAGCGGAAAAAGGCCACAAAAACGGGTGGGCTATAGCCTTGGGGGGTGGGGCTGGCCCACTTCGTCCGCCGGACTCGGAATGCCGCGAGACTTTTCGAGGGGCCTCCGTGTGCCAAAAATAGGCCGCGGGCAAGGCCGCGCCCAAAAATAACCGCCCAAAGGCTGGGGCGCCAAGTTCGTCCAGCCGAAAAAGTCCTCAAAAACGGGTGGGCTATGGCCTGGGGAGGTGGGGCTGGCCAACTTCGTCCGCCGGACTCGGAATGCCGCGAGATTTTGCGAGGGGCCTCCGTGGGCCAAAAATAGGCCGCAGGAAAAGCTGCGCCCAAAAATAACTGCCCGAAGGCTGGGGTACCCAGTTCGTCCAGCGGAAAATTCCACAAAAACGGGTGGGTTGGGGGGTGGGGCTGGCAAACTTCGTCCGCCGGACTCGGAATGGCGCGAGACTTTGTGAGGGGCCTCCGTGTGCCAAAAATAGGCCGCGGCCAAAGCCGCGCCCAAAAATAACCGCCCAAAGGCCGGGGCGCCAAGTTCGTCCAGCAGAAAAAGGCCACAAAAACGAGTGGGCTATAGCCTTGGGGGGTGGGGCTGGCCAACTTCGTCCGCCGGACTCGGAATGCCGCGAGACTTTACGAGGGGCCTCCGTGTGCCAAAAATAGGCCGTGGGCAAGGCCGCGCCCAAAAATAACCGCCCGAAGGCTGGGGCGCCAAGTTCGTCCAGCGGAAAAAGTCCACAAAAACGGGTGGGCTATAGCCTTGGGGGGTGGGGCTGGCCGACTTCGTCCGCCGGACTCGGAATGCCGTGAGACTTTGCGAGGGTCCTCCGCGGGTCAAAAATAGGCCGCGGGAAAAGCCGCGCCCAAAAATAACTGCCCGAAGGCTGGGGTGCCAAGTTCGTCCAGCGGAAAATTCCACAAAAACTGGTGGGCTATAGCCTTGGGGGGTGGGGCTGGCAAACTTCGTCCGCCGGACTCGGAATGCCGCGAGACTTTGCGAGGGGCCTCCGTGTGCCAAAAATAGGCCGCGGGCAAAGCCGCGTCCAAAAATAACCGGCCGAAGGCCGGGGCGCCAAGTTCGTCCACCGGAAAAAAAGGCCACAAAAACGGGTGGGCTATAGCCTTGGGGGATGGGGCTGGCCAACTTCGTCCACCAGACTCTGAATGCCGCGAGACTTTGCGAGGCGCCTCCGTGTGCCAAAAATAGGCCGCGGACAAAGCCGCACCCAAAAATAACTGCCCGAAGGCCGGGGCGCCAAGTTCGTCAAGCGGAAAAAGGCCACAAAAACGGGTGGGCTATAGCCTTGGGGGGTGGGGCTGGCAAACTTTGTCCGCCGGACTCGGAATGCCGCGAGACTTTGCGAGGGGCCTCCATGTGCCAAAAATAGGCCGCGGGCAATGCGCGCCCAAAAATAACTGTCCGAAGGCCGGGGTGCCAAGTTCATCCAGCAGCAAAAGGCCACAAAAACGGGTGGGCTATAGCCTTGGGGGGTGGGGCTGGCCAACTTCGTCCGCCGGACGCGGAATGCCGCGAGACTTTGCGAGGGGCCTCCGTGTGCCAAAAATAGGCCGCGGGCAAAGCCGCGCCCAAAAATAACCGCCCGAAGGCCGGGGCGCCAAGTTCGTCCAGCGGAAAAAGGCCACAAAAACGGGTGGGCTATAGCCTTGGGGGGTGGGGCTGGCAAACTTCGTCCGCCGGACTCGGAATGCCGCGAGACTTTACGAGGGGCCTCCGTGTGCCAAAAATAGGCCGCGGACAAAGCCGCGCCCAAAAATAACCGCCCGAAGGCCGGGGTGCCAAGTTCGTCCAGCAGAAAAAGGCCACAAAAACGGGTGGGCTATAGCCTTGGGGGGTGGGGCTGGCCCACTTCGTCCGCCGGACTCGGAATGCCGCGAGACTTTTCGAGGGGCCTCCGTGTGCCAAAAATAGGCCGCGGGCAAGGCCGCGCCCAAAAATAACCGCCCAAAGGCTGGGGCGCCAAGTTCGTCCAGCCGAAAAAGTCCTCAAAAACGGGTGGGCTATGGCCTGGGGAGGTGGGGCTGGCCAACTTCGTCCGCCGGACTCGGAATGCCGCGAGATTTTGCGAGGGGCCTCCGTGGGCCAAAAATAGGCCGCAGGAAAAGCCGCGCCCAAAAATAACTGCCTGAAGGCTGGGGTGCCCAGTTCGTCCAGCGGAAAATTCCACAAAAACGGGTGGGTTGGGGGGTGGGGCTGGTAAACTTCGTCCGCCGGACTGGGAATGGCGCGAGACTTTGTGAGGGGCCTCCGTGTGCCAAAAATAGGCCGCGGGCAAAGCCGCGCCCAAAAACAACCGCCTGAGGGCCGGGGTGCCAAGTTCGTCCAGCAGAAAAAGGCCACAAAAACGGGTGGGCTATAGCCTTGGGGGGTGGGGCTGGCCAACTTCGTCCGCCGGACTCGGAATGCCGCGAGACTTTGCGAGGGGCCTCCGTGTGCCAAAAATAGGCCGCGGGCAAAGCCGCGCCCAAAAATAACCACCCGAATGCCGGGGCGCCAAGTTCGTCCAGCGGAAAAAGGCCACAAAAACGGGTGGGCTATAGTCTTGGGGGGTGGGGCTGGCCAACTTCGTCCGCCGGACTCGGAATGCCGCGAGACTTTACGAGGGGCCTCCGTGTACCGAAAATAGGCCGTGGGCAAAGCCGAACAAAAAAATAACTGCCCGAAGGCTGGGGTGCCAAGTTCGTCCAGCGGACAAAGGCCACAAAAACGGGTGGGCTATAGCCTTGGCGGGTGGGGCAGGCCAACTTAGTCCGCCGGACTCGGAATGCCGCGAGACCTTGCGAGGGGCCTTTGTGTGCCAAAAATAGGCCGCGGGCAAAGCCGCAGCCAAAAATAACCGCCCGAAGGCTGGGGCGCCAAGTTCATCCAGCGGAAAAAGGCCACAAAAACGGGTGGGCTATAGCCTTGGGGGGTGGGGCTGGCCAACATCGTCCGCCGGACTCCGAATGCCGCGAGACTTTGCGAGGGGCCTCCGTGTGTCAAAAATAGGCCGCGGACAAAGCCGCGCCCAAAAATAACCGCCCGAAGGCCGGGGCACCAAGTTAGTCCAGCGGAAAAAGGCCACAAAAACGGGTGGGCTATAGCCTTGGCGGGTGGGGCTGGCCCACTTCGTCCGTCAGACTCGGAATGCCGCGAGACTTTGCGAGGGGCCTCCGTGTGCCAAAAATAGGCCGCGGTCAAAGCCGCACCCAAAAATAACCGCCCGAAGGCCGGGGCGCCAAGTTTGTCCAGCGCAAAAAGGCCACAAAAACGGGTGGGCTATAGCCTTGGGGGGTGGGGCTGGACAACTTCATTCGCCGGACTTGGAATGCCGCGAGACATTGCGAGGGGCCTCCGTGTGCCAAAAATAGGCCGCGGACAAAGCCGCGCCCAAAAATAACCGCTCGAAGGCCAGGGCGCCAAGTTCGTCCAGCGGAAAAAGTCCACAAAAACGGGTGGGCTATAGCCTTGGGGGGTGGGGCTGGCAAACTTCGACCGCCGGACTCGGAATGCCGTGACACTTTGCGAGGGGCCTCCATGTGCCAAAAATAGGCCGCGGACAATGCCGCGCCCAAAAATAACTGTCCGAAGGCCGGGGTGCCAAGTTCGTCCAGCGGAAAAAGGCCACAAAAACGGGTGGGCTATAGCCTTGGGGGGTGGGGCTGGCCAACTTCGTCCGCCGGACTCGGAATGCCGCGAGACTTTACGAGGGGCCTCCGTGTGCCAAAAATAGGCCGCGGCCAAAGCCGCGCCCAAAAATAACCACCCGAAGGCCGGGGCGCCAAGTTCGTCTAGCGGAAAAAGGCCACAAAAAAGTGTGGGCTATAGCGTTGGGGGGTGGGGCTGGCCCACTTCGTCCGCCGGGCTCGGAATGCCGCGAGATTTGGCGAGGGCCCTCCGTGTGTCAAAAATAGGCCGCGGGCAAAGCCGCGCCCAAAAATAACCGCCCAAAGGCTGGGGCGCCAAGTTCGTCCAGCGGAAAAAGTCCACAAAAACGGGTGGGCTATGGACTTGGGAGGTGGGGCTGGCCAACTTCGTCCGCCGGACTCGGAATGCCGCGAGATTTTGCGAGGGGCCTCCGTGGGCCAAAAATAGGCCACAGGAAAAGCCGCGCCCAAAAATAACTGCCCGAAGGCTGGGGTGCCAAGTTCGTCCAGCGGAAAAAGGCCACAAAAACGGGTGGGCTATAGCCTTGGGGGGTGGGGCTGGCCAACTTCGTCCGCCGGACTCGGAATGCCGCGAGACTTTGCGAGGGGCCTCCGTGTACCAAAAATAGGCCACAGTCAAAGCCGCGCTAAAAAATAACCGCCCGAAGGCTGGGGTGCCAAGTTCGTCCAGCGGAAAAAAAGGCCACAAAAACGGGTGGGCTATAGCATTGGGGGATGGGGCTGGCCAACTTCGTCCACCAGACTCTGAATGCCGCGAGACTTTGCGAGGCGCCTCCGTGTGCCAAAAATAGGCCGCGGACAAAGCCGCACCCAAAAATAACTGCCCGAAGGCCGGGGCGACTAGTTCGTCAAGCGGAAAAAGGCCACAAAAACGGGTGGGCTATAGCCTTGGGGGGTGGGGCTGGTAAACTTTGTCCGCCGGACTCGGAATGCCGCGAGACTTTGCGGGGGGCCTCCATGTGCCAAAAATAGGCCGCGGGCAATGTGCGCCCAAAAATAACTGTCCGAAGGCCGGGGTGCCAAGTTCATCCAGCAGCAAAAGGCCACAAAAACGGGTGGGCTATAGCCTTGGGGGGTGGGGCTGGCCAACTTCGTCCGCCGGACTCGGAATGCCGCGAGCCTTTACGAGGGGCCTCCGTGTGCCAAAAATAGGCCGCGGGCAAAGCCGCACGAAAAAATAACCGCCCGAAGGCTGGGGTGCCAAGTTCGTCCAGCGGACAAAGGCCACAAAAACGGGTGGGCTATAGCCTTGGCGGGTGGGGCTGGCCAACTTCGTCCGCCGGACTCGGAATGCCGTGAGACCTTGCGAGGGGCCTCCGTGTGCCAAAAATAGGACGCGGGCCAAGCCGCACCAAAAAATAACCGCCCGAAGGCTGGGGTGCCAAGTTCGTCCAGCGGAAAAGGGCACAAAAACGGGTGGGCTATAGCCTTGGGGGGTGGGGCTGGCCAACTTCGTCCGCCGGACTCGGAATGCCGCGAGACTTTGCGAGGGGCCTCCGTGTACCAAAAATAGGCCACAGTCAAAGCCGCGCCCAAAAATAACCGCCCGAAGGCCGGGGCGCCAAGTTCGTCCAGCGGAAAAAGGCCACAAAAACGGGTGGTCTATAGCCTTGGGGGGTGGGGCTGGCCAACTTCATCCGCGCGGACTCGGAATGCCGCGAGACTTTGCGAGGGGCCTCCGTGCACCAAAAATAGGCCGCGGGCAAAGCCGCGCCCAAAAATAACAGCCCGAAGGCCGGGGCGCCAAGTTCGTCCAGCGGAAAAAGGCCACAAAAACAGGTGGGCTATAGCCTTGGGGGGTGGGGCTGGCCAACTTCGTCCGCCGGACTCGGAATGCCGCGAGACTTTACGAGGGGCCTCCGTGTGCCAAAAATAGGCCGCGGCCAAAGCCGCGCCCAAAAATAACCACCCGAAGGCCGGGGCGCCAAGTTCGTCTAGCGGAAAAAGGCCACAAAAAAGTGTGGGCTATAGCGTTGGGGGGTGGGGCTGGCCCACTTCGTCCGCCGGGCTCGGAATGCCGCGAGATTTGGCGAGGGCCCTCCGTGTGTCAAAAATAGGCCGCGGGCAAAGCCGCGCCCAAAAATAACCGCCCAAAGGCTGGGGCGCCAAGTTCGTCCAGCGGAAAAAGTCCACAAAAACGGGTGGGCTATGGACTTGGGAGGTGGGGCTGGCCAACTTCGTCCGCCGGACTCGGAATGCCGCGAGATTTTGCGAGGGGCCTCCGTGGGCCAAAAATAGGCCACAGGAAAAGCCGCGCCCAAAAATAACTGCCCGAAGGCTGGGGTGCCAAGTTCGTCCAGCGGAAAAAGGCCACAAAAACGGGTGGGCTATAGCCTTGGGGGGTGGGGCTGGCCAACTTCGTCCGCCGGACTCGGAATGCCGCGAGACTTTGCGAGGGGCCTCCGTGTACCAAAAATAGGCCACAGTCAAAGCCGCGCTAAAAAATAACCGCCCGAAGGCCGGGGCGCCAAGTTCGTCCAGCGGAAAAAGGCCACAAAAACGGGTGGGCTATAGCCTTGGGCGGTGGGGCTGGCTAAGTTCGTCCGCCGGACTCGAAATGCCGCGAGACTTTGCGAGGGGCCTCCGTGTGCCAAAAATAGGCCGCGGGCAAAGCCGCGCCCAAAAATAACCACCCGAATGCCGGGGCGCCAAGTTCGTCCAGCGGAAAAAGGCCACAAAAACGGGTGGGCTATAGTCTTGGGGGGTGGGGCTGGCCAACTTCGTCCGCCGGACTCGGAATGCCGCGAGACTTTACGAGGGGCCTCCGTGTACCGAAAATAGGCCGTGGGCAAAGCCGAACAAAAAAATAACTGCCCGAAGGCTGGGGTGCCAAGTTCGTCCAGCGGACAAAGGCCACAAAAACGGGTGGGCTATAGCCTTGGCGGGTGGGGCAGGCCAACTTAGTCCGCCGGACTCGGAATGCCGCGAGACCTTGCGAGGGGCCTTTGTGTGCCAAAAATAGGCCGCGGGCAAAGCCGCAGCCAAAAATAACCGCCCGAAGGCTGGGGCGCCAAGTTCATCCAGCGGAAAAAGGCCACAAAAACGGGTGGGCTATAGCCTTGGGGGGTGGGGCTGGCCAACATCGTCCGCCGGACTCCGAATGCCGCGAGACTTTGCGAGGGGCCTCCGTGTGTCAAAAATAGGCCGCGGACAAAGCCGCGCCCAAAAATAACCGCCCGAAGGCCGGGGCACCAAGTTAGTCCAGCGGAAAAAGGCCACAAAAACGGGTGGGCTATAGCCTTGGCGGGTGGGGCTGGCCCACTTCGTCCGTCAGACTCGGAATGCCGCGAGACTTTGCGAGGGGCCTCCGTGTGCCAAAAATAGGCCGCGGTCAAAGCCGCACCCAAAAATAACCGCCCGAAGGCCGGGGCGCCAAGTTTGTCCAGCGCAAAAAGGCCACAAAAACGGGTGGGCTATAGCCTTGGGGGGTGGGGCTGGACAACTTCATTCGCCGGACTTGGAATGCCGCGAGACATTGCGAGGGGCCTCCGTGTGCCAAAAATAGGCCGCGGACAAAGCCGCGCCCAAAAATAACCGCTCGAAGGCCAGGGCGCCAAGTTCGTCCAGCGGAAAAAGTCCACAAAAACGGGTGGGCTATAGCCTTGGGGGGTGGGGCTGGCAAACTTCGACCGCCGGACTCGGAATGCCGTGACACTTTGCGAGGGGCCTCCATGTGCCAAAAATAGGCCGCGGACAATGCCGCGCCCAAAAATAACTGTCCGAAGGCCGGGGTGCCAAGTTCGTCCAGCGGAAAAAGGCCACAAAAACGGGTGGGCTATAGCCTTGGGGGGTGGGGCTGGCCAACTTCGTCCGCCGGACTCGGAATGCGGTGAGATTTTACGAGGGAACTCCGTGTGCCAAAAATAGGCCGGGGGCAAAGCCGCGCCCAAAAATAACTGCCTGAAGGCCGGGGCGCCAAGTTCGTCCAGCGGAAAAAGGCCACAAAAACGGGTGGGCTATAGCCTTGGGGGGTGGGGCTGGCCAACTTCGTCCGCCGGACTCGGAATGCCGCGAGACTTTACGAGGGGCCTCCGTGTGCCAAAAATAGGCCGCGGGCAAAGCCGCACCAAAAAATAACCGCCCGAAGGCTGGGGTGCCAAGTTCGTCTAGCGGAAAAAGGCCACAAAAACGGGTGGGCTATAGCCTTGGGGGGTGGGGCTGGCCAACTTCGTCCGCCGGACTTGGAATGCCGCGAGACTTTGCGAGGGGCCTCCGTGTACCAAAAATAGGTCACAGTCAAAGCCGCGCCCAAAAATAACCGCCCGAAGGCCGGGGCGCCAAGTTCGTCCAGCGGAAAAAGGCCACAAAAACGGGTGGGCTATAGCCTTGGGGGGTGGGGCTGGCCAACTTCGTCCGCCGGACTCGGAATGCCGTGAGACTTTGCGAGGGAACTCCGTGTGCCAAAAATAGGCCGCGGCCAAAGCCGCGCCCAAAAATAACTGCCCGAAGGCCGGGGCGCCAAGTTCATCCAGCGGAAAAAGGCCACAAAAACGGGTGGGCTATAGCCTTGGGGGGTGGGGCTGGCCAACTTCGTCCGCCGGACTCGGAATGCTGCGAGACTTTGCGAGGGGCCTCCATGTGCCGAAAATAGGCCGCGGGCATAGCCGCACCCAAAAATAACCGCCCGAAGGCTGGGGTGCCAAGTTCGTCCAGCGGACAAAGGCCACAAAAACGGGTGGGCTATAGCCGTGGCGGGTGGGGCTGGCCAACTTCGTCCGCCGGTCTCGGAATGCCGCGAGACCTTGCGAGGGGCCTCCGTGTGCCAAAAATAAGCCGCGGGCAAAGCCGCACCAAAAAATAACCGCCCGAAGGCTGGGGTGCCAAGTTCGTCCAGCGGAAAAAGGCCACAAAAACGGGTGGGCTATAGCCTTGGGGGGTGGGGCTGGCCAACTTCGTCCGCCGGACTCGGAATGCCGCGAGACTTTGCGAGTGGCCTCCGTGTACCAAAAATAGGCCACAGTCAAAGCCGCGCCCAAAAATAACCGCCCGAAGGCCGGGGCGCCAAGTTCGTCCAGCGGAAAAAGGCCACAAAAACGGGTGGGCTATAGCCTTGGGGGGTGGGGCTGGCCAACTTCGTCCGCCGGACTCGGAATGCCGTGAGACTTTGCGAGGGAACTCCGTGTGCCAAAAATATGCCGCGGGCAAAGCCGCGCCCAAAAATAAATGCCCAAAGGCCGTTGCGCCAAGTTCGTCCAGCGGAAAAAGGCCACAAAAACGGGTGGGCTATAGCCTTGGGGGGTGGGGCTGGCCAACTTCGTCCGCCGGACTCGGAATGCCGCGAGACTTTGCGAGGGGCCTCCATGTGCCGAAAATAGGCCGCGGGCAAAGCCGCGCCCAAAAATAACCGCCCAAAGGCTGGGGCGCCAAGTTCGTCCAGCGGAAAACGTCCACAAAAACGGGTGGGCTATGGCCTTGGGAGGTGGGGCTGGCCCACTTCGTCCGCCGGACTCGGAATGCCGCGAGATTTTGCGAGGGGCCTCCGTGGGCCAAAAATAGGCCGCAGGAAAAGCCGCGCCCAAAAATAACTGCCCGAAGGCTGGGGTGCCAAGTTCGTCCAGCGGACAAAGGCCACAAAAACGGGTGGGCTATAGCCTTGGCGGGTGGGGCTGGCCAACTTCGTCCGCCGGACTCGGAATGCCGCGAGACCTTGCGAGGGGCCTCCGTGTGCCAAAAATAGGCCGCTGAAAAAGCCGCGCCCAAAAATAACCGCCCGAAGGCCGGGGCACCAAGTTAGTCCAGCGTAAAAAGGCCACAAAAACGGGTGGGCTATAGCCTTGGGGGGTGGGGCTGGCCCACTTCGTCCGCCAGACTCGGAATGCCGCGAGACTTTGCGAGGGGCCTCCGTGTGCCAAAAATAGGCCGCGGTCAAAGCCGCGCCCAAAAATAACCGCCCGAAGGCCGGGGCGCCAAGTTCGTCCAGCGCAAAAAGGCCACAAAAACGGGTGGGCTATAGCCTTGGGGGGTGGGGCTGGACAACTTCGTTCGCCGGACTTGGAATGCCGCGAGACTTTACGAGGGGCCTCCGTGTGCCAAAAATAGGCCGCGGACAAAGCCGCGCCCAAAAATAACCGCTCAAAGGCCAGGGCGCCAAGTTCGTCCAGCGGAAAAAGTCCACAAAAACGGGTGGGCTATAGCCTTGGGGGGTGGGGCTGGCCAACTTCGTCCGCCGGACTCGGAATGCCGCGAGACTTTGCGAGGGGCCTCTGTGTGCCAAAAATAGGCCGCGGGTAAAGCCGCTCCCAAAAATAACTGCCCGAAGGCCGGGGCGCCAAGTTCGTCCAGCGGAAAAAGGCCACAAAAACGGGTGGGCTATAGCCTTGGGGGGTGGGCTTGGCCAACTTCGTCCGCGGGGCTCGGAATGCCGCGAGACTTTGCGAGGGGCCTCCGTGTGCCAAAAATAGGCCACGGCCAAAGCCGCGCCCAAAAATAACCGCCCGAAGGCCGGGGTGCCAAGTTCATCCAGCGGGAAAAGGCCACAAAAACGGGTGGGCTATAACCTTGGGGGGTGGGGCTGGCCAACTTCGTCCGCCGGACTCGGAATGCCGCGAGACTTTGTGAGGCGCCTCCATGTGCCAAAAGAAGTCCGTGGGTAAAGCCGCGACCAAAAATAACCGGCCGAAGGCCGGGGCGCCATGTTCGTCCAGCGGAAAAAGGCCACAAAAACGGGTGGGCTATAGCCTTGGGGGGTGGGGCTGGCCAACTTCGTCCGCCGGACTCGGAATGCCGCAAGACTTTGCGAGGGGCCTCTGTGTGCCAAAAATAGGCCGCGGGTTAAGCCGCTCCCAAAAATAACTGCCCAAAGGCCGGGGCGCCAAGTTCGTCCAGCGGAAAAAGGCCACAAAAACGGGTGGGCTATAGCCTTGGGGGGTGGGGATGGCCAACTTCGTCCGCCAGACTCGGAATGCCGCGAGACTTTGTGAGGGGCCTCCGTGTGCCAAAAATAGACCGCGGGAAAAGCCGCGCCGAAAAATAACCTACTGAAGGCCGGGGCGCCAAGTTCGTCCAGCGGAAAAAGGCCACAAAAACGGGTGGGCTATAGTCTTGGGGGGTGGGGCTGGCCTACTTCGTCCGCCGGACTCGGAATGCCGCGAGACTTTGCGAGGGGCCTCCGTGTGCCAAAAATAGGCCGCGGGCAAAGCCGCGCCCAAGAATAACTGCCCGAAGGTCGGGGCGCCAAGTTCGTCCAGCGGAAAAAGGCCACAAAAACGGGTGGGCTATAGCCTTGGGGGGTGGGGCTGGCCAACTTCGTCCGCCGGACTCGGAATGCCGCTAGACTTTGCGAGGGGCCTCTGTGTGCCAAAAATAGGCCGCGGGAAAAGCCGCACCCAACAATAATCGCCCGAAGGCCGGGGCGCAAAGTTCGTCCAGCGGAAAAAGGCCACAAAAATGGGTGGGCTATAGCCTTGGGGGGTGGTGCTGGCCAACTTCGTCCGCCGGACTCGGAATGCCGCGAGACTTTGCGAGGGACCTCCGTGTGCCAAAAATAGGCCGCGTTCAAAGCCGCACCCAAAAATAACCGCCCGAAGGCCGGGGCGCCAAGTTCGTCCAGCGGAAAAAGGCCACAAAAACGGGTGGGCTATAGCCTTGGGGGGTGGGGCTGGCCAACTTCGTCCGCCGGACTCGGAATGCCGCGAGACTTTGCGAGGGGCCTCCGTCTGCCAAAAATAGGCCGCGGGCAAAGCCGCGTCCAAAAATAACGGCCCGAAGGCCTGGGTGCCAAGTTCGTCCAGCGGAAAAAGGCCACAAAAACGGGTGGGCTATAGCCTTGGGGGGTGGGGCTGGCTAACTTCGTCCGCCGGACTTGGAATGCCGCGACACTTTGCGAGGGACCTCCGTGTGCCAAAAATAGGCCGCGTTCAAAGCCGCACCCAAAAATAACCGCCCGAAGGCCGGGGCGCCAAGTTCGTCCAGCGGAAAAAGGCCACAAAAACGGGTGGGCTATAGCCTTGGGGGGTGGGGCTGGCCAACTTCGTCCGCCGGACTCGGAATGCCGCGAGACTTTGCGAGGGACCTCCGTGTGCCAAAAATAGGCTGCGGGCAAAGCCGCGCCCAAAAATAACCTCCCGAAGGCCGGGGCTCCAAGTTCGTCCAGCGGAAAACGGCCACAAAAACGGGTGGGCTATAGCCTTGGGGGGTGGGGCGGGCCAACTTCGTCCGCCGGACTCGGAATGCCGCGAGACTTTACGAGGGGTCTCCGTGTGCGAAAAATGGGCCGCGGGCAAAGCCGCGCCCAAAAATAACCGCCCGAAGGCCGGGGCGCCAAGTTCGGCCAGCGGAAAAAGGCCACAAAAACGGGTGGGCTATAGCCTTGGGGGGTGGGGCGGGCCAACTTCGTCCGCCGGACTCGGAATGCCGCGAGACTTTGCGAGGGGCCTCCGTGTGCAAAAAATAGGATGCGGGCAAAGCCGCGCCCAAAAATAACCGCCTGAACGCCGGGGCGCCAAGTTCGTCCAGCGGAAAAAGGCCACAAAAACGGGTGGGCTATAGCCTTGGGGGGTGGGGCTGGCCAACTTCGTCCGCCGGACTCGGAATGCCGCGAGACTTTGCGAGGGGCCTCCGTGTGCAAAACATAGGACGCGGGCAAAGCCGCGCCCAAAAATAACCGCCTGAAGGCCGGGGCGCCAAGTTCGTCGAGCGGAAAAAGGCCACAAAAACGGGTGGGCTATACCCTTGGGGGGTGGGGCTGGCCCACTTCGTCCGCCAGACTCGGAATGCCGCGAGACTTTGCGAGGGGCCTACGTATGCAAAAAATAGGCCGCGGGCAATGCCGCGCCCAAAAATCACCGCCCGAAGGCCGGGGCGCCAAGTTCGTCCAGCGAAAAAAGGCCACAAAAACGGGTGGGCTATAGCCTTGGGGGGTCGGGCTGGCCCACCTCGTCCGCCGGACTCGGAATGCCGCGACACTTTACGAGGGGCCTCCGTGTGCCAAAAATAGGCCGCGGGCAAAGCCGCACCCAAAAATAACCGCTCGAAGGCCGGGGCGCCAAGTTCGTCCAGCGGAAAAATGCCACAAAAACGGGTGGGCTATAGCCCTGGGGGGTGGGGCTGGCCAACTTCGTCCGCCGGACTCGGAATGCCACGAGACTGTGCGAGGGGCCTCCGTGTCCCAAAAATAGGCCGCGGTCAAAGACACGCCCAAAAATAACCACCCGAAGGGCGGGGCGCCATGTTCGTCCAGCGGAAAAAGGCCACAAAAATGGGTGGGCTATAGCCTTGGGGGGTGGGGCTGGCCAACTTCGTCCGCCGGACTCAGAATGCCGCGAGACTTTGCGAGGGACCTCCGTGTGCCAAAAATAGGCCGCGGGCAAAGCCGCGCCCAAAAATAACTGCCCGAAGGCCGGGGCTCCAAGTTCGTCCAGCGGAAAACGGCCACAAAAACGGGTGGGCTATATAGCCTTGGGGGGTGGGGCTGGCCCACTTCGTCCGCCGGACACGGAATGCCGCGAGACTTTGCGAGGGGCCTCCGTGTGCCAAAAATGGGACGCGGGCAAAGCCGCGCCCAAAAATAACCGCCTGAACGCCGGGGCGCCAACTTCGTCCAGCGGAAAAAGGCCACAAAAACGGGTGGGCGATAGCCTTGGGGGGTGGGGCTGGCCAACTTCGTCCGCCGGACTCGGAATGCCGCGAGACTTTGCGAGGGGCCTCCGTGTGCAAAAAATAGGACGCGGGCAAAGCCGCGCCCAAAAATAACCGCCTGAAGGCCGGGGCGCCAAGTTCGTCGAGTGGAAAAAGGCCACAAAAACGGGTGGGCTATAGCCTTGGGGGGTGGGGCTGGCCCACTTCGTCCGCCAGATTCGGAATGCCGCGAGACTTTACGAGGGGCCTCCGTATGCAAAAAATAGGCCGCGGGCAAAGCCGCGCCCAAAAACCACCGCCCGAAGGCCGGGGCGCCAAGTTCGTCCAGCGGAAAAATGCCACAAAAACGGGTGGGCTATAGCCTTGGGGGGTGGGGCTGGCCAACTTCGTCCGCCGGACTCGGAATGCCACGAGACTATGCGAGGGGCCTCCGTGTCCCAAAAATAGGCCGCGGTCAAAGCCGCGCTCAAAAATAACCACCCGAAGGCCGGGGCGCAAAGTTCGTCCATCGGAAAAAGGCCACAAAAATGGGTGGGCTATAGCCTTGGGGGGTGGGGCTGGCCAACTTCGTCCGCCGGACTCGGAATGCCGCGAGACTTTGCAAGGGACCTCCGTGTGCCAAAAATAGGCCGCGTTCAAAGCCGCACCCAAAAATAACCGCCCGAAGGCCGGGGCGCCAAGTTCGTCCAGCGGAAAAAGGCCACAAAAACGGGTGGACTATAGCCTTGGGGGGTGGGGCTGGCCAACTAGTCCGCCGGACTCGGAATGCCACGAGACTATGCGAGGGGCCTCCGTATGCCAAAAATAGGCCGCGGGCAAAGCCGCGCCCAAAAATAACCGCCCGAAGGCCGGGGCGCCAAGTTCGTCCAGCGGAAAAAGGCCACAAAAACGGGTGGGCTATATAGCCTTGGGGGGTGGGGCCGGCAAACTTCGTCCGCCGGACTAGGAATGCCGCGAGACTCTGCGAGGGGCCTCCGTATGCCAAAAAATGGCCGCGGGCAAAGCCGCGCCTAAAAATAAGTGCCCGAAGGCCGGGGCGCCAAGTTCGATCAGCGGAAAAAGGCCACAAAAACGGGTGGGCTATAGCCTTGGGGGGTGGGGCTGGCCAACTTCGTCCGCCGGACTCGGAATGCCGCGAGACTTTACGAGGGGCCTCCGTGTGCCAAAAATAGGCCGCGGGCAAAGCCGCGCCCAAAAATAACCGCCCGAAGGCCGGGGCGCCAAGTTCGTCCAGCGGAAAAAGGCCACAAAAACGGGTGGGCTATAGCCTTGGGGGGTGGGGCTGGCCAACTTCGTCCGCCGGACTCGGAATGCCGCGAGACTTTACGAGGGGCCTCCGTGTGCCAAAAATAGGCCGCGGGCAAAGCCGCGCCCAAAAATAACCGCCCGAAGGCCGGGGCTCCAAGTTCGTCCAGCGGAAAACGGCCACAAAAACGGGTGGGCGATAGCCTTGGGGGGTGGGGCTGGCCAACTTCGTCCGCCGGACTCGGAATGCCGCGAGACTTTGCGAGGGGCCTCCGTGTGCAGAAAATAGGACGCGGGCAAAGCCGCGCCCAAAAATAACCGCCTGAAGGCCGGGGCGCCAAGTTCGTCGAGTGGAAAAAGGGCACAAAAACGGGTGGGCTATAGCCTTGGGGGGTGGGGCTGGCCCACTTCGTCCGCCAGATTCGGAATGCCGCGAGACTTTGCGAGGGGCCTCCGTATGCAATAAATAGGCCGCGGGCAAAGCCGCGCCCAAAAATCACCGCCCGAAGGCCGGGGCGCCAAGTTCGTCCAGCGGAAAAATGCCACAAAAACGGGTGGGCTATAGCCTTGGGGGGTGGGGCTGGCCAACTTCGTCCGCCGGACTCGGAATGCCACGAGACTATGCGAGGGGCCTCCGTGTCCCAAAAATAGGCCGCGGTCAAAGCCGCGCTCAAAAATAACCACCCGAAGGCCGGGGCGCAAAGTTCGTCCATCGGAAAAAGGCCACAAAAATGGGTGGGCTATAGCCTTGGGGGGTGGGGCTGGCCAACTTCGTCCGCCGGACTCGGAATGCCGCGAGACTTTGCAAGGGACCTCCGTGTGCCAAAAATAGGCCGCGTTCAAAGCCGCACCCAAAAATAACCGCCCGAAGGCCGGGGCGCCAAGTTCGTCCAGCGGAAAAAGGCCACAAAAACGGGTGGGCTATAGCCTTGGGGGGTGGGGCTGGCCAACTTCGTCCGCCGGACACGGAATGCCACGAGACTATGCGAGGGGCCTCCGTATGCCAAAAATAGGCCGCGGGCAAAGCCGCGCCCAAAAATAACCGCCCGAAGGCCGGGGCGCCAAGTTCGTCCAGCGGAAAAAGGCCACAAAAACTGGTGGGCTATATAGCCTTGGGGGGTGGGGCCGGCAAACTTCGTCCGCCGGACTAGGAATGCCGCGAGACTTTGCGAGGGGCCTCCGTGTGCCAAAAATAGGCCGCGGTCAAAGCCGCGCCCAAAAATAACCGCCCGAAGGCCGGGGCGCCATGTTCGTCCAGCGGAAAAAGTCCACAAAAACGGGTGGGCTATAGCCTTGGGGGGTGGGGCTGGCCTACTTCGTCCGCCGGACTCGGAATGCCGCGAGACTCTGTGAGGGGCCTCCGTATACCAAAAAATGGCCGCAGGCAAAGCTGCGCCCAAAAATAACCGCCCGGAGGCCGGGGCGCCAAGTTCGTCCAGCGGAAAAAGGCCACAAAAACGGGTGGGCTATACCCTTGGGGGTGGGGCTGGACAACTTCGTCCGCCGGGCTTGGACTCGGAATGCCGCGAGACTTTGCGAGGGGCGTCCGTGTGCCAAAAATAGGCCGCGGGCAAAGCCGCGCCCAAAAATAACCGCCCGAAGGCCCGGGCGCCAAGTTCGGCCAGCGGAAAAAGGCCACAAAAACGGGTGGGCTATAGCCTTGGGGGGTGGGGCTGGCCAACTTCGTCCGCCGGACTCGGAATGCCGCGAGACTTTGCGAGGGGCCTCCGTGTGCAAAAAAGAGGACGCGGGCAAAGCCGCGCCCAAAAATAACCACCTGAAGGCCGAGACGCCAAGTTCGTCCAGCGGAAAAAGGCCACAAAAACGGGTGGGCTATAGTCTTGGGGGGTGGGGCTGGCCCACTTCGTCCGCCAGACTCGGAATGCCGCGAGACTTTGCGAGGGGCCTCCGTATGTCAAAAATAGGCCGCGGGCAAAGCCGCGCCCAAAAATAACAGCCCGAAGGCCGGGGCGCCAAGTTCGTCCAGCGGAAAAAGGCCACAAAAACTGGTGGGCTATAGCCTTGGGGGGTGGGGCCGGCAAACTTCGTCCGCCGGACTAGGATGCCGCGAGACTTTACGAGGGGCCTCCATGTGCCAAAAATAGGCCGCGGGCAAAGCCGCGACCAAAAATAACTGCCCGAAGGCCGGGGCGCCAAGTTCGTCCAGCGGAAAAAGGCCACAAAAACGGGTGGGCTATAGCCTTGGGGGGTGGGGCTGGCCAACTTCGTCCGCCGGACTCGGAATGCCGCGAGACTCTGTGAGGGGCCTCCGTATACCAAAAAATGTCCGCGGGCAAAGCTACGCCCAAAAATAACCGCCCGGAGGCCGGGGCGCCAAGTTCGTCCAGCGGAAAAATGCCACAAAAACGGGTGGGCTATATAGCCTTGGGGGGTGGGGCTGGCCAACTTCGTCCGCCGGACTCGGAATGCCACGAGACTATGCGAGGGGCCTCCGTGTCCCAAAAATAGGCCGCGGTCAAAGCCGCGCTAAAAAACAACCACCCGAAGGCCGGGGCGCAAAGTTCGTCCATCGGAAAAAGGCCACAAAAATGGGTGGGCTATAGCCTTGGGGGGTGGGGCTGGCCAACTTCGTCCGCCGGACTCGGAATGCCGCGAGACTTTGCAAGGGACCTCCGTGTGCCAAAAATAGGCCGCGGGCAAAGCCGCGCCCAAAAATAACCGCCCGAAGGCCGGGGCGCCAAGTTCGTCCAGCGGAAAAAGGCCACAAAAACTGGTGGGCTATATAGCCTTGGGGGGTGGGGCCGGCAAACTTCGTCCGCCGGACTAGGAATGCCGCGAGACTTTGCGAGGGGCCTCCGTGTGCCAAAAATAGGCCGCGGTCAAAGCCGCGCCCAAAAATAACCGCCCGAAGGCCGGGGCGCCATGTTCGTCCACCGGAAAAAGTCCACAAAAACGGGTGGGCTATAGCCTTGGGGGGTGGGGCTGGCCTACTTCGTCCGCCGGACTCGGAATGCCGCGAGACTCTGTGAGGGGCCTCCGTATACCAAAAAATGGCCGCAGGCAAAGCTGCGCCCAAAAATAACCGCCCGGAGGCCGGGGCGCCAAGTTCGTCCAGCGGAAAAAGGCCACAAAAACGGGTGGGCTATACCCTTGGGGGGTGGGGCTGGACAACTTCGTCCGCCGGGCTTGGACTCGGAATGCCGCGAGACTTTGCGAGGGGCGTCCGTGTGCCAAAAATAGGCCGCGGGCAAAGCCGCGCCCAAAAATAACCGCCCGAAGGCCCGGGCGCCAAGTTCGGCCAGCGGAAAAAGGCCACAAAAACGGGTGGGCTATAGCCTTGGGGGGTGGGGCTGGCCAACTTCGTCCGCCGGACTCGGAATGCCGCGAGACTTTGCGAGGGGCCTCCGTGTGCAAAAAAGAGGACGCGGGCAAAGCCGCGCCCAAAAATAACCACCTGAAGGCCGAGACGCCAAGTTCGTCCAGCGGAAAAAGGCCACAAAAACGGGTGGGCTATAGTCTTGGGGGGTGGGGCTGGCCCACTTCGTCCGCCAGACTCGGAATGCCGCGAGACTTTGCGAGGGGCCTCCGTATGTCAAAAATAGGCCGCGGGCAAAGCCGCGCCCAAAAATAACAGCCCGAAGGCCGGGGCGCCAAGTTCGTCCAGCGGAAAAAGGCCACAAAAACTGGTGGGCTATAGCCTTGGGGGGTGGGGCCGGCAAACTTCGTCCGCCGGACTAGGATGCCGCGAGACTTTACGAGGGGCCTCCATGTGCCAAAAATAGGCCGCGGGCAAAGCCGCGACCAAAAATAACTGCCCGAAGGCCGGGGCGCCAAGTTCGTCCAGCGGAAAAAGGCCACAAAAACGGGTGGGCTATAGCCTTGGGGGGTGGGGCTGGCCAACTTCGTCCGCCGGACTCGGAATGCCGCGAGACTCTGTGAGGGGCCTCCGTATACCAAAAAATGTCCGCGGGCAAAGCTACGCCCAAAAATAACCGCCCGGAGGCCGGGGCGCCAAGTTCGTCCAGCGGAAAAAGGCCACAAAAACGGGTGGGCTATACCCTTGGGGGGTGGGGCTGGCCAACTTCATCCGCCGGGCTTGGACTCGAAATGCCGCGAGACTTTGCGAGGGGCCTCTGTGTGCCAAAAATAGGCCGCGGGCAAAGCCGCGCCCAAAAATAACCGCCCGAAGGCCGGGGCGCCAAGTTCGTCCAGCGGAAAAAGGCCACAAAAACGGGTGGGCTATAGGCTTGGGGGGTGGGGCTGACCAACTTCGTCCGCCGGACTCGGAATGCCGCGAGACTTTGCGAGGGGCCTCCGTGTACCAAAAATAGGCCACGGGCAAAGCCGCGCCCAAAAATAACCGCCTGAAGGCCGGGGCGCCAAGTTCGTCCAGCGAAAAAAGGCCACAAAAACGGGTGGGCTACAGCCTTGGGGGGTGGGGCTGGCCCACCTCGTCCGCCGGACTCGGAATGCCGCGAAACTTTCCGAGGGGCCTCCGTGTGCCAAAAATAGGCCGCGGGCAAAGCCGCACCCAAAAATAACCACCCGAAGGCCGGGGCGCAAAGTTCGTCCAGCGGAAAAAGGCCACAAAAATGGGTGGGCTATAGCCTTGGGGGGTGGGGCTGGCCAACTTCGTCCGCCGGGCTTGGACTCGGAATGCCGCGAGACTTTGCGAGGGGCCTCCGTGTACCAAAAATAGGCCGCGGGCAAAGCCGCGCCCAAAAATAACCGCCTGAAGGCCGGGGCGCCAAGTTCGTCCAGCGGCAAAATGCCACAAAAACGGGTGGGCTATAGCCTTGGGGGGTGGGGCTGGCCAACTTCGTCCGCCGGACTCGGAATGCCACGAGACTATGCGAGGGGCCTCCGTGTCCCAAAAATAGGCCACAGCAAAGCCGCGCCCAAAAATAACCACCCGAAGGCCGGGGCGCAAAGTTCGTCCAGCGGAAAAAGGCCACAAAAATGGGTGGGCTATAGCCTTCGGGGGTGGGGCTGGCCAACTTCGTCCGCCGGACTCGGAATGCCGTGAGACTTTGCGAGGGACCTCCGTGTGCCAAAAATAGGCCGCGTTCAAAGCCGTACCCAAAAATAACCGCCCGAAGACCGGGGCGCCAAGTTCGTCCAGCGGAAAAAGGCCACAAAAACGGGTGGGCTATAGCCTTGGGCGGTGGGGCTGGCCAAGTTCGTCCGCCGGACTCGAAATGCCGCGAGACTTTGCGAGGGGCCTCCGTGTGCCAAAAATAGGCCGCGGGCAAAGCCGCGCCCAAAAATAACCGCCCGAAGGCCGGGCGCCAAGTTCGTCCAGCGGAAAAAGGCCACAAAAACGGGTGGGCTATAGGCTTGGGGGGTGGGGCTGACCAATTTCGTCCGCCGGACTCGGAATGCCGCGAGACTTTGCGAGGGGCCTCCGTGTACCAAAAATAGGCCGCGGGCAAAGCCGCGCCCAAAAATAACCGCCTGAAGGCCGGGGCGCCAAGTTCGTCCAGCGAAAAAAGGCCACAAAAACGGGTGGGCTATAGCCTTGGGGGGTGGTGCTGGCCCACCTCGTCCGCCGGACTCGGAATGCCGCGAAACTTTGCGAGGGGCCTCCGTGTGCCAAAAATAGGCCGCGGGCAAAGCCGTACCCAAAAATAACCGCCCGAAGGCCGGGGCGCCAAGTTCGTCCAGCGGAAAAAGGCCACAAAAACGGGTGGGCTATAGCCTTGGGGGGTGGGGCTGGCCAACTTCGTCCGCCGGACTCGGAAAGCCACGAGACTATGCGAGGGGCCTCCGTGCCCCAAAAATAGGCCGCGGTCAAAGCCGCGCCCCAAAATAACCACCCGAAGGCCGGGGCGCAAAGTTCGTCCAGCGGAAAAAGGCCACAAAAATGGGTGGGCTATAGCCTTGGGGGGTGGGGCTGGCCAACTTCGTCCGCCGGACTCGGAATGCCGCGAGACTTTGCGAGGGACCTCCGTGTGCCAAAAATTGGCCGCGTTCAAAGCCGCACCCAAAAATAATCGCCCGAAGGCCGGGGCGCCAAGTTCGTCCACCGGAAAAAGGCCACAAAAACGGGTGGGCTATAGCCTTGGAGGGTGGGGCTGGCCAACTTCGTCTGCCGGACTCGGAATGCTGCGAGACTCTGCGAGGGGCCTCCGTATGCCAAAAAATGGCCGCGGGCAAAGCTGCGCCCAAAAATAACCGCCTGGAGGCTGGGGCGCCAAGTTCGTCCAGCGGAAAAAGGCCACAAAAACGGGTGGGCTATAGCCTTGGGGGGTGGGGCTGGCCGACTTCGTCCGCCGGGCTCGGAATGCCGCGAGACTTTGCGAGGGACATCCGTGTGCCAAAAATAGGCCGCGGCCAACGCCGCGCCCAAAAATAACCGCCCGAAGGCCGGGGATCCAAGTTCGTCCAGCGGAAAACGGCCACAAAAACGGGTGGGCTATAGCCTTGGGGGGCGGGGCTGGCCCACTTCGTCCGCCAGACTCGGAATGCCGCGAGACTTTGCGAGGGGCCTCCGTGTGCCAAAAATGGGCCGTGGGCAGAGCCGCGCCCAAAAATAACACACCGAAGGCCGGGGCGCCAAGTTCATCCAGCGGAAAAAGGCCACAAAAACGGGTGGGCTATAGCCTTGGGGGGTGGGGCCGGCAAACTTCGTCCGCCGGACTAGGAATGCCGCGAGACTTTGCGAGGGGCCTCCGTGTGTCAAAAATAGGCTGCGGGCAAAGCCGCGCCGAAAAATAACTGCCCGAAGGCCGGGGCGCCAAGTTCGTCCAGCGGAAAAAGTCCACAAAAACGGGTAGGCTATACCCTTGGGGGGTGGAGCTGGCCCACTTCATCCGCCGGACTCGGAATGCCGCGAGACTTCGCGAGGGGCCTCCGTGTGCCAAAAATAGGCCGTGGCCAAAGCCGCTCCCTAAAATAACCGAACGAAGGCCGGGGCACCAAGTTCGTCGAGCGGAAAAAGGCCACAAAAACGGGTGGGCTATAACCTTGGGGGGTGGGGCTGGCCCACTTCGTCCGCCCGACTCGGAATGCCGCGAGACTTTGCGTGGGGCCTCTGTGAGCCAAAAATAGGCCGCGGGCAAAGCTGCGCCCAAAAATAACCGCCCGGAGGCCGGGGCGCCAAGTTCGTCCAGCGGAAAAAGGCCACAAAAACAGGTGGGCTATAGCCTTGGGGGGTGGGGCTGGCCAACTTCGTCCGCCGGGCTCGGAATGCCGCGAGACTTTGCGAGGGACATCCGTGTGCCAAAAATATGCCGCGGCCAACGCCGTGCCCAAAAATAACCGCCCGAAGGCCGGCGCGCCAAGTTCGTCCAGCGGAAAAAGGCCACAAAAACGGGTGGGCTATAGCCTTGGGGGGTGGGGCTGGCCAACTTCGTCCGCCCGACTCGGAATGCCGCGAGACTTTGCGTGGGGCCTCCGTGAGCCAAAAATAGGCCGCGGGCAAAGCTGCGCCCAAAAATAACCGCCCGGAGGCCGGGGCGCCAAGTTCGTCCAGCGGAAAAAGGCCACAAAAACGGGTGGGCTATAACCTTGGGGGGTGGGGCTGGCCCACTTCGTCCGCCAGACTCGGAATGCCGCGAGACTTTGCGTGGGGCCTCCGTGAGCCAAAAATAGGCCGCGGGCAAAGCCGCGCCCAAAAATAACCGCCCGAAGGCCGGGGTGCCAAGTTCGTCCAGCGGAAAAAGGCCACAAAAATTGGTGGGCTATAGCCTTGGGGGGTGGGGCTGGCCAACTTCGTCCGCCGGACTCGGAATGCCGCGAGACTATGCGAGGGGCCTCCGTGTCCGAAAAATAGGCCGCGGGCAAAGCCGGGCCAAAAAATAACAGCCCGAAAGCCGGGGCGCCAAGTTCGTCCAGTGGAAAAAGGCCACAAAAACGAGTGGGCTATAGCATTGGGGGGTGGGGCCGGCCCACTTCGTCCGCCGGACTCGAAATGCCGCAAGACTTTGCGAGGGGCCTCCGTGTGCCAAAAATAGGCCACGGGCAAAGCCGTACCCAAAAATAACCGCCCGAAGGCCGGGGCGCCAAGTTCGTCCAGCGGAAAAAGGCCACAAAAACGGGTGGGCTATAGCCTCGGGGGGTGGGGCTGGGCTACTTCGTCCGCCGGACTGGGAATGCCGCGAGACTATGCGAGGGGCCTCCGTGTCCCAAAAATAGGCCGCGGGCAAAGCCGCTCCCGAAAATAACCGCCTGAAGGCCGGGGCGCCAAGTTCGTCCAGCGGAAAAATGCCAGAAAAACGGGTGGGCTATAGCCTTGGGGGGTGGGGCTGGCCAACTTCGTCCGCCGGACTCGGAATGCCGCGAGACTTTGCGAGGGGCCTCCGTGTGCCAAAAATAGGCTGCGGACAAAGCCGCGCCCAAAAATAACTGCCCGAAGGCCGGGGCGCCAAGTTCGTCCAGCGGAAAAAGGCCACAAAAACGGGTGGGCTATAGCCTTGGTGATGGGGCTGGCCAACTTCGTCTGCCGGACTCGGAATGCCACGAGACTTTGCGAGGGGCCTCCATGTGCCAAAAATAGGCCGCGGGCAAAGCCGCACCCAAAAATAACCGCCCGAAGGCCGGGGCGCCAAGTTCGTCCAGCGGAAAAAGGCCACAAAAACGGGTGGGCTATAGCCTTGGGGGGTGGGGCAGGACAACTTCGTCCGCCGGACTCGGAATGCCACGAGACTTTGCGAGGGGCCTCCATGTGCCAAAAATAGGCCGCGGGCAAAGCCGCACCCAAAAATAACCGCCCGAAGGCCGGGGCGCCAAGTTCGTCCAGCGGAAAAAGGCCACAAAAACTGGTGGGCTATATAGCCTTGGGGGGTGGGGCTGGCCAACTTCGTCCGCCGGACTCGGAATGCCGCGAGACTTTGCGAGGGACCTCCGTGTGCCAAAAATAGGCCGCGGTCAAAGCCGCGCCAAAAAATAACCACCCGAAGGCCGGGGCGCCAAGTTCGATCAGCGGAAAAAGGCCACAAAAACGGGTGGGCTATAGCCTTGGGGGGGGGGGCTGGCCAACTTCGTCTGCCGGACTCGGAATGCCGCGAGACTTTGCGAGGGGCCTCATTGTGCCAAAAATAGGCCGCGGCCTAAGCCTCGCCCAAATATAAAGGCCCGAAGGCCGAGGCGCCAAGTTCGTCCAGCGGAAAAAGGCCACAAAAACGGGTGGGCTATGGCCTTGGGGGGTGGGGCTGGCCCACTTCGTCCGCCGGACTCGGAATGCAACGAGACTTTGCGAGGGGCCTCCGTGTGCCAAAAATAGGCCGCGGGCAAAGCCGCGCCCAAAAATAACCGCCCGAAGGCCGGGGCGCCAAGTTCGTCCAGCGGAAAAAGACCACAAAAACGGGTGGGCTATAGCCTTGGGGGGTGGGGCAGGACAACTTCGTCCGCCGGACTCGGAATGCCACGAGACTTTGCGAGGGGCCTCCATGTGCCAAAAATAGGCCGCAGGCAAGGCCGCGCCCAAAAATAACCGCCGAAGGGCGGGGCGCCAAGTTCGTCCAGCGGAAAAAGGCCACAAAAATGGGTGGGCTATAGCCTTGGGGGGTGGGGCTGGCCAGTTTCGTCCGCCGGACTCGGAATGCCGCGAGACTTTGTGAAGGGCCTCCGTGTGCAAAAAATAGGCCACGGGCAAAGACGCGCCCAAAAATAACTGCCCGAAGGCCGGGGCGCCAAGTTCGTCCAGCGGAAAAAGGCCACAAAAACGGGTGGGCTATTGCCTTGGGGGGTGGGGCTGGCCAACTTCGTCCGCCGGACTCGGAATGCCGCGAGACTCTGCGAGGGGCCTCCGTATGCCAAAAATAGGCCGCGGGCAAAGCCGCGCCCAAAAATAACCGCCCGAAGGCCGGGGCGCCAAGTTCGTCCAGCGGAAAAAGGCCACAAAAACGGGTGGGCTATAGCCTTGGGGGGTGGGGCGGGCCAACTTCGTCCGCCGGACTCGGAATGCCGCGAGCCTTTGCGAGGGACCTCCGTGTGCCAAAAATAGGCCGCGGTCAAAGCCGCGCCGAAAAATAACCACCCGAAGGCCGGGGCGCCAAGTTCGATCAGCGGAAAAAGGCCACAAAAACGGGTGGGCTATAGCCTTGGGGGGGGGGGCTGGCCAACTTCGTCTGCCGGACTCGGAATGCCGCGAGACTTTGCGAGGGGCCTCATTGTGCCAAAAATAGGCCGCGGCCTAAGCCTCGCCCAAATATAAAGGCCCGAAGGCCGAGGCGCCAAGTTCATCCAGCGGAAAAAGGCAACAAAAACGGGTGGGCTATAGCCTTGGGGGGTGGGGCTGGCCCACTTCGTCCGCCGGACTCGGAATGCCACGAGACTTTGCGAGGGGCCTCCGTGTGCCAAAAATAGGCCGCGGGCAAAGCCGCGCCCAAAAACAACCGCCCGAAGGCCGGGCGCCAAGTTCGTCCACCGGAAAAAGGCCACAAAAACGGGTGGGCTATAGCCTTGGGGGGTGGGGCTGGCCAACTTCGTCCGCCGGACTCGGAATGCCGCGAGACTCTGCGAGGGGACTCCGTATGCCAAAAAATGGCCGCGGGCAAAGCCGCGCCCAAAAATAACCGCCCGAAGGCCGGGGCGCCAAGTTCGTCCAGCGGAAAAAGGCCACAAAAATGGGTGGGCTATAGCCTTGGGGGGTGGGGCTGGCCAGTTTCGTCCGCCGGACTCGGAATGCCGCAAGACTTTGTGAAGGGCCTCCGTGTGCAAAAAATAGGCCGCGGGCAAAGACGCGCCCAAAAATAACCGTCCGAAGGCCGGGTCGACAAGTTCGTCCAGCGGAAAAAGGCCACAAAAACGGGTGGGCTATAGCCTTGGGGGGTGGGACTGGCCAACTTCGTCCGCCGGACTCGGAATGCCGCGAGACTTTGCGAGGGGCCTCCGTGTGCCAAAAATAGGCCGCGGGCAAAGCCGCGCCGAACAATAACCGCCCGAAGGCCGGGGCGCCAAGATCGTCCAGCGGAAAAAGGCCACAAAAATGGGTGGGCTATAGCCTTGGGGGTTTGGGCTGGCCAGTTTCGTCCGCCAGACTCGGAATGCCGCGAGACTTTGTGAAGGGCCTCCATGTGCAAAAAATAGGCCGCGGGCAAAGACGCGCCCAAAAATAACCGTCCGAAGGCCGGGGCGACAAGTTCATCCAGCGGAAAAAGGCCACAAAAATGGGTGGGCTATAGCCTTGGTGATGGGGCTGGCCAACTTCGTACACCGGACTCGGAATGCCGCGAGACTTTGCGAGGGGCCTCCGTGTGCCAAAAATAGGCCGCGGGCAAAGCCGCGCCCAAAAATAACCGCCCGAAGGCCGGGGCGCCAAGATCGTCCAGCGGAAAAAGGCCACAAAAATGGGTGGGCTATAGCCTTGGGGGTTGGGGCTGGCCAGTTTCGTCCGCCAGACTCGGAATGCCGCGAGACTTTGTGAAGGGCCTCCATGTGCAAAAAATAGGCCGCGGGCAAAGACGCGCCCAAAAATAACCGTCCGAAGGCCGGGGCGACAAGTTCATCCAGCGGAAAAAGGCCACAAAAATGGGTGGGCTATAGCCTTGGTGATGGGGCTGGCCAACTTCGTACACCGGACTCGGAATGCCGCGAGACTTTGCGAGGGGCCTCCGTGTGCCAAAAATAGGCCGCGGGCAAAGCCGCGCCCAAAAATAACCGCCCGAAGGCCGGGGCGCCAAGATCGTCCAGCGGAAAAAGGCCACAAAAATGGGTGGGCTATAGCCTTGGGGGGTGGGGCTGGCCAGTTTCGTCCGCCGGACTCGGAATGCCGCGAGACTTTGTGAAGGGCCTCCGTGTGCAAAAAATAGGCCGCGGGCAAAGACGCGCCCAAAAATAACCTACCGAAGGCCGGGGCGCCAAGTTCGTCCAGCGGAAAAAGGCCACAAAAACGGGTGGGCTATAGCCTTGGGGGGTGGGGCTGGCCTACTTCGTCCGCCGGGGTCGGAATGCCGTGAAACTTTGTGAAGGGCCTCCGTGTGCCAAAAATAGGCCGAGGGCAAAGACGCGCCCAAAAATAACCGTCCGAAGGCCGGGGCGCCAAGTTCGTCCAGCGGAAAAAGGCCACAAAAACGGGTGGGCTATAGCCTTGGGGGGTGGGGCTGGCCCACTTCGTCCGCCGGACTCGGAATGCCACGAGACTTTGCGAGGGGCCTCCGTGTGCCAAAAATAGGCCGCGGGCAAAGCCGCGCCCAAAAATAACCGCCCGAAGGCTGGGGCGCCAAGTTCGACCACCGGAAAAAGGCCACAAAAACGGGTGGGATATAGCCTTGGGGGGTGGGGCTGGCCAACTTCGTCCGCCGGACTCGGAATGCCGCGAGACTCTGCGAGGGGACTCCGTATGCCAAAAAATGGCCGAAGGCCGGTTATTTTTGGGCGCGGCTTTGCCCGCGGCCTATTTTTGGCACACGGAGGCCCCTCGCAAAGTCTCGTGGCATTCCGAGTCCGGCGGACGAAGTGGGCCAGCCCCACCCCCCAAGGCTATAGCCCACCCGTTTTTGTGGCCTTTTTCCGCTGGACGAACTTGGCGCCCCGGCCTTCGGACGGTTATTTTTGGGCGCGTCTTTGCCCTCGGCCTATTTTTGGCACACGGAGGCCCTTCACAAAGTTTCACGGCATTCCGACCCCGGCGGACGAAGTGGGCCAGCCCCACCCCCCAAGGCTATAGCCCACCCGTTTTTGTGGCCTTTTTCCGCTGGACGAACTTGGCGGAAAAAGGCCACAAAAATGGGTGGGCTATAGCCTTGGGGGGTGGGGATGGCCAGTTCCGTCCGCCGGACTCGGAATGCCGCGAGACTTTGTGAAGGGCCTCCGTGTGCAAAAAATAGGCCGCGGGCAAAGACGCGCCCAAAAATAACCGTCCGAAGGCCGGGGCGACAAGTTCGTCCAGCGGAAAAAGGCCACAAAAACGGGTAGGCTATAGCCTTGGGGGGTGGGGCTGTCCAACTTCGTCCGCCGGACTCGGAATGCCGCGAGACTCTGCGAGGGGACTCCGTATGCCAAAAAATGGCCGCGGGCAAATCCGCGCCCAAAAATAACCGCCCGAAGGCCGGGGCGCCAAGTTCGATCCGCGGAAAAAGGCCACAAAAACGGGTGGGCTATAGCCTTGGGGGGTGGGGCTGGCCGACTTCGTCCGCCGGACTCGGAATGCCGCGAGACTTTGCGAGGGACATCCGTGTGCCAAAAATAGGCCGCGGGCAAAGCTGTGCCCAAAAATAACTGCCTAAAGGCCGGGGCGCCAAGTTCGTCCAGCGGAAAAAGGCCACAAAAACGGGTGGGCTATAGCCTTGGGGGGTGGGGCTGGCCAACTTCGTCCGCCGGACTCGGAATGCCGCGAGACTTTGCGAGGGGCCTCCGTGTGCCAAAAATAGGACGCGGGCGAAGCCGCGCCGAAAAATAACCGCCCGAAGGCCGGGGCGCCAAGTTCGTCCAGCGGAAAAAGGCCACAAAAATGGGTGGGCTATAGCCTTGGGGGGTGGGGCTGGCCAGTTTCGTCCGGCGGACTCGGAATGCCGCAAGACTTTGTGAAGGGCCTCCGTGTGCAAAAAATAGGCCGCGGGTAAAGACGCGCCCAAAAATAACCATCCGAAGGCCGGGGCGCCAAGTTCGTCCAGCGGAAAAAGGCCACAAAAACGGGTGGGCTATAGCCTTGGTGATGGGGCTGGCCAACTTCGTACGCCGGATTCGGAATGCCGCGAGACTTTTCGAGGGGCCTCCGTGTGTAAAAAATAGGCCGCGGGCAAAGCCGTGCCCAAAAATAACCACCCGAAGGCCGGGGCGCCATGTTCGTCCAGCGGAAAAAGGGCACAAAAACGGGTGGGCTATAGCCCTGGGGGGTGGGGCTGGCCTACTTCGTCCGCCGGGGTCGGAATGCCGCGAAACTTTGTGAAGGGCCTCCGTGTGCCAAAAATAGGCCGCGGGCAAAGACGCGCCCAAAAATAACCGTCCGAAGGCCGGGGCGCCAAGTTCGTCCAGCGGAAAAAGGCCACAAAAACGGGTGGGCTATAGCCTTGGGGGGTGGGGCTGGCCAACTTCGTCCGCCGGACTCGGAATGCCGCGAGACTTTGCGAGGAGCCTCCGTGTGCCAAAATTGGCCGCGGGCAAAGCCGCGCCCAAAAATAACCGCCCGAAGGCCGGGGCACCAAGTTCGTCCAGCGGAAAAAGGCCACAAAAACGGGTGGGCCATAGCCTTGGGGGGTGGGGCTGGCGAACTTCGTCCGCCGGACTCGGAATGCTGCGAGACTTTACGAGGGGCCTCCGTGTGCCAAAAATAGGCCGCGGCCAAAGCCGCGCCCAAAAATAACCGCCCGATGGCCGGGGCGCCAAGTTCGTCCAGCGGAAAAAGGCCACAAAAACGGGTGGGCTATAGACTTGGGTGGTGGGGCTGGCCAACTTCGTCCGCCGGACTTGGAATGCCGCGAGACTTTGCGAGGGGCCTCCGGGTGCCAAAAATAGGCCGCGGGCAATGCCGCGCCCAAAAATAACCGCCCGAAGGCCGGGGCGCCAAGTTCGTCCAGCAGACAAAGGCCACAAAAACGGGTGGGCTATAGCCTTGGGGGGTGGGGCTGGCCAACTTCGTCCGCCGGACTCGGAATGCCGCGAGACTCTGCGAGGGGCCTCCGTATGCCAAAACATGGCCACGGGCAAAGCCGCAACCAAAAATAAGCGCCCGAAGGCCGGGGAGCCAAGTTCGATCAGTGGAAAAAGGCCACAAAAACGGGTGGGCTATAGCCTTGTGGGGTGGGGCTGGCCAACTTGGTCCGCCGGATTCGGAATGCCGTGAGACTTTGCGAGGGTCCACCGTGTGCCAAAAATAGGCCGCGGCCAAAGCCGCGCCCAAAAATAACCGCCCGAAGGCCGGGGCGCCAAGTTCGTCCAGCGGAGAAAGGCCACAAAAACGGGTGGGCTATAGCCTTGGGGGGTGGGGCTGGCCAACTTCGTCCGCCGGACTCGGAATGCCGCGAGACTCTGCGAGGGGCCTCCGTATGCCAAAAAATGGCCGCGGACAAAGCCGCGCCTAAAAATAAGCGCCCGAAGGCCGGGGCGCCAAGTTCGATCAGCGGAAAAAGGCCACAAAAACGGGTGGGCTATAGCCTTGGGGGGTGGGGCTGGCCAACTTCGTCCGCCGGACTCGGAATGCCGCGAGACTTTGCGAGGGGCCTCCGTGTGCCAAAAATAGGCCGCGGGCAAAGCCGCGCCGAAAAATAACCGCCCGAAGGCCGGGGCGCCAAGTTCGTCCAGCAGAAAAAGGCCACAAAAATGGGTGGGCTATAGCCTTGGGGGGTGGGGCTGGCCAGTTTCGTCTGCCGGACTCGGAATGCCACGAGACTTTGTGAAGGGCCTCCGTGTGCCAAAAATAGGCCGCGGGCAAAGACGCGCCCAAAAATAACAGTCCGAAGGCCGGGGCGCCAAGTTCGTCCAGCGGAAAAAGTCCACAAAAACGGGTGGGCTATAGCCTTGGGGGGTGGGGCTGGCCAACTTCGTCCGCCGGACTCGGAATGCCGCGAGACTTTACGAGGGGCCTCCGTGTGCCAAAAATAGGCCGAGGCCTAAGCCGCGTCCAAAAATAACCGCCTGAAGGCCGAGACGCCAAGTTCGTCCAGCGGAAAAAGGCCACAAAAACGGGTGGGCTATAGCCTTGGGGGGTGGGGCTGGCAAACTTTGTCCGCCGG
Organism: Citrus x changshan-huyou; assembly: GCA_039657385.1. Taxonomy (NCBI): domain Eukaryota; kingdom Viridiplantae; phylum Streptophyta; class Magnoliopsida; order Sapindales; family Rutaceae; genus Citrus; species Citrus x changshan-huyou. Next base: position 1,284,248 of record JBCGBO010000018.1, read on the forward strand.
ACTCGGAATGCCGCGAGACTTTGCGAGGAGCCTCCGTGTGCCAAAAATAGGCTGCGGGCAAAGCCGCGCCCAAAAATAACCGCCCGAAGGCCGGGGCGCCAAGTTCGTCCAGCGGAAAAAGACCACAAAAACGGGTGGGCTATAGCCTTGGGGGGTGGGGCTGGCCAACTTCGTCCGCCGGACTCGGAATGCCGCGAGACTTTGCGAGGGGCCTCCGTGTGCCAAAAATAGGCCGCGGGCAAAGCCGCGCCGAAACATAACCGCCCGAAGGCCGGGGCGCCAAGTTCGTCCAGCGGAAAAAGGCCACAAAAATGGGTGGGCTATAGCCTTGGGGGGTGGGGCTGGCCAGATTCGTCTGCCGGACTCGGAATGCCGCGAGACTTTGTGAAGGGCCTCCGTGTGCCAAAAATAGGCCGCGGGCAAAGACGCGCCCAAAAATAACAGTCCGAAGGCCGGGGCGCCAAGTTCGTCCAGCGGAAAAAGTCCACAAAAACGGGTGGGCTATAGCCTTGGGGGGTGGGGCTGGCCAACTTCGTACGCCGGACTCGGAATGCCGCGAGACTTTGCGAGGAGCCTCCGTGTGCCAAAAATAGGCTGCGGGCAAAGCCGCGCCCAAAAATAACCGCCCGAAGGCCGGGGCGCCAAGTTCGTCCAGCGGAAAAAGACCACAAAAACGGGTGGGCTATAGCCTTGGGGGGTGGGGCTGGCCAACTTCGTCCGCCGGACTCGGAATGCCGCGAGACTTTGCGAGGGGCCTCCGTGTGCCAAAAATAGGCCGCGGGCAAAGCCGCGCCGAAAAATAACCGCCCGAAGGCCGGGGCGCCAAGTTCGTCCAGCGGAAAAAGGCCACAAAAACGGGTGGGCTATAGCCTTGGGGGGTGGGGCTGGCCAACTTCGTCCGCCGGACTCGGAATGCCGCGAGACTTTGCGAGGGGCCTCCGTGTGCCAAAAATAGGCCGCGGGCAAAGCCGCGCCGAAAAATAACCGCCCGAAGGCCGGGGCGCCAAGTTCGTCCAGCGGAAAAAGGCCACAAAAATGGGTGGGCTATAGCCTTGGGGGGTGGGGCTGGCCAGTTTCGTCTGCCGGACTCGGAATGCCGCGAGACTTTGTGAAGGGCCTCCGTGTACCAAAAATAGGCCGCGGGCAAAGACGCGCCCAAAAATAACAGTCCGAAGGCCGGGGCGCCAAGTTCGTCCAGCGGAAAAAGTCCACAAAAACGGGTGGGCTATAGCCTTGGGGGGTGGGGCTGGCCAACTTCGTCCGCCGGACTCGGAATGCCGCGAGACTTTACGAGGGGCCTCCGTGTGCCAAAAATAGGCCGCGGCCTAAGCCGCGTCCAAAAATAACCGCCTGAAGGCCGAGACGCCAAGTTCGTCCAGCGGAAAAAGGCCACAAAAACGGGTGGGCTATAGCCTTGGGGGGTGGGGCTGGCAAACTTTGTCCGCCGGACTCGGAATGCCGCGAGACTTTGCGAGGAGTCTCCGTGTGCCAAAAATAGGCTGCGGGCAAAGCCGCGCCCAAAAATAACCGCCCGAAGGCCGGGGCGCCAAGTTCGTCCAGCGGAAAAAGACCACAAAAACGGGTGGGCTATAGCCTTGGGGGGTGGGGCTGGCCAACTTCGTCCGCCGGACTCGGAATGCCGCGAGACTTTGCGAGGGGCCTCCGTGTGCCAAAAATAGGCCGCGGGCAAAGCCGCGCCGAAACATAACCGCCCGAAGGCCGGGGCGCCATGTTCGTCCAGCGGAAAAAGGCCACAAAAATGGGTGGGCTATAGCCTTGGGGGGTGGGGCTGGCCAGTTTCGTCTGCCGGACTCGGAATGCCGCGAGACTTTGTGAAGGGCCTCCGTGTGCCAAAAATAGGCCGCGGGCAAAGACGCGCCCAAAAATAACAGTCCGAAGGCCGGGGCGCCAAGTTCGTCCAGCGGAAAAAGTCCACAAAAACGGGTGGGCTATAGCCTTGGGGGGTGGGGCTGGCCAACTTCGTACGCCGGACTCGGAATGCCGCGAGACTTTGCGAGGAGCCTCCGTGTGCCAAAAATAGGCTGCGGGCAAAGCCGCGCCCAAAAATAACCGCCCGAAGGCCGGGGCGCCAAGTTCGTCCAGCGGAAAAAGACCACAAAAACGGGTGGGCTATAGCCTTGGGGGGTGGGGCTGGCCAACTTCGTCCGCCGGACTCGGAATGCCGCGAGACTTTGCGAGGGGCCTCCGTGTGCCAAAAATAGGCCGCGGGCAAAGCCGCGCCGAAAAATAACCGCCCGAAGGCCGGGGCGCCAAGTTCGTCCAGCGGAAAAAGGCCACAAAAACGGGTGGGCTATAGCCTTGGGGGGTGGGGCTGGCCAACTTCGTCCACCGGACTCGGAATGCCGTGAGACTTTACGAGGGGCCTCCGTGTGCCAAAAATAGGCTGCGGGCAAAGCCGCGCCCAAAAATAACCGCCCGAAGGCCGGGGCGCCAAGTTCGTCCAGCGGAAAAAGACCACAAAAACGGGTGGGCTATAGCCTTGGGGGGTGGGGCTGGCCAACTTCGTCCGCCGGACTCGGAATGCCGCGAGACTTTGTGAGGGGCCTCCGTGTGCCAAAAATAGGCTGCGGGCAAAGCCGCGCCGAAAAATAACCGCCCGAAGGCCGGGGCGCCAAGTTCGTCCAGCGGAAAAAGGCCACAAAAATGGGTGGGCTATAGCCTTGGGGGGTGGGGCTGGCCAGTTTCGTCTGCCGGACTCGGAATGCCGCGAGACTTTGTGAAGGGCCTCCGTGTACCAAAAATAGGCCGCGGGCAAAGACGCGCCCAAAAATAACAGTCCGAAGGCCGGGGCGCCAAGTTCGTCCAGCGGAAAAAGTCCACAAAAACGGGTGGGCTATAGCCTTGGGGGGTGGGGCTGGCCAACTTCGTCCGCCGGACTCGGAATGCCGCGAGACTTTACGAGGGGCCTCCGTGTGCCAAAAATAGGCCGCGGCCTAAGCCGCGTCCAAAAATAACCGCCTGAAGGCCGAGACGCCAAGTTCGTCCAGCGGAAAAAGGCCACAAAAACGGGTGGGCTATAGCCTTGGGGGGTGGGGCTGGCAAACTTTGTCCGCCGGACTCGGAATGACGCGAGACTTTGCGAGGAGCCTCCGTGTGCCAAAAATAGGCTGCGGGCAAAGCCGCGCCCAAAAATAACCGCCCGAAGGCCGGGGCGCCAAGTTCGTCCAGCGGAAAAAGACCACAAAAACGGGTGGGCTATAGCCTTGGGGGGTGGGGCTGGCCAACTTCGTCCGCCGGACTCGGAATGCCGCGAGACTTTGCGAGGGGCCTCCGTGTGCCAAAAATAGGCCGCGGGCAAAGCCGCGCCGAAACATAACCGCCCGAAGGCCGGGGCGCCAAGTTCGTCCAGCGGAAAAAGGCCACAAAAATGGGTGGGCTATAGCCTTGGGGGGTGGGGCTGGCCAGTTTCGTCTGCCGGACTCGGAATGCCGCGAGACTTTGTGAAGGGCCTCCGTGTGCCAAAAATAGGCCGTGGGCAAAGACGCGCCCAAAAATAACAGTCCGAAGGCCGGGGCGCCAAGTTCGTCCAGCGGAAAAAGTCCACAAAAACGGCTGGGCTATAGCCTTGGGGGGTGGGGCTGGCCAACTTCGTACGCCGGACTCGGAATGCCGCGAGACTTTGCGAGGAGCCTCCGTGTGCCAAAAATAGGCTGCGGGCAAAGCCGCGCCCAAAAATAACCGCCCGAAGGCCGGGGCGCCAAGTTCGTCCAGCGGAAAAAGACCACAAAAACGGGTGGGCTATAGCCTTGGGGGGTGGGGCTGGCCAACTTCGTCCGCCGGACTCGGAATGCCGCGAGACTTTGCGAGGGGCCTCCGTGTGCCAAAAATAGGCCGCGGGCAAAGCCGCGCCGAAAAATAACCGCCCGAAGGCCGGGGCGCCAAGTTCGTCCAGCGGAAAAAGGCCACAAAAACGGGTGGGCTATAGCCTTGGGGGGTGGGGCTGGCCAACTTCGTCCACCGGACTCGGAATGCCGTGAGACTTTGCGAGGGGCCTCCGTGTGCCAAAAATAGGCCGCGGGCAAAGCCGCGCCGAAAAATAACCGCCCGAAGGCCGGGGCGCCAAGTTCGTCCAGCGGAAAAAGGCCACAAAAACGGGTGGGCTATAGCCTTGGGGGGTGGGGCTGGCCAACTTCGTCCGCCGGACTTGGAATGCCGCGAGACTTTGGGAGGGGCCTCCGGGTGCCAAAAATAGGCCGCGGGCAATGCCGCGCCCAAAAATAAGCGCCCGAAGGCCGGAGCGCCTAGTTCGTCCAGCGGAAAAAGGCCACAAAAACGGGTGGGCTATGGCCTAGGGGGGTGGGGCTGGCCAACTTCGTCCGCCGGACTCGGAATGCCGTGAGACTTTGCGAGGGGCCTACGTGGGCCAAATGTCGGCCGTGGGCAAAGCCGCGCCCAAAAATAACCGCCCGAAGGCTGGGGCGCCAAGTTCGTCCAGCGGAAAAAGGCCATAAAAACGGGTGGGCTATAGCCTTGGGGGGTGGGGCTGGCCAACATCGTCTGCCGGACTCGGAATGCCGCGAGACTTTGCGAGGGGCCTCCGTGTGCAAAAAATAGGACGCGGCCAAAGCCGCGCCCAAAAATAACTGCCCGAAGGCCGGGGACCTAAGTTCGTCCAGCAGAAAAAGGCCACAAAAACGGGTGGGCTATAGCCTTGTGGGGTGGGGCTGGCCAACTTGGTCCGCCGGATTCGGAATGCTACGAGACTTTTCGAGGTGCCTCCGTGTGCCAAAAGTAGGCCGCGGGCAAAGCCGTGCCCAAAAATAACCGCCCGAAGGCCGGGGCGCCAAGTTCGTCCAGCGGAAAAAGACCCCAAAAACAGGTGGGCTATAGCCTTGGGGGGTGGGGCTGGCCAACTTCGTCCGCCGGACTCGGAATGCCGCGAGACTTTGCGAGGGGCCTCCGTGTGCCAAAAATAGGCCGCGGGCAAAGCCGCGCCGAAAAATAACCGCCCGAAGGCCGGGGCGCCAAGTTCGTCCAGCGGAAAAAGGCCACAAAAACGGGTGGGCTATAGCCTTGGGGGGTGGGGCTGGCCAACTTCGTCCACCGGACTCGGAATGCCGTGAGACTTTACGAGGGGCCTCCGTGTGCCAAAAATAGGCTGCGGGCAAAGCCGCGCCCAAAAATAACCGCCCGAAGGCCGGGGCGCCAAGTTCGTCCAGCGGAAAAAGACCACAAAAACGGGTGGGCTATAGCCTTGGGGGGTGGGGCTGGCCAACTTCGTCCGCCGGACTCGGAATGCCGCGAGACTTTGTGAGGGGCCTCCGTGTGCCAAAAATAGGCCGCGGGCAAAGCCGCGCCGAAAAATAACCGCCCGAAGGCCGGGGCGCCAAGTTCGTCCAGCGGAAAAAGGCCACAAAAATGGGTGGGCTATAGCCTTGGGGGGTGGGGCTGGCCAGTTTCGTCTGCCGGACTCGGAATGCCGCGAGACTTTGTGAAGGGCCTCCGTGTACCAAAAATAGGCCGCGGGCAAAGACGCGCCCAAAAATAACAGTCCGAAGGCCGGGGCGCCAAGTTCGTCCAGCGGAAAAAGTCCACAAAAACGGGTGGGCTATAGCCTTGGGGGGTGGGGCTGGCCAACTTCGTCCGCCGGACTCGGAATGCCGCGAGACTTTACGAGGGGCCTCCGTGTGCCAAAAATAGGCCGCGGCCTAAGCCGCGTCCAAAAATAACCGCCTGAAGGCCGAGACGCCAAGTTCGTCCAGCGGAAAAAGGCCACAAAAACGGGTGGGCTATAGCCTTGGGGGGTGGGGCTGGCAAACTTTGTCCGCCGGACTCGGAATGACGCGAGACTTTGCGAGGAGCCTCCGTGTGCCAAAAATAGGCTGCGGGCAAAGCCGCGCCCAAAAATAACCGCCCGAAGGCCGGGGCGCCAAGTTCGTCCAGCGGAAAAAGACCACAAAAACGGGTGGGCTATAGCCTTGGGGGGTGGGGCTGGCCAACTTCGTCCGCCGGACTCGGAATGCCGCGAGACTTTGCGAGGGGCCTCCGTGTGCCAAAAATAGGCCGCGGGCAAAGCCGCGCCGAAACATAACCGCCCGAAGGCCGGGGCGCCAAGTTCGTCCAGCGGAAAAAGGCCACAAAAATGGGTGGGCTATAGCCTTGGGGGGTGGGGCTGGCCAGTTTCGTCTGCCGGACTCGGAATGCCGCGAGACTTTGTGAAGGGCCTCCGTGTGCCAAAAATAGGCCGCGGGCAAAGACGCGCCCAAAAATAACAGTCCGAAGGCCGGGGCGCCAAGTTCGTCCAGCGGAAAAAGTCCACAAAAACGGGTGGGCTATAGCCTTGGGGGGTGGGGCTGGCCAACTTCGTACGCCGGACTCGGAATGCCGCGAGACTTTGCGAGGAGCCTCCGTGTGCCAAAAATAGGCTGTGGGCAAAGCCGCGCCCAAAAATAACCGCCCGAAGGCCGGGGCGCCAAGTTCGTCCAGCGGAAAAAGACCACAAAAACGGGTGGGCTATAGCCTTGGGGGGTGGGGCTGGCCAACTTCGTCCGCCGGACTCGGAATGCCGCGAGACTTTGCGAGGGGCCTCCGTGTGCCAAAAATAGGCCGCGGGCAAAGCCGCGCCGAAAAATAACCGCCCGAAGGCCGGGGCGCCAAGTTCGTCCAGCGGAAAAAGGCCACAAAAACGGGTGGGCTATAGCCTTGGGGGGTGGGGCTGGCCAACTTCGTCCACCGGACTCGGAATGCCGTGAGACTTTGCGAGGGGCCTCCGTGTGCCAAAAATAGGCCGCGGGCAAAGCCGCGCCGAAAAATAACCGCCCGAAGGCCGGGGCGCCAAGTTCGTCCAGCGGAAAAAGGCCACAAAAACGGGTGGGCTATAGCCTTGGGGGGTGGGGCTGGCCAACTTCGTCCGCCGGACTTGGAATGCCGCGAGACTTTGGGAGGGGCCTCCGGGTGCCAAAAATAGGCCGCGGGCAATGCCGCGCCCAAAAATAAGCGCCCGAAGGCCGGAGCGCCTAGTTCGTCCAGCGGAAAAAGGCCACAAAAACGGGTGGGCTATGGCCTAGGGGGGTGGGGCTGGCCAACTTCGTCCGCCGGACTCGGAATGCCGTGAGACTTTGCGAGGGGCCTACGTGGGCCAAATGTCGGCCGTGGGCAAAGCCGCGCCCAAAAATAACCGCCCGAAGGCTGGGGCGCCAAGTTCGTCCAGCGGAAAAAGGCCATAAAAACGGGTGGGCTATAGCCTTGGGGGGTGGGGCTGGCCAACATCGTCTGCCGGACTCGGAATGCCGCGAGACTTTGCGAGGGGCCTCCGTGTGCAAAAAATAGGACGCGGCCAAAGCCGCGCCCAAAAATAACTGCCCGAAGGCCGGGGACCTAAGTTCGTCCAGCAGAAAAAGGCCACAAAAACGGGTGGGCTATAGCCTTGTGGGGTGGGGCTGGCCAACTTGGTCCGCCGGATTCGGAATGCTACGAGACTTTTCGAGGTGCCTCCGTGTGCCAAAAGTAGGCCGCGGGCAAAGCCGTGCCCAAAAATAACCGCCCGAAGGCCGGGGCGCCAAGTTCGTCCAGCGGAAAAAGACCCCAAAAACAGGTGGGCTATAGCCTTGGGGGGTGGAGTTGGCCGACTTCGTCCCCCGGGCTCGGAATGCCGTGAGACTTTGCGAGGGGCCTCCGTGTGCCAAAAAAATGCCGCGGGCAAAGCCGCGCCCAAAAATAACTGCCCGAAGGCCGGGGCGCCAAGTTCGTTCAGCGGAAAAAGGCCACAAAAACGGGTGGGCTATAGCCTTGGGGGGTGGGGCTGGCCAACTTGGACCGCCGGATTGGGAATGCCATGAGACTTTGCGAGGGGCCACCGTGTGACAAAAATAGGCCGTAGCCAAAGCCGCGCCCAAAAATAACCGCCCGAAGGCCGGGGCGCCAAGTTCGTCCAGCGGAAAAAGGCCACAAAAACGGGTGGGCTATAGCCTTGGGGGGTGGGGCTGGCCAACTTCGTCCGCCGGACTCGGAATGCCGCGAGTCTTTGCGAGGGGCCTCCGTGTGTCAAAAATAGGCCGCGGGCAAAGCCGCGCTGAAAAATAACCGCCCGAAGGCCGGGGCGCCAAGTTCGTCCAGCGGAAAAAGGCCACAAAAATGGGTGGGCTCCTTGGGGGGTGGGGCTGGCCAGTTTCGTCCGCCGGACTCGGAATGCCGCGAGACTTTGTGAAGGGCCTCCGTGCGCCAAAAATAGGCCGCGGGCAAACCCGCGCCCAAAAATAACCGCCCGAAGGCCGGGGCGCCAAGTTTGTCCAGCGGAAAAAGACCACAAAAACGGGTGGGCTATAGCCTTGGGGGGTGGGGCTGGCCCACTTCGTCCGCCGGACTCGGAATGCCGCGAGACTTTGCGAGGGGCCTCCTTGTGCCAAAAATAGGCCGCGGACAAAGCCGCTCCCAAAAATAACTGCCCGAAGGCCGGGGCGCCAAGTTCGTCAAGCGGAAAAAGGCCACAAAAACGGGTGGGCTATAGCATTGGGGGGTGGGGCTGGCCAACTTCGTCCGCCGAACTAGGAATGCCGCGAGACCTTGCGAGGGGCCTCCGTGTGCCAAAAATAGGCCGCGGGCAAAGCCGCGCCCAAAAATAACCGTCCGAAGGCTGGGGCGCCAAGTTCGTCCTGCGGAAAAAGGCCACAAAAACGGGTTGGCTATAGCCTTGGGGGGTGGGGCTGGCCCACTTCGTCCACCGGACTCGGAATGCTGCGAGACTTTGCGAGGGGCCTCCGGGTGCCAAAAATAGGCCTAGGACAATGCCGCGACCAAAAATAACTGCCCGAAGGCCGGGGCGCCAAGTTCGTCCAGCGGAAAAAGGCCACAAAAACGGGTGGGCTATAGCCTTGGGGGGTGGGGCTGGCCAACTTCGTCCGCCGAACTAGGAATGCCGCGAGACCTTGCGAGGGGCCTCCGTGTGCCAAAAATAGGCCGCGGGCAAAGCCGCGCCCAAAAATAACCGTCCGAAGGCTGGGGCGCCAAGTTCGTCCAGCGGAAAAAGGCCACAAAAACGGGTGGGCTATAGCCTTGGGGGTTGGGGCTGGCCAACTTCGTCTGCCGGACTTGGAATGCCGCGAGAATTTGCGAGGGGCCTCCGGGTGCCAAAAATAGGCCTAGGGCAATGCCGCGACCAAAAATAACCGCCGAACGCGGGGCGCCAAGTTCGTCCAGCGGAAAGAGGCCACAAAAATGGGTGGGCTATAGCCTTGGGGGGTGGGGCTGGCCAACTTCGTCCGCCGGACTCGGAATGCTGCGAGACTTTGCGAGGGGCCTCCGTGTGCCAAAAATAGGCCGCGGACAAAGCCGCGCCCAAAAATAACTGCCCGAAGGCCGGGGCACCAAGTTCGTCAAGCGGAAAAAGGCCACAAAAACGGGTGGGCTATAGCCTTGGGGGGTGGGGCTGGCCAACTTCGTCCGCCGAACTAGGAATGCCGCGAGACCTTGCGAGGGGCCTCCGTGTGCCAAAAATAGGCCGCGGGCAAAGCCACGCCCAAAAATAACCGTCCGAAGGCTGGGGCGCCAAGTTCGTCCAGCGGAAAAAGGCCACAAAAACGGGTGGGCTATAGCCTTGGGGGGTGGGGCTGGCCCTCTTCGTCTGCCGGACTCGGAATGCTGCGAGACTTTGCGAGGGGCCTCCGTGTGCCAAAAATAGGCCGCGGACAAAGCCGCGCCCAAAAATAAATGCCCGAAAGCCGGAGCGCCAAGTTCGTCCAGCGGAAAAAGGCCACAAAAACGGGTGGGCTATAGCCTTGGGGGGTGGGGCTGGCCAACTTCGTCTGCCGGACTTGGAATGCCGCGAGAATTTGCGAGGGGCCTCCGTGTGCCAAAAATAGGCCTAGGGCAATGCCGCGACCAAAAATAACCGCCCGAAGGCCGGGGCGCCAAGTTCGTCCAGCGGAAAGAGGCCACAAAAACGGGTGGGCTATAGCCTTGGGGGGTGGGGCTGGCCAACTTCGTCCGCCGAACTAGGAATGCCGGGAGACCTTGCGAGGGGCCTCCGTGTGCCAAAAATAGGCCGCGGGCAAAGCCGCGCCCAAAAATAAATGCCCGAAGGCCGGGGCGCCAAGTTCGTCCAGCGGAAAGAGGCCACAAAAACGGGTGGGCTATAGCCTTGGGGGGTGGGGCTGGCCAACTTCGTCCGCCAAACTAGGAATGCCGGGAGACCTTACGAGGGGCCTCCGTGTGCCAAAAATAGGCCGCGGGCAAAGCCGCGCCCAAAAATAACCGTCCGAAGGCTGGGGCGCCAAGTTCGTCCAGCGGAAAAAGGCCACAAAAACGGGTGGGCTATAGCCTTGGGGGGTGGGGCTGGCCTTCTTCGTCTGCCGGACTCGGAATGCTGCGAGACTTTGCGAGGGGCCTCCGTGTGCCAAAAATAGGCCGCGGACAAAGCCGCGCCCAAAAATAAATGCCCGAAGGCCGGAGCGCCAAGTTCGTCCAGCGGAAAAAGGCCACAAAAACGGGTGGGCTATAGCCTTGGGGGGTGGGGCTGGCCAACTTCGTCTGCCGGACTTGGAATGCCGCGAGACTTTGCGAGGGGCCTCCGGGTGCCAAAAATAGGCCTAGTTCAATGCCGCGACCAAAAATAACCGCCCGAAGGCCGGGGCGCCAAGTTCGTCCAGCGGAAAGAGGCCACAAAAATGGGTGGGCTATAGCCTTGGGGGGTGGGGCTGGCCAACTTCGTCCGCCGGACTAGGAATGCCACGAGACCTTGCGAGGGGCCTCCGTGTGGCAAAAATAGGCCGCGGGCAAAGCCGAGCCGAAAAATAACCGCCCGAAGGCCGGGGCGCCATGTTCGTCCAGCGGAAAAAGGCCACAAAAACGGGTGGGCTATAGCCTTGGGGGGTGGGGCCGGCCAACTTCGTCTGCCGGACTCAGAATACCGCGAGACTTTGCGAGGGGCCTCCGTGGCAAAAAATAGGCCGCGGGCAAAGCCACGGCCAAAAATAACCGCCCGAAGGCCGGGGCGCCAAGTTCGTCCAGCGGAAAAAGGCCACAAAAACGGGTGGGCTATAGCCTTGGGGGGTGGGGCCGGCCAACTTCGTCCGCCGGACTCAGAATGCCGCGAGACTTTGCGAGGGGCCTCCGTGTGCCAAAAATAGGCCGCGGGCAAAGCCGCGCCTAAAAATAACCACCCGAAGGCCGGGGCGCCAAGTTCGTTCCGCGGAAAAAGGCCACAAAAACGGGTGGGCTATAGCCTTGGGGGGTGGGGCTGGCCCACTTCGTCCGCCGGACTCGGATTGCCGCGAGACTTTGCGAGGGGCCTCCGTGTGCCAAAAGTAGGCCGCGGACAATGCCGCGCCCAAAAATAACCGCCCGAAGGCCGGGGCGCCAAGTTCGTCCAGTGTAAAAAGGCCACAAAAACGGGTGGGCTATAGCTTTGGTGGGTGGGGCTGGCCAACTTTGTCCGCCGGACTCGGAATGCCGCGAGACTTTGCGAGGGGCCTCCGCGTGCCAAAACTAGGCTGCGGACAAAGCCGCACCCAAAAATAACTGCCCGAAGGCCGGGACGCCAAGTTCGTCCAGCGGAAAAAGGCCACAAAAACGGGTGGGCTATAGCCATGGGGGGTGGGGCTGGCCATCTTCGTCCGCCGGACTCGGAATGCCGTGAGACTTTGCGAGGGGCCTCCGTGTGCCAAAAATAGGCCGCGGACAAAGCCGCGCCTAAAAATAACCGCCCGAAGGCCGGGGCGCCAAATTCGTTCAGCGGAAAAAGGCCACAAAAACGGGTGGGATATAGCCTTGGGGGGTGGGGCTGGCCCACTTCGTCCGCCGGACTCGGAATGCCGCGAGACTTTGCGAGGGGCCTCCGTGTGCCAAAAGTAGGCCGCGGGCAATGCCGCGCCCAAAAATAACCGCCCGAAGGCCGGGCCGCCATGTTCGTTCAGCGGAAAAAGGCCACAAAAACGGGTGGGCTATAGCCTTGGGGGCTGGGGCTGGCCCACTTCGTCCGCCGGACTCAGAATGCCGCGAGACTTTGCGAGGGGCCTCCGTGTGTCAAAAATAGGCCGCGGGCAAAGCCGCGCCCAAAAATAACCGCCCGAAGGCCGGGGCGCCAAGTTCGTCCAGCGGAAAAAGGCCACAAAAACGGGTGGGCTATAGCCTTGGGGGGTGGGGCTGGCCCTCTTCGTCTGCCGGACTCGGAATGCTGCGAGACTTTGCGAGGGGCCTCCGTGTGCCAAAAATAGGCCGCGGACAAAGCCGCGCCCAAAAATAAATGCCCGAAGGCCGGAGCGCCAAGTTCGTCCAGCGGAAAAAGGCCACAAAAACGGGTGGGCTATAGCCTTGGGGGGTGGGGCTGGCCAACTTCGTCTGCCGGACTTGGAATGCCGCGAGAATTTGCGAGGGGCCTCCGTGTGCCAAAAATAGGCCGTGGGCAAAGCCGCGCCCAAAAATAACCGCCCGAAGGCCGGGGCGCCAAGTTCGTCCAGCGGAAAAAGGCCACAAAAATGGGTGGGCTATAGCCTTGGGGGGTGGGGCTGGCCCACTTCGTCCGCCGGACTCGGAATGCCGCGAGACTTTGCGAGCGGCCTCCGTGTGCCAAAAATAGGCCGCGGACAAAGCCGCACCCAAAAATAACCGCCTGAAGGCCGGGGCGCCAAGTTCGTCCAGCGGAAAAAGGCGACAAAAACGGGTGGGCTATATGCTTGGGAGCTGGGGCTGGCCCACTTCGTCCGCCGGACTCGGAATGCCGCGAGACTTTGCGAGGGGCCACCGTGTGCCAAAAATAGGCCGTGGCCAAAGCCGCGCCCAAAAATAACCGCCCGAAGGCCGGGGCGCCAACTTCGTCCAGCGGAAAAAGGCCACAAAAACGGGTGGGCTATAGCCTTGGGGGCTGGGGCTGGCCCACTTCGTCCGCCGGACTCAGAATGCCGCGAGACTTTGCGAGGGGCCTCCGTGTGCCAAAAATAGGCTGCGGGCAAAGCCGCTCCCAAAAATAACCGCCCGAAAGCCGGGGCGCCAAGTTCGTCCAGCGGAAAAAGGCCACAAAAACGGGTGGGCTATAGCCTTGGGGGGTGGGGCTGGCCAACTTCGTCCGCCCGACTCAGAATGCCGCGAGACTTTCGAGGGGCCTCCATGTGCCAAAAATAGGCCGTGGGCAAAGCCGCGCCCAAAAATAACCGCCCGAAGGCCGGGGCGCCAAGTTCGTCCAGCGGAAAAAGGCCACAAAAATGGGTGGGCTATAGCCTTGGGGGGTGGGGCTGGCCCACTTCGTCCGCCGGACTCGGAATGCCGCGAGACTTTGCGAGGGGCCTCCGTGTGCCAAAAATAGGCCGCGCGCAAAGCCGCTCCCAAAAATAACCGCCCAACGGCTGGGGCGCCAAGTTCGTCCAGCGGAAAAAGGCAACAAATACGGGTGGGCTATAGCCTTGGGGGCTAGGGCTGGCCCACTTCGTCCGCCGGACTCGGAATGCCGCGAGACTTTGCGAGGGGCCTCCGTGTGTGAAAAATAGGCCGTGGGCAAAGTCGCGCCCAAAAATAACCGCCCGAAGGCCGGGGCGCCAAGTTCGTCCAGCGGAAAAAGGCCACAAAAATGGGTGGGCTATAGCCTTGGGGGGTGGGGCTGGCCAACTTCGTCCGCCGGGCTCGGAATGCCACGAGACTTTGCGAGGGGCCTCCGTGTGCCAAAAATAGGCCGCGGACAAAGCCGCACCCAAAAATAACCGCCCGAAGGCCGGGGCGCCAAGTTCGTCCAGCGGAAAAAGGCGACAAAAACGGGTGGGCTATAGCCTTGGGGGCTGGGGCTGGCCCACTTCGTCCGCCGGACTCTGAATGCCGCGAGACTTTGCGAGGGGCCTCCGTGTGTCAAAAATAGGCCGCGGGCAAAGCCACGCCCAAAAATAACCGCCCGAAGGCCGGGGCGCCAAGTTCGTCCAGCGGAAAAAGGCCACAAAAACGGGTAGGCTATAGCCTTGGGGGGTGGGGCTGGCCAACTTCGTCCGCCCGACTCAGAATGCCGTGAGACTTTCGAGGGGCCTCCGTGTGCCAAAAATAGGCCGTGGGCAAAGCCGCGGCCAAAAATAACCGCCCGAAGGCCGGGGCGCCAAGTTCGTCCAGCGGAAAAAGGCCACAAAAACGGGTGGGCTATAGCCTTGGGGGCTGGGGCTGGCCCACTTCGTCCGCCGGACTCAGAATGCCGTGAGACTTTGCGAGGGGCCTCCGTGTGTCAAAAATAGGCCGCGGGCAAAGCCACGCCCAAAAATAACCGCCCGAAGGCCGGGGCGCCAAGTTCGTCCAGCGGAAAAAGGCCACAAAAACGGGTGGGCAATAGCCTTGGGGGGTGGGGCTGGCCAACTTCGTCCGCCGGACTCAGAATGACGCGAGACTTTACGAGGGGCCTCCGTGTGCCAAAAATAGGCCGCGGGCAAAGCCGCTCCCAAAAATAACCGCCCGAAGGCCGGGGCGCCAAGTTCATCCAGCGGAAAAAGGCCACAAAAACGGGTGGGCTATAGCCTTGGGGGGTGGGGCTGGCCAACTTCGTCCGCCCGACTCAGAATGCCGCGAGACTTTCGAGGGGCCTCCGTGTGCCAAAAATAGGCCGTGGGCAAAGCCACGCCCAAAAATAACCGCTCGAAGGCCGGGGCGCCAAGTTCGTCCAGCGGAAAAAGGCCAAAAAAATGGGTGGGCTATAGCCTTGGGGGGTGGGGCTGGCCCACTTCGTCCGCCGGACTCGGAATGCCGCGAGACTTTGCGAGGGGCCTCCGTGTTCCAAAAATAGGCCGCGGGCAAAGCCGCTCCCAAAAATAACCGCCCGACGGCTGGGGCGCCAAGTTCGTCCAGCGGAAAAAGTCGACAAAAACGGGTGGGCTATAGCCTTGGGGGCTGGGGCTGGCCCACTTCGTCCGCCGGACTCGGAATGCCGCGAGACTTTGCGAGGGGCCTCCGTGTGCCAAAAATAGGCCTTGGGCAAAGCCGCGCCCAAAAATAACCGCCCGAAGGCCGGGGCGCCAAGTTCGTCCAGCGGAAAAAGGCCACAAAAATGGGTGGGCTATAGCGTTGGGGGGTGGGGCTGGCCAACTTCTTCCGCCGGGCTCGGAATGCCGCGAGACTTTGCGAGGGGCCTCCGTGTGCCAAAAATAGGCCGCGGACAAAGCCGCGCCCAAAAATAACCGCCCGAAGGCCGGGGCGCCAAGTTCGTCCAGCGGAAAAAGGCGACAAAAACGGGTGGGCTATAGCCTTCGGGGCTGGGGCTGGCCCACTTCGTCCGCCGGACTCGGAATGCCGCGAGACTTTGCGAGGGGCCTCCGTGTGCCAAAAATAGGCCGCGGACAAAGCCGCACCCAAAAATAACCGCCCGAAGGCCGGGGCGCCAAGTTCGTCCAGCGGAAAAAGGCGACAAAAACGGGTGGGCTATAGCCTTCGGGGCTGGGGCTGGCCCACTTCGTCCGCCGGACTCGGAATGCCGTGAGACTTTGCGAGGGGCCTCCGTGTGTCAAAAATAGGCCGCGGGCAAAGCCACGCCCAAAAATAACCGCCCGAAGGCCAGGGCGCCAAGTTCGTCCAGCGGAAAAAGGCCACAAAAACGGGTGGGCAATAGCCTTGGGGGGTGGGGCTGGCCAACTTCGTCCGCCGGACTCGGAATGCCGCGAGACTTTGCGAGGGGCCTCCGTGTGCCAAAAATAGGCCGCGGGCAAAGGCGCTCCCAAAAATAACCGCCCGAAGGCCGGGGCGCTAAGTTCGTCCAGCGGAAAAAGGCCACAAAAATGGGTGGGCTATAGCCTTGGGGGGTGGGGCTGGCCAACTTCGTCCGCCGGACTCGGAATGCGGCAAGACTTTGCGAGGGGCCTCCGTGTGCCAAAAATAGGCCGCGGGCAAAGCCGCTCCCAAAAATAACCGCCCGAAGGCCGGGGCGCCAAGTTCGTCCAGCGGAAAAAGGCCACAAAAACGGGTGGGCTATAGCCTTGGGGGGTGGGGCTGGCCAACTTTGTCCGCCCGACTCAGAATGCCGCGAGACTTTCGAGGGGCCTCCGTGTGCCAAAAATAGGCCGTGGGCAAAGCCGCGCCCAAAAATAACCGCCCGAAGGCCGGGGCGCCAAGTTCGTCCAGCGGAGAAAGGCCACAAAAATGGGTGGGCTATAGCCTTGGGGGGTGGGGCTGGCCCACTTCGTCCGCCGGACTCGGAATGCCGCGAGACTTTGCGAGGGGCCTCCGTGTGCCAAAAATAGG
This sequence comes from Citrus x changshan-huyou, assembly GCA_039657385.1. NCBI lineage: Eukaryota > Viridiplantae > Streptophyta > Magnoliopsida > Sapindales > Rutaceae > Citrus > Citrus x changshan-huyou. The sequence goes on from JBCGBO010000018.1 coordinate 1,300,397, forward strand.
CCGCGGGCAAAGCCGCTCCCAAAAATAACCGCCCGACGGCGGGGGCGCCAAGTTCGTCCAGCGGAAAAAGGCCATAAAAACGGGTGGGCTATAGCCTTGGGGGGTGGGGCTGGCCAACTTCGTCCGCCGGGCTCAGAATGCCGCGAGACTTTGCGAGGGGCCTCCGTGTGCCAAAAATAGGCCGCGGACAAAGCCGCACCCAAAAATAACCGCCCGAAGGCCGGGGCGCCAAGTTCGTCCAGCGGAAAAAGGCGACAAAAACGGGTGGGCTATAGACTTGGGGGCTGGGGCTGGCCCACTTCGTCCGCCGGACTCGGAATGCCGCGAGACTTTGCGAGGGGCCTCCGTGTGTCAAAAATAGGCCGCGGGCAAAGCCACGCCCAAAAATAACCGCCCGAAGGCCAGGGCGCCAAGTTCGTCCAGCGGAAAAAGGCCACAAAAACGGGTGGGCAATAGCCTTGGGGGGTGGGGCTGGCCAACTTCGTCCGCCGGACTCGGAATGCCGCGAGACTTTGCGAGGGGCCTCCGTGTGCCAAAAATAGGCCGCGGGTAAAGCCGCTCCCAAAAATAACCGCCCGAAGGCCGGGGCGCCAAGTTCGTCCAGCGGAAAAAGGCCACAAAAATGGGTGGGCTATAGCCTTGGGGGGTGGGGCTGGCCAACTTCGTCCGCCGGACTCGGAATGCGGCAAGACTTTGCGAGGGGCCTCCGTGTGCCAAAAATAGGCCGCGGACAAAGCCGCGCCCAAAAATAACCGCCCGAAGGCCGGGGCGCCATGTTTTGTCCAGCGGAAAAAGGCCACAAAAACAGGTGGGCTATAGCCTTGGGGGGTGGAGCTGGCCAACTTCGTCCGCCGGACTCGGAATGCCGCGAGACTTTGCGAGGGGCCTCCGTGTGCCAAAAATAGGCCGCGGGCAAAGCCGCGCCCAAAAATAACAGTTCGAAGGCCGGGGCGCCTAGTTCATCCAGCGGAAAAAGGCCACAAAAACGAGTGGGCTATAGCCTTGGGGGGTGGGGCTGGCCAACTTCGTCCGCCGGACTCGGAATGCCGCGAGACTTTGCGAGGGGCCTCCGTGTGCAAAAAATAGGCCGCGGGCAAAGCCGCGCCCAAAAATAACAGCCCGAAGGGCGGGGCGCCAAGTTCGTCCAGCGGAAAAAGGCCACAAAAACTGGTGGGCTATAGCCTTGGGGGGTGGGGCTGGCCAACTTCGTCCGCCGAACTCGGAATGCCGCGAGACTTTGCGAGGGGCCTCCGTGTGCCAAAAATAGGCCGCGGGCAAAGCTGCGCCCAAAAATAACCGCCCGAAGACCGAGGCGCCAAGTTCGTCCAGCGGAAAAAGGCCACAAAAACAGGTGAGCTATAGCCTTGGGGGGGGGGGGTGGCCAACTTCGTCCGCCGGACTCGGAATGCCGCGAGACTTTGCGAGGGGCCTCCGTGTGCCAAAAATAGGCCGCGGACAAAGCCGCACCCAAAAATAACCGCCCGAAGGCCGGGGCGCCAAGTTCGTCCAGCGGAAAAAGGCGACAAAAACGGCTGGGCTATAGACTTGGGGGCTGGGGCTGGCCCACTTCGTCCGCCGGACTCGGAATGCCGCGAGACTTTGCGAGGGGCCTCCGTGTGTCAAAAATAGGCCGCGGGCAAAGCCACGCCCAAAAATAACCGCCCGAAGGCCAGGGCGCCAAGTTCGTCCAGCGGAAAAAGGCCACAAAAACGGGTGGGCAATAGCCTTGGGGGGTGGGGCTGGCCAACTTCGTCCGCCGGACTCGGAATGCCGCGAGACTTTGCGAGGGGCCTCCGTGTGCCAAAAATAGGCCGCGGGCAAAGGCGCTCCCAAAAATAACCGCCCGAAGGCCGGGGCGCTAAGTTCGTCCAGCGGAAAAAGGCCACAAAAATGGGTGGGCTATAGCCTTGGGGGGTGGGGCTGGCCAACTTCGTCCGCCGGACTCGGAATGCGGCAAGACTTTGCGAGGGGCCTCCGTGTGCCAAAAATAGGCCGCGGGCAAAGCCGCTCCCAAAAATAACCGCCCGAAGGCCGGGGCGCCAAGTTCGTCCAGCGGAAAAAGGCCACAAAAACGGGTGGGCTATAGCCTTGGGGGGTGGGGCTGGCCAACTTTGTCCGCCCGACTCAGAATGCCGCGAGACTTTCGAGGGGCCTCCGTGTGCCAAAAATAGGCCGTGGGCAAAGCCGCGCCCAAAAATAACCGCCCGAAGGCCGGGGCGCCAAGTTCGTCCAGCGGAGAAAGGCCACAAAAATGGGTGGGCTATAGCCTTGGGGGGTGGGGCTGGCCCACTTCGTCCGCCGGACTCGGAATGCCGCGAGACTTTGCAAGGGGCCTCCGTGTGCAAAAAATAGGCCGCGGGCAAAGCCGCTCCCAAAAATAACCGCCCGACGGCGGGGGCGCCAAGTTCGTCCAGCGGAAAAAGGCCATAAAAACGGGTGGGCTATAGCCTTGGGGGGTGGGGCTGGCCAACTTCGTCCGCCGGGCTCAGAATGCCGCGAGACTTTGCGAGGGGCCTCCGTGTGCCAAAAATAGGCCGCGGACAAAGCCGCACCCAAAAATAACCGCCCGAAGGCCGGGGCGCCAAGTTCGTCCAGCGGAAAAAGGCGACAAAAACGGGTGGGCTATAGACTTGGGGGCTGGGGCTGGCCCACTTCGTCCGCCGGACTCGGAATGCCGCGAGACTTTGCGAGGGGCCTCCGTGTGTCAAAAATAGGCCGCGGGCAAAGCCACGCCCAAAAATAACCGCCCGAAGGCCAGGGCGCCAAGTTCGTCCAGCGGAAAAAGGCCACAAAAACGGGTGGGCAATAGCCTTGGGGGGTGGGGCTGGCCAACTTCGTCCGCCGGACTCGGAATGCCGCGAGACTTTGCGAGGGGCCTCCGTGTGCCAAAAATAGGCCGCGGGTAAAGCCGCTCCCAAAAATAACCGCCCGAAGGCCGGGGCGCCAAGTTCGTCCAGCGGAAAAAGGCCACAAAAATGGGTGGGCTATAGCCTTGGGGGGTGGGGCTGGCCAACTTCGTCCGCCGGACTCGGAATGCGGCAAGACTTTGTGAGGGGCCTCCGTGTGCCAAAAATAGGCCGCGGACAAAGCCGCGCCCAAAAATAACCGCCCGAAGGCCGGGGCGCCATGTTTTGTCCAGCGGAAAAAGGCCACAAAAACAGGTGGGCTATAGCCTTGGGGGGTGGAGCTGGCCAACTTCGTCCGCCGGACTCGAAATGCCGCGAGACTTTGCGAGGGGCCTCCGTGTGCCAAAAATAGGCCGCGGGCAAAGCCGCGCCCAAAAATAACAGTTCGAAGGCCGGGGCGCCTAGTTCATCCAGCGGAAAAAGGCCACAAAAACGAGTGGGCTATAGCCTTGGGGGGTGGGGCTGGCCAACTTCGTCCGCCGGACTCGGAATGCCGCGAGACTTTGCGAGGGGCCTCCGTGTGCAAAAAATAGGCCGCGGGCAAAGCCGCGCCCAAAAATAACAGCCCGAAGGGCGGGGCGCCAAGTTCGTCCAGCGGAAAAAGGCCACAAAAACTGGTGGGCTATAGCCTTGGGGGGTGGGGCTGGCCAACTTCGTCCGCCGAACTCGGAATGCCGCGAGACTTTGCGAGGGGCCTCCGTGTGCCAAAAATAGGCCGCGGGCAAAGCTGCGCCCAAAAATAACCGCCCGAAGACCGGGGCGCCAAGTTCGTCCAGCGGAAAAAGGCCACAAAAACAGGTGAGCTATAGCCTTGGGGGGTGGGGGTGGCCAACTTCGTCCGCCGGACTCGGAATGCCGCGAGACTTTGCGAGGGGCCTCCGTGTGCCAAAAATAGGCCGCGGACAAAGCCGCGCCCAAAAATAACAGTTCGAAGGCCGGGGCGCCTAGTTCATCCAGCGGAAAAAGGCCACAAAAACGAGGGGGCTATAGCCTTGGGGGGTGGGGCTGGCCAACTTCGTCCGCCGGACTCGGAATGCCGCGAGACTTTCCGAGCGGCCTCCGTGTGCCAAAAATAGGCCGCGGGCAAAGCCGCGCCCAAAAATAACCGCCCGAAGGCCGGGGCGCCCAGTTCGTCCAGCGGAAAAAGACCACAAAAACGGGTGGGCTATAGCCTTGGGGGGTGGGGCTGGCCCACTTCGTCCTCCATACTCGGAATGCCGCGAGACTTTGCGAGGGGCCTCCGTGTGCCAAAAATAGGCCGCGGGCTAAGCCGCGCCCAAAAATAACCCCCCAAAGGCCGGGGCGCCAAGTTCGTCGATCGGAAAAAGGCCACAAAAACGGGTGGGCTATAGCCTTGGGGGGTGGGGCTGGCCAACTTCGTCCGCCGGACTCGGAATGCGGCAAGACTTTGCGAGGGGCCTCCGTGCGCCAAAAATAGGCCGCGGGCAAAGCCGCGCCAAAAAATAACCGCCTGAAGGCCGGGGCGCCATGTTTTATCCAGCGGAAAAAGGCCACAAAAACGGGTGTGCTATAGCCTTGGGGGGTGGGGCTGGCCAACTTCGTCCGCCGGACTCGGAATGCCGCGAGACTTTTCGAGGGGCCTCCGTGTGCAAAAAATAGGCCGCGGGCAAAGCCGCGCCCAAAAATAACAGCCCGAAGGGCGGGGCGCCAAGTTCGTCCAGCGGAAAAAGGCCAAAAAACGGGTTAGCTATAGCCTTGGGGGGTGGGGCTGGCCAACTTCGTCCGCCGGATTCGGAATGCCAGGAGACTTTGCGAGGGGCCTCCATGTGCCAAAAATAGGGCGCGGGGAAAGCCGCGGCCAAAAATAACCGCCCGAAGGCCGGGGTGCCAAGTTCGTCCAACGGAAAAAGGCACCAAAAACGGGTGGGCTATAGGCTTGGGGGGTGGGGCTGGCCAACTTCGTCCGCCGGACTCGGAATGCCGCGAGACTTTGCGAGGGGCCTCCGTGTGCCAGAAATAGGCCGCGGGCAAAGCCGCGCCCAAAAATAAATGCCCGAAGGCCGGGGCGCCAAGTTCGTCCAGCGGAAAAAGGCCACAAAAACGGGTGGGCTATAGCCTTGGGGGGTGGGGCTGGCCAACTTCGTCCGCCGGGCTCGGAATGCCGCGAGACTTTCCGAGGGGCCTCCGTGTGCCAAAAATAGGCCGCGGGCAAAGCCGCGCCCAAAAATAACCACCCGAAGGCCGGGGCGCCAAGTTCGTCCAGCGGTAAAAGGCCACAATAACGGGTGGGCTATAACCTTGGGGGGTGGGGCTGGCCAACTTCGTCCGCCGGACTCGGAATGCCGCGATACTTTGCGAGGGGTCTCCGTGTCCCAAAAATAGGCCGCGGGCAAAGTGGCTCCCAAAAATAACCGCCCGAAGGCCGGGGCGCCAAGTTCGTCCAGCGGAAAAAGGCCACAAAAACGGGTGGGCTATAGCCTTGGGGGGTGGGGCTGGCCAACTTCGTCCGCTGGACTCGGAATGCCGCGAGACTTTGCGAGGGGCCTCTGTGTGCCAAAAATAGGCCGCGGACAAAGCGGCACCCAAAAATAACCGCCTGAAGGCCGGGGCGCCAAGTTCGTCCAGCGGAAAAAGGCCACAAAAACGGGTGGGCTATAGCCTTGGGGGGTGGGGCTGGCCAACTTCGTCCGCCGGACTCAGAATGCCGCGAGACTGTGCGAGGGGCCTCCGTGTGCTAAAAATAGGCCGCGCATAAAGCCGCGCCCAAAAATAACTGCCCGAATGCCGGGGCGCTAAGTTCGTCCAGCGGAAAAAGTCCACAAAAACGGGTGGGCTATAGCCTTGGGGGGTGGGGCTGGCCAACTTCGTCCGCCGGACTCGGACTCGGAATGCCGCGAGACTTACTGAGGGGCCACAAATGCCAAAAATAGGCCGCGGGAAAAACCGCGCCCAAAAATAACCGCCCGAAGGCCGGGGCGCCAAGTTCGTCCAGCGGAAAAAGGCCACAAAAACCGGTGGGCTATAGCCTTGGGGGGTGGGGCTGGCCAATTTCGTCCGCCGGACTCGGAATGCCGCGAGACTTTGCGAGGGGCTCCGTGTGCCAAAAATAGGCCGCGGGCAAAGCGGCGTCCAAAAATAACCGCCCGAAGGCCGGGACGCCAAGTTCGTCCAGCGGAAAAAGGCCACAAAAACGGCTGGGCTATAGCCTTCGGGGTGGGGCTGGCCCACATCGTCCGCCGGACTCGGACTGCTGCGACACTTTGCGAGGGGCCTCCGTGTGCCAAAAATAGGCTGCGGGCAAAGCCTCGCCCAAAAATAACCGCCCGAAGGCCGGGGCGCCAAGTTCGTGCAGGGGAAAAAGGCCACAAAAACGGGTGGGCTATAGGCTTGGGGGGCGGGGCTGGCCAACTACGTCCGCCGGACTCGGAATGCTGCGAGACTTTGCAAGGGGCCTCCACGTGCCAAAAATGAGCTGCGGGCAAAGCCGCGCCCAAAAATAACCGCCCGAACGCCGAGGAACCATGTTCGTCCAGCGGAAAAAGGCCACAAAAACGGGTGGGCTATAGCCTTGGGGGGTGGGGCTGGCCAACTTCGTCCGCCGGACTCGGACTGCCGCGAGGCTTTGTCAGGGGCCTCCGTGTGCCAAAAATAGGCCGCGGCCTAAGCCGCGCCCAAAAATAACCGCCCGAAGGCCGGGGCGCCAAATTCGTCCAGAGGAAAAAGGCCACAAAAACGGGTGGGCTATAGCCTTGGGGTTGGGGCTGGCCCACTTCGTCCGCCGGACTCGGACTGCCGCGACACTTTGCGAGGGGCCTCCGTGTGCCAAAAATAGGCCGCGGGCAAAGCCTCGCCCAAAAATAACCTCCCGAAGGCCGGGGCGCCAAGTTCGTGCAGCAGAAAAAGGCCACAAAAACGGGTGGGCTATGGCCTTGGGGGGTGGGGCTGGCCAACTTCGTCCGCCGGACTCGGAATGCCGCGATACTTTGCGAGGGGTCTCCGTGTCCCAAAAATAGGCCGCGGGCAAAGTGGCTCCCAAAAATAACCGCCCGAAGGCCGGGGCGCCAAGTTCGTCCAGCGGAAAAAGGCCACAAAAACGGGTGGGCTATGGCCTTGGGGGGTGGGGCTGGCCGACTTCGTCCGCCGGACTCGGAATGCCGCGAGACTTTGCGAGGGGCCTCCGTGTGCCAAAAATAGGCCGCGGGCAAAGCCTCGCCCAAAAATAACCGCCCGAAGGCCGGGGCGCCAAGTTCGTGCAGCGGAAAAAGGCCACAAAAACGGGTGGGCTATAGCCTTGGGGGGTGGGGCTGGCCAACTTCGTCCGCCGGACTCGGAATGCCGCGAGACTTTGCGAGGGACCTCCGTGTGCCAAAAATAGGCCGCGGCCAAGGCCGCGCCCAAAAATAACCGCCCGAAGGCCGGGGCGCCAAGTTCGTCCAGCGGAAAAAGGCCACAATAACGGGTGGGCTATAGCCTTGGGGGGTGGGGCTGGCCAACTTCGTCCGCCAGACTCGGACTGCCGCGAGACTTTGTGAGGGGCCTCCGTGTGCCAAAAATAGGCCGCGGCCTAAGCCGCGCCCAAAAATAACCGCCCGAAGGCCGAGGCGCCAAATTCGTCCAGCGGAAAAAGGCCACAAAAACGGGTGGGCTATAGCCTTGGGGGTGGGGCTGGCCCACTTCGTCCGCCGGACTCGGACTGCCGCGACACTTTGCGAGGGGCCTCCGTGTGCCAAAAATAGGCCGCGGGAAAGCGGCGCCGAAAAATAACCCCCCGAAGGCCGGGACGACAAGTTCGTCTAGCGGAAAAAGGCCACAAAAACGGGTGGGCTATAGCCTTGGGGGGTGGGGCTGGCCAACTTCGTCCGCCGGACTCGGAATGCCGCGAGACTTTGCGAGGGACCTCCGTGTGCCAAAAATAGGCCGCGGCCAAGGCCGCGCCCAAAAATAACCGCCCGAAGGCCGGGGCGCCAAGTTCGTCCAGCGGAAAAAGGCCACAATAACGGGTGGGCTATAGCCTTGGGGGGTGGGGCTGGCCAACTTCGTCCGCCAGACTCGGACTGCCGCGAGACTTTGTGAGGGGCCTCCGTGTGCCAAAAATAGGCCGCGGCCTAAGCCGCGCCCAAAAATAACCGCCCGAAGGCCGAGGCGCCAAATTCGTCCAGCGGAAAAAGGCCACAAAAACGGGTGGGCTATAGCCTTGGGGGTGGGGCTGGCCCACTTCGTCCGCCGGACTCGGACTGCCGCGACACTTTGCGAGGGGCCTCCGTGTGCCAAAAATAGGCCGCGGGAAAGCGGCGCCGAAAAATAACCCCCCGAAGGCCGGGACGACAAGTTCGTCTAGCGGAAAAAGGCCACAAAAACGGGTGGGCTATAGCCTTGGGGGGTGGGGCTGGCCAACTTCGTCCGCCGGACTCGGACTGCCGCGAGGCTTTGTCAGGGGCCTCCGTGTGCCAAAAATAGGCCGCGGACAAAGCCGCGCCCAAACATAACCGCCCGAAGGCCGGGGCGCCAAGTTCGTCCAGCGGAAAAAGGCCACAAAAGCGGGTGGGCTATAGCCTTGGGGGTTGGGGCTGGCCCACTTCGTCCGCCGGACTCGGAATGCCGCGAGACTTTACGAGGGGTCTCCGTGTGCCAAAAATAGGTCGCGGGCAAAGCCGCGCCCAAAAATAACCGCCCGAAGGCCGGGGCGCCAAGTTCGTCCAGCGGAAAAAGGCCACAAAAACGGGTGGGCTATAGCCTTGGGGGGTGGGGCTGGCCAACTTCGTCCGCCGGACTCGGAATGCCGCGAGACATTGCGAGGGGCATCCGTGTACAAAAAATAGGCCGCAGGCAAAGCCGCGCCCAAAAATAACCGCCCGAAGGCCGGGGCGCCAAGTTCGTCCAGCAGAAAAAGGCCACAAAAACGGGTGGGCTATAGGCTTGAGGGGTGGGGCTGGCCAACTTCGTCCGCCGGATTCGGAATGCCGCGAGACTTTGCGAGGGGCCTCCGTGTGCCAAAAATATGCCGTGGCCTAAGCCACGCCCAAAAATAACCGCCCGAAGGCCGTGGCGCCAAGTTCGTCGAGCGGAAAAAGGCCACAAAAACGGGTGGGCTATAGCCATGGGGGGTGGGGCTGGCCCACTTCGTCCGCCAGACTCGGAATGCCGCGAGACTTTGCGAGGGGCCTCCGTGTGCCAAAAATTTGTCGCGGGCAAAGCCACGCCCAAAAATAACCGCCCGAAGGCCGGGGCGCCAAGTTCGTCCAGCGGAAAAAGGCCACAAAAACTAGTGCGCTATATAGCCTTGGGGGGTGGGGCCGGCCAACTTCTTCCGCCGGACTCGGAATGCCGCGAGACTTTGCGAGGGGCTCCCGTGTGCCAAAAATAGGCCGCGGGCAAAGCTGCGCCCAAAAATAACCGCCCGAAGGCCGGGGCCCCAAGTTCGTCCAGCGGAAAAAGGCCACAAAAACGGGTGGGCTATAGCCTTGGGGGGTGGGGCTGGCCAACTTCGTCCGCCGGACTCGGAATGCTGCGAGACTTTGCGAGGGGCCTCCGTGTGCAGAAAATAGGACGCGGACAAAGCCGCCCCCAAAAATAACCGCCTGAAGGCCGGGACGCCAAGTTCGTCGAGCGGAAAAAGGCCACAAAAACGGGTGTGCTATAGCCATGGGGGTTGGGGCTGGCCCATTTCGTCCGCCAGACTCGGAATGCCGCGAGACTTTGCGAGGGGCCTCCGTGTGCCAAAAATTTGCCGCGGGCAAAGCCGCGCCCAAAAATAACCGCCCGAAGGCCGGGGCGCCAAGTTCGTCGAGCGGAAAACGGCCACAAAAACGGGTGGGCTATAGCCATGGGGGGTGGGGCTGGCCCACTTCGTCCGCCGGACTCGGAATGCCGCGAGACCTTGCGAGGGGCCTCCGTGTGCCAAAAATAGGCCACGGGCAAAGCCGCGCCCAAAACTAACCACCCGAAGGCCGGGGCGCCAAGTTCGTCCAGCGGAAAAAGGCCACAAAAACGGGTGGGCTATAGCCTTGGGGGGTGGGGCTTGCCAACTTCGTCCGCCGGACTCGGAATGCCGCGAGACTTTGCGAGGGGCCTCCGTGTGCCACAAATAGGCCGCGGGCAAAGCCGCGCCCAAAAATAACCGCCCGAAGGCCGGGGCGCCAAGTTCGTCCAGCGGAAAGAGGCCACAAAAACGGGTGGGCTATAGCCTTTGGGGGTGGGGCTGGCCCACTTCGTCCGCCAAACTCGGAATGCCGCAAGACCTTGCGAGGCGCCTCCGTGTGCCAAAAATAGGGCGCAGGCAAAGCCGCGCCCAAAAATAACCGCCAGAAGGCCGGGGCGCCAAGTTCGTCCAGCGGAAAAAGGCCACAAAAACGGTTGGGCTATAGCCTTGGGGGGTGGGGCTGGCCAACTTCGTCCGCCGGACTCGGAATGCCTCGAGACTTTGCGAGGGGCCTCCGTGTGCCAAATATAGGCCGTGGACAAAGCCGCGCCCAAAAATAACTGCCCGAAGGCCGGGGCGCCAAGTTCGTCCAGCGGAAAAAGGCCACAAAAACGGGTGGGCTATAGCCTTCGGGGGTGGGGCTGGCCAACTTCGTCCGCCGGACTCGGAATGCCGCGAGACTTTACGAGGGGCCTCCGTGTGCCAAAAATAGGCTGCGGGTAAAGCCGGACCCAAAAATAACTGCCCGAAGGCCGGGGCGCCAAGTTCGTCCAGCGGAAAAAGGCCACAAAAACGGGTGGGCTATAGCCTTGGGGGGTGGGGCTGGCCAACTTCGTCCGCCGGACACGGAATGCCGCGAGACTTTGCGAGGGGCCTCCGTGTACCAAAAATAGGCCGTGGGCAAAGCCGCGCCCAAAAATATCAGCCCGAAGGCCGGGGCGCTAAGTTCGTCCAGCGGAAAAAGGCCACAAAAACGGGTGGGCTATAGCCTTGGGGGGTGGGGCTGGCCAACTTCGTCCGCCGGACTCGGAATGCCGCGAGCCTTTGCGAGGGGCCTCCGTGTGACAAAAATAGGCCGCGGGCACAGCCATGTCCATAAATAACCGCCCGAAGGCCGGGGCGCCAGGTTCGTCCAGCGGAAAAAGGCCACAAAAACGGGTGGGGTATAGCCTTGGGTGGTGGGGCCGGCCAACATCGTCCGCCGGACTCGGAATGCCGCGAGGCTTTGCGAGGGGCCTCCGTGTGCCAAAAATAGGCCGCGGACAAAGCCGCGCCCAAAAATAACCGCCCGAAGGCTGGGGCGCCAAGTTCGTCCAGCGGAAAAAGGCCACAAAAACGGGTGGGCTATAGCCTTGGGGGGTGGGGCTGGCCAACTTCGTCCGCCGGACTCGGAATGCCTCGAGACTTTGCGAGGGGCCTCCGTGTGCCAAATATAGGCCGCGGACAAAGCGGCGCCCAAAAATAACCGCCCGAAGGCCGGGGCGCCAAGTTCGACCAGCGGAAAAAGGCCACAAAAACGGGTGGCCTATAGCCTTGGGGGGTGGGGCTGGCCGACTTCGTCCGCCTGACTCGGAATGCCGCGAGACTTTGCGAGGGGCCTCCGTGTGCCAAAAATAGGCCTCGGGGAAAGCCGCGCCCAAAAATAACCGCCCGAAGGCCGGGGCGCCCAGTTCGTCCAGCGGAAAAAGGCCACAAAAACGGGTGGGCTATAGCCTTGGGGGGTGGGGCTGGCCAACTTTGTCCGCCGGACTCGGAATGCCGCGAGACTTTGCGAGGGGCCTCCGTGTGCCAAAAATAGGCCGCGGACAAAGCCGCGTCCAAAAATAACCACCCGAAGGCCGGGGCGCCAAGTTCGTCCAGCGGAAAAAGGCCACAAAAACGGGTGGGCTATAGCCTTGGGGGGTGGGGCTGGCCAACTTCGTCCGCCGGACTCGGAATGCCGCGAGACTTTGCGAGGGGCCTCCGTGTGCCAAAAATAGGCCGCGGACAAAGCCGCGTCCAAAAATAACCGCCCGAAGGCCGGGGCGCCAAGTTCGTCCAGCGGAAAAAGGCCACAAAAACGGGTGGGCTATAGCCTTGGGGAGTGGGGCTGGCCAACTTCGTCCGCCGGGCTCGGAATGCCACGAGGCTTTGAGAGGGGCCTCCGTGTGCGAAAAATGGGTCGCGGACAAAGCCGCGCCCAAAAATAACCGCCCGAAGGACGGGGCGCCAAGTTCGTCCAGCAGAAATAGGCCACAAAAACGGGTGGGGTATAGCCTTGGGGGGTGGGACTGGCCAACTTCGTCCGCCGGACTCGGAATGCTGCGAGACTTTGCGAGGAGCCTCCGTGTGCCAAAAATAGGCCGCGGACAAATCCACGCCCAAAAATAACTGCCCGAAGGCCGGGGCACCAAGTTCGTCCAGCAGAAAAAGGCCACAAAAACGGGTGGGCTATAGCCTTGGCGGGTGGGGCTGCCCAAATTCGTCCACCGGGCTCGGAATGACGTGAGACTTTGCGAGGGGCCTCCGTGTGCCAAAAATAGGCCACGGGGAAAGCTGCGCCCAAAAATAGCCGCCCGAAGGCCGGGGCGCCAAGTTCGTCCAGCGGAAAAAGGCCACAAAAACGGGTGGGCTATAGCCTTGAGGGGTGGGGCCTGCCAACTTCGTCCGCCAGACTCGGAATGCCGTGAGACTTTGCGAGGGGCCTCCGAGTGCCAAAAATAAGCCGCAGCCAAAGCCGCGCCCAAAAATAACCGCCCGAAGGCCGGGGCGCCCAGTTCGTCCAGCAGAAATAGGCCACAAAAACGGGTGGAATATAGCCTTGGGGGGTGGGACTGGCCAACTTCGTCCGCCGGACTCGGAATGCCGCGAGCCTTTGCGAGGGGCCTCCGTGTGACAAAAATAGGCCGCGGGCACAGCCATGTCCATAAATAACCGCCCGAAGGCCGGGGCGCCAGGTTCGTCCAGCGGAAAAAGGCCACAAAAACGGGTGGGCTATAGCCTTGGGTGGTGGGGCCGGCCAACATCGTCCGCCGGACTCGGAATGCCGCGAGGCTTTGCGAGGGGCCTCCGTGTGCCAAAAATAGGCCGCGGACAAAGCCGCGCCCAAAAATAACCGCCCGAAGGCTGGGGCGCCAAGTTCGTCCAGCGGAAAAAGGCCACAAAAACGGGTGGGCTATAGCCTTGGGGGGTGGGGCTGGCCAACTTCGTCCGCCGGACTCGGAATGCCTCGAGACTTTGCGAGGGGCCTCCGTGTGCCAAATATAGGCCGCGGACAAAGCCGCGCCCAAAAATAACCGCCCGAAGGCCGGGGCGCCAAGTTCGACCAGCGGAAAAAGGCCACAAAAACGGGTGGCCTATAGCCTTGGGGGGTGGGGCTGGCCGACTTCGTCCGCCTGACTCGGAATGCCGCGAGACTTTGCGAGGGGCCTCCATGTGCCAAAAATAGGCCTCGGGGAAAGCCGCGCCCAAAAATAACCGCCCGAAGGCCGGGGCGCCCAGTTCGTCCAGCGGAAAAAGGCCACAAAAACGGGTGGGCTATAGCCTTGGGGGGTGGGGCTGGCCAACTTTGTCCGCCGGACTCGGAATGCCGCGAGACTTTGCGAGGGGCCTCCGTGTGCCAAAAATAGGCCGCGGACAAAGCCGCGTCCAAAAATAACCGCCCGAAGGCCGGGGCGCCAAGTTCGTCCAGCGGAAAAAGGCCACAAAAACGGGTGGGCTATAGCCTTGGGGGGTGGGGCTGGCCAACTTCGTCCGCCGGACTCGGAATGCCGCGAGACTTTGCGAGGGGCCTCCGTGTGCCAAAAATAGGCCGCGGACAAAGCCGCGTCCAAAAATAACCGCCCGAAGGCCGGGGCGCCAAGTTCGTCCAGCGGAAAAAGGCCACAAAAACGGGTGGGCTATAGCCTTGGGGAGTGCGGCTGGCCAACTTCGTCCGAAGGGCTCGGAATGCCACGAGGCTTTGAGAGGGGCCTCCGTGTGCCAAAAATAGGTCGCGGACAAAGCCACGTCCAAAAATAACCGCCCGAAGGCCGGGGCGCCAAGTTCGTCCAGCGGAAAAAGGCCACAAAAACGGGTGGGCTATAGCCTTGGGGGGTGGGGCTGGCCAACTTCGTCCGCCGGACTCGGAATGCCGCGAGACTTTGCGAGGGGCCTCCGTGTGCCAAAAATAGACCGCGGACAAAGCCGCGTCCAAAAATAACCGCCCGAAGGCCGGGGCGCCCAGTTCGTCCAGCGGAAAAAGGCCACAAAAACGGGTGGGCTATAGCCTTGGGGGGTGGGGCTGGCCAACTTCGTCCGCCGGACTCGGAATGCCGCGAGACTTTGCGAGGGGCCTCCGTGTGCCAAAAATAGGCCGCGGACAAAGCCGCGTCCAAAAATAACCGCCCGAAGGCCGGGGCGCCAAGTTCGTCCAGCGGAAAAAGGCCACAAAAACGGGTGGGCTATAGCCTTGGGGAGTGGGGCTGGCCAACTTCGTCCGCCGGGCTCGGAATGCCACAAGGCTTTGAGAGGGGCCTCCGTGTGCCAAAAATAGGTCACGGACAAAGCCGCGCCCAAAAATAACCGCCCGAAGGCCGGGGCGCCAAGTTCGTCCAGCGGAAAAAGGCCACAAAAACGGGTGGGCTATAGCCTTGGGGGGTGGGGCTGGCCAACTTCGTCCGCCGGACTCGGAATGCCTCGAGACTTTGCGAGGGGCCTCCGTGTGCCAAATATAGGCCGCGGACAAAGCCGCGCCCAAAAATAACCGCCCGAAGGCCAGGGCGCCCAGTTCGTCCAGCGGAAAAAGGCCACAAAAACGGGTGGGCTATAGCCTTGGGGGGTGGGGCTGGCCAACTTCGTCCGCCGGACTTGGAATGCCGCGAGACTTTGCGAGGGGCCTCCGTGTGCCAAAAATAGGCCGCGGGCAAAGTCGTGCCCAAAAATAACCGCCCGAAGGCCGGGGCGCCAAGTTCGTCCAGCGGAAAAAGGCCACAAAAACGGGTGGGCTATAGGCTTGGGGAGTGGGGCTGGCCCACTTCGTCCGCCAGGCTCGGAATGCCGCGAGACTTTGCGAGGGGCCTCCGTGTGACAAAAATAGGCCGCGGGCAAAGCCGTGCCCAAAAATAACCGCCCGAAGGCCGGGGCGCCCAGTTCGACCAGCGGAAAAAGGCCACAAAAACGCGTGGGCTATAGCCTTGGGGGGTGGGGCTGGCCAACTTCGTCCGCCGGACTCGGAATGCCGCGAGACTTTGCGAGGGACCTCCGTGTGCCAAAAATAGGCCGCGGGCAAAGCCGCGTCAAAAAATAACCGCCCGAAGGCCGGGGCACCAAGTTCGTCCAGCGGAAAAAGGCCACGAAAACGGGTGGGGTATAGCCTTGGGGGGTGGGACAGGCCAACTTCGTCCGCCGGACTCGGAATGCTACGAGACTTTGCGAGGGGCCTCCGTATGCCAAAAATAGGCCGCGGGCAAAGCCACGTCCAAAAATAACTGCCCGAAGGCCGGGGAACCAAGTTCGTCCAGCGGAAAAAG
Source organism: Citrus x changshan-huyou (assembly GCA_039657385.1). Lineage (NCBI taxonomy): Eukaryota > Viridiplantae > Streptophyta > Magnoliopsida > Sapindales > Rutaceae > Citrus > Citrus x changshan-huyou. Next base: position 1,315,672 of record JBCGBO010000018.1, read on the forward strand.
GCCACAAAAACGGGTGGGCTATAGGCTTGGGGGGTGGGGCTGGCCAACTTCGTCCGCCGGACTCGGAATGTCGCGAGACTTTGCGAGGGGCCTCCGTGTGCCAAAAATAGGCCGCGGACAAAGCCGCGTCCAAAAATAACCGCCCGAAGGCCGGGGCGCCAAGTTCGTCCAGCGGAAAAAGGCCACAAAAACGGGTGGGCTATAGCCTTGGGGAGTGGGGCTGGCCAACTTCGTCCGCCGGGCTCGGAATGCCACGAGGCTTTGAGAGGGGCCTCCGTGTGCCAAAAATAGGTCGCGGACAAAGCCGCGCCCAAAAATAACCGCCCGAAGGCCGGGGCGCCAAGTTCGTCCAGCGGAAAAAGGCCACAAAAACGGGTGGGCTATAGCCTTGGGGGGTGGGGCTGGCCAACTTCGTCCGCCGGACTCGGAATGCCTCGAGACTTTGCGAGGGGCCTCCGTGTGCCAAATATAGGCCGCGGACAAAGCCGCGCCCAAAAATAACCGCCCGAAGGCCGGGGCGCCCAGTTCGTCCAGCGGAAAAAGGCCACAAAAACGGGTGGGCTATAGCCTTGGGGGGTGGGGCTGGCCAACTTCGTCCGCCGGACTTGGAATGCCGCGAGACTTTGCGAGGGGCCTCCGTGTGCCAAAAATAGGCCGCGGGCAAAGTCGTGCCCAAAAATAACCGCCCGAAGGCCGGGGCGCCAAGTTCATCCAGCGGAAAAAGGCCACAAAAACGGGTGGGCTATAGGCTTGGGGAGTGGGGCTGGCCCACTTCGTCCGCCAGGCTCGGAATGCCGCGAGACTTTGCGAGGGGCCTCCGTGTGACAAAAATAGGCCGCGGGCAAAGCCGTGCCCAAAAATAACCGCCCGAAGGCCGGGGCGCCCAGTTCGTCCAGCGGAAGAAGGCCACAAAAACGCGTGGGCTATAGCCTTGGGGGGTGGGGCTGGCCAACTTCGTCCGCCGGACTCGGAATGCCGCGAGACTTTGCGAGGGACCTCCGTGTGCCAAAAATAGGCAGCGGACAAAGCCGCGTCAAAAAATAACCGCCCGAAGGCCGGGGCACCAAGTTCGTCCAGCGGAAAAAGGCCACGAAAACGGGTGGGGTATAGCCTTGGGGGGTGGGACAGGCCAACTTCGTCCGCCGGACTCGGATTGCTGCGAGACTTTGCGAGGGACCTCCGTGTGCCAAAAATAGGCCGCGGGCAAAGCCACGTCCAAAAATAACTGCCCGAAGGCCGGGGAACCAAGTTCGTCCAGCGGAAAAAGGCCACAAAAACGGGTGGGCTATAGGCTTGGGGGGTGGGGCTGGCCAACTTCGTCCGCCGGGCTCGGAATGCCGCGCGGCTTTGCGAGGGGCCTCCGTGTGCCAAAAATAGGCCGCGGGCAAAGCCATGCCCAAAAATAACCGCCCGAAGGCCGGGGCAGCAAGTTCGTCCAGCGGAAAAAGGCCACAAAAACGGGTGGGGTATAGCCTTGGGGGGTGGGACAGGCCAACTTCGTCCGCCGGACTCGGAATGATGCGAGACGTTGCGAGGGGCCTCCGTGTGCCAAAAATAGGCCGCGGGCAAAGCCACGTCCAAAAATAACTGCCCGAAGGCCGGGGCACCAAGTTCGTCCAGCGGAAAAAGGCCACAAAAACGGGTGGGCTATAGCCTTGGGGGGTGGGGCTGGCCAACTTCGTCCGCCGGGCTCGGAATCCCGCGAGGCTTTGCGAGGGGCCTCCGTGTGCCAAAAATAGGCCGCGGGCAAAGCTACGCCCAAAAATAACCGCCCGAAGGCCGGGGCACCAAGTTCGTCCAGCTGAAAAAGGCCACAAAAACGGGTGGGCTATAGCCTTGGGGGGTGTGGCTGGCCAACTTCGTCCGCCGGACTCGGAATGCTGCGAGTCTTTGCGAGGGGCCTCCGTGTGCCAAAAATAGGCCGCGGGCAAAGCCGCGTCCAAAAATAACCGCCCGAAGGCCGGGGCGCCAAGTTCGTCCAGCGGAAAAAGGCCACAAAAACGGGTGGGGTATAGCCTTGGGGGGTGGGACTGGCCAACTTCGTCCGCCGGACTCGGAATGCCGCGAGACTTTGCGAGGGGCCTCCGTGTGCCAAAAATAGGCCGCGGGCAAAGCCACGCCAAAAAATAACCGCCCGAAGGCCGGGACTCCCAGTTCGTCCAGCGGAAAAAGGCCACAAAAACGGGTGGGCTATAGCCTTGGGGGGTGGGGCTGGCCAACTTCGTCCGCCGGGCTCGGAATGCCGCGAGGCTTTGCGAGGGGCCTCCGTGTGCCAAAAATAGGCCGCGGGCAAATCCGCGCCCAAAATAACAGCCCGAAGGCCGGGACGCCAAGTTCGTCCAGCGGAAAAAGGCCGCAAAAACGGGTGGGGTATAGCCTTGGGGGGTGGGACAGGCCAACTTCGTCCGCCGGACTCGGAATGCTGCGAGACTTTGCGAGGGGCCTCCGTGTGCCAAAAATAGGCCGCGGGCAAAGCCACGTCCAAAAATAACTGCCCGAAGGCCGGGGAACCAAGTTCGTCCAGCGGAAAAAGGCCAAAAAAACGGGTGGGCTATAGCCTTGGGGGGTGGGGCTGGCCAACTTCGTCCGCCGGGCTCGGAATGCCGCGCGGCTTTGCGAGGGGCCTCCGTGTGCCAAAAATAGGCTGCGGGCAAAGCCATGCCCAAAAATAACCGCCCGAAGGCCGGGGCAGCAAGTTCGTCCAGCGGAAAAAGGCCACAAAAACGGGTGGGGTATAGCCTTGGGGGGTGGGACAGGCCAACTTCGTCCGCCGGACTCGGATTGCTGCGAGACTTTGCGAGGGACCTCCGTGTGCCAAAAATAGGCCGCGGGCAAAGCCACGTCCAAAAATAACTGCCCGAAGGCCGGGGCACCAAGTTCGTCCAGCGGAAAAAGGCCACAAAAACGGGTGGGCTATAGTCTTGGGGGGTGGGGCTGGCCAACTTCGTCCGCCGGGCTCGGAATGCCGCGAGGCTTTGCGAGGGGCCTCCGTGTGCCAAAAATAGGCCGCGGGCAAAGCCACGCCCAAAAATAACCGCCCGAAGGCCGGGGCACCAAGTTCGTCCAGCTGAAAAAGGCCACAAAAACGGGTGGGCTATAGCCTTGGGGGGTGTGGCAGGCCAACTTCGTCCGCCGGACTCGGAATGCTGCGAGGCTTTGCGAGGGGCCTCCGTGTGCCAAAAATAGGCCGCGGGCAAAGCCGCGTCCAAAAATAACCGCCCGAAGGCCGGGGCGCCAAGTTCGTCCAGCGGAAAAAGGCCACAAAAACGGGTGGGGTATAGCCTTGGGGGGGTGTGGCTGGCCAACTTCGTCCGCCGGACTCGGAATGCCGCGAGACTTTGCGAGGGGCCTCCGTGTGCCAAAAATAGGCCGCGGGCAAAGCCGCGCCCAAAAATAACCGCCCGAAGGCCGGGACTCCAAGTTCGTCCAGCGGAAAAAGGCCACAAAAACGGGTGGGGTATAGCGTTGGGGGGTGGGGCTGGCCTACTTCGTCCGCCGGACTCGTAATGCCGCGAGACTTTGCGAGGGGCCTCCGTGTGCCAAAAATAGGCCGCGGGCAAAGCCAAGCCAAAAAATAACCGCCCGAAGGCCGGGGCGCCAAGTTCGTCCAGCGGAAAAAGGCCACAAAAACGGGTGGGGTATAGCCTTGGGGGGTGGGGCTGGCCAACTTCGTCCGCCGGGCTCGGAATGCCGCGAGACTTTGCGAGGGGCCTCCATGTGCCAAAAATAGGCCGCGGGCAAAGCCGCGCCCAAAAATAACCGCCCGAAGGCCGGGACTCCAAGTTCGTCCAGCGGAAAAAGGCCACAAAAACGGGTGGGGTATAGCGTTGGGGGGTGGGGCTGGCCTACTTCGTCCGCCGGACTCGTAATGCCGCGAGACTTTGCGAGGGGCCTCCGTGTGCCAAAAATAGGCCGCGGGCAAAGCCAAGCCAAAAAATAACCGCCCGAAGGCCGGGGCGCCAAGTTCGTCCAGCGGAAAAAGGCCACAAAAAAGGGTGGGGTATAGCCTTGGGGGGTGGGGCTGGCCAACTTCGTCCGCCGGGCTCGGAATGCCGCGAGGCTTTGCGAGGGGCCTCCGTGTGCCAAAAATAGGCCGCGGGCAAAGCCACGCCCAAAAATAACCGCCCGAAGGCCGGGGCACCAAGTTCGTCCAGCTGAAAAAGGCCACAAAAACGGGTGGGCTATAGCCTTGGGGGGTGTGGCAGGCCAACTTCGTCCGCCGGACTCGGAATGCTGCGAGACTTTGCGAGGGGCCTCCGTGTGCCAAAAATAGGCCGCGGGCAAAGCCGCGTCCAAAAATAACCGCCCGAAGGCCGGGGCGCCAAGTTCGTCCAGCGGAAAAAGGCCACAAAACGGGTGGGGTATAGCCTTGGGGGGTGGGACTGGCCAACTTCGTCCGCCGGACTCGGAATGCCGCGAGACTTTGCGAGGGGCCTCCGTGTGCCAAAAATAGGCCGCGGGCAAAGCCGCGCCCAAAAATAACCGCCCGAAGGCCGGGACTCCAAGTTCGTCCAGCGGAAAAAGGCCACAAAAACGGGTGGGGTATAGCGTTGGGGGGTGGGGCTGGCCTACTTCGTCCGCCGGACTCGTAATGCCGCGAGACTTTGCGAGGGGCCTCCGTGTGCCAAAAATAGGCCGCGGGCAAAGCCAAGCCAAAAAATAACCGCCCGAAGGCCGGGGCGCCAAGTTCGTCCAGCGGAAAAAGGCCACAAAAACGGGTGGGGTATAGCCTTGGGGGGTGGGGCTGGCCAACTTCGTCCGCCGGGCTCGGAATGCCGCGAGACTTTGCGAGGGGCCTCCGTGTGCCAAAAATAGGCCGCGGGCAAAGCCGCGCCCAAAAATAACCGCCCGAAGGCCGGGACTCCAAGTTCGTCCAGCGGAAAAAGGCCACAAAAACGGGTGGGGTATAGCGTTGGGGGAGGCTGGCCTACTTCGTCCGCCGGACTCGTAATGCCGCGAGACTTTGCGAGGGGCCTCCGTGTGCCAAAAATAGGCCGCGGGCAAAGCCAAGCCAAAAAATAACCGCCCGAAGGCCGGGGCGCCAAGTTCGTCCAGCGGAAAAAGGCCACAAAAACGGGTGGGGTATAGCCTTGGGGGGTGGGGCTGGCCAACTTCGACCGCGCGGACTCGGAATGCTGCGAGACTTTGCGAGGGGCCTCCGTGTGCCAAAAATAGGCTGCGGGCAAAGCCACGTCCAAAAATAACTGCCCGAAGGCCGGGGCACCAAGTTCGTCCAGCGGAAAAGGGCCACAAAAACGGGTGGGCTATAGCCTTGGGGGGTGGGGCTGGCCAACTTCGTCCGCCGGACTCGGAATGCCGGGAGGCTTTGCGAGGGTCCTCCGTGTGCCAAAAATAGGTCGTGGGCAAAGCCACGCCCAAAAATAACCGCCCGAAGGCCGGGGCACCAAGTTCGTCCAGCGGAAAAAGGCCACAAAAACGGGTGGGCTATAGCCTTGGGGGGTGGGGCTGGCCAACTTCGTCCGCCGGACTCGGAATGCTGCGAGACTTTGCGAGGGGCCTCCGTGTGCCAAAAATAGGCCGCGGGCAAAGCCGCGCCCAAAAATAACCGCCCGAAGGCCGGGACTCCAAGTTCGTCCAGCGGAAAAAGGCCACAAAAACGGGTGGGCTATAGCGTTGGGGGGGTGGGGCTGGCCTACTTCGTCCGCCGGACTCGTAATGCCGCGAGACTTTGCGAGGGGCCTCCGTGTGCCAAAAATAGGCCGCGGGCAAAGCCAAGCCAAAAAATAACCGCCCGAAGGCCGGGGCGCCAAGTTCGACCAGCGGAAAAAGGCCACAAAAACGGGTGGGGTATAGCCTTGGGGGGTGGGGCTGGCCAACTTCGACCGCGCGGACTCGGAATGCTGCGAGACTTTGCGAGGGGCCTCCGTGTGCCAAAAATAGGCTGCGGGCAAAGCCACGTCCAAAAATAACTGCCCGAAGGCCGGGGCACCAAGTTCGTCCAGCGGAAAAGGGCCACAAAAACGGGTGGGCTATAGCCTTGGGGGGTGGGGCTGGCCAACTTCGTCCGCCGGACTCGGAATGCCGGGAGGCTTTGCGAGGGTCCTCCGTGTGCCAAAAATAGGTCGTGGGCAAAGCCACGCCCAAAAATAACCGCCCGAAGGCCGGGGCACCAAGTTCGTCTAGCGGAAAAAGGCCACAAAAACGGGTGGGCTATAGCCTTGGGGGGTGGGGCTGGCCAACTTCGTCCGCCGGACTCGGAATGCTGCGAGACTTTGCGAGGGGGCCTCCGTGTGCCAAAAATAGGCCGCGGGCAAAGCCGCGCCCAAAAATAACCGCCCGAAGGCCGGGACTCCAAGTTCGTCCAGCGGAAAAAGGCCACAAAAACGGGTGGGCTATAGCGTTGGGGGGTGGGGCTGGCCTACTTCGTCCGCCGGACTCGTAATGCCGCGAGACTTTGCGAGGGGCCTCCGTGTGCCAAAAATAGGCCGCGGGCAAAGCCAAGCCAAAAAATAACCGCCCGAAGGCCGGGGCGCCAAGTTCGTCCAGCGGAAAAAGGCCACAAAAACGGGTGGGGTATAGCCTTGGGGGGTGGGGCTGGCCAACTTCGACCGCGCGGACTCGGAATGCTGCGAGACTTTGCGAGGGGCCTCCGTGTGCCAAAAATAGGCTGCGGGCAGAAGCCACGTCCAAAAATAACTGCCCGAAGGCCGGGGCACCAAGTTCGTCCAGCGGAAAAGGGCCACAAAAACGGGTGGGCTATAGCCTTGGGGGGTGGGGCTGGCCTACTTCGTCCGCCGGACTCGTAATGCCGCGAGACTTTGCGAGGGGCCTCCGTGTGCCAAAAATAGGCCGCGGGCAAAGCCAAGCCAAAAAATAACCGCCCGAAGGCCGGGGCGCCAAGTTCGTCCAGCGGAAAAAGGCCACAAAAACGGGTGGGGTATAGCCTTGGGGGGTGGGGCTGGCCAACTTCGACCGCGCGGACTCGGAATGCTGCGAGACTTTGCGAGGGGCCTCCGTGTGCCAAAAATAGGCTGCGGGCAAAGCCACGTCCAAAAATAACTGCCCGAAGGCCGGGGCACCAAGTTCGTCCAGCGGAAAAGGGCCACAAAAACGGGTGGGCTATAGCCTTGGGGGGTGGGGCTGGCCAACTTCGTCCGCCGGACTCGGAATGCCGGGAGGCTTTGCGAGGGTCCTCCGTGTGCCAAAAATAGGTCGTGGGCAAAGCCACGCCCAAAAATAACCGCCCGAAGGCCGGGGCACCAAGTTCGTCTAGCGGAAAAAGGCCACAAAAACGGGTGGGCTATAGCCTTGGGGGGTGGGGCTGGCCAACTTCGTCCGCCGGACTCGGAATGCTGCGAGACTTTGCGAGGGGCCTCCGTGTGCCAAAAATAGGCCGCGGGCAAAGCCGCGCCCAAAAATAACCGCCCGAAGGCCGGGACTCCAAGTTCGTCCAGCGGAAAAAGGCCACAAAAACGGGTGGGCTATAGCGTTGGGGGGTGGGGCTGGCCTACTTCGTCCGCCGGACTCGTAATGCCGCGAGACTTTGCGAGGGGCCTCCGTGTGCCAAAAATAGGCCGCGGGCAAAGCCAAGCCAAAAAATAACCGCCCGAAGGCCGGGGCGCCAAGTTCGTCCAGCGGAAAAAGGCCACAAAAACGGGTGGGGTATAGCCTTGGGGGGTGGGGCTGGCCAACTTCGACCGCGCGGACTCGGAATGCTGCGAGACTTTGCGAGGGGCCTCCGTGTGCCAAAAATAGGCTGCGGGCAAAGCCACGTCCAAAAATAACTGCCCGAAGGCCGGGGCACCAAGTTCGTCCAGCGGAAAAGGGCCACAAAAACGGGTGGGCTATAGCCTTGGGGGGTGGGGCTGGCCTACTTCGTCCGCCGGACTCGTAATGCCGCGAGACTTTGCGAGGGGCCTCCGTGTGCCAAAAATAGGCCGCGGGCAAAGCCAAGCCAAAAAATAACCGTCCGAAGGCCGGGGCGCCAAGTTCGTCCAGCGGAAAAAGGCCACAAAAACGGGTGGGGTATAGCCTTGGGGGGTGGGGCTGGCCAACTTCGACCGCGCGGACTCGGAATGCTGCGAGACTTTGCGAGGGGCCTCCGTGTGCCAAAAATAGGCTGCGGGCAAAGCCACGTCCAAAAATAACTGCCCGAAGGCCGGGGCACCAAGTTCGTCCAGCGGAAAAGGGCCACAAAAACGGGTGGGCTATAGCCTTGGGGGGTGGGGCTGGCCAACTTCGTCCGCCGGACTCGGAATGCCGGGAGGCTTTGCGAGGGTCCTCCGTGTGCCAAAAATAGGTCGTGGGCAAAGCCACGCCCAAAAATAACCGCCCGAAGGCCGGGGCACCAAGTTCGTCCAGCGGAAAAAGGCCACAAAAACGGGTGGGCTATAGCCTTGGGGGGTGGGGCTGGCCGACTTCGTCCGCCGGACTCGGAATGCTGCGAGACTTTGCGAGGGGCCTCCGTGTGCCAAAAATAGGCCGCGGGCAAAGCCGCGTCCAAAAATAACCGCCCGAAGGCCGGGGCGCCAAGTTCTTCCAGCGGAAAAAGGCCACAAAAACGGTTGGGATCTAGCCTTGGGGGGTGGTACTGGCCAACTTCGTCCGCCGGACTCGGAATGCCGCGAGACTTTGCTAGGGGCCTCCGCGTGCCAAAACTAGTCCGCGGGTAAAGCCGCACCCAAAAATAACTGTCCGAAGGCCGGGGCGCCAAGTTCGTCCAGCGGAAAAAGGCCACAAAAACGGGTGGGCTATAGCCTTGGCTGGTGGGGCTGGCCAACTTCGTCCGCCGGAGTCGGAATGCCACGAGACCTTGCGAGGGGCCTCCGTGTGCCAAAAATAGGCCGCGGGCAAAGCCGTACCCAAGAATAACTCCCCGAAGGCCGGGGCGCCAAGTTCGTCCAGCGGAAAAAGGCCACAAAAACGCGTGGGCTATAGCCTTGGGGGGTGGGGCTGGCCTACTTCGTCCGCCGGACTCGGAATGCCGCGAGACTTTGCGAGGGGCCTCCGTGTGCCAAAAATAGGCCGCGGGCAAAGCCGCGCCCAAAAATAACCGCCCGAAGGCCGGGGCGCCTAGTTCGTCCAGCGGAAAAAGGCCACAAAAACGGGTGGGCTATAGCCTTGGGGGGTGGGGCTGGCCAACTTCGTCCGCCGGACTCGGAATGCCGCAAGACTTTGTGAGGGGCCTCCGTGTGCCAAAAATAGGGCGCGGGAAAAGCCGCGCCCAAAAATAACCGCCCGAAGGCCGGGGCGCCAAGTTCGTCCAGCGGAAAAAGGCCACAAAAACGGGTGGGCTATAGCCTTGGCTGGTGGGGCTGGCCAACTTCGTCCGCCGGAGTCGGAATGCCACGAGACCTTGCGAGGGGCCTCCGTGTGCCAAAAATAGGGCGCGGGCAAAGCCGTACCCAAGAATAACTCCCCGAAGGCCGGGGCGCCAAGTTCGTCCAGCGGAAAAAGGCCACAAAAACGGGTGGGCTATAGCCTTGGGAGGTGGGGCTGGCCTACTTCGTCCGCCAGACTCGGAATGCCGCGAGACTTTGCGAGGGGCCTCCGTGTGCCAAAAATAGGCCGCGGGCAAAGCCGCGCCCAAAAATAACCGCCCGAAGGCCGGGGCGCCTAGTTCGTCCAGCGGAAAAAGGCCACAAAAACGGGTGGGCTATAGCCTTGGCGGGTGGGGCTGGCCAACTTCGTCCGCCGGAGTCGGAATGCCGCGAGACCTTGCGAGGGGCCTCCGTGTGCCAAAAATAGGCCGCGGGCAAAGCCGTACCCAAGAATAACTGCCCGAAGGCCGGGGCGCCAAGTTCGTCCAGCGGAAAAAGGCCACAAAAACGGGTGGGCTATAGCCTTGGGGGGTGGGGCTGGCCAACTTCGTCCGCCGGACTCGGAATGCCGCGAGACTTTGCGAGGGACCTCCGTGTGCCAAAAATAGGCCGCGGGCAAAGCCGCGCTAAAAAAAAACCGCCCGAAGGCCGGGGCGCCAAGTTCGTCCAGCGGAAAAAGGCCACAAAAACGGGTGGGCTATAGCCTTGGGGGGTGGGGCTGGCCAACTTCGTCCGCCGGACTCGGAATGCCGCAAGACTTTCTGAGGGGCCTCCGTGTGCGAAAAATAGGGCGCGGACAAATCCGCACCCAAAAATAGCAGCCCGAAGGCCGGGGCGCCAAGTTCGTCCAGCGGAAAAAGGCCACAAAAACGGGTGGGCTATAGCCTTCGGGGGTGGGGCTTGCCAACTTCGTCCGCCGGACTCGGAATGCCACGAGACTTTGCGAGAGGCCTCTGTGTGCCAAAAATAGGCCGCGGTCAAAGCCGCGCCCAAAAATAACCGCCCGAAGGCTGGGGCGCCAAATTCGTCCAGCGGAAAAAGGCCACAAAAACGGGTGGGCTATAGCGTTGGGGTGTGGGCTGGCCTACTTCGTCCGCCGGACTCTGAATGCCGCGAGACTTTGCGAGGGGCCTCCGTGTGCCAAAAATAGGCCGCGGGCAAAGCCGCGCCCAAAAATAACAGCCCGAAGGCCGGGGCGCCAAGTTCGTCCAGCAGAAAAAGGCCACAAAAACGGGTGGGCTATAGCCTTGGGGGGTGGGGCTGGCCCACTTCGTCCGCCGGACTCGGAATGCCGCGAGACTTTGCGAGGGGCCTCCGTGTGCCAAAAATAGGGCGCGGACAAAGCCGCGCCCAAAAATAACCGCCCGAAGGCCGGGGCGCCAAGTTCGTCCAGCGGAAAAAGGCCACAAAAACGGGTGGGCTATAGCCTTGGGGGGTGGGGCTGGCCAACTTCGTCCGACGGACTCGGAATGCCGCGAGACTTTTCGAGGGGCCTCCGTGTGCCAAAAATAGGCCGCGGTCAATGCCGCGCCAAAAAGTAACCGCCCGAAGGCCGGGGCGCCAAGTTCGTCCAGCGGAAAAAGGCCACAAAAACGGGTGGGCTATAGCGTTGGGGTGTGGGGCTGGCCTACTTCGTCCGCCGGACTCTGAATGCCGCGAGACTTTGCGAGGGGCCTCCGTGTGCCAAAAATAGGGCGCGGGCAAATCCGCACCCAAAAATAGCTGCCCGAAGGCCGGGGCGCCAAGTTCGTCCGGCGGAAAAAGGCCACAAAAACGGGTGGGCTATAGCCTTGGGGGGTGGGGCTGGGCAACTTCGTCCGCCGGACTCGGAATGCCGCGAGACTTTGCGAGGGGCCTCCGTGTGCCAAAAATAGGCCTCGGGGAAAGCCGCGCCCAAAAATAACCGCCCGAAGGCCGGGGCGCCCAGTTCGTCCATCGGAAAAAGGCCACAAAAACGGGTGGGCTATAGCCTTGGGGGGTGGGGCTGGCCTACTTCGTCCGCCGGACTCGGAATGCCGTGAGACTTTGCGTGGGCCTCCGTGTGCCAAAAATAGGCCGCGGGCAAAGCCGCGCCCAAAAATAACCGTCCGAAGGCCGGGGCGCCAAGTTCGTCCAGCGGAAAAAGGCCACAAAAACGGGTGGTCTATAGCCTTGGGGGGTGGGGCTGGCCAACTTCGTCCGAGCGGACTCGGAATGCCGCGAGACTTTGCGAGGGGCCTCCGTGTGCCAAAAATAGGCCGCGGGCAAAGCCGCGCCCAAGAATAACCGCCCGAAGGCCGGGGCGCCATGTTCGTCCAGCGGAAAAAGGCCACAAAAACGGGTGGGCTATAGCCTTGGGGGGTGGGGCTGGCCAACTTCGTTCGCCGGACTCGGATTGCCGCAAGACTTTGCGAGGGGCCTCCGTGTGCCAAAAATAGGGCGCGGGCAAATCCGCACCCAAAAATAGCTGCCCGAAGGCCGGGGCGCCAAGTTCGTCCAGCGGAAAAAGGCCACAAAAACGGGTGGGCTATAGCCTTGGGGGGTGGGGCTGGGCAACTTCGTCCGCCGGACTCGGAATGCCGCGAGACTTTGCGAGGGGCCTCCTTGGGCCAAAAATAGGCCGCGGTCAATGCCGCGCCAAAAAGTAACCGCCCGAAGGCCGGGGCGCCAAGTTCGTCCTGCGGAAAAAGGCCACAAAAACGGGTGGGCTATAGCGTTGGGGGGTGGGGCTGGCCTACTTCGTCCGCTGGACTCGTAATGCCGCGAGACTTTGCGAGGGGCCTCCGTGTACCAAAAATAGGCCGCGGGCATGGCCGCGCCAAAAAATAACTGCCCGAAGGCCGGGGCGCCAAGTTCGTCCAGCAGAAAAAGGCCACAAAAACGGGTGGGCTATAGCCTTGGGGGGTGGGGCTGGTCAACTTCATCCGCGCGGACTCGGAATGCCGCGAGACTTTGCGAGGGGCCTCCATGTGCCAAAAATAGGCCGCGGACAAAGCCACGCCCAAGAATAACCGCCCCAAGGCCGGGGCGCCAAGTTCGTCCTGCGGAAAAAAGCCACAAAAACGGGTGGGCTACAGCCTTGGGGGGTGGGGCTGGCCAACTTGGTCCGCTGGACTCGGAATGCCGTGAGACTTTGCGAGGGGCCTCCGTGTGCCAAAAATAGGCCGCGGGCAAAGCAGCGCCCAAGAATAACCTCCTTAAGGCCGGGGCGCCAAGTTCGTCCAGCGGAAAAAGGCCACAAAAATGGGTGGGCTATAGCCTTGGCGGGTGGGGCTGGCCTACTTCGTCCGCCGGACTCGTAATGCCGCGAGACTTTGCCAGGGGTCTCCGTGTGCCAAAAATAGGCCGTGGGCAAAGCCGCGCCAAAAAATAACTGCCCGAAGGCCGGGGCGCCAAGTTCGTCCAGCGGAAAAAGGCCACAAAAACGGGTGGGCTATAGCCTTGGGGGGTGGGGCTGGCCAACTTCATCCGCGCGGACTCGGAATGCCGCGAGACTTTGCGAGGGGCCTCCGTGTGCCAAAAATAGGCCGCGGACAAAGCCGCGCCCAAGAATAACCGCCCCAAGGCCGGGGCGCCAAGTTCGTCCAGCGGAAAAGGGCCACAAAAACGGGTGGGCTATAGCCTTGGAGGGTGGGGCTGGCCAACTTCGTCCGCTGGACTCGGAATGCCGTGAGACTTTGCGAGGGGCCTCCGTGTGCTGAAAATAGGCCGCGGGCAAAGCCGCGCCCAGGAATAACCTCCTTAAGGCCGGGGCGCCAAGTTCGTCCAGCGGAAAAAGGCCACAAAAACGGGTGGCCTATAGCCTTGGGGGGTGGGGCTGGCCAACATCGTCCGCCGGAGTCGGAATGCCGCGAGAACTTGCGAGGGGCCTCCGTGTGCCAAAAATAGGCCGCGGGCAAAGCCGTACCCAAGAATAACTACCCGAAGGCCGGGGCGCCAAGTTCGTCCAGCGGAAAAAGGCCACAAAAACGGGTGGGCTATAGCCTTGGGGGGTGGGGCTGACCTACTTCGTCCGCCGGACTCGGAATGCCGCGAGACTTTGCGAGGGGCCTCTGTGTGCCAAAAATAGGCCGCGGGCAAAGCCGCGCCCAAAAATAACCGCCCGAAGGCCGGGGCGCCTAGTTCGTCCAGCGGAAAAAGGCCACAAAAAAGGGTGGGCTATAGCCTTGGGGGGTGGGGCTGGCCAACTTCGTCCGCCGAACTCGGAATGCCGCAAGACTTTGCGAGGGGCCTCCGTGTGCCAAAAATAGGGCGCGGGCTAATCCGCACCCAAAAATAGCAGCCCGAAGGCCGGGGCGACAAGTTCGTCCAGCGGAAAAAGGTCACAAAAACGGGTGGGCTATAGCCTTGGGGGGTGGGGCTGGCCAACTTCATCCGCCGGACTCGGGATACCGCGAGACTTTGCAAGAGGCCTCTGTGTGCCAAAAATAGGCCGCGGGCAAAGCCGCGCCCAAAAATAACAGCCCGAAGGCCGGGGCGCCAAGTTCGTCCATCGGAAAAAGGCCACAAAAACGGGTGGGCTATAGCGTTGGGGTGTGGGGCTAGCCTAATTCGTCCGCCGGACTCTGAATCCCGCGAGAGTTTGCGTGGGCCTCCGTGTGCAAAAAATAGGCCGTGGGCAAAGCCGCGCCCAAAAATAACCGTCCGAAGGCCGGGGCGCCAAGTTCGTCCAGCGGAAAAAGGCCACAAAAACGGGTGGGCTATAGCCTTGGGGGGTGGGGCTGGCCAACTTCATCCGCGCGGACTCGGAATGCCGCGAGACTTTGCGAGGGGCCTCCGTGTGCCAAAAATAGGCCGCGGACAAAGCCACGCCCAAGAATAACCGCCCCAAGGCCGGGGCGCCAAGTTCGTCCAGCGGAAAAAGGCCACAAAAACGGGTGGGCTATAGCCTTGGGGGGTGGGGCTGGCCAACTTGGTCCGCTGGACTCGGAATGCCGTGAGACTTTGCGAGGGGCCTCCGTGTGCCAAAAATAGGCCGCGGTCAAAGCCGCACCCAAGAATAACCTCCTTAAGGCCGGGGCGCCAAGTTCGTCCAGCGGAAAAAGGCCACAAAAACGGGTGGGCTATAGCCTTGGCGGGTGGGGCTGGCCGACTTCGTCCGCCGGACTCGTAATGCCGCGAGACTTTGCGAGGGGCCTCCGTGTGCCAAAAATAGGCCGCGGGCAAAGCCGCGCCAAAAAATAACTGCCCGAAGGCCGGGGCGCCAAGTTCGTCCAGCGGAAAAAGGCCACAAAAACGGGTGGGCTATAGCCTTGGGGGGTGGGGCTGGCCAACTTCATCCGCGCGGACTCGGAATGCCGCGAGACTTTGCGAGGGGCCTCCGTGTGCCAAAAATAGGCCGCGGACAAAGCCACGCCGAAGAATAACCGCCCCAAGGCCGGGGCGCCAAGTTCGTCCAGCGGAAAAAGGCCACAAAAACGGGTGGGCTATAGCCTTGGGGGGTGGGGCTCGCCAATTTGGTCCGCTGGACTCGGAATGCCGTGAGACTTTGCGAGGGGCCTCCGTGTGCCAAAAATAGGCCGCGGGCAAAGCCGCGCCCAACAATAACCTCCTTAAGGCCGGGGCGCCAAGTTCGTCCAGCGGAAAAAGGCCACAAAAACGGGTGGGCTATAGCCTTGGCGGGTGGGGCTGGCCTACTTCGTCCGCCGGACTCGTAATGCCGCGAGACTTTGTGAGGGGCCTCCGTGTGCCAAAAATAGGACGCGGGCAAAGCCGCGCCAAAAAATAACTGCCCGAAGGCCGGGGCGCCAAGTTCATCCAGCGGAAAAAGGCCACAAAAACGGGTGGGCTATAGCCTTGGGGGGTGGGGCTGGCCAACTTCGTCCGCCGGACTCAGAATGCCGCAAGACTTTGCGAGGGGCCTCCGTGTGCCAAAAATAGGGCGCGGGCAAATCCGCACCCAAAAATAGCAGCCCGAACGCCGGGGCGCCAAGTTCGTCCAGCGGAAAAAGGCCACAAACACGGGTGGGCTATAGCCTTGGGGGGTGGGGCTGGCCAACTTCGTCCGCCGGACTCAGAATGCCGTAAGACTTTGCGAGGGGCCTCTGTGTGCCAAAAATAGGGCGCGGGCAAATCCGCACCCAAAAATAGCAGCCCGAAGGCCGGGGCGCCAATTTCGTCCAGCGGAAAAAGGCCACAAAAACGGGTGGGCTATAGCCTTGGGGGGTGGGGCTGGCCAACTTCGTCCGCCGGACTCGGAATGCCGCGAGACTTTACAAGGGGCCTCCGTGTGCCAAAAATAGGCCGCGGACAAAGCCGCGCCCAAAAAGAACCGCCCGAAGGCCGGGGCGCCTGGTTCGTCCAGCGGAAAAAGGCCACAAAAACGGGTGGGCTATAGCCTTGGGGGGTGGGGCTGGCCAACTTCGTCCGCCGGACTCGGAATGCCGCAAGACTTTGCGAGGGGCCTCCTTGTGCCAAAAATATGGCGCGGGCGAATCCGCACCCAAAAATAGCAGCCCGAAGGCCGGGGCGCCAAGTTCGTCCAGCGGAAAAAGGCCACAAAAACGGGTGGGCTATAGCATTGGGGGGTGGGGCTGGGCAACTTCGTCCGCCGGACTCGGAATGCCGTGAGACTTTGTGAGAGGCCTCTGTGTGCCAAAAATAGGCCGCGGGCAAAGCCGCGCCCAAAAATAACTGCCCGAAGGCCGGGGCGCCAAGTTCGTCCAGCGGAAAAAGGCCACAAAAACGGGTGGGCTATAGCGTTGGGGTGTGGGGCTGGCCTACTTCGTCCGCCGGACTCTGAATGCCGCGAGACTTTGCGTGGGCCTCCGTGTGCCAAAAATAGGCCGCGGGCAAAGCCGCCCCCAAAAATAACCGCCCGAAGGCCGGGGCGCCAAGTTCGTCCAGCGGAAAAAGGCCACAAAAACGGGTGGGCTATAGCCTTGGGGGGTGGGGCTGGCCTACTTCGTCCGCCGGACTCGTAATGCCACGAGACTTTGCGAGGGGCCTCTGTGTGCCAAAAATAGGCCGCGGGTAAAGCCGTGCCCAAAAATAACTGTCCGAAGGCCGGGGCGCCAAGTTTGTCTAGCGGAAAATGGCCTCAAAAACGGGTGGGCTATAGCCTTGGGGGGTGGGGCTGGCCAACTTCGTCCGCCGGACTCGGAATGCCGCGAGACTTTGCGAGGGGCCTCCGTGTGCCAAAAATAGGCCGCGGGCAAAGCCGCGCCCAAAAATTACCGCCCGAAGGCTGGGGCGCCAAGTTCGTCCAGCGGAAAAAGGCCACAAAAACGGGTTGGCTATCGCCTTGGGGGGTGGGGCTGGCCAACTTCGTCCGCCGGACTCGGAATGCCGCGAGACTTTACGAGGGGCCTCCGTGTGCCAAAAAAAGGCCGCGGGCAAAGCCGCGCCCAAAAATAACCGCCCGATGGCCGGGGCGCCTAGTTCGTCCAGCGGAAAAAGGCCACAAACACGGGAGCCTTGGGGGGTGGGGCTGGCCAAGTTCATCCGCCGGACTCAGACTGGGGCGAGACTTTGCGAGCGGCGTCCGTGTGCCGAAAATAGGCCGCGGGCACAGCCACGCCCAAAAATAACAGCCCGAAGGCCGGCGCGCCAATTTCGTCCAGCAGAAAAAGGCCACAAAAACGGGTGGGCTATAGCCATGGGGGGTGGGGTTGGCCATGTTCGTCTGCCGGACTCGGAATGGGATGAGACTTTTCGAGCGGCCTCCGTGTGCCGAAAATAGGACGCGGGCACAGCCGCGCCCAAAAATAACTGCCCGAAGGCCGGGGCGTCAAGTACGTCCAGCGGAAAAAAACCTCAAAAACAGGTGGTCTATAGCCTTGGGGGGTGGGGCTGGCCAAGTTCGTCCGCCGGACTCGGAATGGGATGAAACTTTGCGAGTGGCCTCCGTGTCCTGAAAATAGGCCGCGGGCACAGCCGCGCCCAAAAATAACCGCCCGAAGGCCGGGGCGCCAAATTTGTCCAGCGGAAAATGGCCACAAAAACGGGTGGGCTATAGCCATGTGGGGTGGGGCAAGCCATGTTCGTCCGCCGGACTCAGAATGGGGCGAGACTTTGCGAGGGGCGTCCGTGTATCAAAATTAGGCCGCGGGCACAGCCGCGCCCAAAAATAACCGCCCGAAGGCCGGGCCGCCAAGTACGTCCAGCGGAAATAAGCCTCAAAAACAGGTGGTCTATAGCCTTGGGGGGTGGGGCAGGCCAACTTCGTCCGCCGGACTCGGAATGCCGCGAGACTTTGCGAGGGGCCTCCATGTGCCAAAAATAGGCCGCAGGCAAAGCCGCGCCCAAAAATTACCGCCCGAAGGCCGGGGCGCCAAGTTCGTCCAGCGGAAAAAGGCCACAAAAACGGGTTGGCTATCGCCTTGGGGGGTGGGGCTGGCCAACTTCGTCCGCCGGACTCGGAATGCCGCGAGACTTTACGAGGGGCCTCCGTGTGCCAAAAAAAGGCCGCGGGCAAAGCCGCGCCCAAAAATAACCGCCCGAAGGCCGGGGCGCCTAGTTCGTCCAGCGGAAAAAGGCCACAAACACGGGAGCCTTGGGGGGTGGGGCTGGCCAAGTTCATCCGCCGGACTCAGAATGGGGTGAGACTTTGCGAGCGGCGTCCGTGTACCAAAATTAGGCCGCGGGCACAGCCGCGCCCAAAAATAACCGCCCGAAGGCTGGGGCGCCAAATTCGTCCAGCGGAAAAAGGCCACAAAAACAGGTGGGCTATAGCCATGTGGGGTGGGGCCGGCCATGTTCGTCCGCCGGACTCAGAATGGGGCGAGACTTTGCGGGCGGCGTCCGTGTACCAAAATTAGGCCGCGGGTACAGCCGCGCCAAAAAATAACCACCCGAAGGCCGGGCCGCCAAGTACGTCCAGCGGAAAAAAGCCTCAAAAACAGGTGGTCTATAGCCTTGGGGGGTGGGGCTGGCCAAGTTCGTCCGCCGGACTCGGAATGGGATGAGACTTTGCGAGTGGCCTCTGTGTGCTGAAAATAGGCCGCGGGCACAGCCGCGCCCAAAAATAACCGCCCGAAGGCCGGGCCGCCAAGTACGTCCAGCGGAAAAAAGCCTCTAAAACAGGTGGTCTATAGCCTTGGGGGGTGGGGCTGGCCAAGTTCGTTCGCCGGACTCAGAATGGGGCGAGACTTTGCGAGCGGCGTCCGTGTACCAAAATTAGGCCGCGGGCACAGCCGCGCCCAAAAATAACCGCCTGAAGGCCGGGCCGCCAAGTACGTCCAGCGGAAAAAAGCCTCAAAAACAGGTGGTCTATAGCCTTGGGGGGTGGGGCTGGCCAAGTTCGTCCGCCGGACTCGGAATGGGATGAGACTTTGCGAGCGGCCTCCGTTTGCCAAAAATAGGCTGCGGGCACAGCCGCGTCCAAAAATAACCGCCCGAAGGCAGGGCGCGAAGTTCGTCCGTCAGAAAAAGGCCACAAAAACGCGTGGGAAATAGCCTTGGGGGGTGGGGCTTGCCAAGTTCGTCCGCCGGACTCGGAATGGGGCTAGACTTTGCGAGCAGCCTCCGTGTGCCAAAAATAGGCAACGGGCACAGCCGCGCCCAAAAATAGCTGCCCGAAGGCCGGGGCGCCAAGTACGTTCAGCGGAAAAAAGCCTAAAAAATAGGTGGTCTATAGCCTTGGGGGGTGGGGCTGGCCAAGTTCGTCCGCCGGACTCGGAATGGGATGAGACTTTGCGAGCGGCCTCCGTGTGCCAAAAATATGACGCGGGCACAGCCGCGCCCAAAAATAACTGCCCGAAGGCCGGGGCGCTAAGTACGTCCAGCGGAAAAAAGCCTCAAAAACAGATGGGCTATAGCCTTGGGGGGTGGGGCTGGCCAAGTTCATCCGCCGGACTCAGAATGGGGCGAGACTTTGCGAGCGGCGTCCGTGTACCAAAATTAGGCCGCGGGCACAGCCGCGCCCAAAAATAACCGCCGGAAGGCCGGGACGCCAAGTACGTCCAGCGGAAAAAAGCCTCAAAAACAGGTGGTCTATAGGCTTGGGGGGTGGGGCTGGCCAAGTTCGTCCGCCGGACTCGGAATGGGATGAGACTTTGCGAGTGGCCTCCGTGTGCCAAAAATATGACGCAGGCACAGCCGCGCCCAAAAATAACTGCCCGAAGGCCGGGGCGCTAAGTACGTCCAGCGGAAAAAAGCCTCAAAAACAGGTGGGCTATAGCCTTGGGGGGTGGGGCTGGCCAAGTTCATCCGCCGGACTCAGAATGGGGTGAGACTTTGCGAGCGGCGTCCGTGTACCAAAATTAGGCCGCGGGCAAAGCCGCGCCCAAAAATAACCGCCCGAAGGCTGGGGCGCCAAATTCGTCCAGCGGAAAAAGGCCACAAAAACGGGTGGGCTATAGCCATGTGGGGTGGGGCCGGCCATGTTCGTCCGCCGGACTCAGAATGGGGCGAAACTTTGCGAGCGGCGTCCGTGTACCAAAATTAGGCCGCGGGTACAGCCGCGCCAAAAATAACCACCCGAAGGCCGGGCCGCCAAGTACGTCCAGCGGAAAAAAGCCTCAAAAACAGGTGGTCTATAGCCTTGGGGGGTGGGGCTGGCCAAGTTCGTCCGCCGGACTCGGAATGGGTTGAGACTTTGCGAGTGGCCTCTGTGTGCCGAAAATAGGCCGCGGGCACAGCCGCGCCCAAAAATAACCGCCCTAAGGCCGGGCCGCCTAGTACGTCCAGCGGAAAAAAGCCTCAAAAACAGGTGGTCTATAGCCTTGGGGGGTGGGGCTGGCCAAGTTCGTCCGCCGGACTCGGAATGGGATGAAACTTTGTGAGTGGCCTCCGTGTCCTGAAAATAGGCCGCGGGCACTGCCGCGCCCAAAAATAACCGCCCGAAGGCCGGGGCGCCAAATTCGTCCAGCGGAAAAAGGCCACAAAAACGGGTGGGCTATAGCCTTGGGGGGTGGGGCTGGCCAAGTTCGTCCGCCGGACTCAGAATGGGGCGAGACTTTGCGAGCGGCGTCCGTGTACCAAAATTAGGCCGCGGGCACAGCCGCGCCCAAAAATAACAGCCCGAAGGCCGGGCCGCCAAGTACGTCCAGCGGAAAAAAGCCTCAAAAACAGGTGGTCTATAGCCTTGGGGGGTGGGGCTGGCCAAGTTCGTCCGCCGGACTCGGAATGGGATGAGACTTTGCGAGCGGCCTCCGTTTGCCAAAAATAGGCTACGGGCACAGCCGCGCCCAAAAATAACCGCCCGAAGGCAGGGCGCGAAGTTCGTCCATCAGAAAAAGGCCACAAAAACGCGTGGGATATAGCCTTGGGGGGTGGGGCTTGCCAAGTTCGTCCGCCGGACTCGGAATGGGGCTAGACTTTACGAGCAGCCTCCGTGTGCCAAAAATAGGCAACGGGCACAGCCGCGCCCAAAAATAGCTGCCCGAAGGCCGGGGCGCCAAGTACGTTCAGCGGAAAAAAGCCTCAAAAACAGGTGGTCTATAGCCTTGGGGGGTGGGGCTGGCCAAGTTCGTCCGCCGGACTCGGAATGGGATGAGACTTTGCGAGCGGCCTCCGTGTGCCAAAAATATGACGCGGGCACAGCCGCGTCCAAAAATAACTGCCCGAAGGCCAGGGCGCTAAGTACGTCCAGCGGAAAAAAGCCTCAAAAACAGGTGGGCTATAGCCTTGGGGGGTGGGGCTGGCCAAGTTCATCCGCCGGACTCAGAATGGGGCGAGACTTTGCGAGCGGCCTCCGTGTGCCAAAATTAGGCCGCGGGCACAGCCGGGCCCAAAAATAGCCGCCCGAAGGCAGGGCGCCAATTTCGTCCAGCGGAAAAAGGCCACAAAAACGGGTGGGCTATAGCCTTCGGGGGTGGGGCTGGCCAAGTTCGTCCGCCGGACTCGGAATGGGGTTAGACTTTGCGAGCAGCCTCCGTGTGCCCAAAATAGGCCACGGGCACAGCCGCGCCCAAAAATAACTGCCCGAAGGCTGGGGCGCCAAGTGCGTTCTGCGGAAAAAAGCCTAAAAAACAGATGGTCTATAGCCTTGGGGGGTGGGGCTGGCCAAGTTCGTCCGCCGCACTCGGAATTGGATGAGACTTTGAGAGTGGCCTATGTGTGCCAAAAATAGGTCGCGGGCACAGCCGCACCCAAAAATAACCGCCCGAAGGCCGGGGCGCCAAGTTCGTCCAGCGGAAAAAGGCCACAAAAACGGGTGGGCTACAGCGTTGGGGGGTGGGGCGGCCAAGTTCGTCTGCCGGACTCGGAACGGGGCGAGACTTTGGGAGCGGCCTCCGTGTACAAAAAATAGGGCGCGGGCACAGCCGCACCCAAAAATAACCGCCCCAAAGCCGGGGCGCCAAGCACGTCCAGTGGAAAAAGGCCACAAAAACGGGTGGGCTATAGCCTTGGGGGGTGGGGCTGGCCAAGTTCGTCCGCCGCACTCGGAATTGGATGAGACTTTGAGAGTGGCCTATGTGTGCCAAAAATAGGTCGCGGGCACAGCCGTGCCCAAAATTAACCGCCCGAAGTCCGGGGCGCCTAGCTCGTCCAGCGAAAAAAGGCCACAAAAACAGGCGGGCTATAGCCTTGGGGGGTGGGGCTGGCCAAGTTCGTCTGCCGGACTCGAAATGGGGCGAGACTTTGCAAGTGGCCTCCGTGTGCCAAAAATACGGCACGGGCACAGCCGCACCCAAAAATAAATGCCCAAATACCGGGGCGCCAAGCTCGTCCAGCGGAAAAAGGCCTAAAAAACGGATGGGCTACAGCCTTGGGGGGAGGGGCTGGCCAAGTTCGTATGCCGGACTCGGAATGGGGCGAGACTTTGTGAACGGCCCCCGTGTGCCAAAAATAGGCCGCGAGCACAGCCGCGCCCAAAAATATCCAACCGAAGGACGGGGCGCCAAGTTCGTCCCGCGGAAAAAGCCCACAAAAACGGGTGGCCTATAGCCTTGGGGGGTGGGGCAGGCCAAGTTTGCCCGCATGACTCGGAATGGGGTTAGACATTGCGAGTGGCCTCCGTGTGCCAAAAATAGGCCGCAGGCACAGCCGCGCAAAAAAATAACTGCCCGAAGGCCAGGGCGCCAAGTTCGTCCAGCGGAAAACGGCCACAAAAACGGGTGGGCTACAGCCTTGGGGGGTGGAGCTGGCCAAGTTCGTCCGCCGGACTCGGAATGGGACGAGACTTTACGAGCAGCCTCCGTGTGCCAAAAATAGGCCGTGGGCACAGCCGTGCCCAAAAATAACCTCCCGAAGGCTGGGGCGCCAACTTCGTCCAGCGGAAAAAGGCCACAAAAATGGGTGGGCTATAGCCTTGGCGGGTGGGGCAGGCCAAGTTCGTCCGCATGACTCGGAATGGGGTTAGATATTGCGAGTGGCCACCGTGTGCCAAAAATAGGCCGCGGGCACAGCCGCGCAAAAAAATAACCGCCCGAAGGCCAGGGCGCCAAGTTCGTCCAGCGGAAAAAGGCCACAAAAACGGGTGGGCTGCAGCCTTGGGCGGTGGAGCTGGCCAAGTTCGTCCGCCGGACTCGGAATGGGACGAGACTTTGCGAGCAGCCTCCGTGTGCCAAAAATAGGCCGTGGGCACAGCCGTGCCCAAAAATAACCTCCCGAAGGCTGGGGCGCCAACTTCGTCCAGCGGAAAAAGGCCACAAAAATGGGTGGGCTATAGCCTTGGCGGGTGGGGCAGGCCAAGTTCGTCCGCATGACTCGGAATGGGGTTAGATATTGCGAGTGGCCACCGTGTGCCAAAAATAGGCCGCGGGCACAGCCGCGCAAAAAAATAACCGCCCGAAGGCCAGGGCGCCAAGTTCGTCCAGCGGAAAAAGGCCACAAAAACGGGTGGGCTGCAGCCTTGGGCGGTGGAGCTGGCCAAGTTCGTCCGCCGGACTCGGAATGGGACGAGACTTTGCGAGCAGCCTCCGTGTGCCAAAAATAGGCCGTGGGCACAGCCGTGCCCAAAAATAACCTCCCGAAGGCTGGGGCGCCAACTTCGTCCAGCGGAAAAAGGCCACAAAAATGGGTGGGCTATAGCCTTGGGGGGTGGGGCAGGCCAAGTTCGTCCGCATGACTCGGAATGGGGTTAGATATTGCGAGTGGCCACCGTGTGCCAAAAATAAGCCACGGGCACAGCCGCGTAAAAAAATAACCGCCCGAACGCCGGGGTGCCAAGTTCGTCCAGCGGAAAAAGGCCACAAAATCGGGTGGGCTATAGCCTTGGGGGGTGGGGCAGGCCAAGTTCGTCCGCATGACTCGGAATGGGGTTAGACATTGCGAGTGGTCTCCATGTGCCAAAAATAGGCCACGGGCACAGCCGTGCAAAAAAATAACCGCCCGAAGGCCAGGGCGCCAAGTTCGTCCAGCGGAAAAAGGCCACAAAAACGGGTGGGCTACAGCCTTGGGGGGTGGAGCTGGCCAAGTTCGTCCGCCGGACTCGGAATGGGATGAGACTTTGCGAGCGGCCTCCGTGTGCCAAAAATAGGCCGTGGGCACAGCCGTGCCCAAAAATAACCTCCCGAAGGCTGGGGCGCCAACTTCGTCCAGCGGAAAAAGGCCACAAAAATGGGTGGGCTATAGCCTTGGGGGGTGGGGCAGGCCAAGTTCGTCCGCATGACTCGGAATGGGGTTAGATATTGCGAGTGGCCACCGTGTGCCAAAAATAAGCCACGGGCACAGCCGCGTAAAAAAATAACCGCCCGAACGCCGGGGCGCCAAGTTCGTCCAGCGGAAAAAGGCCACAAAAATGGGTGGGCTATAGCCTTGGGGGGTGGGGCAGGCCAAGTTCGTCCGCATGACTCGGAATGGGGTTAGATATTGCGAGTGGCCACCGTGTGCCAAAAATAAGCCACGGGCACAGCCGCGTAAAAAAATAACCGCCCGAACGCCGGGGCGCCAAGTTCGTCCAGCGGAAAAAGGCCACAAAATCGGGTGGGCTATAGCCTTGGGGGGTGGGGCAGGCCAAGTTCGTCCGCATGACTCGGAATGGGGTTAGACATTGCGAGTGGTCTCCATGTGCCAAAAATAGGCCACGGGCACAGCCGTGCAAAAAAATAACCGCCCGAAGGCCAGGGCGCCAAGTTCGTCCAGCGGAAAAAGGCCACAAAAACGGGTGGGCTACAGCCTTGGGGGGTGGAGCTGGCCAAGTTCGTCCGCCGGACTCGGAATGGGATGAGACTTTGCGAGCGGCCTCCGTGTGCCAAAAATAGGCCGTGGGCACAGCCGTGCCCAAAAATAACCTCCCGAAGGCTGGGGCGCCAACTTCGTCCAGCGGAAAAAGGCCACAAAAATGGGTGGGCTATAGCCTTGGGGGGTGGGGCAGGCCAAGTTCGTCCGCATGACTCGGAATGGGGTTAGATATTGCGAGTGGCCACCGTGTGCCAAAAATAAGCCACGGGCACAGCCGCGTAAAAAAATAACCGCCCGAACGCCGGGGCGCCAAGTTCGTCCAGCGGAAAAAGGCCACAAAAATGGGTGGGCTATAGCCTTGGGGGGTGGGGCAGGCCAAGTTCGTCCGCATGACTCGGAATGGGGTTAGATATTGCGAGTGGCCACCGTGTGCCAAAAATAAGCCACGGGCACAGCCGCGTAAAAAAATAACCGCCCGAACGCCGGGGCGCCAAGTTCGTCCAGCGGAAAAAGGCCACAAAATCGGGTGGGCTATAGCCTTGGGGGGTGGGGCAGGCCAAGTTCGTCCGCATGACTCGGAATGGGGTTAGACATTGCGAGTGGTCTCCATGTGCCAAAAATAGGCCACGGGCACAGCCGTGCAAAAAAATAACCGCCCGAAGGCCAGGGCGCCAAGTTCGTCCAGCGGAAAAAGGCCACAAAAACGGGTGGGCTATAGCCTTGGGGGGTGTGGCTGGCCAAGTTCGTCCGCCGGACTCGGAATGGGACGAGACTTTGCGAGCATCCTCCGTGTGCCAAAAATAGGTTGCGGGCGCAGCCACGCCCAAAAAAAACTGCCCGAAGGCCGGGGCGCCAAGTTCGCCCAGCGGAAGAAGGCCACAAAAACGGGTGGGCTACAGCCTTGGGGGGTGGGGCTGGCCAAGTTCGTCCGAGCGGACTCGGAATGGGGCGAGACTTTGCGAGCGGCCTCCGTGTGCCAAAAATAGGCCGCGGGCACAGCCGTACCCAAAAATAACCGCACGGAAGCTGGGGCGCCAACTTCGTCCAGCGGAAAAAGGCCACAAAAATGGGTGGGCTATAGCCTTGGGGGGTGGGGCAGGCCAAGTTCGTCCGCATGACTCGGAATGGGGTTAGATATTGCGAGTGGCCACCGTGTGCCAAAAATAAGCCACGGGCACAGCCGCGTAAAAAAATAACCGCCCGAACGCCGGGGCGCCAAGTTCGTCCAGCAGAAAAAGGCCACAAAATCGGGTGGGCTATAGCCTTGGGGGGTGGGGCAGGCCAAGTTCGTCCGCATGACTCGGAATGGGGTTAGACATTGCGAGTGGTCTCCATGTGCCAAAAATAGGCCACGGGCACAGCCGTGCAAAAAAATAACCGCCCGAAGGCCAGGGCGCCAAGTTCGTCCAGCGGAAAAAGGCCACAAAAACGGGTGGGCTACAGCCTTGGGGGGTGGAGCTGGCCAAGTTCGTCCGCCGGACTCGGAATGGGATGAGACTTTGCGAGCGGCCTCCGTGTGCCAAAAATAGGCCGTGGGCACAGCCGTGCCCAAAAATAACCTCCCGAAGGCTGGGGCGCCAACTTCGTCCAGCGGAAAAAGGCCACAAAAATGGGTGGGCTATAGCCTTGGGGGGTGGGGCAGGCCAAGTTCGTCCGCATGACTCGGAATGGGGTTAGATATTGCGAGTGGCCACCGTGTGCCAAAAATAAGCCACGGGCACAGCCGCGTAAAAAAATAACCGCCCGAACGCCGGGGCGCCAAGTTCGTCCAGCGGAAAAAGGCCACAAAAATGGGTGGGCTATAGCCTTGGGGGGTGGGGCAGGCCAAGTTCGTCCGCATGACTCGGAATGGGGTTAGATATTGCGAGTGGCCACCGTGTGCCAAAAATAAGCCACGGGCACAGCCGCGTAAAAAAATAACCGCCCGAACGCCGGGGCGCCAAGTTCGTCCAGCGGAAAAAGGCCACAAAATCGGGTGGGCTATAGCCTTGGGGGGTGGGGCAGGCCAAGTTCGTCCGCATGACTCGGAATGGGGTTAGACATTGCGAGTGGTCTCCATGTGCCAAAAATAGGCCACGGGCACAGCCGTGCAAAAAAATAACCGCCCGAAGGCCAGGGCGCCAAGTTCGTCCAGCGGAAAAAGGCCACAAAAACGGGTGGGCTATAGCCTTGGGGGGTGTGGCTGGCCAAGTTCGTCCGCCGGACTCGGAATGGGACGAGACTTTGCGAGCATCCTCCGTGTGCCAAAAATAGGTTGCGGGCGCAGCCACGCCCAAAAAAAACTGCCCGAAGGCCGGGGCGCCAAGTTCGCCCAGCGGAAGAAGGCCACAAAAACGGGTGGGCTACAGCCTTGGGGGGTGGGGCTGGCCAAGTTCGTCCGAGCGGACTCGGAATGGGGCGAGACTTTGCGAGCGGCCTCCGTGTGCCAAAAATAGGCCGCGGGCACAGCCGTACCCAAAAATAACCGCACGGAAGCAGTGGCGCCAAGTTCGTCCAGCGGAAAAAGTCCACAAAAACGTGTGGGCTACAGCCTTGGGGGGTGGGGCCGGCCAAGTTCTTCCGCCGGAATCGGAATGGGGCTAGACTTTTGCGAGCGGCCTCCGTGTGCCAAAAATAGGCCGCGGGCACAGCCGTGGCCAAAAATAACCGCCCGAAGGCTGGGGCGCCAAGTTCGTCCCGCGGAAAAAGGCTACAAAAACGGGTGGGCTATAGCCTTGGGGGGTGGGGCTGGCCATGTTCGAACGCCGGACGCGGAATGGGACAAGACTTTGCGAGCGGCCTCCGTGTGCCAAAAATAGGCCGTGGGCACAGCCGCGCCCAAAAATAACCGCCTGAACGCCGGGGTGCCAAGTTCGTCCAGCGGAAAAAGGCCACAAAAACGGGCAGGCTACAGCATTGGGGGGTGGGGCTGGCCAAGTTCGTCCGCCGGACTCGGAATGGGGCGAGACTTTGCGAGCGGCCTCCGTGTGCCAAAAATAGGCCGCAGGCACAGCCGTACCCAAAAATATTTCCCCGAAGGCCGGGGCACCAAGTTCGTCCAGCGGAAAAAGGCCACAAAAACGGGCAGGCTACAGCATTGGGGGGTGGGGCTGGCCAAGTTCGTCCGCCGGACTCGGAATGGGGCGAGATTTTGCGAGCGGCCTCCGTGTGCCAAAAATAGGCCGCGGGCACAGCCGTACCCAAAAATAACTCCCCGAAGGCCGGGGCAGCAAGTTCGTCCAGCGGAAAAAGGCCACAAAAACGGGGGCGCTACAGCCTTGGGGGGTGGGGCTGGCCAAGTTCTTCCGCCGGAATCGGAATGGGGCTAGACTTTTGCGAGCGGCCTCCGTGTGCCAAAAATAGGCCGCGGGCACAGCCGTGCCCAAAAATAACCGCCCGAAGGCTGGGGCGCCAAGTTCGTCCCGCGGAAAAAGGATACAAAAACGGGTGGGCTATAGCCTTGGGGGGTGGGGCTGGCCATGTTCGAACGCCGGACGCGGAATGGGACAAGACTTTGCGAGCGGCCTCCGTGTGCCAAAAATAGGCCGTGGGCACAGCCGCGCCCAAAAATAACCGCCTGAACGCCGGGGCGCCAAGTTCGTCCAGCGGAAAAAGGCCACAAAAACGGGCAGGCTACAGCATTGGGGGGTGGGGCTAGCCAAGTTTGTCCGCCGGACTCGGAATGGGGTGAGACTTTGCGAGCAGCCTCCGTGTGCCAAAAATAGGCCGCGAGCACAGCCGCACACAAAAATAACCGTCCGAACGCCGGGGCGCCAAGTTCGTCCAGCGGAAAAAGGCAACAAAAACGGGTGGGCTATTGCCTTGGGGGGTGGGGCTGGCCAAGTTCGTCCGCCGGACTCGGAATGGGATGAGACTTTGCGAGCGGCCTCCGTGTGCCAAAAATAGGCTGCGGACGCAGCCACGCCCAAAAATAACAGCCGGAAGGCCGGGGCGCCAAGTTCGTCCAGCGGAAAAAGGCCACAAAAACGGGTGGGCTATCGCCTTGGGGGGTGGGGCTGGCCAAGTTCGTCTGCCGGATTCGGAATGGGGCGAGACTTTGCGAGTGGCCTCAATTTGCCAAAAATAGACCGCGGGTACAGCTGAGTCCAAAAATAACCGCCCGAAAGCTGGGGCGGCCAGTTCGTCCAGTGGAAAAAGGCCACAAAAACGGGTGGGCTATAGCCTTGGGGGGTGGGGCTGGCCATGTTCGTCCACCGGACTCGGAATGGGACGAGACTTTCCGAGCGGCCTCCGTTTGCCAAAAATAGGCCGCGGGGACACCCGCGCCCAAAAATAACCGCCCGAAGGCCGGGGCGCCAAGTTCATCAAACGGAAAAAGGCCACAAAAACGGGTGGGCTATAGCCTTGGGGGTTGGGGCTGGCCATGTTCGTCCGCCGGACTCGGAATGGGACGAGACTTTCCGAGCGGCCTCCATTTGCCAAAAATAGGATGCAGGACAGCCGCGCCGAAGAATAACCACCCGAAGGCTGGGGCATCCAGTTCGTCCAACGGAAAAAGGCCACTAAAACGGGTGGGATATAGCCTTGGGGGGTGGGCCTGGATAAGTTCGTCCAGCGGACTCAGAATGGGACGAGACTGTACGAGCGGCCTACGTGTGCCAAAAATAGGCCGCCATCACAGCCTCGCCCAAAAATAACCGCCCGACGGCCGGGGCGCCAAGTTCGTCCAGCGGAAAAAGGCCACAAAAACGGGTGGGCTATAGCCTTGGGGGTTGGGGCTGGCCATGTTCGTCCGCCGGACTCGGAATGGGACGAGACTTTGCGAGCGGCCTCCGTGTGCCAAAAATAGGCCGCGGGATCAGCCGCACCCAAAAATAACCGCCCGAAGGCCGGGGCGCCAAGTTCGTCCAGCGGAAAAAGGCCACAAACACTGGTGGGCTATAGCCTTGGGGGGTGGGGCTGGCCAAGTTCCTCCGACGGACTCGGAATGGGAAGATACTTTGCGAGCGGCCTCGGTGTGCCAAAAATAGGCCACGGGCACAGCCGCGCCTATAAATAACCGCCAGAAGGCCGGGGCGCCAAGTTCGTCCAGCGGAAAAAGGGCACAAAAAATGGGAGGGCTATAGCCTTGGGGGGCGGGGCTGGCCATGTTCGTCCGCCGGACTCGGAATGGGGTGAGACTTTGCGAACGGCCTCCGTGTGCCAAAACTAGGCCGCAGACACAGCCACGCCCAAAAATAACCGCCCGAAGGCCGGGGCGCCAAATCATCAAGCAGAAAAAGTCCACAAAAACGGGTGGGCTATAGCCTTGGGGGGGGCGGCTGGCCATGTTCGTCCGCCGGACTCGGAATGGGACGAGACTTTGCGAACGGCCTCGGTGTGCAAAAAATAGGATACGGGCTCAGCCGCGCCCAAAAATAACCGCCCAAAGGCCGGGGCGCCAAGTTCGTCCAGCGGAAAAAGGCCACAAAAACTGGTGGGCTATAGCCTTGGGGGGTGGGGCTGGCCAAGTTCGTCCGCCGGACTCGGAATGGGGTGAGACTTTGCGAACGGCCTCCGTGTGCCAAAAATAGGCCGCGGGCACAGCCGCGCCCAAAAATAACCGCCCGAAGGACGGGGCGCCAAGTTCATCAAGCAGAAAAATTCCACAAAAACGGGTGGGCTATAGCCTTGGAGGGTGCGGCTGGCCAAGTTCATCCGCTGGACTCGGAATGGGACGAGACTTTGCGAGCGGCCTCAGTGTGCAAAAAATAGGATGCGCGCACAGCCGCGCCCAAAGATAACCGCCCGAAGGCCGGGGCGCCAAGTTCGTCCAGCGGAAAAAGGCCACAAAAACTGGTGGGCTATAGCCTTGGGGGGTGGGGCTGGCCAAGTTCGTCCGCCGGACTCGGAATGGGGTGAGACTTTGCGAACAGCCTCCGTGTGCCAAAAATAGGCCGCGGGCACAGCCGCGCCCAAAAATAACAGCCCGAGGGCCGGGGCGCCAGGTTCGTCCAGCGGAAAAAGGCCACAAAAACTGGTGGGCTATAGCCTTGGGGGGTGGGGCCGGCCAAGTTCGTCCGCCGGACTCGGAATGGGACGAGACTTTGCGAGCGGCCTTGGTGTTCGAAAAATAGGATGTGGGCACAGCCGCGCCCAAAAATAACCCCCCGAAGGACAGGGCGCCAAGTTCATCAAGCAGAAAAATTCCACAAAAACGGGTGCGCTATAGCCTTGGGGGGTGCGGCTGGCCAAGTTCGTCCGCCGGACTCGGAATGGGACGAGACTTTGCGAGCGGCCTTGGTGTTCGAAAAATAGGATGTGGGCACAGCCGCGCCCAAAAATAACTGCCCAAAGGCCGGGGCGCCATTTTCGTCCTGCGGAAAAAGGCCACAAAAACTGGTGGGCTATAGCCTTGGGGGGTGGGGCTGGCCAAGTTCGTCCGCCGGACTCGGAATGGGATGAGACTTTGCGAGCGGCCTCCGTGCGCCAAAAATAGGCCGCGGGCAAAGCCGCGCCCAAAAATAACTGCCCGAAGGCCGGGGCACCATGTTCGTAGAGCGGAAAAAGGCCACAAAAACGGGTGGGCTATAGCCTTGGGGAGTGGGGCTGGCCAAGTTTGTCCGCCGGACTCGAAATGAGGTGAGACTTTGCATTCGGCCTCCGTGTACCATAAATAGGACGCGGGCACAGCCGCGCCCAAAAATAACCGCCCGAAGGCCGGGTCGCCATGTTCGTCCAGCGGAAAAAGGCCACAAAAACGGGTGGGCTATAGCCTTGGGGGGTGGGGCTGGCCAAGTTCGTCCGCCGGACTCGGAATGGGTTGAGACTTTGCGAGCGGCCTCCGTGTGGGAAAAATAGGCTGCGGGCATAGCCACACCCAAAATTAACTACCCGAAGGCCGGGTCGCCAAGTTCGTCCAGCGGAAAAAGGCCACAAAAAAGGGTGGGCTATAGCCTTGGGGGGTGGGGCTGGCCAAGTTCGTCCGCCGGACTCGGAATGGGACGAGACTTTGCGAGCGGCCTTGGTGTTCGAAAAATAGGACGTGGGCACAGCCGCGCCCAAAAATAACTGCCCGAAGGCCGGGGCGCCAAGTTCGTCCAGCGGAAAAAGGCCACAAAAAAGGGTAGGCTATAGCCTTGGGGGGTGGGGCTGGCCAAGTTTGTCCGCTGGACTCGGAATGCGGCGAGAATTTGCGAGCAGACTCCGTGTGCCAAAAATAGGACGCGGGCACAGCCGCGCCCAAAAATAACCGCCCGATGGCTGGGGCGACATGTTCGTCGAGCGGAAAAAGGCCACAAAAACGGGTGGGCTATAGCCTTGGGGAGTGGGGCTGGCCAAGTTTGTACGAAGGACTCGAAATGAGGCGAGACTTTCCGAGCGGCCTCCGTGTGCCAAAAATAGGACGCGGGCACAGGCGCTCCCAAAAATAAGCGCCCGAAGGCCGGGTCGCCATGTTCGTGCAGCGGAAAAAGGCCACAAAAACGGGTGGGCTATAGCCTTGGAGAGTGGGGCTGGCCAAGTTCGTCCGCCGGACTCGGAATGGGACGAGACTTTGCTAGCGGCCTCGGTGTGCCAAAAATAGGACGCGGGCACAGCCGCGCCCAATAATAACCACCCGAAGGCCGGGGCGCCAAGTTCATCAAGCAGAAAAAACCCACAAAAACGGGTGGGCTATAGCCTTGGGGGGTGCGGCTGGCCAAGTTCGTCCGCTGGACTCAGAATGGGACGAGACTTTGCGAGCGGCCTCGGTGTGCCAAAAATAGGACGCGGGCACACCCGCGCCCAAAAATAACTACCCGAAGGCCGGGGTGCCAGGTTCGTCCAGCGGAAAAAGGCCACAAAAACTGGTGGGCTATATAGCCTTGGGGGGTGGGGCTGGCCACGTTCGTCCGCCGGACTCGGAATGGGATGAGACTCTACGAACAGCCTCGGTGCCCCAAAAATAGGCCGCGGGCACAGCCGCGCCCAAAAATAACTGCACGAAGGCCGGAGCGCCATGTTCGTCCTGCGGAAAAAGGCCACAAAAACGGGTGGGCTATAGCCTTGAGGGGTGGGGTTGCCCAAGTTCGTCCGCCGGACTCGGAATGGGGTGAGACTTTGCGAGCGGCCTCCGTGTGGGAAAAATAGGCTGCGGGCACAGCCGCGTCCAAAAATAACCGCCAGAAGGCCGGGCCGCCATGTTCGTCGAGCGGAAAAAGGCCACAAAAACGGGTGGGCTATAGCCTTGGGGAGTGGGGCTGGCCAAGTTTGTCCGCCGGACTCGAAATGAGGTGAGACTTTGCGAGCGGCCTCCGTGTGCCAAAAATAGGACGCGGGCACAGCCGCGCCCAAAAATAACCGCCCGAAGGCCGGGTCGCCAAGTTCGTCCAGCGGAAAAAGGCCACAAAAACGGGTGGGCTATAGCCTTGGGGGGTGGGGCTGGCCAAGTTCGTCCGCCGGACTCGGAATGGGACAAGACTTTACGAGAGGACTCGGTGTGCCAAAAATAGGATACGGGCACAGCCGTGCCTAAAAATTACAGCAAGAACGCCGGGGCGCCAAGTTCGTCCAGCGGAAAAAGGCCACAAAAACGGGTGGGCTATAGCCTTGGGGGGTGGGGCTGGCCAAGTTCGTCCGCCGGACTCGGAATGGGGTGAGACTTTGCGAGCTGCCTCCGTGTGGGAAAAATAGGCTGCGGACACAGCCGCGACCAAAAATAACCGCCCCAAGGCCGGGGCGCCATGTTCGTCGAGCGGAAAAAGGCCATAAAAACGGGTGGGCTATTGCCTGGGGGGTGGGGCTGGCCAAGTTCGTCCGCCGGACTCGGAATTGGGTGAGACTTTGCGAGCGGCCTCCGTGTGGGAAAAATAGGCTGCGGGCACTGCCGCGCCCAAAAATAACCGCCCGAAGGCCGGGTCGCCAAGTTCGTCCAGCGGAAAAAGGCCACGAAAACGGGTGGGCTATGGCCTTGGGGTGTGGGGCTGGTCAAGTTCGTCCGCCGGACTCGGTATGGGACGAGACTTTGTGAGAGGCCTTGGTGTGCCAAAAATAGGATACGGGCACAGCCGTGCCTAAAAATTACAGCAAGAACGCCGGGGCGCCAAGTTCGTCCAGCGGAAAAAGGCCACAAAAACGGGTGGGCTATAGCCTTGGGGGGTGGGGCTGGCCAAGTTCGTCCGCCGGACTCGGAATGGGGTGAGACTTTACGAGCGGCCTCCGTGTGCCCAAAATAGACCGCGGGCACAGCCGCGCCCAAAAATAACCGCCCGATGGCCGGGGCGCCAATTCGTCCTGCGGAAAAAGCCCACAAAAACGGGTGGGTATAGCCTTGGGGGGTGGGGCTGGCCAAGTTCGTCCGCCGGACTCGGAATGGGGCGAGACTTTGCGAGCAGCCTCCGTGTGCCAAAAATAGGACGCGGGCACAGCCGTACCCAAAAATAACCACCCGAAGGCCGCGGCGCTAAGTTCGACCTGCGGAAAAAGGCCACAAAAACGGGTGGGCAATAGCCTTGGGGGGTGGGGCTGGCCAAGTTCGTCCGCCGGACTCGGAATGGGGCGAGACTTTGCGAGTA
Source organism: Citrus x changshan-huyou (assembly GCA_039657385.1). NCBI lineage: Eukaryota > Viridiplantae > Streptophyta > Magnoliopsida > Sapindales > Rutaceae > Citrus > Citrus x changshan-huyou. The sequence goes on from JBCGBO010000018.1 coordinate 1,349,414, forward strand.
GCCTCCATGTGCCAAAAATAGGCCGCAGGCACAGCCGCACACAAAAATAACCGCCCGAAGGCCGGGGCGCCAAGTTCGTCTAGCGGAAATAGGCCACAACAACGGGTGGGCTATAGCCTTGGGGGGTGGGGCTGGCCAAGTTTGTCCGCCGGACTCGGAATGGGACGAGACTTTGCGTGCGGCCTCCGTGAGCCAAAAATAGGCCGTGGGCACAGCCGCGCCCAAAAATAACCGCCCGAAGGCCGGGGTGCCAAGTTCGTCTAGCGGAAAAAGGCCACAAAAACGGGTGGGCTATAGCCTTGGGGGGTGGGGCTAGCCAAGTTCGTCCGCCGGACTCGGAATGGGACGAGACTTTCCGAGCAGCCTCCGTGTGCCAAAAATAGGCCGCGTGCACAGCCGCGCCCAAAAATAACTGCACTAAGGCCGGGGCGCCAAGTTCGTCCTGCGGAAAAAGGCCACAAAAACGGGTGGGCTATAGCCTTGGGGGGTGGGGCAGGCTAAGTTCGTCCGCCGGACTCGGAATGGGGTGAGACTTTGCGAACGGCCTCCTCGAGTGAAAAATAGGCTACGGGCACAGCCGCATCCAAAAATAAGCGCACGAAGGCCGGGGCGCCAAGTTCGTCCAGCGGAAAAAGGCCACAAAAACAGGTGGGCTATAGCCTTGGGCGGTGGGGCTGGCCAAGTTCGTCCGCCGGAATCGGAATCGGACGAGACTTTGCGAGCACCCTCCGTGTGCCAAAAATAGGCCGCGGGCACAGCCGCACACAAAAATAACCGCCCGAAGGCCGGGGCACCAAGTTCGTCCAGCGGAAAAAGCCACAAAAACGGGCGGGCTATAGCCTTGGGGGGTGGTGCTGGCAAAGTTCGTCCGCCGGACTCGGAATGGGGCGAGACTTTGTTAGCAGCCTCCGTGTGCCAAAAATAGGCCGCGGGGACAGCCGCGCCCAAGAATAACAGCCCGAAGGCCGGGGTGCCCAGTTTGTCCAGCGGAAAAAGGCCACAAAAATGGGTGGGCTATAGCCTTGGGGAGTGGGGGAGGCCAAGTTCGTGCGCCGGACTCGGAATGGAGGGAGACTTTGCGAGCGGCCTCTGTGTGCCAAAAATAGGCCACGGGCCCAGCCACGCCCAAAAATAACCGCCCGAAGGCCGGGGGGCCAGGTTCGTCTAGCGGAAAAAGGCCACAAAAACGGGTGGGCTATAGCCTTGGGGGGTGGGGCAAGCAAAGTTCGTCCGCCGGACTCGGAATGGGACGAGACTTTGCGAGCGGCCTCCGTGTGCCGAAAATAGGCCGCGGGCACAGCCACGCCCAAAAGTAACTGCACTAAGGCCAGGGCGCCAAGTTCGTCCAGCGGAAAAAGGCCACAAAAACGGGTGCGCTATAGCCTTGTGCGGTGGGGCTGGCCAAGTTAGTCTGCCGGAATCGCAAACGGACGAGACTTTGCGAGCGGCCTCCGTGTGCCAAAAATAGGCCGCGGGCACAGCCGCACACAAAAATAACCACCCGAAGGCCGGGGCGCGAAGTTCGTCCAGCGGAAAAAGGCCACAAAAACGGGTGGGCTATAGCCTTGGGCGGTGGGGCTGACCAATTTCGTCTGCCGGAATCGGAATGGGACGAGACTTTGCGAGCGGCCTCCGTGTGCCAAAAATAGGCCGTGGGCCCAGCCGCGACTAAAAATAACCGCCCGAAGGCCGGGGCGCCAAGTTCGTCCAGCGAAAAAAGGCCACAAAAACGGATGGGCGATAGCCTTGGGGGGTGGGGCTGGCCAAGTTCGTCCGCCGGACTCGGAATGGGGCAAGACTTTGCGAGCGGCCTCCGTGTGCCGAAAATAGGCCGCGGGCACAGCCGCGCCCAAAAGTAACTGCACTAAGGCCGGGGCGCCAAGTTCGTCCAGCGGAAAAAGGCCACAAAAACGGGTGCGCTATAGCCTTGTGCGGTGGGGCTGGCCAAGTTCGTCTGCCGGAATCGCAAACGGACGAGACTTTGCGAGCGGCCTCCGTGTGCCAAAAATAGGCCGCGGGCACAGCCGCACACAAAAATAACCACCCGAAGGCCGGGGCGCGAAGTTCGTCCAGCGGAAAAAGGCCACAAAAACGGGTGGGCTATAGCCTTGGGCGGTGGGGCTGGCCAATTTCGTCTGCCGGAATCGGAATGGGACGAGACTTTGCGAGCGGCCTCCGTGTGCCAAAAATAGGCCGCGGGCCCAGCCGCGACTAAAAATAACCGCCCAAAGGGCGGGGCGCCAAGATCGTCCAGCGGAAAAAGGCCACAAAAACGGGTGGGCTATAGCCTTGGGGGGTGGGGCTGGCCAAGTTCGTCCGCCGGACTCGGAATGGGACGAGACTTTGCGAGCGGGCTCCGTGTGCCAAAAAAAGGCCTCGTGCGCAGCCGTACCCAAAAATAACTGCCCGAAGGCCGGGGCGCAAAGTTCGTCCAGCGGAAAAAGGACACAAAAACGGGCGGGCTATAGCCTTGGGGGGTGGGGCTGGCCAAGTTCGTCCGCCGGACTCGGAATGGGATGAGACTTTGCGAGCAGCCTTCGTGTGCCAAAAATAGCCTGCGGGGGCAGCCGTGGCCAAAAATAACCACCCGAAAGCCGGGGCGCCGAGTTCGTCCAGCGGAAAAAGGCCACAAAAACGGGTGGGCTATAGCCTTGGGGGGTGGGGCTGGCCAAGTTCGTCCGCAGGACTCGGAATGGGGCGAGACTTTGCGAACGGCCTCCGTGTGCTAAAAATAGGCCGGGGGCACAGCCGTGCCTAAAAAAAACCACCCGAAGGCAGGGGCGCCAAGTTCGTCCAGTGGAAAAAGGAGACAAAAACGGGCGGGCCAAGTTCGTCCGCAGGACTCGGAATGGGGCGAGACTTTGCGAGCAGCCTCCGTGTGCCAAAAATAGGACACAGGCACAGCCACGCCAAAAAATAACTGCCCAAAGGGCGGGGCGCCAAGTTCGTCCAGCGGAAAAAGGCCACAAAAACGGGTGGGCTATAGCCTTGGGGGGTGGGCTGGCCAAGTTCATCCGCCGGACTCGGAATGGGGGGAGACTTTGCGAGCGGCCTCCGTGTGCCAAAAATAGGCCGCGGACACAGCCGCGCCAAAAAATAACCACCCGAAGGCCGGGGCACCAAGTTCGTCCTGCGGAAAAAGGCCACAAAAACGGGCTATTGCCTTGGGGGGTGGGGCTGGCCAAGTTCGTCCGCCGGACTCGGAATGGGGCTAGACTTTAAGAGGAGCCTCCGTGTGCCAAACATACGCCGCGGGCAAAGCCGCGCCCAAAAATAACCGCCGGAAAGACGGGCCGCCAAGTTCGTCCAGCGGAAAAAGGCCACAAAAACGGGTGGCCTATAGCCTTGGGGGGTGGGGTTGGCCAAATCGTCCGCCGGACTAGGAATGGGGCTAGACTTTGCGAGCGTCCTCCATATGCCAAAAATAGGCCCCGGGCACAGCCGCGCCAAAAAATAACCACCCGAAGGCCGGGGCGCCAAGTTCGTCCAGCGGAAAAAGGCCACAAAAACGGGCGGGCTATAGCCTTGGGGGGTGGGGCTGGCCAAGTTCGTCCGCCGGACTCGGAATGGGATGAGACTTTGCGAGCAGCCTTCGTGTCCCAAAAATAGGCCACGGGCACAGCCGCGCCCAAATATAACCGCCCGAAAGCCGGGGCGCCAAGTTCGTCCAGCGGAAAAAGGCCACAAAAACGGGTGGGCTATAGCCTTGGGGGGTGGGGCCGGCCAAGTTCGTCCGCCGGACTCGGAATGGGACGAGACTTTGCGAGCAGCCTTCGTGCACCAAAAATAGGACGCTGGCACAGCCGCGCCCTAAAATAACAGCTCGAAGGCCAGGAGGCCAAGTTCGTCCAGCGGAAAAAGGCCACAAAAACTGGTGGGCTACAGCCTTGGGGGGTGGGGCTGGCCAAGTTCGTCCGCCGAACTCGGAATGGGATGAGATTTTCCGAGCGGACTCCGTGTACCAAAAATAGGCAGCGGGCACAGCCGCGCCCAAAAATGACCGCCCGAAGGCCGGGGCGCCTAGTTCGTCCAGCGGAAGAAGGCCACAAAAACGGGTGGGCTATAGCCTGGGGGGGTGAGGCTGGCCAAGTTCTTCCGCCGGACTCGGAATGGGGTGAGACTTTGTTAGCGGCCTCCGTGTGCCAAAAATAGGCCGCGGGGACAGCCGCGCCCAAGAATAACCGCCCGAAGGCCGGGGCGCCAAGTTCGTCCAGCGGAAAAAGGCCACAAAAACGGATGGGCTATAGCCTTGGGGGTTGGGTGGCAAAGTTCGTCCGCCGGACTCGGAATGGGGCGAGACTTTGGGAGCGGCCTCCGTATGCCAAAAATAGGACGCTGGCACAGCCGCGCCCTAAAGTAACCGCTCGAACGCCGGGACGACAAGTTCGTCCAGTGGAAAAAGGCCAGAAAAACGGGTGGGCTATAGCCTTGGGTGGTGGGGCTGGCCAAATCGTCCGCCGGACTCGGAATGCGGCGAGACTCTGCGAGCGGCCTCCGTGTGCCAAAAATAGTCCGCGGGCAGAGCCGTGCCCAAAAATAACCGCCCGAAGGCCGGGGCGCCAAGTTCGTCCTGCGGAAAAAGGCCAGAAAAATGGGTGGGCTATAGCCTTGGGGGGTGGGGCTGGCCAAATCGTCTGCCGGACTCGGAATGCGGAAAAAGGCGACAAAAACGGGTGGCCTATGGCATTGGGGAGTGGGCCTTTCCAAGTTCGTCCGCCGTCCTCGGAATGGGGCGACACTTTGCGGGCGGCCTCCGTGTGCCAAAAAAAGGGCGCGGGCACAGCCGCGCCCAAAAAGAACCGCCCGAAGACCGGGGCGCCAAGTTCGTCCAGCGGTAAAAGGCCACAAAAACGGGTGGCCTATATCCTTGGGGGGTGGGGCTGGCCAAGTTCGTCCGCCGGACTCGGAATGGGACGAGACTTTGCGAGCGGTCTCCGTGTACAAAAAAATGGCTGCGGGCACAGCCGCGCCCAAAAATAACCGCCCGAAGGCCGGGATGCCAAGTTCGTCCAGCGGAAAAAGGCCACAAAAACGGGTGGGCTACAGCCTTGGGGGGTGGGGCGGGCCAAGTTCGTCCGCCAGACTCAGAATGGTGCGAGACTTTGCGAGCGGCCTCCATGTGCCAAAAATAGGCCGCGGGCACAGCCGTACCCAAAAAGAACCCCCCGAAGGCCGGGGCACCAAGTTCGTCCTGCGGAAAAAGGCCACAAAAACAGGTGGGCTACAGCCTTGGGAGGTCGGGTTGGCCAAGTTCGTCCGCCGGACTCGGAATGGGGCGAGAGTTTGTGAGCGGCCTCCGTGTGCCAAAAATAGGCCGCGGGCACAGCCGCACCTAAAAATAACCGCCCGATGGCCGGGGCGCCAAGTTCGTCCAGCGGAAAAATGCCAGAAAAACGGGTGGGCTATAGCCTTGGGGGGTGGGGCTGGCCAAATCGTCCGCCGGACTCGGAATGGGGCGAGACTTTGCGAGCGGCCTCCGAGTACAAAAAATAGGCCGCAGGCACAGCCGCGCCCAAAAATAAGTGCCTGAAGGCCGGGGCGCCAAGTTCGTCCAGTGGAAAAAGGCCAGAAAAACGGGTGGGCTATAGCCTTGGGGGGTGGGGCTTGCCAAGTTCGTCCGCCGGACTCGGAATGGGGTGAGACTTTACGAGTGGCCTCCGTGTTCAAAAAATAGGCCGGGGAGACACCCGTGCCCAAAAATAACGGCCCGAAGGCCGGGGCGCCAAGTTCGTCCAGCGGAAAAAGGCCACAAAAACGGGTGGGCTATACCCTTGGGGGGTGGGGCTGGCCAAATCGTCCGCCGGACTCGGAATGCGGCGAGACTCTGCAAGCGGCCTCCGTGTACCAAAAATAGGCCACGGGCACAGCCGCGCCCAAAAATAACCGCCCGAAGGCCCGGGCGCCAAATTCGTCCAGCGGAAAAAGGCCACAAAAACGGGTGGGCTATGGCCTTGGGGGATGGGGCTGTCCAAGTCCGTCTGCCGGCCTCGGAATGGGGCGAGAATTTGCGGGCGGCCTCTGTGTGCCAAAAATAGGACGCGGACACAGCCGCGTCCAAAAAGAACCTCCCGAAGACCGGGGCGCCAAGTTCGTCCAGCGGAAAAAGGCCACAAAAACGGGTGGCCTATACCCTTGGGGGGTGGGGTTGGCCAAGTTCGTCAACCGGACTCGGAATGGGGCGAGACATTGCGGGCGGCCTCCGTGTGCCACAAATAGGCCGCGGAGACACCCGTGCCCAAAAATAACGGCCCGAAGGCCGGGGCGCCAAGTTCGTCCAGCGGAAAAAGGCCACAAAAACGGGTGGGCTATACCCTTGGGGGGTGGGGCTGGCCGAATCGTCCGCCGGACTCGGAATGCGGCGAGACTCTGTAAGCGGCCTCCGGTGCCAAAAATAGGCCGCGGACACAGCCGCGCCCAAAAATAAGCTCCTGAAGGCCGGGGCGCCAAGTTCATCCAGTGGAAAAAGGCCACAAAAACGGTGGCTATAGCGTTGGGGGGTGGGGCCGGCCAAATCGTCCGCCGGACTCGGAATGCGGCGAGACTCTGCGGGCGGCCTCCGTGTGCCAAAAATAGGCCACGGGCGCAGATGCACCCAAAAATAAGTACCTGAAGGCCGGGGCGCCAAGTTCGTCCAGTGGAAAAAGGCCAGAAAAACGGGTGGGCTATAGCCTTGGGGGGTGGGGCTTGCCAAGTTCGTCCGCCGGACTCGGAATGGAGTGAGACTTTACGAGTGGCCTCCGTGTTCCAAAAATAGGCCGGGGAGACACCCGTGCCCAAAAATAACGGCCCGAAGGCCGGGGCGCCAAGTTCGTCCAGCGGAAAAAGGCCACAAAAACGGGTGGGCTATACCCTTGGGGGGTGGGGCTGGCCAAATCGTCCGCCGGACTCGGAATGCGGCGAGACTCTGCAAGCAGCCTCCGTGTGCCAAAAATAGGCCGCGGGCACAGCCACGCCCAAAAATAACCGCCCGAAGGCCCGGGCGCCAAGTTCGTCCAGCGGAAAAAGGCCACAAAAACGGGTGGGCTATAGCCTTGGGGGGTGGGGCTGGCCAAGTTCGTCCGCCGGACTCGGAATGGGACGAGACTTTACGAGCAGCCTCCGTGTGCATAAATAGGCCGCGGGCACAGCCGCGCCCAAAAATAACCGCCCGAAGGCCCGGGCGCCAAGTTCGTCCAGTGGAAAAAGGCCAGAAAAATGGGTGGGCTATAGCCTTGGGGGGTGGGGCTGGCCAAGTTCGTCCGCCGGACTCGGAATGGGGCGAGACATTGTGGACGGGCTACGTATGCCTCAAATAGGCCGCAGGCACAGCCGCCCCCAAAAATAAGCGCCTGAAGGCCGGGGCGCCAAGTTCGTCCAGTGGAAAAAGGCCACAAAAACGGTGGCTATAGAGTTGGGGGGTGGGGCCGGCCAAATCGTCCGCCGGACTCAGAATGCGGCGAGACTTTGCGGGCGGCCTCCGTGTGCAAAACATAGGCCGCGGGCATAGCCGCTCCCAGAAAGAACCGCCCGAAGACCGGGGCGCCATGTTCGTCAAGCGGAAAAAGGCCACAAAAACGGTGTCTATAGCGTTGGGGGGTGGGGCCGGCCAAATCATCCGCCGGACTCGGAATGCGGCGAGACTCTGCGAGCGGCCTCCGTGTGCCAAAAATAGGCCGCGGCCGCTGACGAACCCAAAAATAACCGCCCGAAGGCCCGGGCGCCAAGTTCGTCCAGCGGAAAAAGGCCACAAAAACGGGTGGGCTATAGCCTTGTGGGGTGGGGCAGGCCAGGTTCGTCCGCCGGACTCGGAATGGGGCGAGACTTTGTGAGCGGCCTCCGTGTGCCACAAATAGGCCGTGGGCCCAGCCACGCCCAAAAATAACCCCACAAAGGCCGGGGCGCCAAGTTCGTCCAGCGGAAAAAGGCAGAAAAAACGGGTGGGCAACAGCCTTGGGGGGCGGGGCTGGCCAAGTTCGTTCGCCGGACTCGGAATGGGGCGAGAATTTGCGAGCGGCCTCCGTGTGCCAAAAATAGGCCGCGGACACAGCCGCGCCGAAAAATAACCGCACGAAGGCCGGGGCGCCAGGTTCGTCCAGCGGAAAAAGGCCACAAAAACGGGTGGGCTATAGCCTTGGGGGGTCGGGCTGGCCAAGTTCGTCCGCCGGCCTCTGTGTGGGATACATAGGCTGTGGTCACAGCCGCGACCAAAAATAACCGCCCGAAGGCCGGGGCGCCAAGTTCGTCGAGCGGAAAAAGGGTACAAAAATGGGTGGGCTATAGCCTTGGGGGGTGGGGCTGGCTAAGTTCGTCCGCCGGACTCGGAATGGGGTGAGACCTTGCGAGCAGCCTCCGTGTGCAAAAATAGGTTGTGGGCACAGCCACACCCAAAAATAACTGCCCGAAGGCATGGGTGCCAAGTTCGTCCAGCGGAAAAAAGCCGCAAAAATGAGTGGGCTATAGCCTTGGGGGGTGGGGCTGGCCAAGTTTGTCTGCCGGACTCGGAATAGGGCGAGACTTTGGAAGCGGCCTCCATGTTCCAAAAATAGGCCACGGGCACAGCCGTGCCCAAAAATAACCGCCCGAACAACGGGGTGCCAAGTTCGTCCAGCAGAAAAAGGCCACAAAAACGGGTGGGCTATAGCCTCGGGGGGTGGGGCTGGCCAAGTTCGTCCGCCGGACTCGGAATAGTACGAGACTTTGCGAGCAGCCTCCGTGTGCCAAAAATAGGCTGTGGGCACAGCCGCGCCCAATAATAACCACCCGAAGGCCGGGGCGCCACGTTCGTCCAGCGGAAAAAGGCCACAAAAACGGGTGGGCTATAGCCTTGGGGGTTCGGGCTGGCCAAGTTCGTCCGCCGGACTCGGAATGGGGCGAGACATTGAGAGCGGCCTCCGTGTGCCAAAAATAGGCCGCGGGCACAGCCGTACCCAAAAATAACCACCCGAACGACGGGGTACCAAGTTCGTCCAGCGGAAAAAGGCCACAAAAACGGGTGGGCTATAGCCTTGGGGGGTGGGGCTGGCCAAGTTCGTCCGCCGGACTCGGAATAGGGCGAGACTTTGCGAGCGGCCTCCGTGTTCCAAAAATAGGCCATGGGCACAGCCGTGCCCAAAAATAACCGCCCGAACGACGGGGTGCCAAGTTCGTCCAGCAGAAAAAGGCCACAAAAACGGGTGGGCTATAGCCTTGGGGGTTCGGGCTGGCCAAGTTCGTCCGCCGGACTCGGAATGGGGCGAGAGTTTGAGAGCGGCCTCCGTGTGCCAAAAATAGGCCGCGGGCACAGCCGTACCCAAAAATAACCGCCCGAAGGCTGGGGCGCCAAGATCGTCCAGCCGAAAAAGGCCGCAAAAACGGGTGGGCTATCGCCCTGGGGGGTGGGCTGGCAAAGTTCGTCCGCCGGACTCGGACTCGGAATGGGACGAGACTTTGCGCACGGCCTCCGAGTGCCAAAAATAGCCCGCGGGCACAGTTGTGCCTAAAAATAACCGTCAGAAGGCCGGGGCGCCAAGTTCGTCCAGCGGAAAAAGACCACAAAAATGGGTGGGCTATAGCCTTGGCGGGTGGGGCTGGCCAAGTTCGTCCGCCGGACTCGGAATGGGGCGAGACTTTGCGAGTGGCCTCCGTGTGGCAAAAATAGGCTGCGGGCACAGCCGCGCCCAAAAATAACCGCCCGAAAGCCGGGTCGCCAAGTTCGTACAGCGGAAAGAGGCCACAAAAACGGGTGGGCTATAGCCTTGCTGGGTGGGGCGGGCCACGTTATTCCGCCGGACTCGGAATGGGGTGAGACTTTGCGAGCGGCCTCTGTGTACCAAAAATAGGCCACGGGCACAGCCGCGCCCAACAATAACTGCCCGAACGACGGGGTGCCAAGTTCGTCCAGCGGAAAAAGGCCACAAAAACGGGTGGGCTATAGCCTTGGGGGGTAGGGCTGGCCAAGTTCGTACGCCGGACTCGGGATCGGATGAGACTTTGCAAGCAGCCTCCGTGTGCCAAAAATAGGCTGCGGGCACAGCCGCGCCCAAAAATAACCGCCCGAAGGCCAGGGCGCCAAGTTCGTCCAGTGGAAAAGGGCCACAAAAACGGGTGGGCTATAGCCTTGGGGGGTGGGGCTGGCCAAGTTCGTCCGCCGGACTCGGAATGGGGCGAGACTTGGCGAGCGGCCTCTGTGTGCCAAAAATAGGCCGCGGGCACAGCCGTACCCAAAAATAACCGCCCGAAGGCCGGGGCGCCAAGTTCGTCCCATGGAAAAAGGCCACAACAACGGGTGGGATATAGCCTTGGGGGGTGGGGCTGGCCAAGTTCATCCGCCGGACTCAGAATGGGGCGAGACTTTGCGCACGGCCTCCGAGTGCCAAAAATAGGCCGCGGGCACAGTTGTGCCCAAAAATAACCGTCAGAAGGCCGGGGCGCCAAGTTCGTCCAGTGGAAAAGGGCCACAAAAACGGGTGGGCTATAGCCTTGGGGGGTGGGGCTGGCCAAGTTCGTCCGCCGGACTCGGAATGGGGCGAGACTTGGCGAGCGGCCTCTGTGTACCAAAAATAGGCCGCGGGCACAGCCGCACCCAAAAATAACCGCCCGAAGGCCGGGGCGCCAAATTCGTCCCACGGAAAAAGGCCACAACAACGGGTGGGCTATAGCCTTGGGGGGTGGGGCTGGCCAAGTTCGTCCGCCGGACTCGGGATCGGACGAGACTTTGCGAGCAGCCTCCGTGTGCCAAAAATAGGCTACGGGCACAGCCGCGCCCAAAAATAACCGCCCGAAGGCCAGGGCGCCAAGTTCGTCCAGTGGAAAAGGGCCACAAAAACGGGTGGGCTATAGCCTTGGGGGGTGGGGCTGGCCAAGTTCGTCCGCCGGACTCGGAATGGGGCGAGACTTGGCGAGCGGCCTCTGTGTGCCAAAAATAGGCCGCGGGCACAGCCGCACCCAAAAATAACTGCCCGAAGGCCGGGGCGCCAAGTTCGTCCAGCGGAAAAAGACCACAAAAACGGGTGGGCTATAGCCTTGGCGGGTGGGGCTGGCCAAGTTCGTCCGCCGGACTCGGAATGGGGCGAGACTTTGCGAGTGGCCTCCGTGTGGCAAAAATAGGCTGCGAGCACAGCCGCGTCCAAAAATAACCGCCCGAAAGCCGGGTCGCCAAGTTCGTACAGCGGAAAGAGGCCACAAAAACGGGTGGGCTATAGCCTTGCGGGGTGGGGCGGGCCATGTTATTCCGCCGGACTCGGAATGGGGTGAGACTTTGCGAGCGGCCTCTGTGTGCCAAAAATAGGCCACGGGCACAGCCGCGCCCAACAATAACTGCCCGAACGACGGGGTGCCAAGTTCGTCCAACAGAAAAAGGCCACAAAAACGGGTGGGCTATAGCCTTGGGGGGTGGGGCTGGCCAAGTTCGTCCCCCGGACTCGGAATAGTACGAGACTTTGTGAGCAGCCTCCGTGTGCCAAAAATAGGCTGTGGGCACAGCCGCGCCCAAAAATAACCGCCCGAAGGCCAGGGCGCCAAGTTCGTCCAGCGGAAAAAGGCCACAAAAACGGGTGGGCTATAGCCCTGGGGGGTGGGCTGGCAAAGTTCGTCCGCCGGACTCGGACTCGGACTCGGAATGGGACGAGAATTTGCGCACGGCCTCCGAGTGCAAAAAATAGGCCGCGGGCACACTTGTGCCCAAAAATAACCGTCAGAAGGCTGGGGCGCCAAGTTCGTCCAGCGGAAAAAGGCCACAAAAACGGGTGGGCTATAGCCTTGGCGGGTGGGGTTGGCCAAGTTCGTCCGCCGGACTCGGAATGGGGTGAGACTTTGCAAGTGGCCTCCGTGTACCAAAAATACGCTGCGGTCACAGCCGCGCACAAAAATAACTGCCTGAAGGCCGGGGCACCAAGTTCGTCCAGCGGAAAAAGGCCACAAAAACGGGTGGGCTATAGCCTTGGGGGGTGGGGCTGGCCAAGTTTGTCCGCCGGACTCGGAATGGGGCGAGACTTTGAGAGCGACCTCCGTGTGCCAAATATAGGCAGCGGGCACAGCCGCGCCTAAAAATAACCACCCGAAGGCCGGGGCGCCAAGTTCGCCCAGCGGAAAAAGGCCACAAAAACGGGAGGGCTAGAGCCTTGGGGGGTGGGGCGAGACTTTGTGAGCGGCCTCCGTGTGCCAAAAATAGGTTTCGGGGACAGCCGCACCCATAAATAACCGTCCAAACACCGGGGCGCCAAGCTCATCCAGCGGAAAAAGGCCACAAAAACTGGTGGGCTATAGCCTTGGGGGGTGGGGCTGGCCAAGTTCGTCCGCCGGACTCGGAATGGGACGACACTTTCCGAACGGCCTCCGTGTGCCAAAAATAGGATGCGGGCACAGCTGCACCCAAAAATAACTGCCCGAAGGCCGTGGCGCCAAGTTCGTCCAGCGGAAAAAGGACACAAAAACGGGTGGGCTATAGCCTTGGGGGGTGGGGCTGGCCAAGTTCGTTCGCCGGACTCGGAATGGGGCGAGACTTTGCGAGCGGCCTCCGTGTGCCAAAAATAGGCTGTGGGCACAGGCGCACATAAAAATAACCGCCCGAAGGACGGGGCGCCAAGTTCGTTCAGCGGAAAAAGGCCACAAAAACGGGTGGGCTATAGCCTTGGGGGGTGGGGCCGGCCAAGTTCATCCGCCGGACTCAGAATGGGGCGAGACTTTGTGAGCGGCCTCCGTGTGCCAAAAATAGGTTTCGGGGACAGCCGCACACATAAATAACCGTCCAAACACCGGGGCTGGCCAAGTTCGTCCGCCGGACTCGGAATGGGACGACACTTTCCGAACGGCCTCCGTGTGCCAAAAATAGGATGCGGGCACAGCTGCACCCAAAAATAACTGCCCGAAGGCCGGGGCGCCAAGTTCGTCCAGCGGAAAAAGGACACAAAAACGGGTGGGCTATAGCCTTGGTGGGTGGGGCTGGCCAAGTTCGTCCGCCGGACTCGGAATGGGGCCAGACTTTGTAAGCGGCCTCCGTGTGACGAAAATTGGCCGCGGGCAAAGCCGCGCTGAAAAATAACCCCCCGAAGGCCGGGGCGCCACGTTCGTCCAGCGGAAAAAGGCCACAAAAACGGGTGGGCTATAGCCATGGGCGGTGGGGCTGGCCAAGTTCGTTCGCCGGACTCGGAATGGGACGAGACTTTGCGAGCGGCCTCCGTGTGCCAAAAATAGGCTGCGGGCACAGCCGCACATAAAAATAACCTCCCGAAGGACGGGGCGCCAAGTTCGTCCAGCGGAAAAAGGCCACAAAAACGGGTGGGCTATAGCCTTGGGGGGTGGGGCTGGCCAAGTTCGTCCGCCGGACTCGGAATGGGGTGAGACTTTGCGAGCGGCCACCGTGTGCCAAAAATAGGCCGCGGGCACAGCCACGCCCAACAATAACCGCCCGAAGGCCGGGGCACCAAGTTCATCCAGCGGAAAAAGGCCACAAAAATGGGTGGGCTATAGCCTTAGGGGGTGGGGCTGGCCAAGTTTGTCCGCCGGACTCGGAATGGGGCGAGACTTTGAGAGCGACCTCCGTGTGCCAAATATAGGCAGCGGGCACAGCCGCGCCTAAAAATAACCACCCGAAAGCCGGGGCGCCAAGTTCGCCCAGCGGAAAAAGGCCACAAAAACGGGAGGGCCAGAGCCTTGGGGGGTGGGGCCGGCCAAGTTCGTCCGCCGGACTCGGAATGGGGCGAGACTTTGTGAGCGGCCTCCATGTGCCAAAAATAGGCCGTGGCCACAGCCGCACCCAAAAATAACCACTCGAAGGCAGGGGCACCAGGTTCGTCCGGCGGAAAAAGGCCACAAAAACGGGTGCGCTATAGCCTTGGGGGGTGGGGCCGGCCAAGTTCATCCGCCGCACTCAGAATGGGGCGAGACTTTGTGAGCGGCCTCCGTGTGCCAAAAATAGGTTTCGGGGACAGCCGCACCCATAAATAACCGTCCAAACACCGGGGCGCCAAGCTCTTCCAGCGGAAAAGGGCCACAAAAACGGGTGGGCTATAGCCTTTGGGGGTGGGGGTGGCCAAGTTCGTCCGCCGGACTTGGAATGGGGCGAGACATTGCGAGCAGCCTCCGTGTGCCAAAAATAGGCCGCGGGCACAGCCACGTCCAAATGTAACAGCCCCAAGGCCGGGGCGCCAAGTTCGTCCAGCGGAAAAAGGCCACAAAAACGCGTGGGCAACAGCCTTGGGGGGTGGGGCTGGCCAAGTTCTACCGCCGGACTCAGAATAGGGCAAGTCTTTGCGAGCGGCCTCCGTGTGCCAAAAATAAGCCGCGGGCACAGCCGCGCCCAAAAATAATTGCCCGAAGGCCCGGGCGCCAGGTTCGTCCAGCGGAAAATGGCCACAAAAACGGGTGGGCTATAGCCTTGGGGGGTGGGGCTGGCCAAGTTCCTCTGCCGGACTCGGAATGGGGCTAGACTTTACGAGAGGCCTCCGTGTGCCAAACATAGGCCGCGGGCATAGGCTTCCCAAAAATAACCGCCTGAAGGCCCGGGCGCCAAGTTCGTCCAGCGGAAAAAGGCCACAAAAATGGGTAGGCTATAGCCTTGGGGGGTGCGGCTGGCCAAGTTCGTACGCCGGACTCGGAATGCGGCGAGACTCTGCGAGCGGCCTCCGTGTGGCAAAAATAGGCCGTACCCACAGCCGCGCCCAAAAATAACTTCCCGAAGGCCCAGGCGCCAAGTTCTTCCAGCGGAAAAAGGCCACAAAAACGGGTGGGCTATATCCTTGGGGAGTGGGGCTGGCCAAGTTCGTCCGCCGGACTCGGACTAGGAATTGGGCGAGAATTTGTGAGCGGCCTCAGTGCCCCAAAAATAGGCCGCGGGCACAGCCACGCCCGAAAATAAGCGCCCGAAGGCCCGGGCGCCAAGTTCGTCCAGCGGAAAAAGGCCACAAAAACGGGTGGGCTATGGCCTTGGGGGGTGGGGCTGGCCAAATTCGTCTGCCGGACTGGGAATGGGGCGAGACTTTACGAGCGGCCTCCGTGTGGCAAAACTAGGCCGCGGGCACAGCCGCGCTCAAAAATAACAGCCCGAAGGCCGGGCGCCAAGTTCGTCCAGCGGAAAAAGGCGACAAAAACGGGTGGGCTATCGCCTTGGGGGTTGGGCTGGCCAAGTTCGTCCGCCGGAATCGGAATGGGGCGAGACTTTGCGAGCGGCCTCCGTGTGTCAAAAATAGACTGCGGGCGCAGCCGCGCCCAAAAATAACAGCCCGAAGGCCGGGCGCCAAGTTCGTCCAGCGGAAAAAGGCCACAAAAACGGGTGGGCTATAGCCTTGGGGGGTGGGGCTGGCCAAATCGTTCGCCAAACTCGGAATGGGGCAAGACTTTGCGAGCGGCCTCCGTGTGCAAAAAATAGGCCGCGGGCACAGCCGCGCCCAAAAATAAACGCCGGAAGGCCCGGGCGCCAAATTCGTCCAGCGGAAAAAGGCCACAAAAACGGGTGGGCTATAGCCTTGGGGGGTGGGGCAGGCCTAGTTTGTCCGCCGGACTCGGAATGGGGTGAGACTTTACGAGTGGCCTCCGTGTGTAAAAAATAGGCCGCGGGAACAGCCGAACCCAAAAATAACCCCCGAAGGCCGGGGCGCCAAGTTCGTCCAGCGGAAAGAGGGCACAAAAATGGGTGGGCTATAGCCTTGGGGAATGGGGCTGGCCAAATCGTTCGCCGGACTCGGAATGGGGCGAGACTTTGCGAGCGGCCTCCGTGTGCCAAAAATAGGCCGCGGGCACAGCCGTACCCAAAAATAACCACCCGGAAGCCAGGGCGCCAAGTTCATCCAGCGGAAAAAGGCAACAAAAACGTGTGGGCTACAGCCTTGGGGGGTGGGGCTGGCCAAGTTCTTCCGCCGGACTCGGAATGGGGCTAGACTTTCCGAGCAGCCTCCGTGTGCCAATAATAGGCCGTGGACACAGCCGTGCCCAAAAATAACGGCCCGAAGGCCGGGCACCAAGTTCGTCCAGCGGGAAAAGGCCACAAAAACGGGTGGGCTATAGCCTTGGGGGGTGGGTTGGCCAAGTTCGTCCGCCGGACTCGGACTAGGAATGGGGCGAGACTTTGTGAGCGGCCTCCGTGCCGGAAAAATAGGCCGCGGGCACAGCCACGCCCATAAATAAGCGCCCGTAGGCCCGGGCGCCAAGTTCGTCCATCGGAAAAAGGCGACAAAAACGGGTGGGCTATGGCCTTGGGGGGTGGGGCTGGCAAATTCGTCTTCCAGACTGGGAATGGGGCGAGACTTTACGAGCGGCCTCCGTGTGCCAAAACTAGGCCGCGGGCAATGCCGCGCCCAAAAATAACCGCCCAAAAGCCGGGGCGCCAAGTTCGTCCAGCGGAAAAAGGCCACAAAAACGGGTGGGCTATAGCCTTGGGGGGTGGGGCTGGCCAAATCGTTCGCCGGACTCGGAATGGGGCGAGACTTTGCGAGCGGCCTCTGTGTACAAAAAATAGGCCGCGGGCACAGCCGCGCCCAAAAATAACCGCCAGAAGGCCCGGGCGCCAAATTCGTCCAGCGGAAAAAGGCCACAAAAACGGGTGGGCTATAGCCTTGGGGGATGGGGCTGGCCAAATCGTTCGCCGGACTCGGAATGGGGCGAGACTTTGCGAGCGGCCTCCGTGTGCCAAAAATAGGCCGCGGGCACAGCCGTACCCAAAAATAACCGCCCGGAAGCCAGGGCGCCAAGTTCGTCCAGCGGAAAAAGGCCACAAAAACGTGTGGGCTACAGCCTTGGGGGGTGGGGCTGGCCAAGTTCTTCCGCCGGACTCGGAATGGGGCTAGACTTTCCGAGCGGCCTCCGTGTGCCAATAATAGGCCGCGGACACATCCGTGCCCAAAAATAACCGCCCGAACGCCAGGGTGCCAAGTTCGTCCAGCAGAAAAAGGCCACAAAAACGTGTGGGCTACAGCCTTGGGGGGTGGGCTGGCCAAGTTCTTCCGCCGGACTCGGAATGGGGTGAGACTTTACGAGTGGCCTCCATGTGTAAAAAATAGGCCGCGGGAACAGCCGCACCCAAAAATAACCCCCGGAGGCCGGGGCGCCAAGTTCGTCCAGCGGAAAGAGGGCACAAAAATGGGTGGGCTATACCCTTGGGGGATGGGGCTGGCCAAGTTCATCCGCCGGAATCGGAATGGGGTGAGACTCTGCGAGCAGCCTCCGTGTGCCAAAAATAGGCCGCGGGCACAGCCGCGCCCAAAAATAACCGCCCGAACGCCGGGGTGCCAAGTTCGTCCAGCGGAAAAAGGCCACAAAAACGTGTGGGCTACAGCCTTGGGGGGTGGGGCTGGCCAAGTTCTTCCGCCGGACTCGGAATGGGGCTAGACTTTCCGAGCGGCCTCCGTGTGCCAATAATAGGCCGCGGACACAGCCGTGCCTAAAAATAACTGCCCGAAGGCCGGGGCGCCAAATTCGTCCCGCGGAAAAAGGCTACAAAAACGGGTGGGCTATAGCCTTCGGGGGTGCGGCTGGCCAAGTTCGTCTGGCGGACTCAGAATGGGACAAGACTTTGCGAGCGGCCTCCGTATGCCAAAAATAGCCCGCGGGCCCAGCCGCGCCTAAAAATAACTGCCCGAAGGCCGGGGCGCCAACTTCGTCCAGCGGAAAGAGGGCACAAAAATGGGTGGGCTATAGCCTTGGGGGATGGGGCTGGCCAAGTTCATCCGCCGGACTCGGAATGGGGTGAGACTCTCGGAGCGGCCTCCGTGTGCCAAAAATAGGCCGCGGGCACAGCCGCGCCCAAAAAATAACCGCCCGAACGCCGGGGTGCCAAGTTCGTCCAGCGGAAAAAGGCCACAAAAACGGGTGGGCTATAGCCTTGGGGGGTGTGGCTGGCCAAGTTCGTCCGCCGGACTCGGAATGGGATGAGACTTTGCGAGCATCCTCCGTGTGCCAAAACTAGGCTACAGGCGCAGCCAAGCCCAAAAATATCTGCCCGAAGGCCGGGGCGCCAAGTTCGTCCAGCGGAAAAAGGCCACAAAAACGGGTGGGCCACAGCCTTGGGGGGTGGGGCTGGCCAAGTTCGTCCGCCGGACTCGGAATGGGGCGAGACTTTGCGAGCGGCCTCCGTGTGCCAAAAATAGGCCGCGGGCACAGCCGTACCCAAAAATAACCCCCCGAAGGCCGGGGCGCCAAGTTGGTCCAGCGGAAAAAGGCCACAAAAACGGGTGGACTACAGCCTTGGGGGGTGGGGCCGGCCAAGTTCGTCCGCCGGACTCGGAATGGGACAAGACTTTGCGAGTGGCCTCCGTGTACGAAAAATAGGCCGCGGGCACAGCCACGTCAAAAATAACCGCCCGAAGGTCGGGGCGCCAAATTCGTCCAGTGGAAAAAGGCCACAAAAACGGGTGGTCTATAGCCTTGGGAGGTGGGGCTGGCCAAGTTCGTCCGCCGGACTCAGAATGGGGTGAGACTTTGCGAGCGGCCTCCGTGTGCCAAAAATAGGCCGTGGGCACAGCCGTGCCCAAAATTAACCGCCTGAAGGCCGGGGCACCGAGTTCGTCCAGCGGAAAAAGGCAACAAAAACGTGTGGGCTATAGCCTTGGAAGGCGGGGCTGGCCAAGTTCGTCCGCCGGACTCGGAATGGGGCGAGGCTTTGCGAGCGGGCTCCGTGTGCCAGTAATGGGCCGCGGGAACAGCCGCGCCCAAAAATAACCGCACGAAGTCCCGGGCGCCAAGTTCGTCCAGCGGAAAAAGGCCACAAAACGGGTGGGCTACAGCCTTGGGGGGTGAGGCTGGCCAGGTTCTTCCGCCGGACTCGGAATGGGGCGAGACTTTGCGAGCGGCCTTCGTGTGCAAAAACTAGGCCGTGGGCACAGCCGCGCCCAAAAATAACAGCCCGAACGCCGGGGTGCTGAGTTCGTCCAGTGGAAAAAGGCCACAAAAACGGGCGGGCTACAACCTTGGGAGGTGGGACTGGCCAAGTTCATCCGCCGGACTCGGAATGGGGCGAGACTTTGCGATCGGCCTCCGTGTGCCAAAAATAGGCCGCGGGCACAGCCGTACCCAAAAATAACCCCCCGAAGGCCGGGGCGCAGAGTTCGTCCAGCGGAAAAAGGCCACAAAACCGGGAGGGCTATAGCCTTGGGGGGTGGGGCTGGCCAAGTTCGTCCGCCGGACTCGGAATGGGGTGAGACTTTGCGAGCGGCCTCCGTGTGCCAAAAATAGGCCGCGGGCACAGCCGCGCCCAAAACTAACAGCCCGAACGCCGGGGCGCCAAGTTCGTCCAGCGGAAAAAGGCCACAAAAACGGGTGGGCTATTGCCTTGGGGGGTTGGGCTGCCCAAGTTTGTCCGCCGGACTCGGAATGGGATGAGACTTTGCGAACGGCCTCCGTGTGCCAAAAATAGGCTGCGGGAACAGCCGCGCCCAAAAATAACAGCCGGAAGGCCGGGGCGCCATGTTCATCCAGCAGAAAAAGGCCACAAAAACGGGTGGGCTATAGCCTTGGGGGGTGGGGCTGGCCAAGTTCGTCTGCCGGACTCGGAATGGGGCGAGGCTTTGCGAGCGGCCTCTGTGTGCCAAAAATAGACCGCGGATATAGCCGCGTCCAAAAATAACCGCCCGAAAGCCGGTGCGGCCAGTTCGTCCAGCGGATAAAGGCCACAAAAACGGGTGGGCTATAGCCTTGGGGGGTGGGGCTGGCCATGTTCGTCCGTCGGATTCGGAATGGGACCAGACTTTGTGAGTGGTCCCCGTGTGCCAAAAATAGGCCACGGGCACAGCCGCGGCCAAAAATAACCGCCCGAAGGCCGGGGCGCCAAGTTCGTCCAGCGGAAAAAGGCCACAAAAACGGGTGGGCTCAAGCATTGGGGGGTGGGGCTGGCCAAATCGTCCGCCGGACTCGGCATGGAGAGAGAATTTGCGAGCGGCCTCCGTGTGCCAAAAATAGGCGGCGGGCACAGCCGCGCCCAAAAATAACCGCCCGAAGTCCCAGGCGCCAAGTTCGTCCAGCGGAAAAAGGCCACAAAAACGGGAGGGCTATAGCCTTGGGGGGTGGGGCTGGCCAACTTCGTCCGCCGGACTCGGAATGGGGTGAGACTTTGCGAGCGGCCTCCGTGTGCCAAAAATAGGCCGCGGCCACAGCCGCGCCCAAAAATAACCACCCGAGGGCCGGGGCGCCAAGTTCGTCCAGCGGAAAAAGGCCACAAAAATGGGTGGGCTATAGCTTTGGGGGGTGGGGCTGGCCAAATCGTCCGCCGGACTCGGCATGGGGAGAGAATTTGCGAGCGGCCTCCGTGTGCCAAAAATAGGCTGCGGGCACAGCCGCGCCCAAAACTAACCGCCCGAAGTCCCGGGCGCCATGTTCGTCCAGCGAAAAAGGCCACAAAAACGGATGGGCTACAGCCTTGGGGGGTGGGGCTGGCCAAGTTCATCCCCCGGACTCGGAATGGGGCGAGACTTTGCGAGCGGCCTCCGTGCAGCAAAAATAGGCCGCGGGCACAGCCACGCCCAAAAATAACTGCCCAAAAGCCGGGGCACCAAATTCGTCCAGCGGAAAAAGGCCACAAAAACGGGTGGGCTACAGCCTTTGGGGGTGGGGCTGGCCAAGTTCTTACGCCGGGCTCGGAATGCGGCGAGACTTTGCGAGCAGCCTCCGTGTACCCAAAATAGGCCGCGGGCACAGCCGCGCCCAAAAATAACCGCCCGAAGGCCAGGGCGCCATGTTCGTCCAGCGGAAAAAGGCCACAAAAATGGGTGGGCTATAGCCTTGGGGGGTGGGGCTGGCCAAATCGTCCGCCAGACTCGGAATGGGGCGAGAATTTGCGAGCGGCCTCCGTGTGCCAAAAATAGGCTGCGGGCACAGCCGCGCCCAAAAATAACCGCCCGAAGTCCCGGGCGCCAAGTTCGTCCAGCGGAAAAAGGCCACAAAAACGGGTAGGCTACAGGCTTGGGGGGTGGGGCTGGCCAAGTTCGTCCGCCGGACTCGGAATGGGGCGAGACTTTGCGAGCGGCCTCCGGGTGCCAAAAATAGGCCGCGGGCGCAGCCGCGCCCAAAAATAACCTCCCGAAGGCCGGGGCGCCAAGTTCGTCCAGCGGAAAAAGGCCACAAAAACGGGTGGGCTATAGCGTTGGGGAGTGGGGCTGGCCTAGTTCGTCCGCCGGACTCGGAATGGGGCGAGACTTTGCGAGCGGCCTCCGTGCGCCAAAAATAGGCTTCGGGCACAGCCGCGCCCAAAAATAACTGCACGAAGGCCGGGGCGCCAAGTTCGTCCAGCGGAAAAAGGCCACAAAAACGGGTGGGCTATAGCCTTGGGGTGTGGCTGGCCATGTTTGTCTGCTGGACTCGGAATGGGACGAGGCTTTGCGAGCGGCCTCCGTGCAGCAAAAATAGGGTACGGCCACAGCCACGCCCAAAAATAGCTGCCTAAAAGCCGGGGCGCCAAGTTCGTCCAGCGGAAAAAGGCCACAAAAACGGATGGGCTATAGCCTTGGGGGGTGGGGCTGGACAAGTTCGTCCGCCGGACTCAGAATGGGGCGAGACTTTGCGAGGGGCCTCTGTGTGCCAAAAATAGGATGTGGGAACAGCTGCACTGAAAAATAACTACCCGAACGCCGGGGCGCCAAGTTCGTCCAGCGGAAGAAGGCCACAAAAACGGGAGGGCTATAGCCTTGGGGGGTGGGGTGGGCCTAGTTCGTCCGCCGGACTCGGAATGGGGCGAGACTTTGCGAGATGCCTCCGTGTACGAAAAATAGGCTACGGGCACTTCCGCACCCAAACATAACCGCCCGAAGGCCGGGGCGCCAAGTTCGTGCAGCGGAAAAAGGCCACAAAAACGGGTGGGCTATAGCCTTGGGGTGTGGCTGGCCATGTTTGTCTGCTGGACTCGGAATGGGGCGAGACTTTGTTAGCAGCCTTCGTGTTCCAAAAATCAGCCGCGGAGACAGCCACTCCCAAGAATAACCGCCCGAAGGCCGGGGCGCCAAGTTCGTCCAGCGGAAAAACGCCACAAAAACGGGTGGGCTATAGCCTTGGGGGGTGGGGCTGGCCAAGTTCGTAAGCCGGACTCGGAATGGGACGAAACTCTGCGAGCGGCCTCCGTGTGCCAAAAATAGGCTGCGGGCATAGCCGCGCCCAAAAATAACTGCCCGAAAGCCGGGGCGCCAAGTTCGTCCACCGGAATAAGGCCACAAAAACGGGTGGGCTATAGCCTTGGGGGGTGGGGCCTGCCATGTTCGTCCGCCGGACTCGGAATGGGGTGAGACTTTGCGAGCGGCCTCCGTGTACGAAAAATAGGCTGCGGGCACTTCCGCACCCAAACATAACCGCCCGAAGGACGGGGCGCCAAGTTCGTCCAGCGGAAAAAGGCAACAAAAATGGGTGGGCTATAGCCTTGGGGGGTGGGGCGGGCCAAGTTCGTCCGCCGGACTCGGAATGGGACGAGACTTTGCGAGCGGCCTCCGTGTGCGAAAAATAGACCGCGGGCACAGCCGCGCCCAAAAGTAACTGCACGAAGGCCGGGACGCCAAGTTCGTCCAGCGGAAAAAGGCAACAAAAACGGGTGGGCTATAGCCTTGGGGGGTGGGGCTGGCCAAGTTCGTCCGCCGGACTCGGAATGGGACGAGACTTTGCGAGCGGCCTCCGTGTGCCAAAAAAAGGGCGCGGGCTCAGCCGTGTCCGAAAATAACCGCCCGAAGGCTGGGGCGCCAAGTTCGTCCAGCGGAAAAAGGTCACAAAAACGGGTGCGCTATTGCCTTGGGGGGTGGGGTTGGCCAAATTCGTCCGCCGGACTCGGAATGGGGCGTGACTTAGCGAGCGGCCTCTGTGTACCAAAAATAGGCCGCGGCACAGCCTCGCCCAAAAATAACCACCCGAAGGCCGGGGCGGCAAGTTCGTCCAGCGGAAAAAGGCCACAAAAACGGGTGGGCTATAGCGTTGGGGGGTGGGGCTGGCCAAGTTCGTCCGCCGGACTCGGAATGGGACGAGACTTTGCGAGCGGCCTCCGTGTGCCAAAAAAAGGGCGCGGGCACAGCCTCGCCCAAAAATAACCACCCGAAGGCCGGGGCGCCAAGTTCGTCCAGCGGAAAAAGGCCACAAAAACGGGTGGGGTATAGCCTTGGGGGGTGGGGCTGGCCAAGTTCGTCCGCCGGATTCGGAATGGGATGAGACTTTGCGAGTGGTCTCCGTGTGCCAAAAATAGGCCACGGACACAGCCGCGGCCAAAAATAACAGCCCGAAGGCCGGGGCGCCAAGTTCGTCCAGCGGAAAAAGGCCACCAAAGCGGGTGGGCTATAGCGTTTGGGGGTGGGGATGGCCAAGTTCGTCCACCGGACTCGGAATGGGGCGAGACTTTACGAGCGGCCACCGTGTGTCAAAAATAGGCAGCGAGCACAGCCGCGGCCAAAAATAACAGCCCGAAGGCCGGGGCGCCAAGTTCGTCCAGCGGAAAAAGGCCACCAAAGCGGGTGGGCTATAGCGTTTGGGGGTGGGGATGGCCAAGTTCGTCCACCGGACTCGGAATGGGGCGAGACTTTACGAGCGGCCACCGTGTGTCAAAAATAGGCAGCGAGCACAGCCGCGCCCAAAAATAACTGCCCGAAGCCCGGGGCGCCAAGTTCATCAAACGGAAAAAGAACACAAAAACGGGTGGGCTATAGCCTTGGGGGTTGGGGCTGGCCAAGTTCGTCCGCTGGACTCGGAATCGGACGAGACTTTCTGAACGGCCTCCGTGTGCCAAAAATAGGCCACGGGACCAGCCGCGCCCAAAAATAACCGCCCGAAAGCCAGGGCGCCAAGTTCGTCCAGCAGAAAAAGGCCACAAAAACGGGTGGGCTATAGCCTTGGGGGGTGGGGCTGGCCAAGTTCGTCCGCCGGACTCAGAATGGGACGAGACTTTGTTAGCAGCCTCCGTGTGCGAAAAATAGGCCGCGGACACAGCCGCGCCCAAAAAGAACCACCCGAAGGCCGGGCCGCCAAGTTCGTCCTACGGTAAAAGGCCACAAAAACGTGTGGGCTATAGCCTTGGGGAGTGGGGCTGCCCAAGTTCGTCCGCCGGACTCGGAATGGAGCGAGACTTTGCGAGCAGCCTCCGTGTGCCAAAAATGGGACGCGAGCCCAGCTGCGCCCAAAAATAACCGCCCGAAGACCGGGGCGCCAAGTTCGTCCAGCGGAAAAAGGCCACAAAAACGGGTGGGCTATAGCCTTGGGGGGTGCGGCTGGCCAAGTTCGTCCGTCGGACTCGGAATGGGGCGAGACTTTGCAAGTAGCCTCCGTGTACCAAAAATATGCCGCGGTCACAACCGCGCCCAAAAATAACCGCCCGAAGGCCGGGGCGCCAAGTTCGTCCAGCGGAAAAAGGCCACAAAAACGGGTGGGCTATAGCCTTGTGTGGTGGGGCTGGCCAAGTTCCTCCACGGGCTCGGAATGGGAGTGAGACTTTGCGAACGGCCTCCATGGGCCCAAAATAGGCCACGGGCGCAGCCGCGCCCAAAAATAACCGCCCGAAGGCCGGGGCGCCAAGTTCGTCCAGCGGAAAAAGGCAACAAAAATGGGTGGGCTATAGCCTTGGGGGGTGCGGCTTGCCAAGTTCGTCCGTCGGACTCGGAATGGGGCGAGACTTTGCAAGTGGCCTCCGTGTACCAAAAATAGGCCGCGGTCACAACCGCGCCCAAAAATAACCGCCCGAAGGCCGGGGCGCCAAGTTCGTCCAGCGGAAAAAGGCCACAAAAACGGGTGGGCTATAGCCTTGTGTGGTGGGGCTGGCCAAGTTCCTCCACGGACTCGGAATGGGAGTGAGACTTTGCGAACGGCCTCCATGGGCCCAAAATAGGCCGCGGGCGCTGCCGCGCCCAAAAATAACCGCCCGAAGGCCGGGGCGCCAAGTTCGTCCAGCGGAAAAAGGCAACAAAAATGGGTGGGCTATAGCCTTGGGGGGTGGGGCGGGCAAAGTTCGCCCGCCGGACTCGGAATGGGACGAGACTTTGCAAGCGGCCTCCGTGTGCGAAAAATAGGCCGCGGACACAGCCGCGCCCAAAAGTAACTGCACGAAGGCCGGGACGCCAAGTTCGTCCAGCGGAAAAAGGCAACAAAAATGGGTGGGCTATAGCCTTGGGGGGTGGGGCGGGCCAAGTTCGTCCGCCGGACTCGGAATGGGACGAGACTTTGCGAGTGGCCTCCGTGTGCGAAAAATAGGCCGCGGGCACAGCCGCGCCCAAAAGTAACCTCACGAAGGCCGGGACGCCAAGTTCGTCCAGCGGAAAAAGACCACAAAAACGGATGGGCTATAGCCTTGGGGGGTGGGGCTGGCCAAGTTCGTCCGCCGGCCTCGGAATGGGGCGAGAATTTGTGAGCGGCCTCCGTGTGTGAAAAATAGGCCGCGGGTACAGCCGTGCCCTAAATTAACCACCCGAAGGTCAGGCCGCCAAGTTCATCCAGTGGAAAAAGGCCACAAAAACGGGTGCGCTATAGCCTTGAGGAGTGGGGCCGGCCAAGTTCGTCCGCTGGACTCGGAATGGAGCGAGACTTTGCGAACAGCCTCCGTGTGCCATAAATAGGCCGCGGGCCCAGCCGCGCCCAAAAATAACAGCCCGAACACCGGGGCGCCAAGTTCGTCCAGCGGAAAAAGGCCACAAAAACGGGTGGGCTATAGCCTTGGGGGGTGCGGCTGGCCAAGTTCGTCCGTCGGACTCAGAATGGGGCGAGACTTTGCAAGTGGCTTCTGTGTCCCAAAAATAGGCCGCGGTCACAACCGCGCCCAAAAATAACCGCCCGAAGGCCGGGGCGCCAAGTTCGTCCAGCGGAAAAAGGCCACAAAAACGGGTGGGCTATAGCCTTGTGTGGTGGGGCTGGCCAAGTTCCTCCACGGACTCGGAATGGGAGTGAGACTTTGCGAACGGCCTCCATGGGCCCAAAATAGGCCGCGGGCGCAGCCGCGCCCAAAATTAAACGCCCGAAGGCCGGGGCGCCAAGTTCGTTCAGCGGAAAAAGGCCACAAAAACGGGTGGGCTATAGCCTTGGGGGGTGGGGCTGGCCAAGTTCGTCCGCCGGACTCGGAATGGGGTGAGACTTTGCGAGCGGCCTCCATGTGCGAAAAATAGGCCGCGTACACAGCCGCACCCAAAAATAACCGCCCGAAGGTCGGGGGGCCAAGTTCGTCCAGCGGAAAAAGGCCACAAAAACGGGTGGGCTATAGCCTTGGGGGGTGGGGCTGGCCAAGTTCGTCCGCCGGACTCGGAATGGAGTGAGACTTTGCGAGCGTTCTCCGTGTGCCAAAAATAGGCCGCGGGCCCAGCCGCGTTCAAAAATAACTGCCCGAAGGTCGGGGCGCCAAGTTCATCCAGCGGAAAAAGGCCACAAAAACGGGTGGGCTATAGCCTTGGCGAGTGGGGCTGGCCAAGTCCGTCCGCCGGACTCGGAATGGAGCGAAACTTTGCGAGCGGCCTCCGTGTGCCAAAAATAGGCCGCGGAACCAGCCGCGCCAAAAAATAACCGCCCGAAGGCCGGGGCGCCAAGTTCGTCCTGCGGAAAAAGGCCACAAAAACGGGTGGGCTATAGCCTTGGGGGGTACGGCTGGCCAAGTTCGTCCGCCGGACTCGGAATGGGGCTAGATTTTGCAAGTGGCCGCCGTGTACCAAAAATAGGCCGCGGACACAACCGCGCCAAAAAATAACCGCCCGAAGGCCGAGGCGCCAAGTTCATCAAGCAGAAAAATGCCACAAAAACGGGTGGGCTATAGCCTTGGGGATGAGGCTACCCAAGTTCGTCCGCCGGACTCGAAATGGGTCGAGACATTGTGAGCATCCTCCGTGTGACAAAAATAGGACGCGGACACAGCCGCACCCAAAAATAACCGCCCGAAGGCCGGGCCGCCAAGTTCGTCCAGCGGAAAAATGCCACAAAAACGGGTGGGCTATAGCCTTGTGTGGTGGGGCTGGCCAAGTTCCTCCACGGACTCGGAATGGGAGTGAGACTTTGCGAACGGCCTCCATGGGCCCAAAATAGGCCGCGGGCGCAGCCGCGCCCAAAAATAACCGCCCGAAGGCCGGGGCGCCAAGTTCGTTCAGCGGAAAAAGGCCACAAAAACGGGTGGGCTATAGCCTTGGGGGGTGGGGCTGGCCAAGTTCGTCCGCCGGACTCGGAATGGGGTGAGACTTTGCGAGCGGCCTCCATGTGCGAAAAATCGGCCGCGTACACAGCCGCACCCAAAAATAACCGCCCGAAGGCCGGGGGGCCAAGTTCGTCCAGCGGAAAAAGGCCACAAAAACGGGTGGGCTATAGCCTTGGGGGGTGGGGCTGGCCAAGTTCGTCCGCCGGACTCGGAATGGAGTGAGACTTTGCGAGCGTTCTCCGTGTGCCAAAAATAGGCCGCGGGCCCAGCCGCGTTCAAAAATAACCGCCCGAAGGTCGGGGCGCCAAGTTCATCCAGCGGAAAAAGGCCACAAAAACGGGTGGGCTATAGCCTTGGCGAGTGGGGCTGGCCAAGTTCGTCCGCCGGACTCGGTATGGAGCGAAACTTTGCGAGCGGCCTCCGGGTGCCAAAAATAGGCCGCGGGACCAGCCGCGGCAAAAAATAACCGCCCGAAGGCCGGGGCGCCAAGTTCGTCCTGCGGAAAAAGGCCACAAAAACGGGTGGGCTATAGCCTTGGGGGGTGCGGCTGGCCAAGTTCGTCCGCCGGACTCGGAATGGGGCTAGATTTTGCAACTGGCCTCCATGTACCAAAAATAGGCCGCGGACACAACCGCGCCAAAAAATAACCGCCCAAAGGCCGAGGCGCCAAGTTCATCAAGCAGAAAAATGCCACAAAAACGGGTGGGCTATAGCCTTGGGGATGAGGCTACCCAAGTTCGTCCGCCGGACTCGAAATGGGTCGAGACATTGTGAGCATCCTCCGTGTGACCAAAATAGGACGCGGACACAGCCGCACACAAAAATAACCACCCGAAGGCCGGGGCGCCAAGTTCGTCCCGCGGAAAAAGGCCACAAAAACGGGTCGGCTATAGCCTTGGGGGGTGGGGCTGGCCAAGTTCGTCCGCCGGACTCAGAATGGGGCGTGACTTTGCGAGCGGCCGCCGTGTACCAAAAATAGGCCGCGGGCACAGTCGCGCCCAAAAATAACCGCCCGAAAGCCGGGGCGCCAAGTTCGTCCAACGGAAAAAGGCCACAAAAATGGGTGGGCTATAGCCTTGGGGGGTGGGGCTGGCCAAGTTCGTCCACCGGACTCGGAATGGGGCGAGACTTTGCAAGCGGCCTCCGTGTGCCAAAAATAGGCCGTGGGCACAGCCGCGCCCAAAAATAACCGCCCGAAGGCCGGGCCGCCAAGTTCGTCCAGCGGAAAAAGGCCACAAAAACGGGTGGGCTATAGCCTTGGGGGTTGGGGCAGGCCAAGTTCGTCTCCCGGACTCAGAATGGGGCGAGACTTTGCGAGCGGCCTCCGTGTGACAAAAATAGGCCTCAGGCACAGCCTCGCCAAACAATAACAGCCCGAAGGCCGGGGCGCCAAGTTCGTCCAGCGGAAAAAGGCCACAAAAACGGGTGGGCTACAGCCTTGGGGGGTGGGGCTGGCCAAGTTCGTCCGCCGGACTCGGAATGGGACGAGACTTTGCGAGCGGCGTCCGTGTGCCAAAAATAACCGCCCGAAGGCCGGGGCGCCAAGTTCGTCCAGCGGAAAAAAGCCACAAAAACGGGTGGGCTATAACCTTGGCGGGTGGGGCTGGCCAAGTTCGTCCGCCGGACTCGGAATGGGATGAGACTTTACGAGCGGCCTCCGTGAGCCAAAAATAGGCCGCGGGCACAGCCGCGCCCAAAAATAACCACCCGACGGCCGGGGCGCCAAGTTCATCCAGCGGAAAAATGCCACAAAAACGGGTGGGCTATAGCCTTGGGGGGTGGGGCTGGCCAAGTTCGTCCGCCGGACTCGGAACGGAACGAGACTTTGTAAGCGGCCTCTATGTGACAAAAATAGGCCGTGGGCACAGCCGTACCCAAAAATAACCGCCCGAAGGCCGGGGCGCCGAGTTCGTACAGCGGAAAAAAGACACAAAAACGGGTGGGCAATAGCCTTGGGGGGTGGGGCAGGACAAGTTCGTCCGCCGGACTCGGAATGGGATGAGACTTTATGAGCAGCCTCCGTGTGCCAAAAATAGGCCGCGGGCACAGCCGCACCATAAAATAACCACCCGAAGGCTGGGGCGCCAAGTTCATCCAGCGGAAAAAAGCCACAAAAACGGGTGGGCTATAGCCTTGGGGGGTGGGGCTGGCCAAGTTTGTCCGCCGGACTCGGAATGGGATGAGACTTTACGAGCGGCCTCCGTGTGCCAAAAATAGGCCACGGGAACAGCCGGGCCCAAAAATAACCGCCCGACGGCCGGGGCGCCAAGTTCGTCCAGCGGAAAAAGGCCACAAAAATGGGTGGGCTATAGCCTTGGGGGGCGGGGCTGGCCAAGTACGTCCGCCGGACTCGGAATGGGATGAGACTTTGCGAGCAGCATCCGTGAGCCAAAACTAGGCAGCGGGGACAGCCGCGCCCAAAAATAAACCCCCGAAAGCCGGGGCGCCAAGTTCGTCCAGCGGAAAAGGCCACAAAAACGGGTGGGCAACAGCCTCGGGGGGTGGGCTGGCCAAGTTCGTCCGCCGGACTCGGAATGGGACAAGACTTTGCGAGAGGCCTCCGTGTGCCAAAAATAACCACCCGAAGGCCAGGGCGCCAAATTCGTCCAACGGAAAAAGGACACAAAAATGGGTGGGCTATAGGCTTGGGGGGTGTGGCTGGCCAAGTTCATCCGCCGGACTCGGATTGAGACGAGACTTTGCGAGTAGCGTCCGTGTGCCAAAAATAGGCTACGGTCATAGCCGCGCCTAAAAATAACTGCCCGAACGCCGGGGCGCCAAGTTTGTCCAGCGGAGAAAGGCCACAAAAACGGGTGGGCTATAGCCTTGGGGGGTGGGGCCGGCCAAGTTCGTCCGCCGGACTCGGAATGGGATGAGACTTTGCGAGCAGCCTTCGTGTGCCAAAAATTGGCTGCGGGCGCAGCCGCACCCAAAAATGACCACCCGAAGGCCGGGGCGCCAAGTTCGTCCCACGGAAAAAGGCCACAAAAACGGGTGGGCTATAGCCTTGGGGGGTGGGGCTGGCCAAGTTCGTCCGCCGGACTCGGAATGGGGTGAGACTTTGCGAACGGCCTCCGCGTGCCAAAAATAGGCCGCGGGCACAGCCTTTCCAAAAAATAACCGCCCGAAGGCCGGGGCGCCAAGTTCGTCCAGCGGAAAAAGGCCACAAAAACGGGTGGGCTATAGCCTTGGGGGGTGGGGCTGGCGAAGTTCGTCCGCCGGACTCGGAATGGGGTGAGACTTTGCGAGGGGCCTACGTGTGCCAAAAATAGGGCGTGGGCACAGCCGCGCCTAAAAATAACCACCCGAACGTCGGGGCGCCAAGTTCGTCCAGCGGAAAAAGGCCACAAAAACGGGTGGGCAACAGCCTCGGGGGGTGGGCTGGCCAAGTTAGTCCGCCGGACTCGGAATGGAACGAGACTTTGCGAGAGGCCTCCGTGTGCCAAAAATAACCACCCGAAGGCCAGGGCGCCAAATTCGTGCAACGGAAAAAGGACACAAAAATGGATGGGCTATAGCCTTGGGGGGTGTGGCTGGCCAAGTTCATCCGCCGGACTCGGAATGGGACGAGACTTTGCGAGCAGCGTCCGTGTGCCAAAAATAGGCTACGGTCACAGCCGCGCCTAAAAATAACTGCCCGAACACCGGGGCAACAAGTTTGTCCAGCGGAGAAAGGCCACAAAAATGGGTGGGCTATAGCCTTGGGGGGTGGGGCCGGCCAAGTTCGTCCGCCGGACTTGGAATGGGATGAGACTTTGCGAGCAGCCTTCGTGAGCCAAAAATAGGATGCGGGCGCAGCCGCACCCAAAAATAGGCCGCGGGCACAGCCGCGCCCAAAAATAACCACCCGACGGCCGGGGCGCCAAGTTCATCCAGCGGAAAAATGCCACAAAAACGGGTGGGCTATAGCCTTGGGGGGTGGGGCTGGCCAAGTTCGTCCGCCGGACTCGGAACGGAACGAGACTTTGTAAGCGGCCTCTATGTGACAAAAATAGGCCGTGGGCACAGCCGTACCCAAAAATAACCGCCCGAAGGCCGGGGCGCCGAGTTCGTACAGCGGAAAAAAGACACAAAAACGGGTGGGCAATAGCCTTGGGGGGTGGGGCAGGACAAGTTCGTCCGCCGGACTCGGAATGGGATGAGACTTTATGAGCAGCCTCCGTGTGCCAAAAATAGGCCGCGGGCACAGCCGCACCATAAAATAACCACCCGAAGGCTGGGGCGCCAAGTTCATCCAGCGGAAAAAAGCCACAAAAACGGGTGGGCAACAGCCTCGGGGGGTGGGCTGGCCAAGTTCGTCCGCCGGACTCGGAATGGGACAAGACTTTGCGAGAGGCCTCCGTGTGCCAAAAATAACCACCCGAAGGCCAGGGCGCCAAATTCGTCCAACGGAAAAAGGACACAAAAATGGGTGGGCTATAGGCTTGGGGGGTGTGGCTGGCCAAGTTCATCCGCCGGACTCGGATTGAGACGAGACTTTGCGAGTAGCGTCCGTGTGCCAAAAATAGGCTACGGTCATAGCCGCGCCTAAAAATAACTGCCCGAACGCCGGGGCGCCAAGTTTGTCCAGCGGAGAAAGGCCACAAAAACGGGTGGGCTATAGCCTTGGGGGGTGGGGCCGGCCAAGTTCGTCCGCCGGACTCGGAATGGGATGAGACTTTGCGAGCAGCCTTCGTGTGCCAAAAATTGGCTGCGGGCGCAGCCGCACCCAAAAATGACCACCCGAAGGCCGGGGCGCCAAGTTCGTCCCACGGAAAAAGGCCACAAAAACGGGTGGGCTATAGCCTTGGGGGGTGGGGCTGGCCAAGTTCGTCCGCCGGACTCGGAATGGGGTGAGACTTTGCGAACGGCCTCCGCGTGCCAAAAAT
Organism: Citrus x changshan-huyou; assembly: GCA_039657385.1. Classification (NCBI taxonomy): domain Eukaryota; kingdom Viridiplantae; phylum Streptophyta; class Magnoliopsida; order Sapindales; family Rutaceae; genus Citrus; species Citrus x changshan-huyou. The sequence continues at coordinate 1,381,280 of JBCGBO010000018.1, forward strand.
AGGCCGCGGGCACAGCCTTTCCAAAAAATAACCGCCCGAAGGCCGGGGCGCCAAGTTCGTCCAGCGGAAAAAGGCCACAAAAACGGGTGGGCTATAGCCTTGGGGGGTGGGGCTGGCGAAGTTCGTCCGCCGGACTCGGAATGGGGTGAGACTTTGCGAGGGGCCTACGTGTGCCAAAAATAGGGCGTGGGCACAGCCGCGCCTAAAAATAACCACCCGAACGTCGGGGCGCCAAGTTCGTCCAGCGGAAAAAGGCCACAAAAACGGGTGGGCAACAGCCTCGGGGGGTGGGCTGGCCAAGTTAGTCCGCCGGACTCGGAATGGAACGAGACTTTGCGAGAGGCCTCCGTGTGCCAAAAATAACCACCCGAAGGCCAGGGCGCCAAATTCGTGCAACGGAAAAAGGACACAAAAATGGATGGGCTATAGCCTTGGGGGGTGTGGCTGGCCAAGTTCATCCGCCGGACTCGGAATGGGACGAGCCTTTGCGAGCAGCGTCCGTGTGCCAAAAATAGGCTACGGTCACAGCCGCGCCTAAAAATAACTGCCCGAACACCGGGGCAACAAGTTTGTCCAGCGGAGAAAGGCCACAAAAATGGGTGGGCTATAGCCTTGGGGGGTGGGGCCGGCCAAGTTCGTCCGCCGGACTTGGAATGGGATGAGACTTTGCGAGCAGCCTTCGTGAGCCAAAAATAGGATGCGGGCGCAGCCGCACCCAAAAATGACCACCCGAAGGCCGCGGCGCCAAGTTCGTCCAGCGGAAAAAGGCCACAAAAACGGGTGGGCTATAGCCTTGGGGGGTGGGGCTGGCCAAGTTCGTCCGGCGGACTCGGAATGGGGCGAGACTTTGCGAGCGGCCTCCGTGTGCCAAAAATAGGCCGTGGGCACAGCCGCGCCCAAAAATAACCGCCCGAAGGCCGGGCCGCCAAGTTCGTCCAGCGGAAAAAGGCCACAAAAACGGGTGGGCTATAGCCTTGGGGGTTGGGGCAGGCCAAGTTCGTCCCCGGGACTCAGAATGGGGCGAGACTTTTCGAGCGGCCTCCGTGTGACAAAAATAGGCCTCAGGCACAGCCTCGTCAAACAATAACAGCCCGAAGGCCGGGGCGCCAAGTTCGTCCAGCGGAAAAAGGCCACAAAAACGGGTGGGCTACAGCCTTGGGGGGTGGGGCTGGCCAAGTTCGTCCGCCGGACTCGGAATGGGACGAGACTTTGCGAGCGGCGTCCGTGTGCCAAAAATAACCGCCCGAAGGCCGGGGCGCCAAGTTCGTCCAGCGGAAAAAAGCCACAAAAACGGGTGGGCTATAACCTTGGCGGGTGGGGCTGGCCAAGTTCGTCCGCCGGACTCGGAATGGGATGAGACTTTACGAGCGTCCTCCGTGAGCCAAAAATAGGCCGCGGGCACAGCCGCGCCCAAAAATAACCACCCGACGGCCGGGGCGCCAAGTTCATCCAGCGGAAAAATGCAACAAAAACGGGTGGGCTATAGCCTTGGGGGGTGGGGCTGGCCAAGTTCGTCCGCCGGACTCGGAATGGAACGAGACTTTGTAAGCGGCCTCTATGTGACAAAAATAGGCCGTGGGCACAGCCGCACCCAAAAATAACCGCCCGAAGGCCGGGGCGCCGAGTTCGTACAGCGGAAAAAAGACACAAAAACGGGTGGGCAATAGCCTTGGGGGGTGGGGCAGGACAAGTTCGTCCGCCGGACTCGGAATGGGATGAGACTTTATGAGCAGCCTCCGTGTGCCAAAAATAGGCCGCGGGCACAGCCGCACCATAAAATAACCACCCGAAGGCCGGGGCGCCAAGTTCATCCAGCGGAAAAAAGCCACAAAAACGGGTGGGCTATAGCCTTGGGGGGTGGGGCTGGCCAAGTTTGTCCGCCGGACTCGGAATGGGATGAGACTTTACGAGCGGCCTCCGTGTGCCAAAAATAGGCCACGGGAACAGCCGGGCCCAAAAATAACCGCCCGACGGCCGGGGCGCCAAGTTCGTCCAGCTGAAAAAGGCCACAAAAATGGGTGGGCTATAGCCTTAGGGGGTGGGGCTGGCCAAGTTCGTCTGCCGGGCTCGGAATGGGGCGAGACTTTGCGAGCGGCCTCCATGTACTAAATATAGGCCGCGGGCACAGCCGCGCCATAACGTAACCACCCGAAGGCCGGGGCGCCAAGTTCGTCCAGCGGAAAATGGCCACAAAAACGGGTGGGCTACAGCCTCGGGGGGTGGGCTGGCCAAGTTCGTCCGCCGGTCTCGGAATGGGATGAGACTTTACGAGCGGCCTCTGTGTGCCAAAAATAACGACCCGAAAGCCGGGGCGCCAAATTCGTCCAACGGAAAAAGGACACAAAAATGGGTGGGCTATAGCCTTGGGGGGCGGAGCTGGCCAAGTACGTCCGCCGGACTCGGAATGGGATGAGACTTTGCGAGCAGCATACGTGAGCCAAAAATAGGCAGCGGGGACAGCCGCGCCCAAAAATAAACCCCCGAAAGCCGGGGCGCCAAGTTCGTCCAGCGGAAAAGGCCACAAAAACGGGTGGGCAACAGCCTCGGGGGGTGGGCTGGCCAAGTTCGTCCGCCGGACTCGGAATGGGACAAGACTTTGCGAGAGGCCTCCGTGTGCCAAAAATAACCACCCGAACGCCAGGGCGCCAAATTCGTCCAACGGAAAAAGGACACAAAAATGGGTGGGCTATAGCCTTGGGGGGTGTGGCTGGCCAAGTTCATCCGCCGGACTCGGAATGGGACGAGACTTTGCGAGTAGCGTCCGTGTACCAAAAATAGGCTACGGTCACAGCTGCACCTAAAAATAACTGCCCGAACGCTGGGGCAACAAGTTTGTCCAGCGGAGAAAGGCCACAAAAACGGGTGGGCTATAGCCTTGGGGGGTGGGGCCGGCCAAGTTCGTCCGCCGGACTTGGAATGGGATGAGACTTTGTGAGCAGCCTTCGTGAGCCAAAAATAGGCTGCGGGCGCAGCCGCACCCAAAAATGACCACCCGAAGGCCGCGGCGCCAAGTTCGTCCAGCGGAAAAAGGCCACAAAAACGGGTGGGTTATAGCCTTGGGGGGTGGGGCTGGCCAAGTTCGTCCGGCGGACTCGGAATGGGGCGAGACTTTGCGAGCGGCCTCCGTGTGCCAAAAATAGGCCGCAGGCACAACTGCGCCCGAAAATAACTGATCGAAGGCCGGGGCGCCAGTTTCGTCCAGCGGAAAAAGGCCACGAAAACGGGTGGGCTATAGCCTTGGGGGGTGGGGCTGGCCAAGTTCGTCAACCGGACTCGGAATGGGGCGAGACTTTGCGAGCGGCCTCTGTGTGCCAAAAATAGGCCGCGGACACAACCGCGCCCAAAAATAACGGCCCGAAGGCCGGGGCGCCAGGTTCGTCCAGCGGAAAAAGGCCACAAAAACGGGTGGGCTATAGCCTTGGGGGGTGGGGCTGGCGAAGTTCGTCCGCCGGACTCGGAAAGGGGTGAGACTTCGTGAATGGCCTCCGTGTGCCAAAAAAGGGCCGTGGACACAACCGCGCCCAAAAAATAACCGCCCGAAGGCCGGGGCGACAAGTTCGTCCAGCGGAAAAAGGCCACTAAAACGGGTGGGCTATAGCCTTGTTGGGTGGGGCTGGCCAAGTTCGTCCGCCCGCCTCAGAATGGAACAAGAGTTTGCGAGCGGCCTCCGTGTGCCAAAAATAGGCCGCGGGCACAGCCGCGCCCAAAAATAACCGCCCGAAGGCCATGGCGCCAAGTTCGTCCAGCGGAAAAAGACCACAAAAACGGGTAGGCTATAGCATTGGGGGGTGGGGCTGGCCAAGTTCGTCCGCCGGACTCAGAATGGAACAAGAGTTTGTGAGCGGCCTCCGTGTACCAAAAATAGGCCGCGGGCACAGCCGTGCCCAAAAATAACCTCCCGAAGGCCGGGGCGCCAAGTTCGTCCAGCGGAAAAAGGCCACAAAAACGGGTAGGCTATAGCCTTGGGGGGTGGGGCTGGCCAAGTTCATCCGCCCGCCTCAGAATGGAACAAGAGTTTGCGAGCGGCCTCCGTGTGCCAAAAATAGGCCGCGGGCACAGCCGCGCCCAAAAATAACCGCCCGAAGGCCATGGCGCCAAGTTTGTCCAGCGGAAAAAGGCCACAAAAACGGGTGGGCTATACCCTCGGGTGGTGGGGCTGGCCAAGTTCGTCCGCCGGACTCGGAATGGGGCGGGACTTTGCGGCTGGCCTCCGTGTTCTAAAAATAGGCCGCGGGCATAGCCGCGCCCAAAAATAACCTCCCGAATGCCGGGGCGCCAAGTTCGTCCAGCGGAAAAAGACCACAAATACGGCTTGGCTATAGCCTTGGGGGGTGGGGCTGGCCAAGGTCGTCCGCCGGACTCGGAATGGGGCGAAACTTGGTGAACGGCCTCCATGTACCAAAAATAGGCCGCGGGTGCAGCCGCGCCAAAAAATAATTGCCCGAAGGCCGGGGCGCCAAGTTCGTCCAGCGGAAAAAGGCCACTAAAACGGGTGGGATATAGCCTTGGGGGATGGGGCTGGCCAAGTTCGTCCGCCGGACTCGGAATGGGCCGAGACTTTGGGATCGGCCTCCGTGTGCCAAAAATAGGCCGCGGGCACAGCCGTGCCAAAAAATAACCACCCGAAGGCCGGGGCGCCAAGTTCGTCCAGCGGAAAAAGGCCACAAAAATGGGTGGGCTATAGCCTAGGGGGGTGGGGCTTGCCAAGTTCGTCCGCCGTACTCGGAAGGGGACGAGACTTTGCGAACGGCCTCCGTGTGCCAAAAATAGGCCGCGGACACAGCCGCGCCCAAAAATAACCGACCGAAGGCCGGGTCGCCAAGTTCGACCGGCGGAAAAAGGCCACAAAAATGGGTGGTCTCTAGCCTTGGGGTATGTGGCGGGCCAATTTCGTCCGCCGGACTCGTTATGGGATGAGTCTTTGAGAGCGGCCTCTGTGTGCCAAAAATAGGCCGCGGGCACAGCCGCGCCCAAAAATAACCGCCCGAACGCCGGGGCGCCAAGTACGTTCAGCGGAAAAAGGCCACAAAAACGGGTTGGCTATAGCCTTGGGGGGTGGGGCTGGCCAAGTTCGTCTGCCGGACTCGGAATGGGACTTGGCTTTGCGAGCGGCCTCCGTGTGCCAAAAATAGGCCGCGGGCACAGCCGCGCCCAAAAATAACTGCCTGAAGGACGGGGCGCCAAGTTCGTCCAGCGGAAAAAGGCGACAAAAACGGGTGGGCTATAGCCTTTGGGGGTGGGGCGGGCCAAGTTCGTCCGCCGGACTCGGAATCGGGCGAGACTTTGCGAGCAGCCTCCGTGTGCCAAAAATTGGCCGGGGGCACAGCCGCACACAAAAATAACTGCCCGAAGGCCGGGGCGCCAAGTTCGTCCAGCGGAAAAAGGCCATAAAAACGGGTGGGTTATAGCCTTGGGGGGTGGGGCTGGCCAAGTTCGTCCGCCGGACTCGGAATGGGGCGAGACTTTGCGAGAAACCTCCGTGTGTGAAAATTAGGCCGGGGGCAAAGCCGCGCCCAAAAATAACTGCCCAGAGGCTGGGGCGCCAAATTCGTCCAGCGGAAAAAGGCCACGAAAATGGGTGGGCTATAGGCTTCCGGGGTGGGGCTGGCAGAGTTCGTCCGCCGGGTTCGGAATGGGGGGAGACTTTGCGACCGCCTCCGTGTGCCAAAAATAGGCCGCGGGCACAGCCGCGCCAAAGCATAACCGCCCGAAGGCCGGGGCGCGAAGTTCGTCCGGCGGAAAAAGGCCATAAAAACGGGTGGGCTATAGCCTTGGGGGTTGGGGCAGGCCAAGTTCGTCCGCCGGACTCGGAATGGGACGGGACTTTGCGAGCGGCCTCCGTGTGCCACAAATAGGCCGCTGGCTTAGCCGCGCCAAAAAATCACTGCCCGAAGGCCGGGGCGCCAAGTTCGTCCAGCGGAAAAAGGCCACAAAAACGGGTATGCTATAGCCTTGGGGGGTGGGGCGGGCCAAGTTCGTCCGCCGGACTTGGAATGGGACGAGACTTTGCGAGCGGCCTCCGTGTGCCAAAAATAGGCCGTGGGCACAGCCGTACCAAAACATAACCACCCGAAAGCCGGGGCGCCAAGTTCGTCCAGCGGAAAAAGGGCACAAAAACGGGTGGGCTATAGCCTTGGGGGGTGGGGAAGGCCAAGTTCGTCCGCCGGACTCGGAATGGGACGAGACTTTACGAGCGGCCTCCGTGTGCCACAAATAGGCCGCGGACACAGCAGCGCCAAAAAATCACTGCCCGTAGGCCGGGGCGCAAGTTCGTCCAGCGGAAAAAGGCCACAAAAACGGGTGGGCTATAGCCTTGGGGGGTGGGGCGGGCCAAGTTCGTCTGCCGGACTCGGAATGGGGCGAGACTTTGCGAGCGGCCTCCGTGCGCCAAAACTAGGCAGCGGGAGCTGCCGGGCCCAAAAATAACAGCCCAAATGCCTGGGTGCCAAGTTCGTCCAGCGGAATAGGGCCACAAAAATGGGTGGGCTATAGCCTTGGGGGGTGGGGCTGGCCAAGTTCGTCCGCCGGACTTGGAAGGGGGCGAGACTTTGCGAGTGGCCTCCGTGTGCCAAAAATAGGCCGCGGACACAGCCGCGCGCCAAAATAACCGCCCGAAGGCCGGGGCGCCAGGTTCGTCTAGCGGAAAAAGGCCACAAAAACGGGTGGGCTACAGCCTTGGGTGGTGGGGCTGGCCAAGTTCGTCCGCCGGGCTCGGAATGGGGCGAGACTTTGCGAGCGGCCTCCGTGTGTCAAAAATAGGCCGCGGGCCCAGCCGCGTCCAAAAATAACCACCCGAAGGCCGGGGCGCCGAGTTCGTCCAGCGAAAAAGGCCCCAAAAACGGGTGGGCTATAGCCTTGGGGGATGGGGCAGGCCAAGTTCGTCCGCCGCACTTGGAATGGGACGAGACTTTGCGAGCGGCCTCCGTACGCAAAAAATAGGCCGAGGGCAGAGCTGCGCCCAAAAATAACCACCCGAAGGCCGGGGCGCCAAGTTCGTCCTGCGGAAAGAGGCCACAAAAATGGGTGGGCTATAGCCTTGGGGGTGGGGCGGGCCAAGTTCGTCCGCCGGACTTGGAATGGGACGAGACTTTGCGAGCGGCCTCTGTGTGCCACAAATAGGCCGCGGGCACAGCCGCGCCAAAAAATCACTGCCCGAAGGCCGGGGCGCCAAGTTCGTCCAGCGGAAAAAAGCCACAAAAACGGGTGGGATATAGCCTTGGGGGGTGGGGCAGGCCAAGTTCATCCGCCGGAGTCAGAATGGGATGAGGCTTTGCGAGCGGCCTCGGTGTGCCACAAATAGGCCGCTGGCACAGCCGCGCCAAAAAATGACTGCCCGAAGGACGGGGCACCAAGTTCTTCCAGCGGAAAAAGGCCACAAAAACGGGTGGGCTATAGCCTTGGGGGGTGGGGCGGGCCAAGTTCGTCCGCCCGACTTGGAATGGGGTGAGACTTTGCGAGCGGCCTCTGTGCGCCAAAAATAGGCAGCGGTCGCAGCCGGGCCCAAAAATAACCGCCCGAATGCCTGGGCGCCAAGTTAGTCCAGCAGAAAAAGGCCACAAAAACGGGTGGGCTAATGGCTTGGGGGGTGGGGCGGGCCAAGTTCGTCCGCCGCACTTGGAATGCGACGAGACCTTGTGAGCGGCCTCCGTACGCAAAAAATAGGCCGCGGCCACAGCCACGCCCAAAAATAGCCACCCGAAGGCCGGGGCGCCAAGTTCGTCCAGCGGAAAAAGGCCACAAAAATGGGTCGGCTATAGCCTTGGGGGTCGGGCTGTCCAAGTTCGTCCGCCGGGCTCGGAATGGGGCGAGACTTTGCGAGCGGCATCCGTGTGCCAAAAATAGGCCGCGGTCACAGCTGCACCCAAAAATAACCGCACGAAGGACGGGGCGCCGAGTTCGTCCTGTGGAAAAAGGCCACAAGAACAGGTGGGCTATAGCCTTGGGGGATGGGGCTGGCCAAGTTCGTCCGCCGGAATCGGAATAGGGTGAGACTTTGCGAGCGGCCTCCGTGTGCCAAAAATAGGCCGCAGGCACAGCCGCGCCAAAAAATAACGGCCCGAACGCCCGGGCGCCAAGTTCGTCCAGCGGAAAAAGGCCACAAAAACGGGTGGGCTATAGCCTTGGGGGGTGGGGCTGGCCATGTTCGTCCGCCGGACTCGGTATGGGACAAGACTTTGCGAGTGGCCTCCGTGTGCCAAAAATAGGCCGCGGTCACAGCTGCACCCAAAAATAACCGCACGAAGGCCGGGGCGCCGAGTTCGTCCAGTGGAAAAAGGCCACAAGAACAGGTGGGCTATAGCCTTGGGGGATGGGGCTGGCCAAGTTCGTCCGCCGGACTCGGAATGGGACGAGACCTTGCGGGCGGCTTCCGTGTTCCAAAAATAGGCCATGGGCACAGCCGCTCCAAAAAATAACCGCCCGATGGCCGGGGCGCCAAGTTCGTCCTGCGGAAAAAGGCCACAAAAGCGGGTGGGCTACAGCCTTGGGGGGTGGGGCTGGCCAAGTTCGTCCGCCGGACTTGGATTGGGACGAGGCTTTATGAGCGGCCTGCGTGTGCCAAAAATAGGCCGCGAGCACAGCCGCGCCCAAAAATAACCGCCCGAAGGCCGGGACGCCAAGTTCATCCAGCGGAAAAAGCCCACAAAAACGGGTGGGCTATAGTCTTGGGGGGTGGCGCTAGCCAAGTTCGTCCGCCGGACCTGGAATGGGACGAGACTTTGCGAGTGGCTTCCGTGTTTAAAAAATAGGCCGTGGGCACAGCCGCTCCAAAAAATAACCGCCCGATGGCCGGGGCGCCAAGTTCGTCCTGCTGAAAAAGGCCACAAAAACGGGTGGGCTATAGCCTTGGGGGCTGGGGCTGGCCAAGTTCGTCCGCCGGACTTGGAATGGGACGAGGCTTTGCGAGCGGCCTGCGTTTGCCAAAAATAGGCCGCAGGCACAGCCGCGACCAAAAATAACCCCCCGAAGGCCGGGGCGCCATGTTCGTCCAGCGGAAAATGGCCACAAAAACGGGTGGGCTATTGCCTTTGGGGTTGGGGCTGGCCAAGTTCATCCGCCGGACTCGGAATAGGGTGAGACTTTGCGACCGGCCTCCGTGTGTCAAAAATAGGCAGCGGGCACAGCCGCGCCCAAAAATAACCGCCCGAAGGCCGGGACGCCAAGTTCGTCCAGCGGAAAAAGGCCACAAAAACGGGTGGGCTATAGTCTTGGGGGGTGGCGCTAGCCAAGTTCGTCCGCCGGACCTGGAATGGGACGAGACTTTGCGAGTGGCTTCCGTGTTAAAAAAATAGGCCGTGGGCACAGCCGCTCCAAAAAATAACCGCCCGATGGCCGGGGCGCCAAGTTCGTCCTGCTGAAAAAGGCCACAAAAACGGGTGGGCTATAGCCTTGGGGGCTGGGGCTGGCCAAGTTCGTCCGCCGGACTTGGAATGGGACGAGGCTTTGCGAGCGGCCTGCGTTTGCCAAAAATAGGCCGCAGGCACAGCCGCGACCAAAAATAACCCCCCGAAGGCCGGGGCGCCATGTTCGTCCAGCGGAAAAAGGCCACAAAAACGGGTGGGCTATTGCCTTTGGGGTTGTGGCTGGCCAAGTTCGTCCGCCGGACTCGGAATGGGGTGAGACTTTGCGACCGGCCTCCGTGTGATAAAAATAGGCCGCGGGCACAGCCGCGCCCAAAAATTACCATCCCGAAGGCCGGGGCGCCAAGTTCGTCCAGCGGAAAAAGGCCACAAAAACGGGTGGGCTATAGTCTTGGCGGGTGGGGCTGGCCATGTTCGTCCGCCGGACCTGGAATGGGACGAGACTTTGCGAGTGGCCTCCGTGTGCCAAAAATAGGCCGCGGTCACAGCTGCACCCAAAAATAACCGCACAAAGGCCGGGGCGCCGAGTTCGTCCAGCGGAAAAAGGCCACAAAAACGGGTGGGCTATAGTCTGGGGGGGTGGGGCTGGCCATGTTCGTCCGCCAGACCTGGAATGGGATGAGACTTTGCGAGTGGCCTCCGTGTGCCAAAAATAGGCCGCGGTCACAGCTGCACCCAAAAATAACCGCACGAAGGCCGGGGCGCCGATTTCGTCCGGCGGAAAAAGGCCACAAGAACAGGTGGGCTATAGCCTTGGGGGATGGGGCTGGCCAAGTTCGTCTGCCGGACTCGGAATGGGATGAGACCTTGCGAGCGGCTTCCGTGTTCCAAAAATAGGCCGTGGGCACAGCCGCTCCAAAAAATAACCGCCCGATGGCCGGGCCGCCAAGTTCGTCCTGCGGAAAAAGGCCACAAAAACGGGTGGGCTATAGCCTTGGGGGGTGGGGCTAGCGAAGTTTGTCCGCCGGACCTGGAATGGGACGAGACTTTGCGAGTGGCTTCCGTGATCAAAACATAGGCCGTGGGCACAGCCGCTCCACAAAATAACCGCCCGATGGCCGGCACGCCAAGTTCGTCCTGCGGAAAAAGGCCACAAAAACGGGTGGGCTATAGCCTTGGGGGGTGGGGCTGGCCAAGTTCGTCCGCCGGACTTGGAATGGGACGAGGCTTTACGAGCGGCCTGCGGGTGCAAAAATAGGCCGCGGGCACAGCCGCGACCAAAAATAACGCCCCGAAGGCCGGGGCACCATGTTCGTCCAGCGGAAAAAGGCCACAAAAACGGGTGGGCTATTGCCTTTGGGGTTGGGGCTGGCCAAGTTCGTCCGCTGGACTCGGAATGGGGTGAGACTTTGCGACCGGCCTCCGTGTGCCAAAAATAGGCCGCGGGCACAGCCGCGCCCAAAAATAACCGCCCGAAGGCTGGGGCGCCAAGTTCGTCCAGCGGAAAAAGGCCACAAAAACGGGTGGGCTATAGTCTTGGGGGGTGGGGCTGGCCATGTTCGTCCGCCGGACCCGGAATGGGACGAGACTTTGCGAGTGGCCTCTGTGTGCCAAAAATAGGCCGCGGGCACAGTTGCACCCAAAAATAACCGCCCGAAGGCCGGGGCGCCAAGTTCATCCAGCGGAAAAAGGCCACAAAAATGGGTGGGCTATAGCCTTGGGGGGTGGGGCTGGCCAAGTTCGTCCGCCGGACTTGGAATGGGACGAGGCTATGCGAGCGGCCTGCGGGTGCAAAAATAGGCCACGGGCACAGCCGCGACCAAAAATAACGCCCCGAAGGCCGGGGCGCCATGTTCGTCCAGCGGAAAAAGGCCACAAAAACGGGTGGGCTATTGCCTTTGGGGTTGGGGCTGGCCAAGTTCGTCCGCCGGACTCGGAATGGGGTGAGACTTTGCGACCAGCCTCCGTGTGCCAAAAATAGGCTGCGGGCACAGCCGCGTCCAAAAATAACCGCCCGAAGGCTGGGGCGCCAAGTTCGTCCTGCGGAAAAAGGCCACAAAAACGGGTGGGCTATAGTCTTGGGGGGTGGGGCTAGCGAAGTTCGTCCGCCGGACCTGGAATGGGACGAGACTTTGCGAGTGGCTTCCGTGATCAAAAATTAGGCCGTGGGCACAGCCGCTCCAAAAAATAACCGCCCGATGGCCGGGGCGCCAAGTTCATCCTGCGGAAAAAGGCCACAAAAACGGGTGGGCTATAGCCTTGGGGGGTGGGGCTGGCCAAGTTCGTCCGCCGGACTTGGAATGGGACGAGGATTTGCGAGCGGCCTGCGGGTGCAAAAATAGGCTGAGGGCACAGCCGCGACCAAAAATAATGCCCCGAAGGCCGGGGCGCCATGTTCGTCCAGCGGAAAAAGGCCACAAAAACGGGTGGGCTATAGCCTTGGGGGTGGGGCTGGCCAAGTTCGTCCGCCGGACTCGGAATTGGGCGAGACTTTGCGACCGGCCTCCGTGTGCCAAAAATAGGCCGCGGGGACAGCCGCGCCCAAAAATAACCGCCTGAAGGCCGGGGCGTCAAGTTCGTACCGCGGAAAAAGGCCACAAAAACGGTTGGGCTATAGCCTTGGGTGGTGGGGCTGGTCAAGTTCGTCCGCCGGACCTGGAATGGGACGAGACTTTGCGAACGGCCTCCGTGTGCCAAAAATAGGCCGCTGGCACAGCCGCGCCCAATAATAACTGCCCGAAGGCCGGGACGCCAAGTTCGACCAGCGGGAAAAGGCCACAAAAACGGTTGGGCTATAGCCTTGGGGGGTGGGGCTGGCCAAGTTCGTCCGCCGGACTCGGACTGGGACGAGACTTTGCGAGTGGCCTCTGTGGGTCAAAAATAGGCCGCGGTCACAGCTGCACCCAAAAATAACTGCACGAAGGCCGGGGCGCCGAGTTCGTCCAGCGGAAAAAGGCCACAAGAACAGGTGGGCTATAGCCTTGGGGGATGGGGCTGGCCAAGTTCGTCCGCCGGACTCGGAATGGGACGAGACTTTGCGAGCGGCCTCCGGGTGCCAAAAATAGGCTGCGGGCACAGCCGCGCCCAAAAATAACCGCCCGAAGGCCGGGGCGCCAAGTTCGTCCAGCGGAAAAAGGCCACAAAAACGGTTGGGCTATAGCCTTGGGGGGTGGGGCTGGCCAAGTTCGTCCGCCGGAATCGGACTGGGATGAGACTTTGCGAGTGGCCTCTGTGGGCCAAAAATAGGCTGTGGTCACAGCTGCACCCAAAAATAACCGCACGAAGGCCGGGGCGCCGAGTTCGTCCAGCGGAAAAAGGCCACAAGAATAGGTGGGCTATAGCCTTGGGGGATGGGGCTGGCCAAGTTCGTCCGCCGGACTCAGAATGGGACGAGACTTTGCGAGCGGCCTCTGGGTGCCAAAAATAGGCTGTGGACACAGACGCGCCCAAAAATAACCGCCCGAAGGCCGGGGCGCCAAGTTCGTCCAGCGGAAAAAGGCCACAAAAACGGGTGGGCTACAGCCTTGGGGGGTGGTGCTGGCCAAGTTTGTCCGCCGGACTTGGAATGGGACGAGGCTTTGCGAGTGGCGCGTGTGCCAAAAGTAGGCCGCGGGCACAGCCGCGCCCAAAAATAACCGACCGAAGGCCGGAGCACCACGTTCGTCCAGCGGAAAAAGGCCACAAAAACGGGTGGGCTATTGCCTTTAGGGTTGGGGCTGGCCAAGTTCGTCCGCCGGACTCGGAATTGGGCGAGACTTTGCGACCGGCCTCCGTGTGCCAAAAATAGGCCGCGGGCACAACCGCGCCCAAAAATAATCGCCCGAAGGCCGGGGCGCCAAATTCGTCCAGCGGAAAAAGGCCACAAAAACGGGTGGGCTATAGCCTTGGGGGGTGGGGCGGGCCAAGTTCGTCCTCCAGACTCGGAATGGGAGGAGACCTTGCGAGTGGCCTCCGTGCTCCAAAAAAAGGCCGCGCGGACAGCCGTTGCCAAAAATAACCGCCCGAAAGCCGGGGCGCCAAGTTCGTCCAGCGGAAAAAGGCCACAAAAATGGATGGGCTATAGCCTTGGGGGGTGGGGCTAGCCAAGTTCGTCTGCCGGACTCGGAATGGGGTGGGACTTTGCGGCGGGCCTCCGTGTTCTAAAAATAGGCCGCGGACACAGTGGGGCCCAAAAATAACCGCCCGAAGGCCAGGGCGCCAAGTTCGTCCAGCGGAAAAAGGCCACAAAAACGGTTGGGCTATAGCCTTGGGGGGTGGGGCTGGCCAAGTTCGTCCGCCGGAATCGGACTGGGACGAGACTTTGCGAGTGGCCTCTGTGGGCCAAAAATAGGCTGTGGTCACAGCTGCACCCAAAAATAACCGCACGAAGGCCGGGGCGCCGAGTTCGTCCAGCGGAAAAAGGCCACAAGAATAGGTGGGCTATAGCCTTGGGGGATGGGGCTGGCCAAGTTCGTCCGCCGGACTCAGAATGGGACGAGACTTTGCGAGCGGCCTCTGGGTGCCAAAAATAGGCTGTGGACACAGACGCGCCCAAAAATAACCGCCCGAAGGCCGTGGCGCCAAGTTCGTCCAGCGGAAAAAGGCCACAAAAACGGGTGGGCTACAGCCTTGGGGGGTGGTGCTGGCCAAGTTTGTCCGCCGGACTTGGAATGGGACGAGGCTTTGCGAGCGGCGCGTGTGCCAAAAGTAGGCCGCGGGCACAGCCGCGCCCAAAAATAACCGACCGAAGGCCGGAGCACCACGTTCGTCCAGCGGAAAAAGGCCACAAAAACGGGTGGGCTATTGCCTTTAGGGTTGGGGCTGGCCAAGTTCGTCCGCCGGACTCGGAATTGGGCGAGACTTTGCGACCGGCCTCCGTGTGCCAAAAATAGGCCGCGGGCACAACCGCGCCCAAAAATAATCGCCCGAAGGCCGGGGCGCCAAGTTCGTCCAGCGGAAAAAGGCCACAAAAACGGGTGGGCTATAGCCTTGGGGGGTGGGGCGGGCCAAGTTCGTCCTCCAGACTCGGAATGGGAGGAGACCTTGCGAGTGGCCTCCGTGCTCCAAAAAAAGGCCGCGCGGACAGCCGTTGCCAAAAATAACCGCCCGAACGCCGGGGCGCCAAGTTCGTCCAGTGGAAAAAGGCCACAAAAACGGGTGGGCTATTGCCTTCGGGGGTGGGGCTGGCCAAGTTCGTCCGCAGGACTCGGAATGGGGCGAGACTTTGCGAGCAGCCTCTGTGAGCCAAAAATAGGCCGCGGACACAGCCGCGTCCAAAAATAACCGCCCGAAAGCCGGGGCGCCAAGTTCGTCCAGCGGAAAAAGGCCACAAAAATGGATGGGCTATAGCCTTGGGGGGTGGGGCTAGCCAAGTTCGTCTGCCGGACTCGGAATGGGGTGGGACTTTGCGGCGGGCCTCCGTGTTCTAAAAATAGGCCGCGGACACAGCGGGGCCCAAAAATAACCGCCCGAAGGCCAGGGCGCCAAGTTCGTCGAGCGGAAAAAGGCCATAAAAACGGGTGGGCTATAGCCTTGGGGGGTGGGGCTGGCCAAGTTTGTCCGCCGGACTCGGAATGGGGCGAGACTTTGCGAGTGGACTCCGTGTGCCAAAAATAGGCTGCGGGCACAGCCGCACCCAAAAATAACAACCCTAAGGCCGGGGCGTCAAGTTCGTCCAGCGGAAAAAGGCCACAAAAACGCTTGGGCTATAGCTTTGGGGGGTGGGGCTGGCCAAGTTTGTCCGCCGGACTTGGAATGGGACGAGACTTTGCGAGCGGCATCCTGTGCCAAAAATAGGCCACGGGCACAGCCGCGCCCAAAAATAACCGCCCGAAGGCCGGGGCGCCAAGTTCGTCCAGCGGAAAAAGGCCACAAAAATGGATGGGCTATATCCTTGGGGGGTGGGGCTAGCCAAGTTTGTCCGCGGGACTCGGAATGGGGTGGGACTTTGCGGCTGGCCTCCGTGTTCTAAAAATAGGCCGCGGACACAGCGGGGCCCAAAAATAACCACCCGAAGGCCAGGGCGCCAAGTTCGTCCAGCGGAAAAAGACCACGAAAACGGGTGGGCCTTAGCCTTGGGGGGTGGAGCTGGCCAAGTTCGTCCGCCGGACTCGGAATGGGACGATACTTTGCGAGCGGCCTCCGTGTGCCAAAAATAGGCCGCGGGCACAGCTGCACCCAAAAATAACCGCCTGAAGGCCGGGGTGCCAAGTTCGTCCAGCGGAAAAAGGCCACAAAAAAAGGTGGGCTATAGCCTTGGGGGGTGGGGCTGGCCAAGTTCGTCCGCCGGACTCGGAATGGGATGAGACTTGGCGAGCGGCCTCCGTGTTCCAAAAATAGCCCGTGGGCACAGCCGCTCCCAAAAATCACCGCCCGAACGCCGGGGCACCAAGTTCGTCCAGCGGAAAAATGCCACAAAAACGGGTGGGCTATAGCCTTGGGGGGTGGGGCTGGCCAAGTTTGTCCGCCGGACTCGGAATGGGACAACACTTTGCGAGCGGCCTCCGTGTGCCCAAAATAGGCTGCGGGCACAGCCGCGCCAAAAAATAACCGCCTGAAGGCCGGTGCGCCAATTCGTCCACCGGAAAAAGGCCACAAAAACGGGTGGGCTATAGTCTTGGGGGGTGGGGCTGGCGAAGTTCGTCCGCCGGACTCGGAATGGGACGAGACTTTGCGAGCGGCCTCAGTGTACCCAAAATAGGCTGCGGGCACAGCCGCGTCAAAAAATAAGCGCCTGAAGGCCGGGGCGCCAAGTTCATCCAGCGGAAAAAGGCAACAAAAACGGGTGGTCTATAGCCTTGGTGGGTGGGGCTGGCCAAGTTCGTCCGCCGGACTCGGAATGGGATGAGACTTTACCAGCGGCCTCCGTTTGCCCAAAATAGGCTGCGGACACAGCCGCGCCCAAAAATAACCGCCCGAAGGCCGGGGCGCCAAGTTCGTCCAGCGGAAAAAGGCCACAAAAACGGGTGGGTTATAGCCTTGGGGGGTGGGGCTGGCCAAGTTCGTCCGCCGGACTTGGAATGAGACGAGACTTTGCGAACGGCCTCCGTGTGCCAAAAATAGCCAGCGGGACTGCCGTGCCCAAAAATAACCGCCCGAAGACTGGGGCGCCAAGTTCGTCTAGCGGAAAAAGGCCACAAAAACGGGTGGGCTATAGCCTTGGGGGGTGGTGCTGGCCAAGGTCGTCCGCCGGACTTGGAATGGCACGAGACTTTGCGAACGGCCTCCGTGTGCCAAAAATAGGCAGCGGTCACTGCCGTACCCAAAAATAACCGCCCGAAGCCCAGGGCGCCAAGTTCGTCCAGCGGAAAAAGGACACAAAAACGGGTGGCCTATAGCCTTGCGGGGTGGGGCTGGCCAAGTTCGTCAGCCGGACTTGGAATGGGACGAGACTTTGCGAGTGGCCTCCGTGTGCCAAAAATCGGCCGCCGGCACAGCCGCACCCAAAAATAAGCGCCCGAAGGCCGGGGCACCAAGTTCGTCCAGCGGAAAAAGGCCACAAAAACGGGTGGGCTATAGCCTTGGGGGGTGGGGCTGGCCAAGTTTGTCCGCCGGACTCGGAATGGGAAGCGACTGTGCGAGCGGCCTCCGTGTGCCAAAAATAGGCAGCGGGCATTGCTGTACCCAAAAATAACCGCCCGAAGGCCGGGGCGCCAAGTTCGTCCAGCGGAAAAAGGCCACAAAAACGGGTGGGCTATAGCCTTGGGGGGTGGGGCTGTCCAAGTTCGTCCGCCGGACTCGGAATGGGACGAGACTTTACCAGCGGCCTCCGTTTTCCCAAAATAGGCTGCGGACACAGCCGCGCCCAAAAATAACCACCCGAAGGCCGGGGCGCCAAGTTCGTCCAGCGGAAAAAGGCCACAAAAACGGGTGGGTTATAGCCTTGGGGGGTGGGGCTGGCCAAGTTTGTCCGCCGAACTCGGAATGGGAACGACTGTGCGAGCGGCCTCCATGTGCCAAAAATAGGCCGCGGGCACAGCCGCCCCAAAAATAACCGCCCGAAGGCCGTGGCTCCAAGTTTGTCCAGCGGAAAAAGGCAACAAAAACGGGTGGTCTATAGCCTTGGGGGGTGGGGCTGGCCAAGTTTGTCCGCCGCCCTCGGAATGGGACGAGACTTTGCGAACGGCCTCCGTGTGCCAAAAATAGGCAGCGGGCATTGCTGTACCCAAAAATAACTGCCCGAAGGCCGGGGCGCCAAGTTCGTCCAGCGGAAAAAGGCCACAAAAATGGGTGGGCTATAGCCTTGGGGGGTGGGGCTGGCCAAGTTCGTCCGCCGGACTCGGAATGGGAGGAGACTTTGCGAGCGAGCTCCGTGTGCCAAAAATAGGCCGCGGTCACAGCTGTACCCAAAAATAACCGCCCGAAGGCCGGGGCGCCGAGTTCGTCCAGCGGAAAAAGGCCACAAAAACAGGTGGGCTATAGCCTTGTGGGGTGGGGCTGGCCAAGTTCGTCCGCCGGACTCGGAATGGGTCGAGACTTTGCGAGTGACTTCCGTGTCCCAAAAATAGGCTGCGGCCACAGCCGCGTCCAAAACTAAGCGCCCGAAGGCCGGGGCGCCATGTTCGTCCAGCGGAAAAAAGCCACAAAAACGGGTGGGCTATAGCCTTGGGGGGTGGGGCTGGCCAAGGTCGTCCGCCGGACTTGGAATGGCACGAGACTTTGCGAAAGGCCTCCGTGTGCCAAAAATAGGCAGCGGTCACTGCCGTACCCAAAAATAACCGCCCGAAGCCCGGGGCGCCATGTTCGTCCAGCGGAAAAAGGCCACAAAAACGGGTGGAGCCTTGGGGGGTGGGGCTGGCCAATTTCATCCGCCGGACTTGGAATGGGACGAGACTTTGCGAGTGGCCTCCGTGTGCCGAAAATAGGCCGCCGGCACAGCCGCACCCAAAAATAAGTGCCCGAAGGCCGGGGCGCCAAGTTCGTCCAGCGGAAAAAGGCCACAAAAACGGGTGGGCTATAGCCTTGGGGGGTGGGGCTGGCCAAGTTTGTCCGCCAGACTCGAAATGGGAAGCGACTGTGCGAGCGGCCTCCGTGTGCCAAAAATAGGCCGCGGGCACAGCCGCCCCAAAAATAACCGCCCGAAGGCCGGGGCTCCAAGTTTGTCCAGCGGAAAAAGGCAACAAAAACGGGTGGTCTATAGCCTTGGTGGGTGGGGCTGGCCAAGTTTGTCCGCCGCCCTCGGAATGGGACGAGACTTTGCGAACGGCCTCCGTGTGCCAAAAAAAGGCAGCGGGCATTGCTGTACCCAAAAATAACCGCCCGAAGGCCGGGGCGCCAAGTTCGTCCAGCGGAAAAAGGCCACAAAAACGGGTGGGCTATAGCCTTGGGGGGTGGGGCTGGCCAAGTTCGTCCGCCGGACTCGGAATGGGTTGAGACTTTGCGAGCGGGTTCCGTGTGCCAAAAATAGGCCGCGGTCACAGCTGTACCCAAAAATAACCGCCCGAAGGCCGTGGCACCGAGTTCGTCCAGCGGAAAAAGGCCACAAAAACAGGTGGGCTATAGCCTTGGGGGGTGGGGCTGGCCAAGTTCGTCCGCCGGACTCGGAATGGGACGAGACTTTACCAGCGGCCTCCGTTTGCCCAAAATAGGCTGCGGACACAGCCGCGCCCAAAAATAACCGCCCGAAGGCCGGGGTGCCAAGTTCGTCCAGCGGAAAAAGGCCACAAAAACGGGTGGGTTATAGCCTTGGGGGGTGGGGCTGGCCAAGTTTGTCCGCCGGACTCGGAATGGGAAGCGACTGTGCGAACGGCCTCCGTGTGCCAAAAATAGGCCGCGGGCACAGCCGCCCCAAAAATAACCCCCCGAAGGCCGGGGCGCCGAGTTCGTCCAGCGGAAAAAGGCCACAAAAACAGGTGGGCTATAGCCTTGTGGGGTGGGGCTGGCCAAGTTCGTCCGCCGGACTCGGAATGGGTCGAGACTTTGCGAGTGACTTCCGTGTCCCAAAAATAGGCTGCGGGCACAGCCGCGTCCAAAACTAAGCGCCCAAAGGCCGGGGCACCATGTTCGTCCAGCGGAAAAAAGCCACAAAAACGGGTGGGCTATAGCCTTGGGGGGTGGGGCTGGCCAAGGTCGTCCGCCGGACTTGGAATGGCACGAGACTTTGCGAACGGCCTCCGTGTGCCAAAAATAGGCAGCGGTCACTGCTGTACCCAAAAATAACCGCCCGAAGCCCGGGGCGCCAAGTTCGTCCAGCGGAAAAAGGCCACAAAAACGGGTGGCCTATAGCCTTGGGGGGTGGGGCTGGCCAATTTCGTCCGCCGGACTTGGAATGGGACGAGACTCTGCGAGTGGCCTCCGTGTGCCGAAAATAGGCCGCCGGCACAGCCGCACCCAAAAATAAGTGCCCGAAGGCCGGGGCGCCAAGTTCGTCCAGCGGAAAAAGGCCACAAAAACGGGTGGGCTATAGCCTTGCGGGGTGGGGCTGGCCAAGTTCGTCCGCCGGACTCGGAATGGGACGAGACTTTACCAGCGGCCTCCGTTTGCCCAAAATAGGCTGCGGACACAGCCGCGCCCAAAAATAACCGCCCGAAGGCCGGGGTGCCAAGTTCGTCCAGCGGAAAAAGGCCACAAAAACGGGTGGGTTATAGCCTTGGGGGGTGGGGCTGGCCAAGTTTGTCCGCCGGACTCGGAATGGGAAGCGACTGTGCGAACGGACTCCGTGTGCCAAAAATAGGCCGCGGGCACAGCCATCCCAAAAATAACCGCCCGAAGGCCGGGGCGCCAAGTTCGTCCAGCGGAAAAAGGCCACAAAAACGGGTGGGTTATAGCCTTGGGGGGTGGGGCTGGCCAAGTTTGTCCGCCGCCCTCGGAATGGGACGAGAATTTGCGAACAGCCTCCGTGTGCCAAAAATAGGCAGCGGGCATTGCTGTACCCAAAAATAACCGCCCGAAGGCTGGGGCGCCAAGTTCGTCCAGCGGAAAAAGTCCACAAAAACGGGTGGGCTATAGCCTTGGGGGGTGGGGCTGGCCAAGTTCGTCCGCCGGACTCGGAATGGGACGAGGCTTTACCAGCGGCCTCCGTTTGCCCAAAATAGGCTGCGGACACAGCCGCGCCCAAAAATAACCGCCCGAAGGCCGGGGTGCCAAGTTCGTCCAGCGGAAAAAGGCCACAAAAACGGGTGGGTTATAGCCTTGGGGGGTGGGGCTGGCCAAGTTTGTCCGCCGGACTCGGAATGGGAAGCGACTGTGCGAACGGACTCCGTGTGCCAAAAATAGGCCGCGGGCACAGCCGCCCCCAAAATAACCCCCCGAAGGCCGGGGCTCCAAGTTTGTCCAGCGGAAAAAGGCAACAAAAACGGGTGGTCTATAGCCTTGGGGGGTGGGGCTGGCCAAGTTTGTCCGCCGGACTCGGAATGGGACGAGACTTTGCGAACGGCCTCCGTGTGCCAAAAATAGGCAGCGGGCACTGCCGTGCCCAAAAATAACCACCCGAAGGCCAGGGCGCCAAGTTCGTCTAGCGGAAAAAGGCCACAAAAACGGGTGGGCTATAGCCTTGGGGGGTGGGGCTGGCCAAGGTCGTCCGCCGGACTTGGAATGGCACGAGACTTTGCGAATGGCCTCCGTGTGCCAAAAATAGGCAGCGGTCATTGCCGTACCCAAAAATAACGGCCCGAAACCCGGGGTGCCAAGTTCGTCCAGCGGAAAAAGGACACAAAAACGGGTGGCCTATAGCCTTGGGGGGTGGGGCTGGCCAAGTTCGTCCGCCGGACTTGGAATGGGACGAGACTTTGCGAGTGGCCTCCGTGTACCAAAAATAGGCCGCCGGCACAGCCAAACCCAAAAATAAGCGCCCGAAGGCCGGGGCGCCAAGTTCGTCCAGCGGAAAAAGGCCACAAAAACGGGTGGGTTATAGCCTTGGGGGGTGGGGCTGGCCATGTTTGTCCGCCGGACTCGGAATGGGACGAGACTTTGCGAACGGCCTCCGTGTGCCAAAAATAGGCAGTGGGCATTGCTGTACCCAAAAATAACCGCCCGAAAGCCGGGGCGCCAAGTTCGTCCAGCGGAAAAAGGCCAAAAAAATGGGTGGTCTATAGCCTTGGGGGGTGGGGCTGGCCAAGTTCGTCCGCCGGACTTGGAATGGGACGAGACTTTACCAGCGGCCTCCGTTTGCCCAAAATAGGCTGCGGACACAGCCGCGCCCAAAAATAACCGCCCGAAGGCCGGGGCGCCAAGTTCGTCCAGCGGAAAAAGGCCACAAAAACGGGTGGGTTATAGCCTTGGGGGGTGGGACTGGCCAAGTTTGTCCGCCGGACTCGGAATGGGAAGCGACTGTGCGAACAGCCTCCGTGTGCCAAACTAGGCTGCGGGCACAGCCGCGCCAAAAAATAACCGCCCGAAGGCCGGTGCGCCAATTCGTCCAGCGGAAAAAGGCCACAAAAACGGGTGGGCTATAATCTTGGGGGGTGGGGCTGGCCAAGTTCGTCCGCCGGACTCGTAATGGGATGAGACTTTGTGAGCGGCCTCCGTGTGCCCAAAATAGGCTGCGGGCAAAACCGTGTCCAAAAATAAACGCCCGAAGGCCGGGGCGCCAAGTTCATCCAGCGGAAAAAGGCCAAAAAAACGGGTGGGCTATAGCCTTGGGGGGTGGGGCTGGCCAAGTTCGTCCGCCGGACTCGGAGTGGGGCGAGACTTTGCGAGCGGCCTCCGTGTGCCAAAAATATGCCCCGGATGCAGCCCCGCCCAAAAATAACCGCCCGAAGGCCGGGGCTCCAAGTTCGTCCAGTGGAAAAAGGCCACAAAAACAGGTGGGCCATAGCCTTGGGGGGTGGGGCTGGCCAAGTTCGTCCGCCGGACTCGGAATGGGGTGAGACTTTACGAGGGGGGTCTGTGTGCCAAAAATACACCGCGGACACAGCCGCGCCCAAAAATAACTGCCCGAAGGCCGGGGTACCAAGTTCGTCCAGCGGAAAAAGGCCACAAAAACGGGTGGGCCATAGCGTTGGGGGGTGGGGCTGGCCAAGTTCGTCCGCCACACTCGGAATGGGGCGAGACATTCTGAGCAGCCTCCCGCGCCCAAAAATAACCGCCCGAAGGCCGGGCGCCAAGTTCGCCCAGCGGAAAAAGGCCACAAAAACGGGTGGGCTATAATCTTGGGGGGTGGGGCTGGCCAAGTTCGTCCGCCGGACTCGTAATGGGATGAGACTTCGTGAGCGGCCCCCGTCTGCCCAAAATAGGCTGCGGGCAAAACCGTGTCCAAAAATAACCGCCCAAAGGCCGGGGCGCCAAGTTCATCCAGCGGAAAAAGACCACAAAAACGGGTGGGCTATAGCCTTGGGGGGTGGGGCTGGCCAAGTTCGTCCGCCGGACTCGGAATGGGACGAGAATTGGCGAGCGGCCTCCGTGTAACAAAAATATGCCCCGGGCACAGCCCCGCCCAAAAATAACCGCCCGAAGGCCGGGGTACCAAGTTCGTCCAGCGGAAAAAGGCCACAAAAACGGGTGGGCCATAGCGTTGGGGGGTGGGGCTGGCCAAGTTCGTCCGCCACACTCGGAATGGGGTGAGACTTTACGAGGGGGGTCTGTGTGCCAAAAATACACCGCGGACACAGCCGCGCCCAAAAATAACTGCCCGAAGGCCGGGGTACCAAGTTCGTCCAGCGGAAAAAGGCCACAAAAACGGGTGGGCCATAGCGTTGGGGGGTGGGGCTGGCCAAGTTCGTCCGCCACACTCGGAATGGGGCGAGACATTCTGAGCAGCCTCCCGCGCCCAAAAATAACCGCCCGAAGGCCGGGCGCCAAGTTCGCCCAGCGGAAAAATGACCAAAAAACGGGTGAACTATGGCCTTGGTGGGGGGCGCGGGCGAAGTTCGTCCGCTTGACTCGGAATGGGGCGAGACTTTGCGGGGTGCGTCCGTATGCCAAAAATAGGCCACGGGCACAGCCGCGCCCAAAAATAAGCACCCGAAGCTCGCAAAGCCAAAACCGCCCAGCGGACAAAAGGCCATAAAACGGGTGGACTATGGCCTTGGTGGGGGGCGCGGGCGAAGTTCGTCCGCCGGACTCGGAATGGGGTGAGACTTTGCGGGGCGCCTCCGTGTGCCAAAAATAGGCCACGGGCACAGCCGCGCCCAAAAATAAGCGCCCGAAGGTCGGGGTGCCAAAACCCCCCAGCGGAAAAATGGCCAAAAAACGGGTGGGCTATAGCCTTGGTGGGGGGCGCGGGCGAAGTTCATCCGCCGGACTCGGAATGGGGCGAGACTTTTCGGGGCACCTCCATGTGTCAAAAATAGGCCACGGGCACAGCCGCGCCCAAAAATAAGCGCCCGAAGCTCGAGGTGCCAAAACCCCCCAGCGGAAAAATGGCCAAAAAACGGGTGGGCTATAGCCTTGGGGGTGGGGCTGGCCAAGTTCGTCCGCCGGACTTGGAATGGGACGAGACTTTGCGAGCGGCCTCCATGTGCCAAAAATAGGCCGCGGGCACAGCCGCGCCCAAAAATAAGCACCCAAAGCTCGCAAAGCCAAAACCGCCCAGCGGACAAAAAGGCCATAAAACGGGTGGACTATGGCCTTGGTGGGGGGCGCGGGCGAAGTTCGTCCGCCGGACTCGGAATGGGGTGAGACTTTGCGGGTCACCTCCGTGTGCCAAAAATAGGCCATGGGCACAGCCGCACCCAAAAATAAGCTCCCGATGCTCGCCAAGCCAAAACCCCCCAGCGGAAAAATGGCCAAAAAATGGGTGGACTATGGCCTTGGTGGGGGGCACAGGCGAAGTTCGTCCGCCGAACTCGGAATGGGGCGAGACTTTGCGGGGCACCTACATGTGCCAAAAATAGGCCACTGGCACAGCCGCGCCCAAAAATAAGCGCCCGAAGGTCGGGGTGCCAAAACCCCCCAGCGGAAAAATGGCCAAAAAACGGGTGGGCTATAGCCTTGGTGGGGAGCGCGGGCGAAGTTCATCCGCCGGACTCGGAATGGGGCGAGACTTTGCGGGGCACCTCCATGTGTCAAAAATCTGCCACGGGCACAGCCGCGCCCAAAAATAAGCGCCCGAAGCTCGAGGTGCCAAAACCCCCCAGCGGAAAAATGGCCAAAAAACGGATGGGCTATAGCCTTGTGGGTGGGGCTGGCCAAGTTCGTCCGCCGGACTTGGAATGGGGCGGGACTTTGCGGCGCCCCTTCGTGTGCCAAAAATAGGCTATGGGCACAGCCGCGCCCAAAAATAAGCGCCCGAAGCTCCTTAAGCCAAAACCGCCCAGCAGGAAAATGGCCAAAAAACGGGTGGACTATGGCCTTGGTGGGGGGCGCTGGCGAAGTTCGTCCGCCGGGTTCGGAATGGGGCGAGACTTTGTGGGGAGCCTACGTGTGCCAAAAATTGGTCACGGGGATAGCCGCGCCCAAAAATAAGCGCCCGAAGGTCGGGGTGCCAAAACCCCCCAGCGGAAAAATGGCCAAAAAACGGGTGGGCTATAGCCTTGGTGGAGGGCGCGGGCGAAGTTCATCCGCCGGACTCGGAATGGGGCGAGACTTTGCAGGGCGCCTACATGTGCCAAAAATAGGCCACGGGCACAGCCGCGCCCAAAAATAAGCGCCCGAAGGTCGGGGTGCCAAAACCCCCCAGCGGAAAAATGGCCAAAAAACGGGTGGGCTATAGCCTTGGTGGGGGGCGCGGGCGAAGTTCATCCGCCGGACTCGGAATGGGGCGAGACTTTGCGGGGCACCTCCATGTGTCAAAAATAGGCCACGGGCACAGCCGCACCCAAAAATAAGCGCCCAAAGCTCGAGGTGCCAAAACCCCCCAGCGGAAAAATGGCCAAAAAACGGGTGGGCTATAGCCTTGGGGGTGGGGCTGGCCAAGTTCGTCCGCCGGACTTGGAATGGGGCGGGACTTTGCGGCGCCCCTTCGTGTGCCAAAAATAGGCTATGGGCACAGCCGCGCCCAAAAATAAGCGCCCGAAGCTCCTTAAGCCAAAACCGCCCAGCAGGAAAATGGCCAAAAAACGGGTGGACTATGGCCTTGGTGGGGGGCACTGGCGAAGTTCGTCCGCCGGGTTCGGAATGGGGCGAGACTTTGTGGGGAGCCTGCGTGTGCCAAAAATTGGTCACGGGCATAGCCGCGCCCAAAAATAAGCGCCCGAAGGTCGGGGTACCAAAAACCCCCCAGCGGAAAAATGCCCAAAAAACGGGTGGGCTATAGCCTTGGGGGGGGGGCACGGGCGAAGTTCATCCGCCGGACTTGGAATGGGGCGAGAATTTGCGGGGCGCCTTCGTGTGCCAAAAATAGGCCATGGGCACAGCCGTGCCCAAAAATAAGCGCCCAAAGCTCGCCAAGCCAAAACCCCCCAGCGGAAAAATGGCCAAAAAACGGGTGGACTATGGCCTTGGTGGGGGGCGCGGGCGAAGTTCGTCCGCCGGACTCGGAATGGGGCGAGACTTTGCAGGGTGCCTCTGTGTGCCAAAAATAGCCGCGGACACAGCCGCGCCCAAAAATAACTGCCCGAAGGCCGGGGTACCAAGTTCGTCCAGCGGAAAAAGGCCACAAAAACGGGTGGGCCATAGCGTTGGGGGGTGGGGCTGGCCAAGTTCGTCCGCCACACTCGGAATGGGGCGAGACATGCTGAGCAGCCTCCCGCGCCCAAAAATAACCGCCCGAAGGCCGGGCGCCATGTTCGCCCAGCGGAAAAATGACCAAAAAACGGGTGGACTATGGCCTTGCGGGGGGGGGGCGCGGGCGAAGTTCGTCCGCCGGACTCGGAATGGGGCAAGACTTTGCGGGTCGCCTCCGTGTGCCAAAAATAGGCAACGGGCACAGCCGCGCCCAAAAATAAGCTCCCGATGCCCGCCAAGCCAAAACCACCCAGCGGAAAAATGGCCAAAAAACGGGTCGACTATGGCCTTGGTGGGGGGCACGGGCGAAGTTCGTCCGCCGAACTCAGAATGGGGCGAGACTTTGCGGGGCGCCTCCATGTGCCAAAAATAGGCCACGGGCACAGCCGCGCCCAAAAATAAGCGCCCAAAGCTTGGGGTGCCAAAACCCCCCAGCGGAAAAATGGCCAAAAAACGGGTGGACTATGGCCTTGGTGGGGGGCGCGGGCGAAGTTCGTCCGCCGGAATTGGAATGGGGCAAGACTTTGCGGGGTGCCTCCGTGTGCCAAAAATAGGCCACGGGCACAGCCGCGCCCAAAAATAAGCGCCCGAAGATCCCCAAGCCAAAACCGCCCAGCGGAAAAATGGCCAAAAAAAGGGTGGACTATGGCCTTGGTAAGGAGCGCGGGCGAAGTTCGTCCACCGGACTCGGAATGAGGCTAGACATTGCGGGGTGCCTCCGTGTGCCAAAAATAGGCCACGGGCACAGCCGCGCCCAAAAATAAGCGCCCGAAGGTCGGGGTGCCAAAACCCCCGAGCGGAAAAATGGCCAAAAAACGGGTGGGTTATAGGCTTGGTGGGGGGCGCGAGCAAAGTTCATCCGTCGGACTCGGAATGGGGCGACACTTTGCGGGCCGCTTCCGGGTACCAACAATAGGCCACGGGCACAGCCGCGCCCAAAAATAAGCGCCCGAAGCTCGCCAAGCCAAAACCGCCCAGCGGAAAAAAGGCCAAAAAACGGGTGGACTATGGCCTTGGTGGGGGACGCGGGCGAAGTTCGTCCGCCGGACTGGGAATGGGATGGACTTTGCGGGTCGCCTCCGTATGCGAAAAATAGGGCACGGGCACAGCCGCGCCCAAATATAAGCGTCCGAAGCTCGCCAAGCCAAAACCGCCCAGCGGAAAAATGGCCAAAAAACGGGTGGACTATGACCTTGGTGGGGGGCACGGGCGAAGTTGATCCGCCGGACTCGGAATGGGGCGAGACTTTGCGGGTCGCCTCTGTGTACCAAAAATAGACCACGGGCACCGCCGCGCCCGAAGCTCGCCAAGCCAAAACCGTCCAGCGGAAAAATGGCCAAAAAACGGGTGGACTATGGCCTTGGTGGGGGGTGCGGGCGAAGTTCGTCCGCCGTTCTCGGAATGGGGCGAGACTTTGTGGGTCGCCTCCGTGTGCCAAAACTAGGCCACGGGCACAGTCGCACCCAAAAATAAGTGCCCGAAGCTCGCCAAGCCAAACCGCCCAGCGGAAAAAAGACCCAAAAACGGGTGGACTATGGCCCTGGTGGGGGGCGCGGGCGAAGTTCATCCGCCGGACTCGGAATGGGACGAAACTTTGCGGGGCGCCTCCGTTTGCCAAAAATAGGCCACGGGCACAGCCGTACCCAAAAATAAGTGCCCGAAGCTTGCCAAACCAAAACCGCCCGGCGGAAAATGCCAAAACACGGGTGGACTATGGCCTTGGTGGGGAGCGCGGGCGAAGTTTGTCCGCCGGACTCGGAATGGGTCGAGACTTTGCGGGGCACCTCCGTGTACCAAAAATAGGCCACGGGCACAGCCGCGCCCAAAAATAAGCACCCGAAGCTTGCCAAGCCAAAACCGCCAAGCGGAAAAAAGGCCAAAAAACGGGTGGACTATGGCCTTGGTGGAGGGCGCGGGCGAAGTTCGTCCGCCGGACTCGGAATGGGCCGATACTTTGTGGCACCCCTTCGTGTGCAAAAAATAGGCTACGGGCACAGCCGCGCCCAAAAATAAGCGCCCGAAGCGCCGCAAGCCAAAACCGCCGAGCGGAAAAATGGCCAAAAAACGGGTGGACTATGGCCTTGGTGGGGGGCATGGGCGAAGTTCGTCCGCCGGACTCGGAATGAGGCGAGACTTTGCGGGGCACCTCCGTGTGCCAAAAATAGGCCATGGGCACAGCCACGCCCAAAAATAAGCGCCCGAAGGTCGGGGTGCCAAAACCCCCGAGCGGAAAAATGGCCAAAAAACGGGTGGGCTATAGCCTTGGTGGTGGGCGTGGGCGAAGTTCGTCCCCCGGACTCGGAATGGGACGAGACTTTGCGGGTCGCCTCCGTGTGCCAAAAATAGGGCACGCGCACAGCCGTGCCCAAATATAAGCGCCCGAAGCTCGCCAAGCCAAAATCGCCCAGCGGAAAAATGGCCAAAAAACGGGTGGACTATGGCCTTGGTGGGGGGCGCGGGCGAAGTTCGTCCGCCGGGCTCAGAATGGGATGAGACTTTGCGGGGCGCCTCCGTGTGACAAAAATGGGCCACGGGCACAGCCGCGCCCCAAAAATAAGCGGCCGAAGGTCGGGGTGCCAAAACCCCCCAGTGGAAAAATGGGCAAAAAATGGGTGGGCTATAGCCTAGGTGGGGGGCGTGGGCGAAGTTCGTCCGCCGGACTCGGAATGAGGCGAGACTTTGCGGGGCACCTCCGTGTGCCAAAAATAGGCCATGGGCACAGCCACGCCCAAAAATAAGCGCCCGAAGGTCGGGGTGCCAAAACCCCCGAGCGGAAAAATGGCCAAAAAACGGGTGGGCTATAGGCTTGGCGGGGGGCGCGGGTGAAGTTCGTCCCCCGGACTCGGAATGGGGCGAGACTTTGCGGGTCGCCTCCGTGTGCCAAAAATAGGGCATGGGCACAGCCGTGCCCAAATATAAGCACCTGAAGCTCGCCAAGCCAAAACCGCCGAGCGGAAAAAAGGCCAAAAAATGGGTGGACTATGGCCTTGGTGGGGGGCGTGGGCGAAGTTCGTCCGCCGGACTCGGAATGAGGCGAGACTTTGCGGGGCACCTTCGTGTGCCAAAAATAGGCCACGGGCACAGCCGCGCCCAAAAATAAGCGCCCAAGCTCGCCAAACCAAAACCGCCCAGCGGAAAAAAGGCCAAAAAATGGGTGGACTATGGCCTTGGTGGGGGGCGCGGGCGATGTTCGTCCGCCGGACTGGGAATGGGGCGAGACTTTGCGGGGCACCTCCGTGTGCCAAAAATTAGCCACGGGCACAGCCGTGCCCAAAAATAAGCGCCCGAAGCTCGCCAAGCCAAAACCGCCCAGCGGAAAAATGGCCAAAAAACGGGTGGACTATGGCCTTGGTGGGGGGCGCAGGCGAAGTTCATCCGCCGGACTCGGAATGGGGCGAGACTTTGTGGGGCGCCTCCGTGTGCCAAAAATAGGCCATGGGCACAGCCGCGCCCCAAAAATAAGAGCCCGAAGGTCGGGGTGCCAAAATCCCCTGCGGAAAAATGGGCAAAAAACGGGTGGGCTATAGCCTAGGTGGGGAGCGCGGGCGAAGTTCGTCCCCCGGACTCGGAATTGGGCGAGACTTTACGGGTCGCCTCCATGTGCCAAAAATAGGCCACGGGCACAGACGCACCCAAAAATAACCACCCGAAAGGCGGTGCGCCAAGTTCGTCCAGCGGAAAAAGGCCACAAAAACGGGTGGGCTATAGCCTTGCGGGGTGGGGCTGGCCAAGTTCGTCCGCCGGACTCGGAATGGGATGAGACTTTGCGAGCGGCCTACGTGTACCAAAAATAGGGCGCGGGCACAGCCGCGCCCAAAAATAACCGCCCGAAGGCGGGCCGGCAAGTTCGTCCAGCGGAAAAAGGCAACAAAAACGGGTGGGCTATAGCCTTGGGGGTGGGCGGGCCAAATCGTCCGCCGGACTCGGAATGGGGTGAGACTTTGCGAGTGGCCTCTGTGTGCAAAAAATAGGCCGCGGGCATAGCCGCGCCAAAAACTAACCGCCCGAAGGCCGGGGCGCCAAGTTCGTCCAGCGGATAAAGGCCACAAAAACGGGTGGGCTATAGCCTAGGTGGGGAGCGCGGGCGAAGTTCGTCCCCCAGACTCGGAATTGGGTGAGACTTTGCGAGTGGCCTCTGTGTGCAAAAAATAGGCCGCGGGCATAGCCGCGCCAAAAACTAACCGCCCGAAGGCCGGGGCGCCAAGTTCGTCCAGCGGATAAAGGCCACAAAAACGGGTGGGCTATAGCCTAGGTGGGGAGCGCGGGCGAAGTTCGTCCCCCGGACTCGGAATTGGGTGAGACTTTGCGAGTGGCCTCTGTGTGCAAAAATTAGGCCGCGGGCATAGCCGCGCCAAAAACTAACCGCCCGAAGGCCGGGGCGCCAAGTTCGTCCAGCGGATAAAGGCCACAAAAACGGGTGGGCTATAGCCTAGGTGGGGAGCGCGGGCGAAGTTCGTCCCCCGGACTCGGAATTGGGTGAGACTTTGCGAGTGGCCTCTGTGTGCAAAAAATAGGCCGCGGGCATAGCCGCGCCAAAAACTGACCGCCCGAAGGCCGGGGCGCCAAGTTCGTCCAGCGGATAAAGGCCACAAAAACGGGTGGGCTATAGCCTTGAGGGTTGGGCTGGCCAAGTTCATCCGCCGGACTCAGAATGGGGCGAGACTTTGTGAGTGGCCTCCGTCTGCAAAAAATAGGCTGTGGGCACAGCTGCGCCAAAAACTAACCGCCCGAAGGCCGGGGCGCCAAGTTCATCCAGCGGAAAAAGGCCACAAAAACGGGTGGGCTATAGCCTTGGGGGGTGCGGCTGGCCAAGTTCATCTGCCGGACTCAGAATGGGGCGAGACTTTCCGAGCGGCCTCCGTGTGCCAAAAATAGGCCGTGGGAAGAGCCATGCCCAAAAATAACCCCCTGAAGGCTAGCGCACCAATTCGTCCAGCGGATAAAGGCCCCAAAAACGGGTGGGCTATAGCCTTGGGGGGTGGGGCTCGCCAAGTTCGTCCGCCGGACTCGGAATTGGACAAGACTTTGCGAGTGGCCTCCGTGTGCCAAAAATAGGCCACGGGCACAGCCGCGCCCAAAAATAAACGCCCCAAGGCCGGGGCGCCAAGTTCGTCCAGCGGAAAAAGGCCACAAAAACGGGTGGGCTATAGCCTTGAGGGTTGGGCTGGCCAAGTTCATCCGCCGGACTCGGAATGGGGCGAGACTTTGCGAGTGGTCTCCGTGTGCAAAAAATAGGGTGCGGGCACAGCCGCTCCAAAAACTAACCGCCCAAAGGCCGGGCGCCAAGTTCGTCCAGCGGAAAGAGGG
The DNA here is from genome assembly GCA_039657385.1 of Citrus x changshan-huyou. Taxonomy (NCBI): domain Eukaryota; kingdom Viridiplantae; phylum Streptophyta; class Magnoliopsida; order Sapindales; family Rutaceae; genus Citrus; species Citrus x changshan-huyou. Next base: position 1,412,407 of record JBCGBO010000018.1, read on the forward strand.
CCCCAAAAACGGGTGGGCTATAGCCTTGGGGTGTGCGGCTGGCCAAGTTCATCCGCCGGACTCGGAATGGGGCGAGACTTCCCTAGTGGCCTCCGTGTGCCAAAAATAGGCCGTGGGAAGATCCGCGCCCAAAAATAACCCCCCGAAGGCCAGCACGCCAAGTTCGTCCAGCGGAAAAAGGCCACAAAAACGGGTGGGCTATAGCCTTGGGGGGTGGGGCTGGCCAAGTTCGTCCGCTGGACTCGGAATTGGACAAGACTTTACGAACGGCCTCCGTGTGCCAAAAATAGGCCGCGGACGCAGCCGCGCCCAAAAATAACCGCCCGAAGGGCGGGGCGCCATGTTCGTCCAGCGGAAAAAGGCCACAAAAATGGGTGGGCTATAGCCTAGGGGGGTGGGGCTGGCCAAGTTTGTCCGCCGGTCTCGGAATGGGACGAGACTTTGCGAGCGGCCTCCGTGTGACAAAAATAGACCGTGGGCACAGCCGCGCCCAAAAATAACCGCCCGAAGGCCGGGGCGCCAAGTTCGTCCAGCGGATAAAGGCCACAAAAATGGGTGGGCTATAGCCTAGGTGGGGAGCGCGGGCGAAGTTCGTCCCCCGGACTCGGAATTGGGTGAGACTTTGCGAGTGGCCTCTGTGTGCAAAAAATAGACCGCGGGCATAGCCGCGCCAAAAACTAACTGCCCGAAGGCCGGGGCGCCAAGTTCGTCCAGCGGAAAAAGGCCACAAAAACGGGTGGGCTATAGCCTTGGGGGTGCGGCTGGCCAAGTTCCTTCGCCGGACTCGGAATGGGGTGAGACTTTGCGAGCGGCATCTGTGTGCCAAAAATAGGCCGCGGGAAGAGCCGAGCCCAAAAATAACCCCCCGAAGGTCGGCGCGCCAAGTTCGTCCAGCGGAAAAAGGCCACAAAAACGGGTGGGCTATAGCCTTGGGGGGTGGGGCTGGCCAAGTTCGTCCGCCGGACACAGAATTGGACGAGACTTTGTGAGCAGCCTCCGTGTGCCAAAAATAGGCTGCGGGCACAGCCGTGCCCAAAAATAACCGCCCGAAGGCCGGGGCGCCAAGTTCGTCCAGCGGATAAAGGCCACAAAAACGGGTGGGATATTGCCTTGGGGGGTGGGGCTGGCCAAGTTCGTCCGCCGGACTCGGAATGGGCCGAGACTTTGCGAGCGGCCTCCGTGTGATAAAAATAGGCCATGGGCACAGCCGCGCCCAAAAATAACCGCCCGAAGGGCGAGGTGCCATGTTCGTCCAGCGGAAAAAGGCCACAAAAACGGGTGGGCTATAGCCTTGGGGGGTGGGGCTGCCCAAGTTCGTCCGCCGGACTCGAAATGGGACGAGACTTTGCGAGTGGACTCCGTGTGACAAAAATAGACCATGTGCACAACCGCGCCCAAAAACAACCGCCTGAAGGCTGGGGCGCGAAGTTGGTCCAGCGGAAAAAGGCCACAAAAACGGGAGGGGGCTGGCCAAGTTCGTCCGCCGGACTTGGAATGGGGCGAGACTTTGTGAGCGGCCTCCATGTGTCAAAAATAGGCCGCGGGCACAGCCGCGCCTAAATATAACTGCCCGAAGGCCGGGGCGCCAAGTTCGTCCAGCGGAAAAAGGCCACAAAAACGGGTGGGCTATAGCCTTGGGGGGTGGGGCTGGCCAAGTTCGTCCGCCGGACTCGAAATGGGATGAGACTTTGCGAGTGGCCTCCGTGTGCCAAAAATAGACCGTGTGCACAGCCGCGCCCAAAAACAACCGCCTGAAGGCTGGGGCGCGAAGTTGGTCCAGCGGAAAAAGGCCACAAAAACGGGAGGGGGCTGGCCAAGTTCGTCCGCCGGACTTGGAATGGGGCGATACTTTGTGAGCGGCCTCCGTGTGCCAAAAATAGGCCGCGGACGCAGCCGCGCCCAAAAATAACCGCCCGAAGGGCGGGGCGCCATGTTCGTCCAGCGGAAAAAGGCCACAAAAATGGGTGGGCTATAGCCTAGGGGGGTGGGGCTGGCCAAGTTTGTCCGCCGGCCTCGGAATGGGACGAGACTTTGCGAGCGGCCTCCGTGTGTGTAAAATAGGCCGCGGGCACAGCCGTGCCCAAAAATAACTGCCCGAAGGCCGGGGCGCCAAGTTCGTCCAGCGGAAAAAGGCCACAAAAACGGGTGGGCTATAGCCTTGGGGGTGCGGCTGGCCAAGTTCCTTCGCCGGACTCGGAATGGGGCGAGACTTTGCGAGCGGCCTCTGTGTGCCAAAAATAGGCCGCGGGAAGAGCCGAGCCCAAAAATAACCCCCCGAAGGTCGGCGCGCCAAGTTCGTCCAGCGGAAAAAGGACAAAAAAACGGGTGGGCTATAGCCTTGGGGGGTGGGGCTGGCCAAGTTCGTCCGCCGGACACGGAATTGGACGAGACTTTGTGAGCGGCCTCCGTGTGCCAAAAATAGGCCGCGGGCACAGCCGTGCCCAAAAATAACCGCCCGAAGGCTGGGGCGCCAAGTTCGTCCAGCGGATAAAGGCCACAAAAACGGGTGGGATATTGCCTTGGGGGGTGGGGCTGGCCAACTTCGTCCGCCGGACTCGGAATGGGCCGAGACTTTGTGAGCGGCCTCCGTGTGATAAAAATAGGCCATGGGCACAGCCGCGCCCAAAAATAACCGCCCGAAGGGCGAGGTGCCATGTTCGTCCAGCGGAAAAAGGCCACAAAAACGGGTGGGCTATAGCCTAGGGGGGTGGGGCTGGCCAAGTTCGTCTGCTGGTCTTGGAATGGGACGAGACTTTACGAGCAGCCTCCGTGTGAAAAAACTAAGCCGCGGGCACAGCCACGCCCAACAATAATTTCCTGAAGGCCGGCGCGCCAAGTTCGTCTAGCGGAAAAAGGCCACAAAAACGGGTTGGCTATAGCCTTGGGGTGTGGGGCTGGCCAAGTTCGTCCGCCGGACTCCGAATAGGGCGAGACTTTTCGAGCGGCCTCCGTGTGCCAAAAATACGCCGCGGGCACAGCCGCACCCAAAAATAACTTCCCGAAGGCCGGGGCGCCAAGTTCGTCCAGTGGAAAAAGGCCACAACAACGGGTGGGCTATAGCCTTGGGGGGTAGGGCTGGCCAAGTCCGACCGCCGGACTCGGAATGGGACGAGACTTTGCAAGCGGCCTCTGTGTGGCAAACATAGGCCGCGGGCACAGCCGAGCCCAAAAATAAATGCCCGAAGGCCGGGGCGCCAAGTTCGTCCAGCAGAAAACGGCCACAAAAACGGGTGGGCTATAGCCTTGGGGGGTGGGGCTGGCCAAGTTCGTCCGCCAGACTCGGAATGGGACGAGACTTTGCGAGCGGCCTCCGTGTGCCAAAAATAGGCCGCAGGCACAGCCGCGACCAAAAATAACTGCCCGAAGGCCGGGGCGCCAAGTTCGTCCAGCGGAAAAAGGCCACAAAAACGGGTGGGCTATAGCCTTGGGGGGTGGGGCTGCCCAAGTTCGTCCGCCGGACTCGAAATGGGACGAGACTTTGTAAGTGGCCTCCGTGTGACAAAAATAGACCGTGGGCACAGCCGCGCCCAAAAATAACCGCCCGAAGGCCGGGGCGCCAAGTTCGTCCAGCGGAAAAAGGCCACAAAAACGGGAGGGCAATAGCCTTGGGGAGTGGGGCGGGCCAAGTTCGTCAGCCGGACTCGGAATGGGGCGAGACTTTGCGAGCGGCCTCCATGTGTCAAAAATAAGCCGCAGGCACAGCCGCATCCAAAAATAACCGGCCGAAGGCCGGGTCGCCAAGTTCGTCCAGCGGAAAATGTCCACAAAAACGGGTGGGCTATAGCCTTGGCGGGTGGGGCTGGCCAACTTCGTCCGCCGGACTCGGAATGGGACGAGACTTTGTGAGCGGCCTCTGTGTGCCAAAAATAGGCCACGCGAATGGCCGCGGCCAAAAATAACTGGCCGAAGGCCGGGTCGCCAAGTTCGTGCGGCGGAAAAAGGCCACAAAAACGGGTGGGCTATAGGCTTGGGGGGTGGGCTGACCAAGTTCGTCCGCCGGACTCGGAATGGGGCGAGACATTTCGAGCACACTCCGTGGGCAAAAAATAGGCCGCGGGCACAGCCGTGCCCAAAAATAAGTGCCCGAAGGCCGGGCGCCAAGTTCGTCCGGCGGAAAAAGGCCACAAAAACGGGTGGGCTATATCCTTGGGGGGTGGGGCTGGCCAAGTATGTCTGCCGGACTCGGAATGGGGCGAGACTTTGCGAGTGGCCTCCGTGTGCCAAAAATAGGCCACGGACACAGCCGCATCCAAAAATAACTGGCCGAAGGCCGGGGTGCCAAGTTCGTCCAGCGGAAAATGTCCACAAAAACGGGTGGGCTATAGCCTTGGGGGGTGGGGCCAGCCAACTTCGTCCGCCGGACTCGGAATGGACGAGACTTTGTGAGCGGCCTCCGTGTGCCAAAAATAGGACGCGGGCACAGCCGCGCCAGAAAATAGCATCCCGATGGCCAGGGCGCAAGTTCGTCCAGCGGAAAAAGGCCACAAAAACGGGTGGGCTACAGCCTTGGGGGGTGCGGCTGGCCAAGTTCATCCGCCGGGCTCGGAATGGGACGAGACTTTGTGAGCGGCCTCCGTGTGTCAAAAATAGGCTGCGGGCACAGCCGCGTCCAAAAATAACCACCCGAAGGCCGGGACGCCAAGTTCGTCCAGCGGAAAATGGCCACAAAAACGGGTGGGCTATAGCCTTGGGGGGTGGGGCTGGCCAAGTTCGTCCGCCGGACTCGGAATGGGACGAGACTTTGCGAGCAGCCTCCGTGTGTCAAAAATAGTCCGCGGGCACAGCCGCTCCCAAAAATAACTGCCCGAAGGCCGGGCGCCAAGTTCGTCCGGCGGAAAAATGCCACAAAAACGGGTGGGCTATAGCCGTGGGGGGTGGGGCTGGCCAAGTTCGTCCGCCGGACTCGGAATGGGATGAGACTTTGTGAGCAGCCTCCCTGTGCCAAAAATAGGCCACGTGCATGGCCACGGCCAAAAATAACTGGCCGAAGGCCGGGTCGCCAAGTTCGTGCGGCGGAAAAAGGCCACAAAAACGGGTGGGCTATAGGCTTGGGGGGTGGGCTGACCAAGTTCGTCCGCCGGACTCGGAATGGGGCGAGACATTTCGAGCACACTCCGTGGGCAAAAAATAGGCCGCGGGCACAGCCGTGCCCAAAAATAAGTGCCCGAAGGCCGGGTCGCCAAGTTCGTCCGGCGGAAAAATGCCACAAAAACGGGTGGGCTATAGCCGTGGGGGGTGGGGCTGGCCAAGTTCGTCTGCCGGACTCGGAATGGGATGAGGCTTTGCGAGCGGCCTCCGTCTGTCAAAAATAGGCCGCGGACACAGCCGCGTCCAAAAATAACCACCTGAAGGCCGGGGCGCCAAGTTCGTCCAGCGGAAAAAGGCCACAAAAACGGGTGGGCTATAGCCTTGGGGGGTGGGGCTTGCCAAATTCGTCCTCCGGACTCGGAATGGGGCTAGACATTACGAGCAGCCTCCGTGTGCCACAAATAGGCTGCGGGCATCGCCGCACCCAAAAATAACCGCCCGAAGGGCGGGGCGCCAGGTTCGTCCAGCGGAAAAAGGACACAAAATCGGGTGGGCAATAGCCTTGGGGAGTGGGGCGGGCCAAGTTCGTCAGCCGGACTCGGAATGGGGCGAGACTTTGCGAGCGGCCTCCATGTGTCAAAAATAAGCCGCAGGCACAGCCGCATCCAAAAATAACCGGCCGAAGGCCGGGTCGCCAAGTTCGTCCAGCGGAAAATGTCCACAAAAACGGGTGGGCTATAGCCTTGGCAGGTGGGGCTGGCCAACTTCGTCCGCCGGACTCGGAATGGGACGAGACTTTGTGAGCAGCCTCCCTGTGCCAAAAATAGGCCACGTGCATAGCCACGGCCAAAAATAACTGGCCGAAGGCCGGGTCGCCAAGTTCGTGCGGCGGAAAAAGGCCACAAAAACGGGTGGGCTATAGGCTTGGGGGGTGGGCTGACCAAGTTCGTCCGCCGGACTCGGAATGGGGCGAGACATTGCGAGCACACTCCGTGGGCAAAAAATAGGCCGCGGGCACAGCCGTGCCCAAAAATAAGTGCCCGAAGTCCGGGCGCCAAGTTCGTCCGGCGGAAAAAGGCCAGAAAAACGGGTGGGCTATATCCTTGGGTGGTGGGGCTGGCCAAGTATGTCTGCCGGACTCGGAATGGGGCGAGACTTTGCGAGCGGCCTCCGTGTGCCAAAAATAGGCCACGGGCACAGCCGCATCCAAAAATTACTGGCCGAAGGCCGGGTCGCCAAGTTCGTCCAGCGGAAAATGTCCACAAAAACGGGTGGGCTATAGCCTTGGGGGGTGGGGCTGGCCAACTTCGTCCGCCGGACTCGGAATGGGACGAGACTTTGTGAGCGGCCTCCGTGTGCCAAAAATAGGACGAGGGCATAGCCGCGCCCAAAAATAGACGCCCGAAGGCCGGGGCGCCAAGTTCGTCCAGCGGAAAATGGCCACAAAAACGGGTGGGCTATAGCCTTGGGGTGGGGCTGGCCAAGTTCGTCCGCCGGACTCGGAATAGGACGAGACTTTACGAGCAGCCTCCATGAGCCAAAAATAGTGCGTGGGCACAGCCGCACCCAAAAATAACTGCCCGAAGGCCGGGGCGCCAAGTTCGTCCAGCGGAAAAAGGCCACAAAACCGGGTGGGGGCTGGCGAAGTTCGTCCACCAGACTAGGAATGGGGCGAGACTTTGCGGGCCGCCTCTGTGTGCCAAAAATAGGCCGCGAGCATAGCCGCATTCAAAAATAACAGCCCGAAGGCCGGGGCGCCAAGTTCGTCCAGCGGAAAAAGGCCACAAAAATGGGTGGGCTATAGCCGTGGGGGGTGGGGCTGGCCAAGTTCGTCCGCCGGACTTGGAATGGGACGAGACTTTGCCAGCGGCTTCCGTGTGCCAAAATTCGGCCACGGGCACAGCCGCGCCAAAAAATAACCGCCTGAAGTCACGGGCGCCTAGTTCGTCCAGCGGAAAAAGGTCACAAAAACGGGTGGGCTAACCTTGGGGGGTGGGGCTGGCCAAGTTCGTCTGCCGGACTCGGAATGGGACGAGACTTTGCAAGCAGCCTCCATGTGCCAAAAATAGGTGGCGGGCACAGCCGCGCCCAAAAATAAAAGCCCGAAGGCCGGGGCGCCAAGTTCGTCCAGCGGAAAATGTCCACAAAAACGGGTGGGCTATAGCCTTGGGGGGTGGGGCCAGCCAACTTCGTCCCCCGGACTCGGAATAGGACGAGACTTTGTGAGCGGCCTCCGTGTGCCAAAATTAGGACGCGGGCACAGCCGCGCCCAAAAATAACCACCCGAAGGCCGGGGCGCCAAGTTCGTCCAGCGGAAAATGGCCACAAAAACGGGTGGGCTATAGCCTTGGGGGGTGGGGCTGGCCAAGTTCGTCCGCCGGACTCGGAATGGGGCAAGACTTTACGAGCAGCCTCCATGAGCCAAAAATAGTGCGTGGGCACAGCCGCACCCAAAAATAACTGCCCGAAGGCCGGGGCGCCAAGTTCGTCCAGCGGAAAAAGGCCACAAAACCGGGTGGGGGCTGGCCAAGCTCGTCTGCCAGACTAGGAATGGGGCGAGACTTTGCAGGCGGCCTCTGTGTGCCAAAAATAGGCCGCGAGCACAGCCGCGTCCAAAAATAACCGCCCGAAGGCCGGGGCGCCAAGTTCGTCGAGCGGAAAAAGGCCACAAAACGGGTGGGCTATAGCTGTGGGGGGTGGGGCTGGCCAAGTTCGTCCGCCGGACTCGGAATGGGACGAGACTTTGCGAGCGGCTTCCGTGTGCCAAAATTCGGCCACGGGCACAGCCGTGCCAAAAAATAACCGCCTGAAGTCAGGGGCGCCAAGTTCGTCCAGCGGAAAAAGTTCACAAAAACGGGTGGGCTATAACCTTGGGGGGTGGGGCTGGCCAAGTTCGTCTGCCGGACTCGGAATGGGACGAGACTTTGCAAGCGGCCTCCGTGTGCCAAAAATAGGCGGCGGGCACAGCCGCGCCCAAAAATAAAAGCCCGACGGCCGGGGCGCAAACCAGCGGAAAATGTCCACAAAAACGGGTGGGCTATAGCCTTGGGGGGTGAGCCCAGCCAACATCGTCCGCCGGACTCGGAATGGGACGAGACTTTGTGAGCGGCCTCCGTGTGCCAAAAATAGGACGCGGGCACAGCCGCGCCCAAAAATAGCATCCCGATGGCCGGGGCGCGAAATTCGTCCAGCGGAAAAAGGCCACAAAAACGGGTGGGCTACAGCCTTGGGGGGTGCGGCTGGCCAAGTTCGTCCGCCGGACTCGGAATGGGACGAGTCTTTACGAGCGGCCTCCGTGTGTCAAAAATAGGCTGCGGGCACAGCCGCGTCCAAAAATAACAACCCGAAGGCCGGGGCGCCAAGTTCGTCCAGCGGAAAATGGCCACAAAAACGGGTGGGCTATAGCCTTGGGGGGTGGGGCTGGCCAAGTTCGTCCAGCGGAAAAAGGCCACAAAAACGGGTGGGCTATAGCCTTGGGGGGTGGGGCTGGCCAAGTTCGTCCGCCGGACTCGGAATGGGACGAGACTTTGCGAGCGGCTTCCGTGTGTCAAAATTCGGCCACAGGCACAGCCGCGCCAAAAAATAACTGCCTGAAGTCAGGGGCGCCAAGTTCGTCCAGCGGAAAAAGGTCACAAAAACGGGTGGGCTATAACCTTGGGGGGTGGGGCTGGCCAAGTTCGTCTGCCGGACTCGAAATGGGACGAGACTTTGCAAGCGGCCTCCGTGTGCCAAAAATAGGCGGCGGGCACAGCCGCGCCCAAAAATAAAAGCCCGAAGGCTGGGGCGCCAAGTTCGTCCAGCGGAAAATGTCCACAAAAACGGGTGGGCTATAGCCTTGGGGGGTGGGGCCAGCCAACTTCGTCCGCCGGACTCGGAATGGGACGAGACTTTGTGAGCGGCCTCCGTGTGCCAAAAATAGGACGCGGGCACAGCCGCGCCCAAAAATAGCATCCCAATGGCCGGGGCGCCAAGTTCATCCAGCGGAAAAAGGCCACAAAAACGGGTGGGCTACAGCCAAGGGGGGTGCGGCTGGCCAAGTTCGACCGCCGGACTCGGAATGGGATGAGACTTTGCGAGCGGCCTCCGTGTGTCAAAAATAGTCTGCGGGCACAGCCGCGTCCAAAAATAACCACCCGAAGGCCGGGGCGCCAAGTTCGTCCAGCGGAAAATGGCCACAAAAACGGGTGGGCTATAGCCTTGGGGGGTGGGGCTGGCCAAGTTCGTCCGCCGGACTCGGAATGGTGTGAGACTTTACGAGCAGCCTCCATGAGCCAAAAATAGTGCGTGGGCACAGCCGCGCCCAAAAATAACTGCCCGAAGGTCGGGGCGCCAAGTTCGTCCAGCGGAAAAAGGCCACAAAAACGGGTGGGGGTTGGCCAAGTTCGTCCGCAGGACTCGGAATGGGGCGAGACTTTGCGAGTGGTTTCCGTGTCCCAAAAATAGGCCCCGGGCGCAGCCGCAGCCAAAAATAACCGCCCAAAGGCCGGGGCGCCAAGTTCGTCCAGCGGAAAAAGGCCACAAAAACGGGTGGGCTATAGCCTTGGGGGGTGGGGCTGGCCAAGTTCGTCCGCCGGACTCGGAATAGGGCGAGACTTTGCGAGGGGCCTCCGTGTGCCAAAAATAGGCCACAGGCACAGCCGCGCCCAAAAATAAGCGCCCGAAGGTCGGGGTGCCAAAACCCCCCAGCGGAAAAAGGCCAAAAAAACGGGTGGGCTATAGCCTTGGGTGGTGGGGCTGGCCAAGTTCCTCCGCCGGACTCCGAATGGGGCGAGACTTTGCAAGGGGCCTCCGTGTGCCAAAAATAGGCCACAGGCACAGCCGCGCCCAAAAATAAGCGCCCGAAGGTCGGGGTGCCAAAACCCCCCAGCGGAAAAAGGCCAAAAAAACGGGTGGGCTATAGCCTTGGGTGGTGGGGTTGGCCAAGTTCCTCCGCCGGACTCCGAATGGGGCGAGACTTTGTGAGGGGCCTCCATGTGCCAAAAATAGGCCGTGAGCACAGCCGCGCCCAAAAATGACCGCCCGAAGGTCGGGTCCCCAAGTTCGGCCGCCGGAAAAACGCCAAAAAAAGGGGTGGGCTATAGCCCTGGGGGGTGGGGCTGGACAAGTTCGTCCGCCGGACTCAGAATGGGTCGAGACTTTGTGAGGGGCGTCCGTGTGCCAAAAATAGTCCGCGGGCACGGCCGCTCCCTAAAATAACCGCCCGAAGTTCGGGTCCCCATGTTCGTCCACCGGAAAAAGGCCAAAAAAACGGGTGGGCCATAGCCTTGGGGGGTGGGGCTGGCAAAGTTCGTCCGCCGGACTCGGAATGGGGCGATACTTTGCGAGGGGCCTCCGTGTGCCAAAAATAGGCCGCGGGCACAGCCGCGCCCTAAAATGACCGCCCGAAGGTCGGGGCGCCAAAACCGCACAGCGGAAAAAGGCCAAAAAAACGGGTGGGCTATAGCCTTTGTTGGTGGGGCTGGCCAAGTTCGCCCGCCGAACTCCGAATGGGGCGAGACTTTGCGAGGGGCCTCCGTGTGCCAAAAATATGCCGCGGACACAGCCGCGCCCAAAAATGACCTCCCGAAGGTCCGGTCCCCAAGTTCGTCCGCCGGAAAAAGGCCAAAAAAAGGGGTGGGCTATAGCCTTGGGGGGTGGGGCTGGACAAGTTCGTCTGCCGGACTCGGAATGGGGTGAGACTTTACGAGGGGCCTCCGTTTGCCAAAAATAGGCCACGGGCACAGCCGCGCCCAAAAATGACAGCCCGAAGGTCGGGTCCCCAAGTTCGTGCGCCGGAAAAAGGCCCAAAAAACGGGTGGGCTATATCCTTGGGGGGTGGGGCTGGCCAAGTCCGTCCGCCGGACTCGGAATGGGGTGACACTTTGTGAGGGGCCTCCGTGTACCAAAAATAGGCCGCGGGGACAGCCACGCCAAAAAATAAGTGCCCGAAGGTTGGGGCGCCAAAACCCCCCAGCGGAAAAAGGCAAAAAAAACGGGTGGGCTATGGCCTTGGGGGGTGCGGCTGGCCAAGTTCGTCCGCCGGACTCGGAATGGGGCAAGACTTTGCGAGGGGCCACCGTGTGCCAAAAATAGGCCGTGGGTACAGCCGCGCCCAAAAATAAGTGCCCGAAGGTCGGGGCGCCAACACCCCCCAGCGGAAAAAGGCCAAAAAACAGGTGGGCTATAGCCTTGGGGGGTGGGGCTGGCCAAGTTTGTCCGCCGGACTCGGAATGGGTTGAGACTTTGTGAGGGGCCTCCGTGTGCCAAAAATAGGCCGCGGGCACAGCCGCGCCCAAAAATGACCGCCCGAAGGTCGGGTCCCCAAGTTCGTCCGCCGGAAAAAGGCCAAAAAAAGGGGTGGGCTATAGCCTTGGGGGGTGGGGCTGGCCAAGTTCGTCCGCCGGACTCGGAATGGGGTGAGACTTTTCGAGGGGCCTCCGTGTGCCAAAAATAGGGCACGGGCACAGCCGCGCCCAAAATTGACAGCCCGAAGGTCGGGTCCCCAAGTTCGTCCGCCGGAAAAAGGCCCAAAAAACGGGTGGGCTATATCCTTGGGGGGTGGGGCTGGCCAAGTTCGTCCGCCGGACTCGGAATGGGGTGACACTTTGCGAGGGGCGTCCGTGTGCCAAAAATAGGCCGCAGGCTCAGCCGCGCCCAAAAATGACCGCCCGAAGGTCGGATCCCCATGTTCGTCCACTGGAAAAATGCCAAAAAAAGGGGGGGCTATAGCCTTGGGGGGTGGGACTGGCCAAGTTCGTCCGCTGGACTCGGAATGCGGTGAGACTTTACGAGAAGCCTCCGTGCACCAAAAATAGGCCGCGAACACAGCCGCGGATAAAAATGACCGCCCGAAGGTTGGGTCCCCATGTTCGTCCGCCGGAAAAAGGCCAAAAAAACTGGTGGGCCATAGCCTTGGGGGGTGGGGCTGGCCAAGTTCGTCCGCCGGACTCGGAATGGGGCGAGTCTTTGCGAGGGGCCGCCGTGTACCAAAAATAGGCCCCGGGCATAGCCGAACCCAAAAATGACCGCCCGAAGTTCCAGTCCCCAAGTTCGTCCACCGGAAAAAGGCCAAAAAAACGGGTGGGCTATAGCCTTGGGGGGTGGGGCTGGCCAAGTTCGTCCCCCGGACTCGGAATGGATCGAGACTTTGCGAGGGGCCTCCGTGTGCAAAAAATAGGCCATGGGCACTGCCGCGCCCAAAAATAAGCACTCGAAGGTCGGGGCGCCAAAACCCCCCAGCGGAAAAAGGCCAAAAAAACGGGTGGGCTATAGCCTTCGCGGTGGGGCTGGCCAAGTTCGTCAGCCGGACTCGGAATGGGGCGACACTTTGCGAGGGGCATCCGTGTGCACAAAAATGAACGCCCGAAGGTCGGGTCCCCAAGTTCGTCTGCCGAAAAAAGGCCAAAAAAAGGGGTGGCCAATAGCCTTGGGGGGTGGCGATGGCCAAGTTCGTCCGCCGGACTCGGAATGGGGGGAGACTTTGTGAGGGGCCTCCGTGTGCCAAATATTGGCTGCGGCCACAGCCGCGCCCAAAAATAAGCACCCGATGGTCGGCGCGCCCACAGCCCCCAGCAGAAAAAGGCCAAACAAACAAGTGGGCTATAGCTTTGGGGGGTGGGGCTGGCCAAGTTCGTCCGCCGGACTCGGAATGGGTTGAGACTTTGCGAGGGACCTCCGTGTGCCAAAAATAGGCCGCGGGTACACCCGTGTCCAAAAATAAGCACCCGAAGGTCGGGGCGCCAAAACCACTCAGTGGAAAAAGGCCAAAAAACGGGTGGGCTATAGCCTTGGGGGGTTGGGCTGGCCAAGTTCGTCCGCCGGACTCGGAATGGGGTGAGACTTTGCGAGGGGCCTCCGTGTGCCAAAACTAGACAGCAGACACAGCCGCGCCCAAAAATGACCGCCCGAAGGTCAGGTCCCCAAGTTCGTCCGCCGGAAAAAGGCCAAAAAAAGGGGTGGGCTATAGAATTGGGGGGTGGGGCTGGCCAAGTTTGTCCGCCGGACTCGGAATGGGGCGAGACTTTGAGAGGGGCCTCAGTGTAACAAAAATAGGCCACGGACACAGCCGCGGCCAAAAATAAGCTCCCGAAGGTCGGGGCGCCCACCAACCCCACCGGAAAAAGGCCAAAAAAATGGGTGGGCTATAGCCTTGAGGGGTGGGGCTGGCCAAGTTCGTCCGCCGGACTCGGAATGGGTTGAGACTTTGCGAGGGGCCTCCGTGTGCCAAAAATAGGCCGCGGGCACAGTCGTGCCCAAAAATAAGCGCCCGAAGGTCGGGGCGCCAAAACCCCCCAGTGGAAAAAGGCCAAAAAAACGGGTGGGCTATAGCCTTGGGGGTGGGGCTGGCCAAGTTTGTCCGCCGGACTCGGAATGGGGCGAGACTTTGTGAGGGGCCTCCGTGTGCTAAAAATAGGCCTCGGGCACTGAAAATGACCGGCCGAAGGTCGGGGCCCCAAGTTCGTCCGCGGAAAAAGGCCAAAAAATCGGGTGGGCTATAGCCTTGGGGGGTGGGGCTGGCCAAGTTCGTCCGCCGGACTTGGTATGGGTCGAGACTTTGCGAGAGGCCTCCGTGTGCCAAAAATAGGCCGCTGGTACAGCCGTACCCAAAAATGACCGGCCGAAGGTCGGGTCCCCAAGTTCGTCCGCCGGAAAAATGTCAAAACAACGGGTGGGCTATAGCCTTGGGGGGTGGGGCTGGCCAAGTTCGTCCGCCGGACTCGGAATGGGTTGAGACTTTGCGAGGGACCTCCGTGTGCCAAAAATAGGCCGCGGGTACACCCGTGTCCAAAAATAAGCACCCGAAGGTCGGGGCGCCAAAACCACTCAGTGGAAAAAGGCCAAAAAACGGGTGGGCTATAGCCTTGGGGGGTTGGGCTGGCCAAGTTCGTCCGCCGGACTCGGAATGGGGTGAGACTTTGCGAGGGGCCTCCGTGTGCCAAAACTAGACAGCAGACGCAGCCGCGCCCAAAAATGACCGCCCGAAGGTCGGGTCCCCAAGTTCGTCCGCCGGAAAAAGGCCAAAAAAAGGGGTGGGCTATAGAATTGGGGGGTGGGGCTGGCCAAGTTTGTCCGCCGGACTCGGAATGGGGCGAGACTTTGAGAGGGGCCTCAGTGTAACAAAAATAGGCCACGGACACAGCCGCGGCCAAAAATAAGCTCCCGAAGGTCGGGGCGCCCACCAACCCCACCGGAAAAAGGCCAAAAAAATGGGTGGGCTATAGCCTTGAGGGGTGGGGCTGGCCAAGTTCGTCCGCCGGACTCGGAATGGGTTGAGACTTTGCGAGGGGCCTCCGTGTGCCAAAAATAGGCCGCGGGCACAGTCGTACCCAAAAATAAGCGCCCGAAGGTCGGGGCGCCAAAACCCCCCAGTGGAAAAAGGCCAAAAAAACGGGTGGGCTATAGCCTTGGGGGGTGGGGCTGGCCAAGTTCGTCCGCCGGACTTGGTATGGGTCGAGACTTTGCGAGAGGCCTCCGTGTGCCAAAAATAGGCCGCTGGTACAGCCGTACCCAAAAATGACCGGCCGAAGGTCGGGTCCCCAAGTTCGTCCGCCGGAAAAATGTCAAAACAACGGGTGGGCTATAGCCTTGGGGGGTGGGGCTAGCCAAGTTCGTCCGCCGGACTCGGAATGGAGCAAGACTTTGCGAGGGGCCTCCGTGTGCTAAAAATAGGCCGCGCCCAAAAATGACGGCCCGAAGGTCGGGTCCCGACGTTTGTCAGCCGGAAAAAGGCCAAAAAAAGGGGTGGGCTATAGCCCTGGGGGTTGGGGCTGGCCAAGTTCGTCCGCCGGACTCGGAATGGAGCGAGACTTTGCGAGGGGCCTCCATGTACCAAAAACAGGCCGCGGGCACAGCCGCACCCAAAAATAGGCACCCGAAGGTTGGGGCGCCAAAATCCCCCAGCGGAAAAAGGCCAAAAAAACGGGTGGGCTATAGCCTTAGGGGGTGGGGCTGGCCAAGTTCGTCCGCCGGACTCGGAATGGAGCGAGACTTTGCGAGGGGCCTCCATGTACAAAAAATAGGCCGCGGGCACATCCGTACCCAAAAATAGGCTCCCGAAGGTTGGGGCGCCAAAATCCCCCAGCGGAAAAAGGCCAAAAAAACGGGTGGGCTATAGCCTTAGGGGGTGGGGCTGGCCAAGTTCGTCCGCCGGACTTGGAATGGGTCGAGACATTGTAAGGGGCCTCCGTGTGCAAAAAATAGGTCGCGGGCACAGCCGCGCCCAAAAATGACCGCCCGAAGGTCGGGTCCCCATGTTCGTCCGATGGAAAAAGGCCAAAAAAAGGGGTGGGCTATAGCCTTGGGGGGTGGGACCGGCCAAGTTCGTCCGCCGGACTCTGAATGGGGCGAGACATTGTGAGAGGCCTCTGTGTGCCAAAAATAGGCCGCCCAAAAATGACCGCCCGAAATTCGCCTCCCCAAGTTCGTCCGCCGAAAAAGGCCAAAAAACCGGGTGGGCTATAGCCCTAGGGGGTGGGGCTGGCCAAGTTCGTCCGCCGGACTCCGAATGGGGCGAGACTTTGCGAGGGGCCTCCGTGTACCAAAAATAGGCCGTGGGCACTGCCGCGCCAAATAATGATCTCCCGAAGGTCAGGTCCCCAAGTTCGTCCGTGGGAAAAAGGCCAAAAAAAGGGGTGGGCTATAGCCTTGGGGGGTAGGGATGGCCAAGTTCGTTCGCCAGACTCGGATTGGGGCGAGACATTGCGAGGGGCCTCCGTGTGCCAAAAATAGGCCCCGGGCACAGCCGTACCCAAAAATAAGCGCCCAAAGGTCGGGGCGCCAAAACCCCCCAGCTGAAAAAGGCCAAAAAACCGGGTGGGCTATAGCCTTGGGGGGTGGGGCTGGCCAAGTTCGTCCGCCGGACTCGGAATGGGTCGAGACTTTGCGAGGGGCCTCCATGTACCAAAAATAGGCCGCGGGCACAGCCGCACCGAAAAATAGGCACCCGAAGGTTGGGGCGCCAAAATCCCCCAGCGGAAAAAGGCCAAAAAAACGGGTGGGCTATAGCCTTAGGGGGTGGGGCCGGCCAAGTTCGTCCGCCGGACTCTGAATGGGGCGAGACATTGTGAGGGGCCTCTGTGTGCCAAAAATAGGCCGCGGGTACAGCCGCGCCCAAAAATGACCGCCCGAAATTCGCCTCCCCAAGTTCGTCCGACGGAAAAAGGCCAAAAAAAGGGGTGGGCTATAGCCTTGGGGGGTGGGGCCGGCCAAGTTCGTCCGCCGGACTCTGAATGGGGCGAGACATTGTGAGGGGCCTCTGTGTGCCAAAAATAGGCCGCGGGTACAGCCGCGCCCAAAAATGACCGCCCGAAATTCGCCTCCCCAAGTTCGTCCGCCGAAAAAGGCCCAAAAAAGGGGTGGGCTATAGCCTTGGGGGGTGGGGCTGGCCAAGTTCGTCCGCCGGACTCGAAATGGGGTGAAACTTTGCGAGGAGCCTCCGTGTCCCAAAAAAAAGCCGCGGACATAGCCATGCCCAAAAATAAGCGCCCGAAGGTCGGGGCGCCAAAACCCCCCAGTTGAAAAAGGCCAAAAAACCGGGTGGGCTATAGCCTTGGGGGGTGGGGCTGGCCAAGTTCGTCCGCCGGACTCTGAATGGGGCGAGACTTTGCGAGGGGCCTCAGTGTACCAAAAATAGGCTGCGGGCACTGCCGCGCCAAATAATGATCTCCCGAAGGTCGGGTCCCCAAGTTCGTCCTCGGGAAAAAGGCCAAAAAAAGGGGTGGGCTATAGCCTTGGGGGGTAGGGATGGCCAAGTTCGTTCGCCAGACTCGGATTGGGGCGAGACTTTGCGAGGGGCCTCTGTGTGCGAAAAATAGGCCCCGGGCACAGCCGTACCCAAAAATAAGCGCCCGAAAGTCGGGGCGCCAAAACCCCCCAGCTGAAAAAGGCCAAAAAACCGAGTGGGCTATAGCCTTGGGGGGTGGGGCTGGCCAAGTTCGTCCGCCGGACTCGGAATGGGTCGAGAATTTGCGAGGACCCTCCGTGTGCCAAAAATAGGCCGCGGCCAAAAATGACCGCCTGAAGGTCGGGTCCCCAAGTTCGTCCGCCGGAAAAAGGCCAAAAAAACAGGTGGGCTATAGCCTTGGGGGGTGGGGCTGGCCAAATTCGTCCGCCGGACTCGGAATGTGTCGAGACTTTGCGAGGGACCTCCGTGTGCCAAAAATAGGCCGCGGGCACAGCCACTCCCAAAAATGAATGCCCGATGGTCGGGTCCCCAAGTTCGTCTGCCGGAAAAAGGCCAAAAAAATAGCTGGGCTATAGCCCTGGGGGGTGGGGCTGGACAAGTTCGTTCGCCAGACTCGGATTGGGGCGAGACTTTGCGAGGGGCCTCCGCGTGCTAAAAATAGGTCCCGTGCACAGCCGTACCCAAAAATAAGCGCCCGAAGGTCGGGGCGCCACAACCCCCTAGCGGAAAAAGGCCAAAAAAATGGGTGGGCTATAGCCTTGGGGGTGGGGCTGGCCAAGTTCGTCCGCTGGACTCGGAATGGGTTGAGACTTTGCGAGGGGCCTCCGTGTGCCAAAAATAGGCCGCGGCCACAGCCGTACCCAAAAATGACCTCCTGAAGGTCGGGTCCCCCAGTTCGTCCGCCGGAAAAAGGCCAAAAAAACAGGTGGGCTATAGCCTTGGGGGTGGGGTTGGTCAAATTCGTCCGCCGGACTCGGAATGTGTCGAGACTTTGCGAGGGACCTCCGTGTGCCAAAAATAGGCCGCGGGCACAGCCGCTCCCAAAAATGAATGCCCGATGGTCGGGTCCCCAAGTTCGTCTGCCGGAAAAAGGCCAAAAAAACAGCTGGGCTATAGCCCTGGGGGGTGGGGCGGGACAAGTTCGTTCGCCAGACTCGGATTAGGGCGAGACTTTGAGAGGGGCCTCCGCGTGCTAAAAATAGGTCCCGGGCACAGCCGTACCCAAAAATAAGCGCCCGAAGGTCGGGGCGCCACAACCCCCCAGCAGAAAAAGGCCAAAAAAACGGGTGGGCTATAGCCTTGGGGGGTGGGGCTGGCCAAGTTCGTCCGCCGGACTCGGAATGGGTTGAGACTTTGCGAGGGGCCTCCGTGTGCCAAAAATAGGCCGCGGCCACAGCCGCACCCAAAAATGACCGCCCGAAGGTCGGGTCCCCAAGTTCATCCGCCGGAAAAAGGCCAAAAAAAGGGGTGGGCTATAGCCTTGGGGCGTGGGGATGGCCATGTTCGTCCGCGGGACTCGGAATGGGGAGAGACTTTGCGAGGGGCCTCCGTGTGCCAAAAATAGGCCGTGGCCACAGGCGTGCCCAAAAATAAGGGCCCAAAGGTCGGGGCGCCAAAACCCCCCAGCGGAAAAAGGCCAAAAAATCGGGTTGGCTATAGCCTTGTGGGGTGGGGCCGGCCAAGTTCGTCCGCCGGACTCGGAATGGGTGGAGACTTTGCGAGGGACCTCCGTGTGCCAAAAACAGGACGCAGGCACAGCCGCACCCAAAAATGACCGCCCGAAGGTCGGGTCCCCAAGTTCATCCGCCGGGAAAAGGCCAAAAAAAGGGGTGGGCTATAGCCTTGGGGGGTGGGGCTGGCCAAGTTCGTCCGCCGGACTCGGAATGGGGCGAGACTTTGCGAGGGGCCTCCGTGTTCCAAATATAGGTCATGGGCACAGCCGCGCCCCAAAATGACAGCCTGAAGGTCGGGTCCCCAAGTTCGTCCGCAGCAAAAAGGCCAAAAAAACGGGTGGGCTATATAGCCTTGGGGGGTGGGGGTGGCCAAGTTCGTCCGCCGGACTCGGAATGGGTCGAGACTTTGCGAGGGGCCTCCGTGTGCCAAAAATAGGCTGCGGGCACATCCGCACCAAAAAATGACCGCCCGAAGGCCGGGGCGCCGAGTTCGTCCAGCAAAAAAAGGCCACAAAAACGGGTGGGCAATAGCCTTGGGGGTGGGGCTGGCAAAGTTCATCCGCCGGACTCTGAATGGGGCAAGACTTTGGGAGCGGCCTCCGTGTGCCAAAAATAGGCCACGGGCACAGCCGCGTCCAAAAATAACCGCCCGAAGGCCGGGGCTGCAAGTTCGTCCAGCGGAAAACGGCCACAAACACGGGTGGGCTATAGCCTTGGGGGTGGGGGGGGCTTGCCAAGTTCGTCCGCCGGACTCGGAATGGGGCGAGACTATGCGAACAGCCTCCGTGTGCCAAAAATAGGCCGCGGACACAGCCGCGTCCAAAAATAACCGCCCGAAGGCCGGGGCTGCAAGTTCGTCCAGCGCAAAAAGGCCACAAAAACGGGCGGGCTATAGCCTTCGGGGGTGGGGCTGGCCAAGTTCGTCCGCCGGACTCTGGATGGGACAAGACTTTGCGAGCGGCCTCTGTGTGCCAAAAATAGGCCGCGGGCACAGACGATCCCAAAATAACCACCCGAAGGCCGGGGCTGCAAGTTCGTCCAGCGGAAAAAGGCCACAAAAACGGGCGGGCTATAGCCTTCGGGGATGGGGCTGGCCAAGTTCGTCCGCCAGACTCAGAATAGGACAAGACTTTGGGAGCGGCCTCCGTGTGCCAAAAATAGGCCGCGGGCACAGCCGCGTCCAAAAATAACCGCCCGAAGGCCGGGGCTGCAAGTTCGTCCAGCGGAAAAAGGCCACAAAAACGGGCGGGCTATAGCCTTCGGGGGTGGGGCTGGCCAAGTTCGTCCGCCGGACTCTGGATGGGAGAAGACTTTGCGAGCGGCCTCTGTGTGCCAAAAATAGGCCGCGGGCACAGACGATCCCAAAATAACCACCCGAAGTCCGGGGCTGCAAGTTCGTCCAGTGGAAAAAGGCCACAAAAACGGGCGGGCTATAGCCTTCGGGGATGGGGCTGGCCAAGTTCGTCCAGTGGAAAAAGGCCACAAAAACGGGCGGGCTATAGCCTTCGGGGATGGGGCTGGCCAAGTTCGTCTGCCGGACTCAGAATAGGACAAGACTTTGGGAGCGGCCTCCGTGTGCCAAAAATAGGCCGCGGGCACAGCCGCGTCCAAAAATAACCGCCCGAAGGCCGGGGCTGCAAGTTCGTCCAGCGGAAAAAGGCCACAAACACGGGTGGGCTATAGCCTTGCTGGGAGGGCTTGCCAAGTTCGTCCGCCGGACTCGGAATGGGGCGAGACTATGCGAACAGCCTCCGTGTACCAAAAATAGGCCGCGGACACAGCCGCGTCCAAAAATAACAGCCCGAAGGCGGGGGCTGCAAGTTCGTCCAGCGGAAAAAGGCCACAAGAACGGGCGGGCTATAGCCTTCGGGGGTGGGGCTGGCCAAGTTCGTCCGCCGGACTCTGAATGGGACGAGACTTTGCGAGCGGCCTCTGTGTGAAAAAAATAGGCCGCGGGCACAGCCGCGTCCAAAAATAACCGCCCGAAGGCCGGGGCTGCAAGTTCGTACGGCGGAAAAAGGCCACAAAAACGAGTGGGCTATAGCCTTGGGGGGTGGGCCCTGCCAAATTCGTCCGCCGGACTCGGAATGGGGCAAGACTATGCGAACATCCTCCGTGTGCCAAAAATAGGCCGCG
Organism: Citrus x changshan-huyou; assembly: GCA_039657385.1. Lineage (NCBI taxonomy): Eukaryota > Viridiplantae > Streptophyta > Magnoliopsida > Sapindales > Rutaceae > Citrus > Citrus x changshan-huyou. The sequence continues at coordinate 1,432,906 of JBCGBO010000018.1, forward strand.
GACACAGCCGTGTCCAAAAATACCGCCCGAAGGCCGGGGCTGCAAGTTCGCCCGTCGGAAAAAGGGCCAAAAAATGGGTGGGCTATAGCCTTGGGGGTGGGGGTGGCCTAGTTCGTCCGCCGGACTCCGAATGGGGCCTGCGTATGTCAAAAATAGGCCGCGGGCAAAGCCGCGCCCAAAAATGACCACCCGAAGGTCGGGTCCCCAAGTTCGTCCGCCGGAAAAAGGCCAAAAAAAAGGGTGGGCTACAGCCTTGGATGGTGGAGCGGTCTGAGTTCGTCCGCCGGACTCGGAATGAGGTGAGGCTTTCCGAGTGGCCTCCGTGTGCCAAAAATAGGCCACGGGCACAGACGCGCGCAAAAATATGCGCCCGAAGGTCAGGGCGCCAAAATCCCCTTGCGGAAAATGGCCAAAAAAATGGGTGGGCTAAAGCCTTGGGGGGTGGGGATGGCCATGTTCGTCCGCCGGACTCGGAATGGGGTGAGACTTTGCGAGGGGCCTCTGTGTGCCAAAAATAGGCTGTGGCCACAGCCGTGCCCAAAAAGAAGGGCCCGAAGTTTGGGGCGCCAAAGCCCCCCAGCGGAAAAAGGCCAAAAAATTGGGTGGGCTATAGCCTTGTGGGGTGGGGCCGGCCAAGTTCGACCGCCGGACTCGGAATGGGTGGAGACTTTGCGAGGGGCCTCCGTGTACCAAAAACAGGCCGCAGGCACAGCCGCACCCAAAAATGACAGCCCGAAGGTCGGGTCCCCAAGTTCGTCCGCCGGAAAAAGGCCAAAAAAAGGGGTGGGCTATAGCGTTGGATGGTGGGGCGGTCCGAGTTCGTCCGCCGGACTCGGAATGGGGTGAGGCTTTGCGAGGGGCCTCCGTGTGCCAAAAATAGGCCGTGGGCACAGACTCGCGCAAAAATAAGCGCCCGAAGGTCAGGGCGCCAAAATCCCCCTGCGGAAAAAGGCCAAAAAAACGGGTGGGCTATAGCCTTGGGGGGTGGGGATGGCCATGTTCGTCCGCCGGACTCGGAATGGGGCGAGACTTTGTGAGGGGCCTCTGTGTGCCAAAAATAGGCCGTGCCCAAAAAAAAGGGCCCGAAGGTCGGGGCGCCAAAACCCCCCAGCGGAAAAAGGCCAAAAAATCGGGTGGGCTATAGCCTTGTGGGGTGGGGCTGGCCAAGTTCGTCCGCCAGACTCGGAATGGGGCGAGGCTTAGCGAGGGGCCTCCGTGTGCCAAAAATAGGCCGCGGGCACAGCCGCGCACAAAAATAAGCGCCCGAAGGTCAGGGCGCCAAAATCCCCCTGCCGGACTCGGAATGGGCCGAGACTTTACGAGCGGCCCCCGTGTGCCAAAAATAGGCTGCGGTCGTAGCCGCACCCAAAAATAACCGCCCGAAGGCCGGGGCGCCAAGTTCGTCCAGCGGAAAAAGGCCACAAAAACGGGTGGCCTATAGGCTTGGGGGGTGGGGCTGGCCAAGTTCATCCGCCGGACTCGGAATGGGGCGAGACTTTACGAGCGGCCCCCGTGTGCCAAAAATAGGCTGCTGGCGTAGCCGAACCCAAAAATAACCGCCCGAAGGCCGGGGCGCCAAATTCGTCCCGCGGAAAAAGGCCACAAAAACGGGTGGGCTATAGTCTTGGGGGGTGGGGCTGGCCATGTTCGTCCGCCGGACTCTGAATGGGACGAGACATCGCGAGCGGCCTCCCTGTGCCAAAAATACGGTACGGGCACAGCCGCGCCCAAAAATAACTGACCGAAGACCGGGGCGCAAAGTTCGTCCAGCGGAAAAAGGGCACAAAAACGGGTGCCCTATAGCCTTGGTGGGTGGGGCTGGACAAGTTCGTCCGCCGGACTCGGAATGGGGCGAGACTTTGCGAGCGGCCACCGTGTGCCAAAAATAAGCCTTGGGCACAGACGGGCCCAAAAATAATCGCCCGAAGGCCGGGGCGCAAAGTTCGTCCAGCGGAAAAAGGCCACAAAAACGGGTGGGCTATAGCCTTGGGGGGTGGGGCTGGACAAGTTCGTCCGCCGGACTCGGAATGGGGCGAGAATTTGCGAGCGGCCACCGTGTGCTAAAAATAAGCCTTGGGCACAGTCGCGGCCAAAAATAACAGCCCGAAGGCCGGGGCGCCAAGATCGTCCCGCGGAAAAAGGCCACAAAAACGGGTGGGCTATAGCCTTGGGGGGTGGGCTGGCCAAGTTCGTCCGCCGGACTCGGAATGGGATGAGACTTTGCGAGTGGCCTACGTGTGCCAAACATAGGCCGCGGGCACAGCCACGCCTAAAAATAACCGCCCGAAGGCCGGGGCGCCAAGTTCGACCAGCGGAAAAAGGCCACAAAAACGGGTGGGCTATGGCCTTAGCGGGTGGGGCTGGCCAAGTTCGTCCGCCGGACTCGGAATGTGGCGAGACTTTGCAGCTGGCCTTCGTTTGCAAAAAATAGGCCGCGGGCACAGCCGCGCCCAAAAATAACAGCCAGAAGGCCGGGGCGCCAAGTTCGTCCCGCGGAAAAAGGCCACAAAAACGGGTGGGCTATAGCCTTGGGGGGTGGGGCTGGCCAAGTTCGTCCGCCGGACTCGGAATGGTGCGAGAATTTGTGGCTGGCCTCCGTGTGCCAAAAATAGGCCGCGGGCACAGCCGCGCCCAAAAATAACAGCCCGAAGGCCGGGTCGCCAAGTTTGTCCCGCGAAAAAAGGCCACAAAAACGGGTGGGCTATAGCCTTGGGGGGTGGGGCTGGCCAAGTTCGTCCGCCGGACTCGGAATGGTGCGAGAATTTGAGGCTGGCCTCCGTGTGCCAAAAATAGGCCGCGCACACAGCCGCGCCCAAAAATAACAGCCCGAAGGCCGGGTCGCCAAGTTTGTCCCGCGAAAAAAGGCCACAAAAACGGGTGGGCTATAGCCTTGGGGGGTGGGGCTGGCCAAGTTCGTCCGCCGGACTCGGAATGGGGCGAGACTTTACGAGCGGCCCCCGTGTGCCAAAAATAGGCTGCTGGCGTAGCCGAACCCAAAAATAACCGCCCGAAGGCCGGGGCGCCAAATTCGTCCCGCGGAAAAAGGCCACAAAAACGGGTGGGCTATAGTCTTGGGGGGTGGGGCTGGCCATGTTCGTCCGCCGGACTCTGAATGGGACGAGACATCGCGAGCGGCCTCCCTGTGCCAAAAATACGGTACGGGCACAGCCGCGCCCAAAAATAACTGACCGAAGACCGGGGCGCAAAGTTCGTCCAGCGGAAAAAGGGCACAAAAACGGGTGGCCTATAGCCTTGGTGGGTGGGGCTGGACAAGTTCGTCCGCCGGACTCGGAATGGGGCGAGACTTTGCGAGCGGCCACCGTGTGCCAAAAATAAGCCTTGGGCACAGACGGGCCCAAAAATAATCGCCCGAAGGCCGGGGCGCAAAGTTCGTCCAGCGGAAAAAGGCCACAAAAACGGGTGGGCTATAGCCTTGGGGGGTGGGGCTGGACAAGTTCGTCCGCCGGACTCGGAATGGGGCGAGAATTTGCGAGCGGCCACCGTGTGCTAAAAATAAGCCTTGGGCACAGTCGCGGCCAAAAATAACAGCCCGAAGGCCGGGGCGCCAAGATCGTCCCGCGGAAAAAGGCCACAAAAACGGGTGGGCTATAGCCTTGGGGGGTGGGCTGGCCAAGTTCGTCCGCCGGACTCGGAATGGGATGAGACTTTGCGAGTGGCCTACGTGTGCCAAACATAGGCCGCGGGCACAGCCACGCCTAAAAATAACCGCCCGAAGGCCGGGGCGCCAAGTTCGACCAGCGGAAAAAGGCCACAAAAACGGGTGGGCTATGGCCTTAGCGGGTGGGGCTGGCCAAGTTCGTCCGCCGGACTCGGAATGTGGCGAGACTTTGCAGCTGGCCTTCGTTTGCAAAAAATAGGCCGCGGGCACAGCCGCGCCCAAAAATAACAGCCAGAAGGCCGGGGCGCCAAGTTCGTCCCGCGGAAAAAGGCCACAAAAACGGGTGGGCTATAGCCTTGGGGGGTGGGGCTGGCCAAGTTCGTCCGCCGGACTCGGAATGGTGCGAGAATTTGTGGCTGGCCTCCGTGTGCCAAAAATAGGCCGCGGGCACAGCCGCGCCCAAAAATAACAGCCCGAAGGCCGGGTCGCCAAGTTTGTCCCGCGAAAAAAGGCCACAAAAACGGGTGGGCTATAGCCTTGGGGGGTGGGGCTGGCCAAGTTCGTCCGCCGGACTCGGAATGGTACGAGAATTTGAGGCTGGCCTCCGTGTGCCAAAAATAGGCCGCGCACACAGCCGCGCCCAAAAATAACAGCCCGAAGGCCGGGTCGCCAAGTTTGTCCCGCGAAAAAAGGCCACAAAAACGGGTGGGCTATAGCCTTGGGGGGTGGGGCTGGCCAAGTTCGTCCGCCGGACTCGGAATGGTGCGAGAATTTGAGGCTGGCCTCCGTGTGCCAAAAATAGGCCGCGCACACAGCCGCATCCAAAAATAACAGCCCGAAGGCCGGGGCGCCAAATTCGTCCCGCGGAAAAAGGCCACAAAAACGGGTGGGCTACAGCCTTGGGGGGTGGGGTGGGCCAAGTTCGTCCGCCGGACTCGGAATGGGACAAGAGTTTGCGAGCGGCCTCCGTGTGCCAAAAATAGGCCGCGAGCACAGCCACACCTAAAACAAACCGCCCGAAGGCGCGGGGCGCCAATTTGTCCAGCGGAAAAAGGCCACAAAAACGGGTGGGCTATAGCCTTGGGGGGTGGGGCTGGCAAAGTTCGTCCGCCGGACTCATAATTGGGTGAGACTTTGCGAGCGGCCTTTGTGTGCCAAAAAAAGGCCGCGGGCATAGCCGCACTAAAAAATAACCGCCCGAAGGCGCGGGGCGCCAATTCGTCCAGCGGAAAAAGGCCACAAATACGGGTGGGCTATAGCCTTGGGGGGTGGGGCTGGCCTAGTTCGTCCGCCGGACGTGGAATGGGGCGAGACTTTCCGGCTGGCCTTCGTGTGCCAAATATAGGCCGCGGGCACAGCCGCGCCCAATAATAACTGCCCGAAGGACGGGGCGCCAAGTTCGTCGAGCTGAAAAAGGCCACAAAAATGGGTGGGCTATAGCCTTGGGGGGTGGGGCTGGCCAAGTTCGTCCGCCGGACTCGTAATGGGGCGAGACTATGCGAGCAACCTTTGTGTGCCAAAAATAGGCCGCGGGCACAGCCGCACCAAAAAATGACGGCCCGAAGTCACGGGGCTCCAATTCGTCCAGCGGAAAAAGGCCACAAAAACGGGTTGGCTATAGCCTTGGGGGGTGGGGCTGGCCATGTTCGTCCGCCGGACTCGTAATGGGGCGAGGCTTTGCGAACATCCTTTGCGTGCCAAAAATAGGCCGCGGGCACAGCCGCACCAAAAAAATAACAGCCCGAAGGCGCGGGGTGCCAATTCGTCCAGCGGAAAAAGGCCACAAAAACGGGTGCGGTATAGCCTTGGGGGGTGGGGCTGGCCAAGTTCGTCCGCCGGACTCGTAATGGGGCAAGACTTTACAAGCGGCCTTTGTGTGGCAAAAAAAGGCCGCGGGCACAGCCGCACCAAAAAATAACCGCCCGAAGGCGCGGGGCGCCAATTCATCCAGCGGAAAAAGGCCACAAAAACGGGTTGGCTATAGCCTTGGGGGGTGGGGCTGGCCAAGTACGTCCGCCGGATGCGGAATGGGGCGAGACTTTGCGGCTGACCTTCGTGTGCCAAAAATAGGCCGCGGGCACAGCCGCACCCAATAATAACCGCCCGAAGGCCGGGGCGCCAATTCGTCCAGCGGAAAAAGCCCACAAAAACGGGTGGGCTACAGCCTTGGGGGGTGGGGCTGGCCAAGTTCGTCCGCCGGACTTGGAATGGGACAAGACTTTGCGAGCGGCCTCCGTGTGCCAAAAACAGACCGCGGGCACAACCGCGCCCAAAAATAACCGCCCGAAGGCTGGGGCGCCATGTTTGTCCAGCTGAAAAAGGCCACAAAAACGGGTGGGCTATAGCCTTGGGGGGTGGGGCTGGCCAAGTTTGTCCGCCGGACTCGGAATGCGATGAGACTTTGCGAGTGGCCTACGTGTGCTAAAAATAGGCCGCGGGCACAGCCATGCCTAAAAATAAACGCCCGAAGGCCGGGGCGGCAAGTTCGTCCAGCGGAAAAAGGCCACAAAAACGGGTGGGCTACAGCCTTGGGGGGTGGGGCTGGCCAAGTTCGTCCGCCGGACTCAGAATGGGACAAGAGTTTGCGAGCGGCCTCCGTGTGCCAAAAATAGGCCGAGGCACAGCCGCACCAAAAAATAACCGCCCGAAGGCACGGTGCGCCAATTCGACCAGCGGAAAAAGGCCACAAAAACAGGTGGGCTATAGCCTTGGGGGGTGGGGCTGGCCAAGTTCGTCCGCCGGACTCGGAATGGGGCGAGACTTTGCGGCTGGCCTTCGTGTGCCAAAACTAGGCCGCGGGCACAGCCGCGTCCAAAAATAAATGCCCGAAGGCCGGGGCGCCCTGTTTGTCCAGCTGAAAAAGGCCACAAGAACGGGTGGGCTACAACCTTGGGGGGTGGGGCTGGCCAAGTTCATCCGCCGGACTCAGAATGGGGCGAGACTTTGCGAGCGACCTCTGTGTGCCAAAAAGAAGCCGCGGGCACAGCCGCGCCCAAAAATAACCGCTCGAAGGCGCGGGGCGCCAATTCGTCCAGCGGAAAAAAGCCACAAAAACGGGTGGGCTATAGCCTTGGGGGGTGGGGCTGGCCAAGTTCGTCCGCCGGACTCGTAAAGGGGCGAGACTTTACGAGCGGCCTTTGTGTGCCAAAAAAAGGCCGCGGGCACAGCCGCAGCAAAAAATAACCGCCCGAAGGCGCGGGGCGCAAATTAGTCCAGCGGAAAAAGGCCACAAAAACGGGTGGGCTATAGCCTTGGGGGGTGGGGCTGGCCTAGTTCGTCCGCCAGACGTGGAATATGGGGCGAGACTTTCCGGCTGGCCTTCGTGTGCCAAATATAGGCCGCGGGCACAGCCGCGCCCAATAATAACTGCCCGAAGGACGGGGAGCCAAGTTCGTCCAGCTGAAAAAGGCCACAAAAATGGGTGGGCTATAGCCTTGGGGGGTGGGGCTGGCAAAGTTCGTCCGCCGGACTCATAATTGGGTGAGACTTTGCGAGCGGCCTTTGTGTGCCAAAAAAAGACCGCGGGCGTAGCCGCACTAAAAAATAACCGCCCGAAGGCACGGGGCGCCAATTCGTCCAGCGGAAAAAGGCCACAAATACGGGTGGGCTATAGCCTTGGGGGATGGGGCTGGCCAAGTTCATCCGCCGGACTCGGAATGGGGCGAGACTTTGCGAGCGGCCTCCGTGGGCCAAAAATAGGCCGCAGGAACAGCCGCGCCCAAAAATAACCGCCCGAAATGGGTGGGCTATAGCCTTGGGTGTTGGGGCTGGCCAAGTTTGTCCGCCGGACTCGGAATGGGACAAGAGTTTGCGAGCGTCCTCCGTGTGCCAAAAATAGGCCGCGGGCACAGCCGCGTCCAAAAATAACTGCCCGAAGGCGGGGGCGCCAAGTTAGTCCAGCGGAAAAAGGCCACAAAAACGGGTGGGCTACAGCCTTGGGGGGTGGGGCTGGCCAAGTTCGTCCGCCGGACTCGGAATGGGACAAGAGTTTGCGAGCGGCCTCCGTGTGCCTAAAATAGGCCGCGGGCACAGCCGCGCCCAAAAATAACCACCCGAAGGCCAGGGCGCCAATTTCGTCCAGCGGAAAAAGGCCACAAAAACGGGTGGGCTATAGCCTTGGGGGTTGGGGCTGGCCAAGTTCGTCCGCCGGAATCGTAATGGGACGAGCCTTTGCAGCAGGCCTCCGTGTGCCAAAAATAGGCCGTGGGCACAGCCGCACCCAAAAATAACAGCCCGAAGGCCGGGGCGCCAAGTTCGTCCCGCGGAAAAAGGCCACAAAAACGGGTGGGCTATAGCCTTGGGGGGTGGGGCTGGCCACGTTCGTCCGCCGGACTCGGACTGGGGCGAGACTTTGCGGCTTACCTCCGTGTGCCAAAAATAGGCCGCGGGCACAGCCGCGCCCAAAAATAACAGCCCGAAGGCCGGGGCGCCAAATTCGTCCCGCGGAAAAAGGCCACAAAAACGGGTGAGCTATAGCCTTGGGGGGTGGGGCTGGCCATGTTCATCTGCCGGACTCGGAATGGGATGAGACTTTGCGAGTGGCCTACGTTTACCAAAAATAGGCCGCGGGCACAGCCACGCCTAAAAATAACCGCCCGAAGGCCGGGGCGCCAAGTTCGTCCAGCGGAAAAAGCCCACAAAAACGGGTGTGCTACAGCCTTGGGGGGTGGGGCTGGCCAAGTTCGTCCGCCGGACTCGGAATGGGACAAGAGTTTGCGAGCGTCCTCCGTGTGCCAAAAATAGGCCGCGGGCAAAGCCGCGCCCAAAAATGTCCCGCGGAAAAAGGCCACAAAAACGGTGGGCTATAGCCTTGGGGGTGGGGCTGGCCAAGTTCGTCCGCCGGACTCGGAATAGGACAAGACTTTGCGAGTGGCCTACGTGTGCCAAAAATAGGCCGCGGGTACAGCCACGCCCAAAAATAACCCCCCGAAGGCCGGGGCACCAAGTTCGTCCAGCGCAAAAAGGCCACAAAAACGGGTGGGCTATAGCCTTGGGGGGTGGGGCTGGCCATGTTCGTCCGCCGGACTCATAATGGGGTGAGACTTTGCGGCTGGCCTCCATGTACCAAAAATAGGCCGTGGGCACAGCCGTGCCTAAAAATAACCACCCGAAGGTCGGGGTGCCAAGTTCGTCCAGCGGAAAAAGGCCATAAAAACGGTTGGGCTATAGCTTTGGGGGGTGGGGCTGGCCAAGTTCGTCCACCGGACTCCGAATGGGACAAGTCTTTGCGAGCGGCCTCCGTGTGCCAAAAATAGGCCGCGGGCAAAGCCGCACCCAAAAATAACTGGCCGAAACGGGTGGGCTATAGCCTTGGGGGGTGGGGCTGGCCAAGTTCGTCCGCCGGACTCGGAATGGGACGAGACTATGCAAGCGGCCTCCGTGTGCCAAAAATAGGCCGTGGGCACAGCCGTACCCAAAACTAACTGCCCGAAGGCCGGGGCGCCAAGTTCGTCCAGCGGAAAAAGGCCACAAAAACGGGTGGGCTATAGCCTTAGGGGGTGGGGCTGGCCAAGTTCGTCCGCCGGACTCTGAATGGGACGAGACATTGCGAGCGGCCTCCGTGTGCTAAAAATATGCCGTGGGCAAAGCCGCGCCCAAAAATAACTGCCCGAAGGCCGGGGCGCCAAGTTTGTCCAGCGAAAAATGGCCACAAAAACGGGTGGGATATAGCCTTGGGGGGTGGGGCTGGCCAAGTTCGTCTGCCAGACTCGGAATGGGGCGAGACTTTGCGAGCGGTCTCCGTGTGAAAAATTAGGCCACGGGCTCAGCCGCGGCAAAAACCAACAGCCCGAAGGCCGGGGCGCCAAGTTAGTCCAGCGGAAAAAGGCCACAAAAACGGGTGTGCTATAGCCTTGGGGGGTGGGGCTGGCCAAGTTCGTCCGCCGGACTCGGAATGGGACGAGACTTTACGAGCGACCTCCGTGCGCCAAAAATAGGCCGCGGGCACAGCCGCGCCAAGAAATAACCGCCCGAAGGCCAGGGCGCGAAGTTCGTCCAGCGGAAAAAGGCCACAAAAACGGGTGGGATATAGCCTTGGGGGATGGGGCTGGCCAAGTTCATCCGCCGGACTCGGAATGGGGCGAGACTTTGCGAACGGCCTCCGTGGGCCAAAAATAGGCCGCAGGAACAGCCGCGCCCAAAAATAACCGCCCGAAATGGGTGGGCTATAGCCTTGGGTGTTGGGGCTGGCCAAGTTCGTCCGCCGGACTCGGAATGGGGCTAGATTTTGCGAGCGGCCTCCGTGTGCCAAAAATAGGCCGCGGGCACAGCCGCACCCAAAAATAACTGGCCGAAACGGGTGTGCTATAGCCTTGGGGGGTGGGGCTGGCCAAGTTTGTCCGCCGGACTCGGAATGGCATGAGACTATGCGAGCGGCCTCCGTATGCCAAAAATAGGCCGTGGGCACAGCCGTACCCAAAATTAACTGCCCGAAGGCCGGGGCGCCAAGTTCGTCCAGCGGAAAAAGGCCACAAAAACGGGTGGGCTATAGCCTTGGGGGGTGGGGCTGGCCGACTTCGTCCGCCGGACTCGGAATGGGACGAGACTTTATGAGCGACCTCCGTGTGCCAAAAATAGGCCGCGGGCACAGCCGCGCCAAGAAATAACCGCCCGAAGGCCAGGGCGCGAAGTTCGTCCAGCGGAAAAAGGCCACAAAAACGGGTGGGATATAGCCTTGGGGGATGGGGCTGGCCAAGTTCATCCGCCGGACTCGGAATGGGGCGAGACTTTGCGAGCGGCCTCCGTGGGCCAAAAATAGGCCGCAGGCACAGCCGCGCCCAAAAATAACCGCCCGAAATGGGTGGGCTATAGCCTTGGGTGGTGGGGCTGGCCAAGTTCGTCCGCCGGACTCGGAATGGGGCGAGATTTTGCGAGCGGCCTCCGTGTGCCAAAAATAGGCCGCGGGCACAGCCGCACCCAAAAATAACTGGCCGAAACGGGTGGGCTATAGCCTTGGGGGGTGGGGCGGGCCAAGTTCGTCCGCCGGACTCGGAATGGGACGAGACTATGCGAACGGCCTCCGTGTGCCAAAAATAGGCCGTGGGCACAGCCGTACCCAAAACTAACTGCCCGAAGGCCGGGGCGCCAAGTTCGTCCAGCGGAAAAAGGCCACAAAAACGGGTGGGCTATAGCCTTGGGGGGTGGGGCTGGCCAAGTTCGTCCGCCGGACTCTGAATGGGACAAGACTTTGCGAGCGGCCTCCGTGGGCCAAAAATAGGCCGCGGGCACAGCCGCGAAATAACCGCCCGAAACGGGTGGGCGATAGCCTTGGGTGGTGGGGCTGGCCAAGTTCGTCCGCCGGACTCGGAATGGGGCGAGATTTTGCGAGCGGCCTCCGTGTGCCAAAAATAGGCCGCGGGCACAGCCGCGCCCAAAAATAACTGCCCGAAACAGTTGGGCTATAGCCTTGGGGGGTGGGGCTGGCCAAGTTCGTCCGCCGGACTAGGAATGGGACGAGACTATGCGAGCGGCCTCCGTGTGCGAAAAATAGGCCGTGGGCACAGCCGTACCCAAAACTAACTGCCCGAAGGCCGGGGCGCCAAGTTCGTCCAGCGGAAAAAGGCCACAAAAACGGGTGGGCTATAGCCTTGGGGGGTGGGGCTGGCCAAGTTCGTCCGCCGGACTCTGAATGGGATGAGACATTGCGAGCGGCCTCCGTGTGCTAAAAATATGCCGTGGTCACAGCCGCGCCCATAAATAACTGCCCGAAGGACGGGGCTCCAAGTTTGTCCAGCGGAAAAAGGCCACAAAAACGGGTGGGATATAGCCTTGGGGGGTGGGGCTGGCCAAGTTCGTCTGCCGGACTCGGAATGGGGCGAGACTTTGCGAGCGGTCTCCGTGTGAAAAATTAGGCCACGGGCTCAGCCACGCCCAAAAACAACAGCCCGAAGGTCGGGGCGCCAAGTTCGTCCAGCGGAAAAAGGCCACAAAAACGGGTGTGCTATAGCCTTGGGGGGTGGGGCTGGCCAAGTTCGTCCGCCGGACTCGGAATGGGACGGGACTTTACGAGCGGCCTCAGTGCTAAAAATATGCCGTGGGCACAGCCGCGCCCAAAAATAACTGCCCGAAGGCCGGGGCGCCAAGTTCGTCCAGCGGAAAAAGGCCACAAAAACGGTTGCGCTATAGCCTTGGGGGGTGGCGCTGGCCAAGTTCGTCCGCTGGACTCGGAATGGGGGGAGACTTTGCGAACGGCCTCCATATGCCCAAAAAAGGGCGCGGGCACAGCCGCACCAAAAAATAACCGCCCAAAGGCCGAGGCGCCAAGTTCGTCCAGCGGAAAAAGGCCACAAAAACTGGTGCGCTATAGCCTTGGGGGGTGGGGCTGGCCAAGTTTGTCCGCCGGACTCGGAATGGGGCGAGACATTGCGAGCGGCCACTGTGTGCCAAAAATAGGGTGCGTGCAGAGCCGCAGCCAAAAGTAACTGCCCGAAGGCCGGGGCGCCATGTTCGTCCAGCGGAAAAAGGCCACAAAAACGGGTGGGCTATAGCCTTGGGGGTGGGGCTGGCCAAGTTCGTCCGCCGGACTCGGAACGGGACGAGACTTTACGAGCGGGCTCCGTGTGCCAAAAATAGGCCGTGGGCACAGCCGCGCCCAAAAATAACCGCCCGAAGGCCGGGGCGTCAAGTTCGTCCAGCGGAAAAAGGCCACAAAAACGGGTGGGATATAGCCCTTGGGGGTGGGGCTGGCCAAGTTCGTCTGCCGGACTCGGAATGGGGCGAGACTTTGCGAGCGGTCTACATGTGAAAAATTAGGCCACGGGCTCACCCGCGCCCAAAAATAACAGCCCGAAGGCCGGGACGCCAAGTTCGTCCAGCGGAAAAAGGCCTCAAAAACGGGTGGGCTATAGCCTTGGGGGGTGGGGCTGGCCAAGTTCGTCCGCCGGACTCGGAATGGGACGAGACTTTACGAGCGGCCTCCGTGTGCCAAAAAAAGGCCGCGGGCACAGCCGCGCCAAAAAATAACTGCCCGAAGGCCGGGGCGTCAAGTTCGTCCAGCGGAAAAAGGCCACAAAAACGGGTGGGCTATAGCCTTGGCGGGTGGGGATGGCCAAGTTCGTCCGCCGGACTTGGAATGGGGGGAGACTTTGCGAGCGGCCTCCATGTGCTAAAAATATATCGTGGGCACAGCCACGCCCAAAAATAACTGCCCGAAGGCCGGGGCGCCAAGTTCGTCCAGCGGAAAAAGGCCACAAAAACGGGTGCGCTATAGCCTTGGGGGGTGGGGCTGGCCAAGTTCGTCCCCCGGACTTGGAATGGGGGGAGACTTTGTGAACGGCCTCCATGTGCCAAAAAAAGGGCGCGGGCACAGCCGTACCAAAAAATAACCGCCCAAAGGCCGGGTGCCAAGTTCGTCCAGCGGAAAAAGGCCACAAAAACGGGTGCGCTTTAGCCGTGGGGGGTGGGGCTGGCCAAGTTCGTCCACCGGACTCGGAATGGGGCGAGACTTTGCGAGCGGCCTCCGTGTGCCAAAAAAATGGCGCGGGCACAGCCGCACCAAAAAATAACCGCCCAAAGGCCGAGGCGCCAAGTTCGTCCAGCGGAAAAAGGCCACAAAAACGGGTGCGCTATAGCCTTGGGGGGTGGGGCTGGCCAAGTTCGTCCGCCGGACTCGGAATGGGGCGAGACATTGCGAGCGGCCTCCGTGTGCCAAAAAAAGGGCGCGGGCACAGCCGCACCAAAAAATAACCGCCCAAAGGCCGGGGCGCCAAGTACGTCCAGCGGAAAAAGGCCACAAAAACGGGTGAGCTATAGCTTTGGGGGTGGGGCTGGCCAAGTTCGTCCGCCGGACTCGGAATGGGATGAGACTTTGCGAGCGGACACCATGTACCAAAAATAGGCCACGGGCACAGCCGCGCCCAAAAATAACCGCCCGAAGTCCGGGGCGCCAAGTTCGTCCTGAGGAAAAAGGCCACAAAAACGGGTGGGCTATAGCCTTGGGGGGTGGGGCTGGCCAAGTTTGTCCGCCGGACTCGGAATGGCATGAGACTATGCGAGCGGCCTCCGTATGCCAAAAATAGGCCGTGGGCACAGCCGTACCCAAAATTAACTGCCCGAAGGCCGGGGCGCCAAGTTCGTCCAGCGGAAAAAGGCCACAAAAACGGGTGGGCTATAGCCTTGGGGGGTGGGGCTGGCCGACTTCGTCCGCCGGACTCGGAATGGGACGAGACTTTATGAGCGACCTCCGTGTGCCAAAAATAGGCCGCGGGCACAGCCGCGCCAAGAAATAACCGCCCGAAGGCCAGGGCGCGAAGTTCGTCCAGCGGAAAAAGGCCACAAAAACGGGTGGGATATAGCCTTGGGGGATGGGGCTGGCCAAGTTCATCCGCCGGACTCGGAATGGGGCGAGACTTTGCGAGCGGCCTCCGTGGGCCAAAAATAGGCCGCAGGCACAGCCGCGCCCAAAAATAACCGCCCGAAATGGGTGGGCTATAGCCTTGGGTGGTGGGGCTGGCCAAGTTCGTCCGCCGGACTCGGAATGGGGCGAGATTTTGCGAGCGGCCTCCGTGTGCCAAAAATAGGCCGCGGGCACAGCCGCACCCAAAAATAACTGGCCGAAACGGGTGGGCTATAGCCTTGGGGGGTGGGGCGGGCCAAGTTCGTCCGCCGGACTCGGAATGGGACGAGACTATGCGAACGGCCTCCGTGTGCCAAAAATAGGCCGTGGGCACAGCCGTACCCAAAACTAACTGCCCGAAGGCCGGGGCGCCAAGTTCGTCCAGCGGAAAAAGGCCACAAAAACGGGTGGGCTATAGCCTTGGGGGGTGGGGCTGGCCAAGTTCGTCCGCCGGACTCTGAATGGGACAAGACTTTGCGAGCGGCCTCCGTGGGCCAAAAATAGGCCGCGGGCACAGCCGCGAAATAACCGCCCGAAACGGGTGGGCGATAGCCTTGGGTGGTGGGGCTGGCCAAGTTCGTCCGCCGGACTCGGAATGGGGCGAGATTTTGCGAGCGGCCTCCGTGTGCCAAAAATAGGCCGCGGGCACAGCCGCGCCCAAAAATAACTGCCCGAAACAGTTGGGCTATAGCCTTGGGGGGTGGGGCTGGCCAAGTTCGTCCGCCGGACTAGGAATGGGACGAGACTATGCGAGCGGCCTCCGTGTGCGAAAAATAGGCCGTGGGCACAGCCGTACCCAAAACTAACTGCCCGAAGGCCGGGGCGCCAAGTTCGTCCAGCGGAAAAAGGCCACAAAAACGGGTGGGCTATAGCCTTGGGGGGTGGGGCTGGCCAAGTTCGTCCGCCGGACTCTGAATGGGATGAGACATTGCGAGCGGCCTCCGTGTGCTAAAAATATGCCGTGGTCACAGCCGCGCCCATAAATAACTGCCCGAAGGACGGGGCTCCAAGTTTGTCCAGCGGAAAAAGGCCACAAAAACGGGTGGGATATAGCCTTGGGGGGTGGGGCTGGCCAAGTTCGTCTGCCGGACTCGGAATGGGGCGAGACTTTGCGAGCGGTCTCCGTGTGAAAAATTAGGCCACGGGCTCAGCCACGCCCAAAAACAACAGCCCGAAGGTCGGGGCGCCAAGTTCGTCCAGCGGAAAAAGGCCACAAAAACGGGTGTGCTATAGCCTTGGGGGGTGGGGCTGGCCAAGTTCGTCCGCCGGACTCGGAATGGGACGGGACTTTACGAGCGGCCTCAGTGCTAAAAATATGCCGTGGGCACAGCCGCGCCCAAAAATAACTGCCCGAAGGCCGGGGCGCCAAGTTCGTCCAGCGGAAAAAGGCCACAAAAACGGTTGCGCTATAGCCTTGGGGGGTGGCGCTGGCCAAGTTCGTCCGCTGGACTCGGAATGGGGGGAGACTTTGCGAACGGCCTCCATATGCCCAAAAAAGGGCGCGGGCACAGCCGCACCAAAAAATAACCGCCCAAAGGCCGAGGCGCCAAGTTCGTCCAGCGGAAAAAGGCCACAAAAACTGGTGCGCTATAGCCTTGGGGGGTGGGGCTGGCCAAGTTTGTCCGCCGGACTCGGAATGGGGCGAGACATTGCGAGCGGCCACTGTGTGCCAAAAATAGGGTGCGTGCAGAGCCGCAGCCAAAAGTAACTGCCCGAAGGCCGGGGCGCCATGTTCGTCCAGCGGAAAAAGGCCACAAAAACGGGTGGGCTATAGCCTTGGGGGTGGGGCTGGCCAAGTTCGTCCGCCGGACTCGGAACGGGACGAGACTTTACGAGCGGGCTCCGTGTGCCAAAAATAGGCCGTGGGCACAGCCGCGCCCAAAAATAACCGCCCGAAGGCCGGGGCGTCAAGTTCGTCCAGCGGAAAAAGGCCACAAAAACGGGTGGGATATAGCCCTTGGGGGTGGGGCTGGCCAAGTTCGTCTGCCGGACTCGGAATGGGGCGAGACTTTGCGAGCGGTCTACATGTGAAAAATTAGGCCACGGGCTCACCCGCGCCCAAAAATAACAGCCCGAAGGCCGGGACGCCAAGTTCGTCCAGCGGAAAAAGGCCTCAAAAACGGGTGGGCTATAGCCTTGGGGGGTGGGGCTGGCCAAGTTCGTCCGCCGGACTCGGAATGGGACGAGACTTTACGAGCGGCCTCCGTGTGCCAAAAAAAGGCCGCGGGCACAGCCGCGCCAAAAAATAACTGCCCGAAGGCCGGGGCGTCAAGTTCGTCCAGCGGAAAAAGGCCACAAAAACGGGTGGGCTATAGCCTTGGCGGGTGGGGATGGCCAAGTTCGTCCGCCGGACTTGGAATGGGGGGAGACTTTGCGAGCGGCCTCCATGTGCTAAAAATATATCGTGGGCACAGCCACGCCCAAAAATAACTGCCCGAAGGCCGGGGCGCCAAGTTCGTCCAGCGGAAAAAGGCCACAAAAACGGGTGCGCTATAGCCTTGGGGGGTGGGGCTGGCCAAGTTCGTCCCCCGGACTTGGAATGGGGGGAGACTTTGTGAACGGCCTCCATGTGCCAAAAAAAGGGCGCGGGCACAGCCGTACCAAAAAATAACCGCCCAAAGGCCGGGTGCCAAGTTCGTCCAGCGGAAAAAGGCCACAAAAACGGGTGCGCTTTAGCCGTGGGGGGTGGGGCTGGCCAAGTTCGTCCACCGGACTCGGAATGGGGCGAGACTTTGCGAGCGGCCTCCGTGTGCCAAAAAAATGGCGCGGGCACAGCCGCACCAAAAAATAACCGCCCAAAGGCCGAGGCGCCAAGTTCGTCCAGCGGAAAAAGGCCACAAAAACGGGTGCGCTATAGCCTTGGGGGGTGGGGCTGGCCAAGTTCGTCCGCCGGACTCGGAATGGGGCGAGACATTGCGAGCGGCCTCCGTGTGCCAAAAAAAGGGCGCGGGCACAGCCGCACCAAAAAATAACCGCCCAAAGGCCGGGGCGCCAAGTACGTCCAGCGGAAAAAGGCCACAAAAACGGGTGAGCTATAGCTTTGGGGGTGGGGCTGGCCAAGTTCGTCCGCCGGACTCGGAATGGGATGAGACTTTGCGAGCGGACACCATGTACCAAAAATAGGCCACGGGCACAGCCGCGCCCAAAAATAACCGCCCGAAGTCCGGGGCGCCAAGTTCGTCCTGAGGAAAAAGGCCACAAAAACGGGTGGGCTATAGCCTTGGGGGGTGGGGCTGACCAAGTTTGTTCGCCGGACTCGGAATGGGGCGAGACTTTGCGAGCACCCTCCATCTGCCAAAAATAGGCTGTGGGCACAGCCGCGCCCAAAAATATCCGCCCGAAGGCCGGGGCGCCAAGTTCGTCTTGAGGAAAAAGGCCACAAAAACGGGTGGGCTATAGCATTAGGGGGTGGGGCTGGCCAAGTTCGTCCGCCGGACTCTGAATGGGATGAGACTTTGCGAGCGGCCTCCATGTGCGAAAAATAGGCCGAGGGCACAGCCGCGACCAAAAATAACCGTCCGAAAGCCGGGACACCAAGTTCGTCCAGCGGAAAAAGGCCACAAAAACGGGTGGGCAATAGCCTTGGGGGGTGGGGCTGGCCAAGTTCGTCCGCCGGGCTCGGAATGGGACGAGACTTTGCGAGCAGACTTCGTCTGCCAAAAATAGACCACAGGCACAGCCGCGCGCAAAAATAACCCCCCGAAGGCCGGGGCGCCAAGTTCGTCCAGCGGAAAAAGGCCACAAAAACGGGTGGGCTATAGCCTTGGGGGGTGGGGCTGGCCAAGTTCATCCGCCGGATTCGGAATGGGGCGAGACTTTGCGAGCGGCCTCCGTGTGCCAAAAATAGGCCGCGGGCACAGCCAGCTAAAAAATAACCGCCCTAAGGCCGGGGCGCCAAGTTCGTCCCGCGGAAAAAGGAAACAAAAACGGGTGGGCTATAGCCTTGTTGGGTTGGGCTGGCCAAGTTCGTCCGCCGGACTCGGAATGGGTAGAGACTTTGAGAGCGGCCTCCGTGTGAAAAAAAATAGGCCGGGGGCACAGCCGCGCCCAAAAATAACCGCCCGAAGGCCGGGGCACCAAGTTCGTGCTGAGGAAAAAGGCCACAAAAACGGGTGGGCTATAGAATTAGGGGGTGGGGCTGGCCAAGTTCGTCCGCCGGACTCTGAATGGGATGAGACTTTGCGAACGGCCTCCGTGTGCGAAAAATAGGCTGCGGGCACAGCCGCATCCAAAAATAACTGCCCGAAGGCCGGGCGCCAAGTTCGTCCGGCGGAAAAAGGACACAAAAACGGGTGGGCTTTAGCCTTGGGGGGTGGGGCTGACCAAGTTGGTTCGCCGGACTCGGAATGGGGTGAGACTTTGCGAGCACCCTCCATGTGCAAAAAATAGGCTGTGGGCACAGCCGTGCCCAAAAAGAACAGCCCGAAGGCCGGGGGCCAAGTTCGTCCGGCGGAAAAAGGCCACAAAAACGGGTGGGCTATAGCCTTGGGGGGTGGGGCTGACCAAGTTCGTCCGCCGGACTCGGAATGGGGTGAGACTTTGCGAGCGGCCTCCGTGTGCCAAAAATAGGCCGCGCGCACAGCCGCGCCCAAAAATAACCGCCCGAAGGCCGGGGCGCCAAGTTCGTCCTGAGGAAAAAGGCCACAAAAACGGGTGGGCTATAGCATTAGGGGGTGGGGCTGGCCAACTTCGTCCGCCGGACTCTGAATGGGATGAGACTTTGCGAGCGGCCTCCGTGTACGAAAAATAGGCCGCGGGCACAGCCGCATCCAAAAATAACCGCCCGAAAGCCGGGACGCCAAGTTCGTCCAGCAGAAAAAGGCCACAAAAACGGGTGGGCTATAGCCTTGGGGGGTGGGGCTGGCCAAATTCGTCCGCCGGGTTCGGAATGGGACGAGACTTTGCGAGCGGACTCCGTGTGTCAAAAATAGGCCACAGACCCAGCCGCGCCCAAAAATAACCGCCCGAAGGCCGGGGCGCCAAGTTCGTCCAGCGGAAAAAGGCCACAAAAACGGGTGGGTTATAGCCTTGGGGGGTGGGGCTGGCCAAGTTCTCCGCCGGATTCGGAATGGGGCGAGACTTTGCGGGCGGACTCCGTGTGCCAAAAATAGGCCACAGGCACAGCCGCGCCCAAAAATAACCGCCCGAAGGCCGGCGAGCCAAGTTCGTCCCGCGGAAAAAGGAAACAAAAACGGGTGGGCTATAGCCTTGGGGGGTGGGGCTGGCCAAGTTCGTCCGCCGGACTCGGAATGGGACGACACTTTGCGAGCGGCCTCCGTGTACCAAAAATAGGCCGTGGGCACAGCCGCGCCCAAAAATAACCGCCCGAAGGCCGGGGCACCTAGTTCGTCCAGCGGAAAAAGGCCACAAAAACGGGTGGGCTATAGCCTTGGGGGGTGGGGCTGACCAAGTTCGTCCGCCGGACTCGGAATGGGGTGAAACTTTGCGAGCGGCCTCCGTGTGCCAAAAATAGGCCGCGCGCACAGCCGCGCCCAAAAATAACCGCCCGAAGGCCGGGGCGCCAAGTTCGTCCTGAGGAAAAAGGCCACAAAAACGGGTGGGCTATAGCCTTGGGGGGTGGGGCTGGCCAAGTTCGTCTGCCGAACTCGGAATGGGGTGACAATTTTCGAGCGGCCACCGTGTGCCAAAAATAGGCCGCGGGCACAGCCACATCCAATAATAACCGCACGAAGGCCGGGTTTCCAAGTTCGTCCAGCGGAAAGAGGCCACAAAACGGGTGGGCTATTGCCTTGGGGGGTGGGGCTGGCCAACTTCGTCCGCCGGACTCTGAATGGGATGAGACTTTGCGAGCGGCCTCCGTGTACGAAAAATAGGCCGCGGGCACAGCCGCATCCAAAAATAACCGCCCGAAAGCCGGGACGCCAAGTTCGTCCAGCAGAAAAAGGCCACAAAAACGGGTGGGCTATAGCCTTGGGGGGTGGGGCTGGCCAAATTCGTCCGCCGGGTTCGGAATGGGACGAGACTTTGCGAGCGGACTCCGTGTGTCAAAAATAGGCCACAGACCCAGCCGCGCCCAAAAATAACCGCCCGAAGGCCGGGGCGCCAAGTTCGTCCAGCGGAAAAAGGCCACAAAAACGGTGGGTTATAGCCTTGGGGGGTGGGGCTGGCCAACTTCGTCCGCCGGACTCTGAATGGGATGAGACTTTGCGAGCGGCCTCCGTGTACCAAAAATAGGCCGTGGGCACAGCCGCGCCCAAAAATAACCGCCCGAAGGCCGGGGCACCTAGTTCGTCCAGCGGAAAAAGGCCACAAAAACGGGTGGTCTATAGCCTTGGGGTGTGGGGCTGGCCAAGTTCGTCCGCCGGACTCGTAATGGGGCGAGACGTTACGAGCGGTCTCCGTGTGCCAAAAATAGGCCGCGGGCACAGCCGCGCCCAAAAATAACCGCCCGAAGGCCGGGGCGCCAAGTTCGTCCGGCGGAAAAAGGCCACAAAAACGGGTGGGCTATAGCCTTGGGGGGTGGGGCTGACCAAGTTCGTCCGCCGGACTCGGAATGGGGTGAGACTTTGCGAGCGGCCTCCGTGTGCCAAAAATAGGCCGCGCGCACAGCCGCGCCCAAAAATTACCGCCCGAAGGCCGGGGCGCCAAGTTCGTCCTGAGGAAAAAGGCCACAAAAACGGGTGGGCTATAGCATTTGGGGGTGGGGCTGGCCCACTTCGTCCGCCGGACTCTGAATGGGATGAGACTTTGCGAGCGCCCTCCGTGTACGAAAAATAGGCCGCGGGCACAGCCGCATCCAAAAATAACCGCCCGAAAGCCGGGGCGCCAAGTTCGTCCAGCGGAAATAGGCCACAAAAACGGGTGGGCTATAGCCTTGGGGGGTGGTGCTGGCCAAGTTCGTCCACCGGACTCGGAATGGGGCGAGACTTTGCGAGCGGCCTCCGTGTGCCAAAAATAGGCTGCGGGTACAGCCGTGCCCTAAATTAACAGCCCGAAGGCAGGGCGCCAAGTTCGTCCAGCGAAAAAATGACACAAAAACAGGTGGGCTATAGCCTTGGGGGATGGGGCCGCTCAAGTTCGTCCGCCGGGCTCGGAATGGGGCGAGACTTTGCGAGCGGCCTCCGTGTGCCAAAAATAGGCCGGGGCACATCCTCGCCCAAAAATAACCGCCCGAAGGCCGGGGCGCCAAGTTCGTCCAGCGGACAAAGGGCACAAAAACGGGTGGGCTATAGCCTTGGGGGGTGGTGCTGGCCAAGTTCGTCCACCGGACTCGGAATGGGGGGAGACTTTGCGAGCGGCCTCGTGTGCCAAAAATAGGCTGCGGGCACGACCGCGCCCAATAATAAGCACCCGAAAGTCCGGGGCGCCAAGTTCGTCCACTAGAAAAAGGCCACAAAAACGGGTGGGCGATAGCCTTGGGGGGTGGGCTGGCCAAGTTCGTCCGCCGGACTCGGAATGGGGCGAGACTTTGCGAGCGGCCTCCGTGTGCCAAAAATAGGCCGCGGGCGCTTCCGTACCAAAAAATAATCGCCCGAAGGCTGGGCAGCCAAGTTCGTCCAGCGGAAAAAGGCCACAAAAACGGGTGGGCTATAGCCTTCAGGGGTGGGGCTGGCCAAGTTCGTCCGCCGGACTAGGAATGGGGCAAAACTTTGCGAGCCGCCTCCGTGTGCAAAAAATAGGCCGTTGGCACAGCCGCGCCCAAAATAACCGCCCGAAGGCCGGGGCGCCAAGTTCGTCTGGCGGAAAAAGGCCACAAAAATGGGTGGGCTATAGCCTTGGGGGGTGGGGCCGGCCAAGTTCGTCCGCCGGACCCGGAATGGGATGAGACTTTGCAAGCGGCCTCCGTGTGCCAAAAATAGGCCACGGCACAGCCGCACCCAAAAATAACGGCCCGAAGGCCGGGGCGCCAAGTTCGTCCAGCGGAAAAAGGCCACAAAAATGGGTGGGCTATAGCCTTGGGGGGTGGGGCTGGCCAAGTTCGTCTGCCGAACTCGGAATGGGGTGACAATTTTCGAGCGGCCACCGTGTGCCAAAAATAGGCCGCGGGCACAGCCACATCCAATAATAACCGCACGAAGGCCGGGTTTCCAAGTTCGTCCAGCGGAAAGAGGCCACAAAACGGGTGGGCTATTGCCTTGGGGGGTGGGGCTGGCCAAGTTCGTCCGCCGGACTCGGAATGGGATGAGATTTTGCGAGCGGCCTCCGTGTCCCAAAAATAGGCCCCGGGCACAACCGCGCCCAAAAATAACCGCCCGATGGCCGGGGCGCCAAGTTCACCCAGCAGAAAAAGGCCACAAAAACGGGTGGGCTATAGTCTTGGGGGGTGGGGCTGGCCATGTTCGTTCGTCCGCCCGACTCAGATGGGGACGAGACTTTGTGAGCGGCCTCCGTGTGCCAAAAATAGGCCAGGGGCACAGCCGTGCCCAAACATAACCGACCGAAGGCCGGGGCGCCAAGTTTGTCCAGCGGAAAAAGGCCACAAACACGGGTGGGCTATTGCCTTGGGAGGTGGGGCTGGCCAAGTTCGTCCGCCGGACTCGGAATAGGACGATACTTTTCGAGCAGCCTCCGTGTGCCAAAAATAGGCCGCGGGCACAGCGCGCCAAAAAATAACCGCCCGAAGGCCGGGGCGCCATGTTCGTCCAGCGGAAAAAGGCCACAAAAACGGGTAGGCTATAGCCTTGGGGGGTGGGGCTGGCCAAGTTCGTCTGCCGGACTCGGAATGGGGTGAGACTTTGCGGGGCACCTCCGTGTGCCAAAAATTGGCCACGGGCACAGCCGCGCCCAAAAATAAGCGCCCGAAGCTCGCCAAGCCAAAACCGCCCAGCGGAAAAAAGGCCAAAAAAAGGGTGGACTATGGCCTTGGTGGGGGGCGCAGGCGAAATTCGTCCGCCGGACTCGGAATGGGACGAGACTTTGCGAGTGGCCTCCGTGTGCCAAAAATAGGCCGCGAACACAGCCGCGCCCAAAAATAACCGCCCGAAGACCCGATCGCCAAGTTCGTCCAGCGGAAAAAGGCCACAAAAACGGGTAGGCTATAGCCTTGGGGGGTGGGGCTGGCCAAGTTCGTCTGCCGGACTCGGAATGGGGTGAGACTTTGCGGGGCACCTCCGTGTGCCAAAAATTGGCCACGGGCACAGCCGCGCCCAAAAATAAGCGCCCGAAGCTCGCCAAGCCAAAACCGCCCAGCGGAAAAATGGCCAAAAAACGGGTGGACTATGGCCTTGGTGGGGGGCGCGGGCGAAGTTCATCCGCGGGACTCGGAATGGGGCAAGACTTTGCGGGTCGCCTCCGTGCGCCAAAAATAGGCCACGGGCACAGCCGAGCCCAAAAATAAGTGCCCAAAGCTCGCCAAGCGAAAACCGCCCAGTGGAAAAAAGGCCAAAAAACGGGTGGACTACGTCCTTGGTGGGGGGCGCGGGCGAAGTTCGTCCGCGGGACTCGGAATGGGGCAAGACTTTGCGGGTCGCCTCCGTATGCCAAAAATAGGCCACGGGCACAGCCACGCCCAAAAATAAGCGCCCCAAGCTTGCCAAGCCAAAACCGCCCAGCAGAAATATGGCCAACAACCGGGTGGGCTATAGTCTTGGTGCGGGCGCGGGCGAAGTTCGTCCGCCGGACTCGGAATGGGGCGAGACTTTGCGGGGTGCCTCCGTGTGCCAAAAATAGGCCACAGGAACAGCCGCACTAAAAAATAAGCGCCCGATGCTCGCCAAGCCAAAACCGCCCAGCGGAAAAAAGGCCAAAAAACGGGTGGACTATGGCCTTGGTGGGGGGCGCGGACGAAGTTCATCCGCCGGACTCGGAATAGGGTGAGACTTTGCGGGTCGCCTCCGTGTACCAAAAATAGGCCGCGAACACAGCCGCGCCCAAAAATAACCGCCCGAAGGCCCGGGCGCCAAGTTCGTCCAGCGGAAAAAGGCCACAAAAACGGGTAGGCTATAGCCTTGGGGGGTGGGGCTGGCCAAGTTCGTCTGCCGGACTCGGAATGGGGTGAGACTTTGCGGGGCACCTCCGTGTGCCAAAAATTGGCCACGGGCACAGCCGCACCCGAAGCTCGCCAAGCCAAAACCGCCCAGCGGAAAAATGGCCAAAAAACGGGTGGATTATGGCCTTGGTGGGGGGCGCAGGCGAAGTTCGTCCGCCGGACTCGGAATGGGGCAAGACTTTGCGGGGCACCTCCGTGTGCCAAAAATAGGCCACGGGAACAGCCGCGGCCCAAAAATAAGTGCCCGAACATCGGGGTGCCAAAACCCCCCAGCGGAAAAATGGGCAAAAAACGGGTGGGCTATAGCCTAGGTGGGGGGCGCGGGCGAAGTTCGTCCCCCGGACTCGAAATGGGGCGAGAATTTGCGGGTCGCGTCCGTGTCCCAAAAATAGGCCACGGACACAGCCGCGCCCAAAAATAAGTGCCCAAAGCTCGCCAAGCGAAAACCGCCCAGTGGAAAAAAGGCCAAAAAACGGGCGGACTACGTCCTTGGTAGGGGGCGCGGGCGAAGTTCGTCCGCGGGACTCGGAATGGGGCAAGACTTTGCGGGTCGCCTCCGTATGCCAAAAATAGGCCACGGGCACAGCCACGCCCAAAAATAAGCGCCCCAAGCTTGCCAAGCCAAAACCGCCCAGCAGAAATATGGCCAACAACCGGGTGGGCTATAGTCTTGGTGCGGGCGCGGGCGAAGTTCGTCCGCCGGACTCGGAATGGGGCGAGACTTTGCGGGGTGCCTCCGTGTGCCAAAAATAGGCCACAGGAACAGCCGCACTAAAAAATAAGCGCCCGATGCTCGCCAAGCCAAAACCGCCCAGCGGAAAAAAGGCCAAAAAACGGGTGGACTATGGCCTTGGTGAGGGGCGCGGGCGAAGTTCGTCCGCCGGACTCGGAATGGGGTGATAATTTGCGGGTTGCCTCCGTGTACCAAAAATAGACCACGGGCACCACCGCGCCCAAAAATAAGCGCCCGAAGCTCGCCAAGCCAAAACCGCACAGCAGAAAAAAGGCCAAAAAACCGGTGGACTATGGCCTTGGTTGCGGGCGCGGGCGAAGTTCGTCCGCCGGACTCGGAATGGGGCGAGACTTTGCGGGGCACCTCCGTGTGCCAAAATTAGGACACGGGAACAGCCGTGCCTAAAAATAAGGGCCCGAAGCTCGCCAAGCCAAAACCGCCCAGCGGAAAAAAGGCCAAAAAACGGGTGGACTATGGCCTTGGTGGGGGGCGCGGGCGAAGTTCATCCGCCGGACTCGGAATAGGGCGAGACTTTGCGGGTCGCCTCCGTGTACCAAAAATAGGCCGCGAACACAGCCGCGCCCAAAAATAACCGCCCGAAGGCCCGGGCGCCAAGTTCGTCCAGCGGAAAAAGGCCACAAAAACGGGTAGGCTATAGCCTTGTGGGGTGGGGCTGGCCAAGTTCGTCTGCCGGACTCGGAATGGGGTGAGACTTTGCGGGGCACCTCCGTGTGCCAAAAATTGGCCACGGGCACAGCTGCGCCCAAAAATAAGCGCCCGAAGCTCGCCAAGCCAAAACCGCCCAGCGGAAAAATGGCCAAAAAACGGGTGGACTATGGCCTTGGTGGGGGGCGCAGGCGAAGTTCGTCCGCCGGACTCGGAATGGGGCGAGACTTTGCGAGTGGCCTCCGTGTGCCAAAAATAGGCCGCGAACACAGCCGCGCCCAAAAATAACCGCCCGAAGGCCCGGGCGCCAAGTTCGTCCAGCGGAAAACGGCCACAAAAACGGGTAGGCTATAACCTTGGGGGGTGGGGCTGGCCAAGTTCGTCTGCCGGACTCGGAATGGGGTGAGACTTTGCGGGGCACCTCCGTGTGCCAAAAATTGGCCACGGGCACAGCCGCGCCCAAAAATAAGCGCCCGAAGCTCGCCAAGCCAAAACCGCCCAGCGGAAAAATGGCCAAAAAACGGGTGGACTATGGCCTTGGTGGGGGGCGCAGGCGAAGTTCGTCCGCCGGACTCGGAATGGGGCAAGACTTTGCGGGGCACCTCCGTGTGCCAAAAATAGGCCACGGGCACAGCCGCGCCCCAAAAATAAGTGCCCGAACGTCGGGGTGCCAAAACCCCCCAGCGGAAAAATGGGCAAAAAACGGGTGGGCTATAGCCTAGGTGGGGGACGCGGGCGAAGTTCGTCCCCCGGACTCGAAATGGGGCGAGACTTTGCGGGTCGCATCCGTGTCCCAAAAATAGGCCACGGGCACTGCCGCAGCCAAAAATAAGCACCCAAAGCTCGCCAAGCGAAAACCGCCCAGTGGAAAAAAGGCCAAAAAACGGGTGGACTACGTCCTTGGTGGGGGGCGAGGGCGAAGTTCGTCCGCAGGACTCGGAATGGGGCAAGACTTTGCGGGTCGCCTCCGTGTGCCAAAAATAGGCCACAGGAACAGCCGCACCGAAATATAAGCGCCCGAAGCTCGCCAAGCCAAAACCGCCCAGCAGAAAAAAGGCCAAAAAACGGGTGGACTATGGCCTTGGTGGGGGGCGCGGGCGAAGTTCGTCCGCCGGACTCGGAATGGGGCGAGACTTTGCGGGTCGTATCCATGTACCAAAAATAGAGCACGGCACCACCGCGCCCAAAAATAAGCGCCTGAAGCTCGCCAAGCCAAAACCGCCCAGCGGAAAAAAGGCCAAAAAAGGGGTGGACTATGGCCTTGGTGGCGGGCGCGGGCGAAGTTCGTCCGCCGGACTCGGAATGGGATGAGACATGCGGGGCACCTCCGTGTGCCAAAATTAGGCCACGGGAACAGCCGCGCCCAAAAATAAGCGCCCGAAGCTCGCCAAGCCAGAACCGCCCAGCGGAAAAAAGGCCAAAAAACGGGTGGACTATGGCCTTGGTGGGGGGCGCGGGCGAAGTACATCTGCCGGGCTCGGAATGGTGTGAGACTTTGCGGGTCACCTCCGTGTACCAAAATTAGACCACAGGCACCACCGCGCCCAAAGCTCGCCAAGCCAAAACCGCCCAGCGGAAAAATGGCCAAAAAACGGGTGGACTATGGCCTTGGTGGGGGGCACGGGCGAAGTACATCTGCCGGGCTCGGAATGGTGTGAGACTTTGCGGGTCACCTCCGTGTACCAAAATTAGACCACAGGCACCACCGCGCCCAAAGCTCGCCAAGCCAAAACCGCCCAGCGGAAAAATGGCCAAAAAACGGGTGGACTATGGCCTTGATGGGGGGCGCGGGCGAAGTACATCTGCCGGGCTCGGAATGGTGTGAGACTTTGCGGGTCACCTCCGTGTACCAAAATTAGACCACAGGCACCACCGCGCCCAAAGCTCGCCAAGCCAAAACCGCCCAGCGGAAAAATGGCCAAAAAACGGGTGGACTATGGCCTTGGTGAGGGGCGCGGGCGAAGTTCGTCCGCCGGACTCGGAATGGGGCAAGACTTTGTGAGTTGCCTCCGTTTCCAAAAATAGGCCGTGAACACAGCCGCGCCCAAAAATAACCGCCCGAAGGCCCGGGTGCCAAGTTCGTCCAGCGGAAAAAGACCACAAAAACGGGTAGGCTATAGCCTTGGGGGGTGGGGCTGGCCAAGTTCGTCTGCCGGACTCGGAATGGGGCGAGACTCTGCGAACGGCCTCCGTGAGCCAAATATAGGCCGTGGGCACAGCCGTACCCAAAAATAACCGCCCGAAAGGCGGTGCGCCAAGTTCGTCCAGCGGAAAAAGGCCACAAAAACGGGTGGGCTATAGCCTTGGGGGGTGGGGCTGGCCAAGTTCGTCCGCCGGACTCGGAATGGGACGAGACTTTGCGAGCGGCCTCCGTGTGCCAAAAATAGTCCGCGGGCACAGCCGCGCCCAAAAATAAGCGCCCGAAGGCCGGGGCGCCAAGTTCGTCCAGCGGAAAAAGGCAACAAAAATGAGTGGGCTATAGCCTTGGGGGGTCGGGCTGGCCAAGTTCGTCCGCCGGACTCGGAATTGGACAAGACTTTCAAGTGGCCTCCGTGTGCCAAAAATAGGCCGCGGGTACAGCCGCGCCCAAAAATAACCGCCGGAAGGCCGGGGCGCCAAGTTCGTCCAGCGGATAAAGGCCACAAAAACGGGTGGGATATTGCCTGGGGGGGTGGGGCTGACCAAGTTCGTCCGATGGACTCGGAATGGGGTGAGACTTTGCGAGCGGCCTCCGTGTGCCAAAAATAGGCAGCGGGCACAGCCGCGCCCAAAACTAACCGCCCGAAGGCCGGGGCGCCAAGTTCGTCCAGCGGAAAAAGGCCACAAAAACGGGTGGGCTATAGCCTTGGGGGGTGAGGCAGGCCAAGTTCGTCCGCCGGACTCGGAATGGGGCGAGACTTTGCGAGCGGCTTCCGTGTGTCAAAATTAGGCCGGGGGCACAGCCGCGCCCAAAACTAACCACCCAAAGGCCAGCGCACCAAGTTCGTCCAGCGGAAAAAGCCCACAAAAACGGGTGGGCTATAGACTTGGGGGGTGGGGCTGGCCAAGTTCATCCGCCGGACTCGGAATTGGACAAGACTTTGCGAGCGGCCTCCGTGTGCGAAAAATAGTCCGCGGGCACAGCCGCACCGAAAACTAAACGCCCGAAGGCCGGGGCGCCAAGTTCGTCCAGAGGAAAAAGGACACAAAATTGTGTGGGCTATAGCCTTGGGGGGTGGGGCTGGCCAAGTCCGTCCACCGGACTCGGAATGGGACGAGACTTTGCGAGCGGCCTCCGTGTGCCACAAATAGGCCGCGGGCACAGCCGCGCCCAAAAATAACCGCCCGAATGCCGGGGCGCCAAGTTCGTCCAGCGGAAAAAGGACACAAAAATGTGTGGGCTATAGCCTTGGGGGGTGGGGCTGGCCAAGTTCGTCCGCCGGACTCGGAATGGGGCGAGACTTTGCGAGCGGTCACCGTGTGCCAAAAATAGGCCGCGGGCACAGCCGTAACCAAAAATAACTTCCCGAAGGCCGGCACGCCAAGTTCGTCTCTTGGAAAAGGCCACAAAAGCGGGTGGGCTAAAGCATTGGGGGGTGGGGCTGGCCAAGTCCGTCCACCGGACTCGGAATGGGGCGAGACTTTACGAGCGGCCTCCGTGTGTAAAAATAGGCCGCGGGGACTGCCGCGCCCAAAATTAACAGCAAAAAGGCTCGCGCGCCAAGTTTGTCCAGCGGAAAAAGGCCACAAAAACGGGTGGGCTATAGCCTTGGGGGGTGCGGCTGGCCAAGTTCATCCGCCGGACTCGGAATGGGAGGAGACTTTGCGACTGGCCTCCGTGTGCCAAAAATAGGCCGCGGGCACAGCCGCGCCCAAAAATAACCGCCCGAAGGCTGGGGTGCCATGTTCGTGCAGCAGAAAAAGGCAACAAAAACGGGTGGGCTAAAGCCTTGGGGGGTGGGGCTGGCCAAGTCCGTCCACCGGACTCGGAATGGGGCGAGACTTTACGAGCGGCCTCCGTGAGCCACAAATAGGCCGCGGGCACAGCCGCAACCAAAAATAACTTCCCGAAGGCCGGCACGCCAAGTTCGTCTATGGGAAAAGGCCACAAAAGCGGGTGGGCTATAGCCTTGCGGTGTGGGGCTGGCCAAGTTCGTCCGCCGGACTCGGAATGGGGCGAGACTTTTGCGAGCGGCCTCCGTGTGCCAAAAATAGGCCGCAGGAAGAGCCGCGCCCAAAAATAACCCCCCGAAGGCTAGCGCGCCAAGTTCGTCCCGCGGAAAAAGGCCACAAAAACGGGTGGGCTATAGCCTTGGGGGGTGGGGCTTGCCTAGTTCGTCCGCCGGACTTGGAATGGGGTGATACTTTGCGAGCGGCCTCCGTGTGCCAAAAATAGGCCGTGGGGAAAGCCGCGCCCAAAAATAACTGCGCGAAGGCTGTGGTGCCAAGTTCGTCCAGCGGAAAATGGCCACAAAAACGGGTGGGCTAAAACCTTGGGGGGTGGGGCTGGCCAAGTTCGTCCGCCCGACTCGGAATGGGACGAGACTTTGCGAGTGGCCTCCGTGTGCCAAAAATAGGCCGCGGGCACAGCCGCGCCCAAAAATAACCGCCCGAAGGCTGGGGTGCCATGTTCGTGCAGCAGAAAAAGGCAACAAAAACGGGTGGGCTAAAGCCTTGGGGGGTGGGGCTGGCCAAGTCCGTCCACCGGACTCGGAATGGGGCGAGACTTTACGAGCGGCCTCCGTGAGCCATAAATAGGCCGCGGGCACTGCCGCACTAAAAAATAACCGCCCGAAGGCCGGAGCGCCACGGTCATCCAGCGGAAAAAGGCCACAAAAACGGGTGGGCCATAGCCTTGGGGGGTCGGGCTGGCCAAGTTCGTCCGCCGGACTCGGAATGGGGCGAGACTTTGCGAGCGGCCTCCGTGTGCCAAAACTACACCCAAAGGCCGGGGGACCATGTTCGTCCAGCGTAAAAAGGCCAAAAAAACGGGCGGGCTATGGCCTTGGGGGGTGGGCATGGCAAACTTCGTCCGCCGGTCTCGGACTGGGATGAGACTTTTTTAGCGGCCTCTGTGTGCCAAAAATAGGCCGCAGGGACAGCCGCGCCCAAAAATAACCGCCCGAAGGCCGGGGCGCCAAGTTCGTGCAGCGGAAAAAGACCACAAAAACGGGTGGGCTATAGCCTTGGGGGGTGGGGCTGGCCAAGTTCGTCCGCCAGCCTAGGAATGGGACTAGACTTTGCGAGCGGCCTCCGTGTGCCAAAAATAGGCCGCGGGCACAGCCGCGCCCACAAATAACCGCCCGAAGGCTGGGGCGCCATGTTCGTCCAGCGGAAAAAGGTCACAAAAACGGGCGGGCCATAGCCTTGGGGGGTGGGGCTGGCCAAGTTCGTCCGCCGGACTTGGAAAGGGATGAGACTTTGGAAGCGGCCTCCGTGTGCCAAAACTAGGCCGCGGGCACAGCCGCGCCCAAAAATAACCGCCCGAAGGCCGTGGCGCCAAGTTCGTCCAGCGGAAAATGGCCACAAAAACAGGTGGGCTATAGCCTTGGGGGGTGGGGCTGGCCAAGTTCGTCCGCCGGACTCGGAATCCGACAAGAGTTTGCGAGCGGCCTCCCTGTGCCAAAATTAGGGCACGGGCACAGCCGTACCCAAAAATAACTGCCCGAAGGCCGGGGCGCCAAGTTCGTCCAGCTGAAAATGGCCACAAAAACGGGTGGGCTATAGCCTTGGGGGGTGGGGCTGGCCAAGTTCGTCCGCCGGACTCGGAATGGGGCGAGACTTTGCGAGCAGCCTCCGTGTGCCAAAAATAGGCCGTGGGCACAGCCGCGCCAAAAATAACCGCCCGAAGGCTGGGGCGCCAAGTTCGTCCAGCGGAAAAAGGCCACAAAAACGGGTGGGCTACAGCCTTGGGGGGTGTGGCTGGCCAAGTTCGTCCGCCGGAGTCGGAATGGGGCGAGACTTTGCGAGCGGCATCCGTGAGCCAAAAATAGGCCACGGGAACAGCCGCGCCCAAAGATAACCGCCCGAAGGCCGGGGCGCCAAGATCGTCCAGCGGAAAAAGGCCAAAAAAACGGGTGGGCTATAGCCTTGGGGGGTGGGGCTGGCCAGGTTCGTCCGCCGGACTCGGAATGGGACGAGACTTTGCGAGCGGCCTCCGTGTACGAAAAATAGGCCACGGGCACAGCTGCGCCAAAAATAACCACCCGAAGGCCGGGGCGCCAAGTTCGTCCAGTGGAAAAAGGCCACAAAAACGGGTGGGCTATAGCCATGGGAGGTGGGGCTGGCCAAGTTCGTCCGCCTGGCTCGGAATGGGACGAGATTTTGCGAGCGGCATCCGTGAGCCAAAAATAGGCCACGGGAACAGCCGCGCCCAAAGATAACCGCCCGAAGGCCGGGGCGCCAAGTTTGTCCAGCGTAAAAAGGCCACAAAAACGGGTGGGCTACAGCCTTGGGGGGTGGGGCTGGCAAGGTTCGTCCGCCGGACTCGGAATGGGGCAAGACTTTGTGAGTGGGTTCCGTGTGCCAAAAATAAGCCGCGGTCAAAGCCACGCCCAAAAATAACCGCCCGAAGGCCGGGGCGCCAAGTTCGTGCAGCGGAAAAAGGCCAAAAAAACGGGTGGGCTATAGCCTTGGGGGGTGGGGCTGGCCAGGTTCGTCCGCCGGACTCGGAATGGGACGAGACTTTGCGAGCGGCCTCCGTGTACGAAAAATAGGCCACGGGCACAGCTGCGCCAAAAATAACCACCCGAAGGCCGGGGCGCCAAGTTCGTCCAGTGGAAAAAGGCCACAAAAACGGGTGGGCTATAGCCATGGGAGGTGGGGCTGGCCAAGTTCGTCCGCCTGGCTCGGAATGGGACGAGATTTTGCGAGCGGCATCCGTGAGCCAAAAATAGGCCACGGGAACAGCCGCGCCCAAAGATAACCGCCCGAAGGCCGGGGCGCCAAGTTTGTCCAGCGTAAAAAGGCCACAAAAACGGGTGGGCTACAGCCTTGGGGGGTGGGGCTGGCAAGGTTCGTCCGCCGGACTCGGAATGGGGCAAGACTTTGTGAGTGGGTTCCGTGTGCCAAAAATAAGCCGCGGTCAAAGCCACGCCCAAAAATAACCGCCCGAAGGCTGGGGCGCCAAGTTCGTCCAGCGGAAAAAGGCCACAAAAACGGGTGGGCTACAGCCTTGGGGGGTGTGGCTGGCCAAGTTCGTCCGCCGGAGTCGGAATGGGGCGAGACTTTGCGAGCGGCATCCGTGAGCCAAAAATAGGCCACGGGAACAGCCGCGCCCAAAGATAACCGCCCGAAGGCCGGGGCGCCAAGATCGTCCAGCGGAAAAAGGCCAAAAAAACGGGTGGGCTATAGCCTTGGGGGGTGGGGCTGGCCAGGTTCGTCCGCCGGACTCGGAATGGGACGAGACTTTGCGAGCGGCCTCCGTGTACGAAAAATAGGCCACGGGCACAGCTGCGCCAAAAATAACCACCCGAAGGCCGGGGCGCCAAGTTCGTCCAGTGGAAAAAGGCCACAAAAACGGGTGGGCTATAGCCATGGGAGGTGGGGCTGGCCAAGTTCGTCCGCCTGGCTCGGAATGGGACGAGATTTTGCGAGCGGCATCCGTGAGCCAAAAATAGGCCACGGGAACAGCCGCGCCCAAAGATAACCGCCCGAAGGCCGGGGCGCCAAGTTTGTCCAGCGTAAAAAGGCCACAAAAACGGGTGGGCTACAGCCTTGGGGGGTGGGGCTGGCAAGGTTCGTCCGCCGGACTCGGAATGGGGCAAGACTTTGTGAGTGGGTTCCGTGTGCCAAAAATAAGCCGCGGTCAAAGCCACGCCCAAAAATAACCGCCCGAAGGCCGGGGCGCCAAGTTCGTGCAGCGGAAAAAGGCCACAAAAACGGGTGGGCTACAGCCTTGGGGGGTGGGGCTGGCCATGTTCGTCCGCCGGACTCGGAATGGGGCGAGACTTTGCGAGTGGCCTCCGTGTGACAAAAATAGGCCGCGGGTACACCGCACCCAAAAATAACAGCCCGAAGACCGGGGCGCCAAATTCGTCCAGCGGAAAAAGGCCACCAAAACGGGTGGGCTATAGCCTTGGGGGGTGGGGCTGGCCAAGTTTGTCCGCCGGACTCAGAATGGGACGAGGTTTTGCGAGCGGCCTCCGTGTGCCAACAATAGGCCGCGGACACAGCCGCGCCCAAAAATAACCGCCCGAAGGCCGGGGCGCCAAGTTCGTCCAGCGGAAAAAGGCCACCAAAACGGGTGGGCTATAGCCTTGGGGGGTGGGGCTGGCCAAGTTCGTCCGCAGGACTCGGAATGGGGCGAGAGTTTGCGAGTGGGCTCCGTGTGCCAAAAATACGCCGCGGTCACAGCCACGATAAAAAATAACCGCCCGAAAGCTGGGGCACCAAGTTCATCCACGGAAAAAGGCCACAAAAACGGGTGCATTATAGCCTTGGGGGGTGGGGCTGGCCAAGTTCGTCCGCCGGACTCGGAATGGGGCGAGACTTTGCGAGCGGCCTACATGTGCCAAAAATAGGCCTCGGGCACAGCTGTGCCATAAAATAACCACCCGAAGGCCGGGGCGCCAAGTTCGTCCAGCAGAAAAAGGCAACAAAAACGGGTGGGCTATAGCCTTGGGTGGTGGGGCTGGCCAAGTTCGTCCGCCGGACTCGGAATGGGGCGAGACTTTGCGAGTGGCCTCCGTGTGACAAAAATAGGCCGCGGGTACACCGCACCCAAAAATAACAGCCCGAAGACCGGGGCGCCAAATTCGTCCAGCGGAAAAAGGCCACCAAAACGGGTGGGCTATAGCCTTGGGGGGTGGGGCTGGCCAAGTTTGTCCGCCGGACTCGGAATGGGGTAAGACTTTGTGAGTGGGTTCCGTGTGCCAAAAATAAGCTGCGGTCAAAGCCCCGCCCAAAAATAACCGCCCGAAGGCCGGGGCGCCAAGATCGTCCAGCGGAAAAAGGCCACAAAAACGGGTGGGCTACAGCCTTGGGGGGTGGGGCTGGCCAAGTTCGTCCGCCGGAGTCGGAATGGGATGACACATTGCGAGCGGCCGCCGTGTGCCAAAAATAGGGCGCGGGCACAGCTGCGCTAAAAAATAACGGCCCGAAGGCCGGGGCGCCAAGTTTGTCCAGCGTAAAAAGGCCACAAAAACGGGTGGGCTACAGCCTTGGGGGGTGGGGCTGGCAAGGTTCGTCCGCCGGACTCGGAATGGGGCAAGACTTTGTGAGTGGGTTCCGTGTGCCAAAAATAAGCCGCGGTCAAAGCCACGCCCAAAAATAACCGCCCGAAGGCCGGGGCGCCAAGTTCGTGCAGCGGAAAAAGGCCACAAAAACGGGTGGGCTACAGCCTTGGGGGGTGGGGCTGGCCATGTTCGTCCGCCGGACTCGGAATGGGGCGAGACTTTGCGAGTGGCCTCCGTGTGACAAAAATAGGCCGCGGGTACACCGCACCCAAAAATAACAGCCCGAAGACCGGGGCGCCAAATTCGTCCAGCGGAAAAGGGCCACCAAAACGGGTGGGCTATAGCCTTGGGGGGTGGGGCTGGCCAAGTTTGTCCGCCGGACTCAGAATGGGACGAGGTTTTGCGAGCGGCCTCCGTGTGCCAACAATAGGCCGCGGACACAGCCGCGCCCAAAAATAACCGCCCGAAGGCCGGGGCGCCAAGTTCGTCCAGCGGAAAAAGGCCACCAAAACGGGTGGGCTATAGCCTTGGGGGGTGGGGCTGGCCAAGTTCGTCCGCAGGACTCGGAATGGGGCGAGAGTTTGCGAGTGGGCTCCGTGTGCCAAAAATACGCCGCGGTCACAGCCACGATAAAAAATAACCGCCCGAAAGCTGGGGCACCAAGTTCATCCACGGAAAAAGGCCACAAAAACGGGTGCATTATAGCCTTGGGGGGTGGGGCTGGCCAAGTTCGTCCGCCGGACTCGGAATGGGGCGAGACTTTGCGAGCGGCCTACATGTGCCAAAAATAGGCCTCGGGCACAGCTGTGCCATAAAATAACCACCCGAAGGCCGGGGCGCCAAGTTCGTCCAGCAGAAAAAGGCAACAAAAACGGGTGGGCTATAGCCTTGGGTGGTGGGGCTGGCCAAGTTCGTCCGCCGGACTCGGAATGGGGCGAGACTTTGCGAGTGGCCTCCGTGTGACAAAAATAGGCCGCGGGTACACCGCACCCAAAAATAACAGCCCGAAGACCGGGGCGCCAAATTCGTCCAGCGGAAAAAGGCCACCAAAACGGGTGGGCTATAGCGTTGGGGGGTGGGGCTGGCCAAGTTTGTCCGCCGGACTCAGAATGGGACGAGGTTTTGCGAGCGGCCTCCGTGTGCCATCAATAGGCCGCGGACACAGCCGCGCCCAAAAATAACCGCCCGAAGGCCGGGGCGCCAAGTTCGTCCAGCGGAAAAAGGCCACCAAAACGGGTGGGCTATAGCCTTGGGGAGTGGGGCTGGCCAAGTTCGTCCGCCGGACTCGGAATGGGGCGAGAGTTTGCGAGTGGGCTCCGTGTGCCAAAAATACGCCGCGGTCACAGCCACGATAAAAAATAACAGCCCGAAAGCTGGGGCACCAAGTTCATCCACGGAAAAAGGCCACAAAAACGGGTGCACTATAGCCTTGGGGGGTGGGGCTGGCCAAGTTCGTCCGCCGGACTCGGAATGGGGCGAGACTTTGCGAGCGGCCTACATGTGCCAAAAATAGGCCTCGGGCACAGCTGTACCATAAAATAACCACCCGAAGGCCGGGGCGCCAAGTTCGTCCAGCAGAAAAAGGCAACAAAAACGGGTGGGCTATAGCCTTGGGTGGTGGGGCTGGCCAAGTTCGTCCGCCGGACTCGGAATGGGGCGAGACTTTGCGAGTGGCCTCCGTGTGACAAAAATAGGCCGCGGGTATACCGCCCCCAAAAATAACAGCCCGAAGACTGGGTCGCCAAATTCATCCAGCGGAAAAAGGCCACCAAAACGGGTGGGCTATAGCCTTGGGGGGTGGGACGGGCCAAATTTGTCCGCCAGACTCGGAATGGGGCGAGGCTTTGCGAGCGGCCTCCGTGGACCAAAAATAGGCCGCGGACACAGCCGCGCCCAAAAATAACAGCCCGAAGGCCGGGGCTCCAAGTTTGTCCAGCGGAAAAAGGGCACAAAAACGGGTGTGCTATCGCCTTGGGGGGTGGGGCTGGCCAAGTTCGTCCGCCGGACTCGGAATGGGGCGAGACTTTGCGAGCAGCCTACGTGTGCCAAAAATAGGCCGCAGGCATAGCTACGCCATAAAATAACCACCCGAAGGCCGGGGCGCCAAGTTCGTCCAGCGGAAAAAGGCCACAAAAACGGGTGGGCTATAGCCTTGGGGGGTAGGGCTGGCCAAGTTCGTCCGCCGGACTCGGAATGGGGCGAGAATTTGTAAGCGGTCTCCGTGTGCTAAAAATAGGCCGTGGGCACAGCTGCGCCCAAAAATAACAGCCCGAAGGCCGGGGCGCCAAGTTCTTCCAACAGAAAAAGGTCACAAAAACGGATGGGCTATAGCCTTGGGGGGTGGGGCTGGCCAAGTTCGTCCGCCGGACTCGGAATGGGGCGAGACTTTGCGAGCGGCCTCCGTGTGCCAAAAATAGGCAGCGGCCAAAAATAACCACACGAAGGCCGGGGCGCCAAGTTCCTCCAGCGGAAAAAGGCCACAAAAACGGGTGGGCTATAGCCTTGGGGGGTGGGGCTGGCCAAGTTCGTCCGCCGGACTCGGAATGGGGTGAGACTTTACGAGTGGCCTCTGTATGCCAAAAATAGGCCACGGGCACAGCGGCGCCCAAAAATAACCACCCGAAGGCCGGGGCACCAAGTTCGTCCAGCGGAAAAAAGGCCACAAAAACGGGTGGGCTATAGCCTTGGGGGGTGGGCCCGGCCAAGTCCGTCAGCCGCACTCGGAATGCGGCGAGACTTTGCGAGCGGCTTCCGTGTGCCAAAAATAAGCCGTGGGCACAACGACGCCCAAAAATAACGGCCCGAAGGCCGGGGCGCCAAGTTCGTCCGGCGGAAAAAGGCCACAAAAACGCGTGGGCTATAGCCTTGGAGGGTGGGGCTAGCCAAGTTCGTCCGCCGGACTCGGAATGGGACGAGACATTCCAAGTGGCCTCCGTGTGCCAAAAATAGGCCGCGGGCACAGCCGCGCCAAAAAAGAACCACCCGAAGGCCGGGGCGCCAAGTTCGTCCGGCGGAAAAATGCCACAAAAACGGGTGGGCTATAGCCTTGGGGGTGGGGCTGCCAAAGTTCGTCCGCCGGACTTGGAATGGGGCGAGACTTTGTTAGCGGCATCCGTGTGCCAAAAATAGGCCGCGGTCCCAGCCGCGCCCAAAAATAACCACCCAAAGCCAGGGGCGACAAGGTCGTCCGGCGGAAAAATGCCACAAAAACGGGTGGGCTATAGCCTTGGGGGGTGGGGCTGGCCAAGATCGTCCGCCGGACTCGGAATGGGACAAGACGTTCCTTGCAGCCTCCGTGTGCCAAAAATAGGCCGCGGGCACAGCCGCGCCCAAAAATAACCGCCCGAAGGCCGGGGCGCCAAGTTCGTCCAGCGGAAAAAGGCAACAAAAACGGGTGGGCTATATCCTTGGGGGGTGGGGCTGGCCAAGTTCGTCCGCCGGACACGGAATGAGACGAGACTTTGCGAGAGGCCTCCGTGTACCAAAAATAGGTCGCGGGCACAGCCGTGTCCAAAAATAACCACCCGAAGGCCGGGGCGCCAAATTCGTCCGGCGGAAAAATGCCACCAAAACAGGTGGGCTATAGCCTTGGGGGGTGGGGCTGGCCAAGTTCGTCTGCCGGAATCACAATGGGACGAGACTTTCCGAACGGCTCCGTGTGCCAAAAATAGGCCGCGGGCACAGCCGCACTAAAAAATAACCACCCGATGGCCGGGGAGCCAAGTTCGTCCGGCGGAAAAAGGCCACAAAAACGGGTGGGCTATAGCCTTGGGGGGTGGGGCTGGCTAAGTTCGTCCGCCGGACTCGGAATGGGGCGAGACATTGCGAGCGGCCTCTGTGTGCCAATAATAGGCCGCGGGCACAGCCGCGCTAAAAAATAACCGCCCGAAGGCCGGGGAGCCAAGTTCGTCCGGCGGAAAAAGGCCACAAAAACGGGTGGGCTATAGCCTTGGGGGGTGGGGCTGACAAAGTTCGTCCGCCGGACTCGGAATGGGGTGAGACTTTGTGAGCGGGCTCCGTGTGCTAAAAATAGGCTGCGGTCACAGCCGCGCCCAATAATAACCGCCCGAAGGCCGGGGCGCCAAGTTCGTCCAGCAGAAAAAGGCCACAAAAACGGGCGGGCTATAGCCTTGGGGGGTGGGGCTGGCCAAGTCCGTCCGCCGGACTCGGAATGGGATGAGACTTTGCGAGCGGCTTCCGTGTGCCAAAAATAGGCCGCGCGCACAGCCGTGCCCAAAAATAACCCCCCGAAAGCCGGGGCGCCAATTTCGTCCAGCGGAAAAAGGCCACAAAAACGGGTGTGCTATAGCCTTGGGGGGTGGGGCTGGCAAAATTCGTCCGCCGGACTCGGAATGGGGCCAGACTTTGCGAGCGGCCTCCGTGTGCCAAAAAAAGGCCGCGGGCACAGCCGCGCCCACAAATAACCGCCCGACGGCCGGGGCGCCAAGTTCGTCCAGCGGAAAAAGGCCACAAAAACGGGCGGGCTATAGCCGTGGGGGGTGGGGCTGGCCAAGTTCGTCCGCCGGACTCGGAATGGGGCGAGACTTTGCGAGTGGCCTCCGTGTGCGAAAAATAGACCGTGGGCACAGCCGCGCCCAACAATAACCGCCCGAAGGTCGGGGTGCCAAGTTCGTCCAGCGGAAAAAGGCCACAATAACGGGTGGGCTATAGCCTTGGGGGGCGGGGCTGGCCAAGTTCGTCTGCCGGACTCGGAATGGGATGAGACTTTGTGCGTGGCCTCCGTGTGCCAGAAATAGGCCTCGGGCACAGCCACACCCAAAAATAATAGCCCGAAGGCCGGGGCGCCAAGTTCGTCCAGCGGAAAAAGTTCACAACAATGGGTGGGCTATAGCCTTGGGCGGTGGGGCTGTCCAAGTTCGTCCGCCGGACTCGGAATGGGACGAGACATTGTGAACGGCATCCGTGTGCCAAAAATAGGCCACAGGCCCAGCCATGGCCAAAAATAACTGCCCGAAGGCCGGGGCACCTAGCTCATCCAGCGGAAAAGACCATAAAAACG
Source organism: Citrus x changshan-huyou (assembly GCA_039657385.1). Classification (NCBI taxonomy): domain Eukaryota; kingdom Viridiplantae; phylum Streptophyta; class Magnoliopsida; order Sapindales; family Rutaceae; genus Citrus; species Citrus x changshan-huyou. Next base: position 1,472,381 of record JBCGBO010000018.1, read on the forward strand.
GGTAGGCTATAGCCTTGGGGGGTGGGGCAGGCCAAGTTCGTCCGCCAGACTCGGAATGGGACGAGACTTTGCGAGCGGGAACAATTTGCCAAAAATAGGCCGCGGGCACAGCCGTGCCCAAAAATAACCCCCCGAAGGCCGGGGCTCCAAGTTCGTCCAGCGGAAAAAGGCCGCAAAAACGGGTGGGCTATAGCCTTGGGGGGTGGGGCTGGGCAAGTTAGTCTGCCGGACTCGGAATGGGATGAGACTTTGCGAGTGCCTCCATGTGCCAAAAATAGGCCGCTGATGCAGTCGCATCCAAAAATAACCGCCCGAACGCCGGGGCGCCAAGTTCGTCCAGCGGAAAAAGGCCACAAAAACGGGTGGGCTATAGCCTTGGGGGGTGGGGCTGGCCAAGTTCGTCCGCCGGACTCGGAATGGGACGAGACATTACGAGCGGCCTCCGTGTGCCAAATATAGGCCGCGGGCACAAGCACGCCCAGAAATAACCGCTCGAAGGCCGGGTTGCCAAGTTCATCCAGCGGAAAAATGCCACAAAAATGGGTGGGCTATAGCCTTGGGGGTGGGGCTGACCAAGTTTGTCCGACGGACTCGGAATGGGGCGAGACTTTGCGACCGGCCTCCGTGTGCCAAAAATAGGCCGCGGGCACAGCCGTACCCAAAAATAACCACCCGAAGGCCGGGGACCAAGTTCGTCCAGTGGAAAAAGGCCACAAAAACCGGTGTGGTATAGCCTTGGGGGGTGGGGCTGGCCAAGCTCGTCGTCCTGACTCGGAATGGGACGAGACTTTGCGACCAGCCTCCGTGTGCCAAAAATAGGCCCCGAGTACAGCCGCGCCCTAAAATAACCGCCCGAAGGCCGGGTTGCCAAGTTCGTCCAGCGGAAAAATACCACAAAAATGGGTGGGCTATGGCCTTGGGGGGTGGGGCCGGCCAAGTTCATCCGCCGGACTCGGAATGGAACGGGACTTTGCGAGCAGCCTCCGTGAGCCAAAAATAGGCCGTGGGCACAGCCGCGCCCAAAAGTAACAGCCCGAAGGCCGGGGCGCCAAGTTCGTCCAGCGGAAAAAGGCCACAAATACGGGTGCGCTATAGCCTTGGGGGGTGGGGCTGGCCAAGTTCGCCCGCCGGACTTGGAATGGGACGAGACTTTGCGAGCGGCCTCCGTGTGCCAAAAATAGGCCGCGGGGACAGCCGTGCCCCAAAATAACTGCCCGAAGGCCGGGGCGCCAAGTTCGTCCAGCGGAAAAAGGCCACAAAAACGGGTGGGCTATAGCATAGGGGGGTGGGGCTGGCCAAGTTCGTCCGCCGGACTCAGAATGGGACGAGACTTTGCGAGCGGCCTCCGTGTGCCAAAAATAGGCCATGGACACAGCCGCTCCCCAAAATAACCGCCCGAAGGCCGGGGCACCAAGTTCGTCCAGCGGGAAAAGGCCACAAAAACGGGTGGGCTATAGCCTTGGGGGGTGGGGCTGGCCAAGTTCGTCCGCCGGACTCGGAATGGGACGAGACTTTGCGAGCGGCCTCCGTGTGCCAAAAATAGGCCGCGGGCACAGTCGCACCCCAAAATAACTGCCCGAAGGCCGGGGTGCCAAGTTCGTCCAGCGGAAAAAGGCCACAAATACGGGTGGGCTATAGTTTTGGGGGGTGGGGCTGGCCAAGTTCGTCCGCAGGACTCGGAATGGGGCGAGACTTTGCGAGCGGCCTCCGTGTGCCAAAAATAGGCCGCGGGCACAGCCGCGCCCAAAAATAAGTGCCCGAAGGCCGGGGCGCCAAGTTCGTCCATCGGAAAAAGGCCACAAAAACGGATGGGCTATAGCATTGGGGGGTGGGGCTGGCCAAGTTCGTCCGCCGGACTCAGAATGGGACGAGACTTTGCGAGCGGCCTCCGTGTGCCAAAAATAGGCCATGGACACAGCCGCTCCCCAAAATAACCGCCCGAAGGCCGGGGCGCCAAGTTCGTCCAGCGGGAAAAGGCCACAAAAACGGGTGGGCTATAGCCTTGGGGGGTGGGGCTGGCCAAGTTCGTCCGCCGGACTTGGAATGGGATGAGACTTTGTGAACGGCCTCCGTGTGCCAAAAATAGGCCGCGGGCACAGCCGTGCCCCAAAATAACTGCCCGAAGGCCGGGGCGCCAAGTTCGTCCAGCGGAAAAAGGCCACAAAAACGGGTGGGCTATAGCCTTGGGGGGTGGTGCTGGCCAAGTTCGACCGCCGGACTCGGAATGGGGTGAGACTTTGCGAGCAGCCTCCTTGTGCCAAAAATAACCGCACGAAGGCCGGGGCGCCAAGTTCGTCCAGCGGAAAAAGGCCACAAAAAAGGGTGGGCTATAGCTTTCGGGGGTGGGGCTGCCCAAGTTGGGGCACCGGACTCGGATTGGGGCGAGACTTTGGGAGGAGCCTCCATGTGCTAAAAATAGGCCACAGGCACAGCCGCGCCCAAAAATTATCCCCCGAATGCCGGGGTGGGCTATAGCCTTGGGGGGTGGGGCTGGCCAAATTCGTCCACCGGACTCGGAATAGGGCGAGACTTTGTGAGCGGACTCTGTGTGCCAAAAATAGGCCGCGGGCACAATCGCACCCAAAAATTACTGCCCGAAGGCCAGGGCGTCAAGTTCGTCCAGTGGAAAAAGGCCACAAAAACGGGTGGGCTATAGCCTTGGGGGGTGGGGCTGGCCAAGTTCATCCGCCGGACTCGGAATGGGACGGGACTTTGCGAGCAGTCACCGTGTGCCAAAAATAGGCCGTGGGCACAGCCGCGCCCAAAAGTAACAGCCCGAAGGCCGGGGCGCCAAGTTCGTCCAGCGGAAAAAGGCCACAACTCGGGTGGGCTATAGCCTTGGGGGGTGGGGCTGGCCAAGTTCGCCCGCCGGACTCGGAATGCGACGAGACTTTGCGAGCGGCCTCCGTGAGCCAAAAATAGGCCGCGTGGACAGCCGCACCCCAAATTAACACCCCGAAGGCCGGGGCGCCAAGTTCGTCCAGCGGAAAAAGGCCACAAAAACGGGTGGGCTATAGCCTTGGGGGGTGGGGCTGGCCAAGTTCGTCCGCCGGACTCGGAATGGGGCGAGACTATGCGAGCGGCCTTCGTGTGCCAAAACTAGGCCGCGGGCAAAGCCGCACCCAAAAATAACCACTCGAAGGCCGGGGCGCCAAGTTTGTCCAGCGGAAAAAGGCCACAAAAACGGGTGAGCTATAGCCGTGGTGGGTGGGGCTGGCAAGTTCGTCCGCCGGACTCGCAATGGGGCGAGACTTTGCGAGCGTCTTCCGTGTGCCAAGAATAGGCCACGGGCACAGCAGCAACCAAAAATAACCGCCCGAAGTCCGGGGCGCCAAGTTCGTCCCGCGGAAAAAGGCCACAAAAACGGGTGGGCTATAGCCTTGGGGGTGGGGCTGGCCAAGTTCGTACGCCGGACTCGGAATGGGACGAGACTTTGCGAGCGGCCTCCGTGTGCTAAAACTAGGCCGTGGGCACAGCCGCGGAAAAAAATAACCACTCGAAGGCGGGGACGCCAAGTTCGTCCAGCGTAAAAAGGCCACAAAAACGGGTGGGCTATAGCCTTGGGGGGTTGGGGCTGGCCAAGTTCGTCCGCCGGACTCGGAATGGGACAAGACTTTGCGAATGGCCTCCGTGTAACAAAAATAGGCCGCGGACACAGCCGCGTCCAAAAATAACCACCCGATGGCCGGGACCCCAAGTCCGTCCAGTGAAAAAAGGCCACAAAAACGGGTGGGCTATAGCCTTGGGGGGTGGGGCTGGCCAAGTTTGTCCACCGGACTCGGAATGGGGCGAGACTATGCGAGCGGCCTTCGTGTGCCAAAACTAGGCCGCGGGCAAAGCCGCACCCAAAAATAACCACTCGAAGGCCGGGGCGCCAAGTTTGTCCAGCGGAAAAAGGCCACAAAAACGGGTGGGCTATAGCCGTGGTGGGTGGGGCTGGCCAAGTTCGTCCGCCGGACTCGGAATGGGACGACACTTTGCGAGCGGCCTCCGTGTGCTAAAAATAGGCCGCGGGCAAAGCCACGCCCAAAAACAATTGCCCGAACGCCGGGGCACCAAATTCGTCCAGCGGAAAACGGCCACAAAAACGGGTGGGCTATAGTCTTGGGGGGTGGGGCTGGGCAAGTTCGTCTGCCGGACTCGGAATAGGGCGAGCCTTTGCGAGCGGCCTCCGTGTGCCAAAAATAGGTCGCGGGCACAGCCGCGCCCGAAAATAACAGCCCGAAGGCCGGATCGCCAATTCGTCCGGCGGAAAAAGGCCACAAAAGCGGGTGGGCTATAGCCTTGGGGGGTGGGGCCGGCCAAGTTCGTCCGCCGGACTCGGAATGGGGCGAGACTTTGCGAGCGGCCTCCGTGTGCCAAAAATAGGCCGCGGGCACAGCCGCGCCCCAAAATAATCGCCCGAAAGCCAGGGCGCCAAGTTTGCCTTGCGGAAAAAGGCCAGAAAAACGGGTGGATAACAGCCTTCGGGGGTGGGGCTGGCCAAGTTCTTCTGCCGGACTCGGAATAGGGCGAGACTTTGCGAACATCCTCCGTGTGCCAAAAAATAGGCCGCGGGCACAGCTGCGCCCAAAAATAACTGCCTGAAGGCCGGGGCGCCAGGTTCGTCCAGCGGAAAAAGGCCACAAAAACGGGTGGGCTACAGCCTTGGGGGGTGGGGCTGGCCAAGTTCGTCTGCCCGGCTCGGAATGGGACGAGACTTTGCAACCGGCCTCCGTGTGCCAAAAATAGGCCGCGGGCACATCCGCACCCAAAAATAACCCCCTAAAGGCCGGGGCGCCAAGTTCGTCCAGCGGGAAAAGGCCACAAAAACGGGTGGGCCATGGAGGGTGGGGCTGGCCAAGTTCGTCCACCGGACTCGGAAGGGGGCGAGACTTTGAGAGCGACCTCCATGTGCCAAAAATAGGACGTGGGCACAGCCGCGCCCAAAAATAACCGCCGAAGGCCGGGGCGCCAAGTGCGTTCCGCGGAAAAAGGCCACAAAAACGGCTGGGCTATAGCCTTGGGGGGTGGGGCTGGCCAAGTTCGTCCGCCGGACTGGGAATGGGGTGAGACATTGCGAGTGGCCTCCGTGTGCCAAAAATAGTCCGTGGGCGCAGCCGCGCACAAAAATTACCGCCCGAAGGCCGGGGCGCCAAGTTCGTCCAGCGGAAAAAGGCCACAAAAACGGGTGGGCTGTAGCCTTGGGGGGTGGGGCTGGCCAAGTTCGTCCGCCGGACTCGGAATGGGACGAGACTTTGCGAGCAGCCTCCGTGTACCAAAAATTGGCCGCGGGCGCAGCCGCGCCCAAATATAACCGTACGAAGGCCGGGGCGCCAAGTTCGTCCAGCGGAAAAAGGGCACAAAAACGGGTGGGCTATAGCCTTGGGGGGTGGGGCTGTCCAAGTTCGTCCTCCGGACTCGGAATGGGATGAAACTTTACGAGCGGCCTCCGTCTGCCAAAACTAGGCCGCGGTCACAGCCACGCCCAAAAATAACTGCCCGAAGGCCTGGGCGCCAAGTTCGTCCAGCGGAAAAAGGCCACAAAAATACGTGGGCTATAGCCTTGGGGGGTGGGGCTGGCCAAGTTCGTCCTCCGGACTTGGAATGGGGCGAGACTTTACGAGTGGCCTCCATGTACCAAAAATAGGCCGTGGGCACAGCCACGCCCAAAAATAACCACTCGAAGGCGGGGACGCCAAGTTCGTCCAGCGGAAAAAGGCCACAAAAACGGGTGGGCTATAGCCTTGGGGGGTGGGGCTGGCCAAGTTCGTCCGCCGGACTCGGAATGGGACGAGACTTTGCCAGCGGCCTCCAAGTTCCAAAAAAAGGCCACGGGAACAGCCGCGTCCAAAAATAACCGCCCGAAGGCCGAGGCGCCAACGTTGTCCTGCTGAAAAAGACCACAAAAACTGGTGGGCTATAGCCTTCGAGGGGTGGGGCTGGCCAAGTTCGTCTGCCGGACTTGTAATGGGCTGAGACTTTGCGAGCGGCCTTCGTGTGCCAAAAATAGGCCGCGGGCACAGCCGCGCCCAAAAATAACTGCCCGAAGGCCGGGGCGCCAAGTTCGCCCAGCAGAAAAGGCCACAAAAACGGGTGGGCTATAGCCTTGGGGGGTGGGGCTGGCCATGTTTGTCCGACGGAGTCGGAATGGGATGAGACTTTGCGAGCGGCCTCCGTGTGCCAAAAATAGGCCGCGGGACAGCCGCGCCCAAAAATAACTGCCCGAAGGCCGAGGCACCAACGTCGTCCAGTGGAAAAAGGCCACAAAAACTGGTGGGCTATAGCCTTTGGGGGTGGTGCTGGCCAAGTTCGTCTGCCGGACTCGGAATGGGGCGAGACTTTGCGAGCGGCCTCCGTGTGCAAAAAATAGGCCGCGGTCACCGCCACGACAAAAAATAACTGCCCGAAGGCCGGGGCGCCAAGTTCGTCCAGCGGAAATAGGCCACAAAAACTGGTGGGCTATAGCCTTGGGGGGTGGTGCTGGCCAAGTTCGTCTGCCGGACACGGAATGGGACGAGACTTTGGGTGTGGCCTCCGTGTGCCAAAAATAGGCCGCGGGCACAGCCGCGCCCAAAAATAACCGCCCAAAGGCCGGGCCGCCAGGTTCATCCAGCGGAAAAAGGCCACAAAAACGGGTGGGCTATAGCCTTCGGGGGTGGGGCTGGCCAAGTTCGTCCGCCGAACTCGGAATGGGGTGAGACTTTGCGAGTGGCCTCCGTGTGCCAAAACTAGGCCGCGTGCCCAACCGCGCCCAAAAATAACCGCCCGAAGGCCGAGGCACCAACTTCGTCCAGCGGAAAAAGGCCACAAAAACTGGTGGGCTATAGCCTTGGGGGGGGGGGGCTGGCCAAGTTCGTCCGCCGAACTCGTAATGGTGCGAGACTTTGCGAGCGGCCTCCGCGTGCCAAAAATCGGTCGCGGGCACAGCCACGCCCAAAAATGACAGCCCGAAGGCCGGGGTGCCAAGTTCGTCCAGCGGAAAAAGGCCACAAAAACTGGTGGGCTATAGCCTTGGGGGGTGGTGCTGGCCAAGTTCGTTTGCCGGACACGGAATGGGACGAGACTTTGGGAGTGGCCTCCGTGTGCCAAAAATAGGCCGCGGTCACAGCCGAGTCCGAAAATAACCGCCCGAAGGCCGGGGCGCCAAGTTCGTCCAGCGGAAAAAGGCCACAAAAACGGGTGGGCTATATCCTTGGGGGGTGGGGCGGGCCAAGTTCGTCCGCCGGACTCGTTATGGGATGAGACATTGCGAGCGGCCTCCGTGTGCCAAAAATAGGCCTCGGGCACAGCCGCGCCCAAAAATAACCGCCCGAAGGCCGGGGCGCCAAGTTCGTCCAGTGGAAAAAGGCCACAAAAACGGGTGGGCTATAGCCTTGGGGGGTGGGGCGGGCCAAGTTCGTCCACCGGACTCGGAATGGGACGAGACTGTGCGAGCGGCCTCCATGTGCCAAATATAGGCCGCGGGCACAGCCGCGCCCAAAAATAACCGCCCAAAGGCCGGGCCGCCAGGTTCATCCAGCGGAAAAAGGCCACAAAAACGGGTGGGCTACAGCATTGGGGGGTGGGGCTGGCCAAGTTCGTCCGCCCGACTCGGAATGCGACGAGACTTTGCGAGCGGCCTCCGTGTGCCAAAAATAGGCAATGGGCACAGACGTGCCCAAAAAAACAACCCGAAGGCCGGGGCGCCAAGTTCGTCCAGCGGAAAATGGCCACAAAAACGGGTGGGCTATAGCCATGGGGGGTGGGGCTGGCCAAGTTCGTCTGCCGGACTCGGAATGGGACAAGACTTTGGGAGCAACCTCCGTGTGCCAAAACTAGGACGCGGGCACAGCCGTGTCCAAAAATAACCGCCCGAAGGCCGGGGCGCCAAGTTCGTCCAGCGGAAAAAGGCCACAAAAACGGGTGGGCTATATCCTTGGGGGATGGGGCGGGCCAAGTTCGTCCGCCGGACTCGATATGGGACGAGACATTGCGAGCGGCCTCCGTGTGCCAAAAATAGGCCTCGGGCACAGCCGCGCCCAAAAATAACCGCCCGAAGGCCGGGGCGCCAAGTTCGTCCAGCGGAAAAAGGCCACAAAAACGGGTGGTCTATAGCCTTGGGGGGTGGGGCGGGCCAAGTTCGTCCGCCGGACTCGTTATGGGACGAGACATTGCGAGCGGCCTCCGTGTGCCAATAATAGGCCTCGGGCAGAGCCGCGCCAAAAAATAACCGCCCGAGGGCCGGGGCACCAAGTACGTCCAGCGGAAAAAGTCCACAAAATCGGGTGGGCTATAGCCTTGGGGGGTGGGCCTTGCCAAGTTCGTCCGCCGGACTCGGAATGGGGCGAGACTTAGCGAGCGGCCTCCGTGTGCCAAAAATAGGCAATGGGCACAGACGCGCCCAAAAATAACCGCCCGAAGGCCGGGGCACCAAGTACGTCCTGCGGAAAAAGGCCACAAAAACGGGTGGGCTATAGCCTTGGGGGGTGGGGCTTGCCAAGTTCGTCCGCCGGACTCGGATTGGGACGAGACTTTGCGAGCGGCCTCCGTGTGCCAAAAATAGGCAATGCACACAGAGGTGCCCAGAAATAACCGCCCGAAGGCCGGGGCACCCAGTACGTCCTGCGGAAAAAGGCCACAAAAATGGGTGGGCTATAGCCTTGGAGGGTGGGGCTGGCCAAGTTCGTCCGTGGGGACTCGGAATGGGACGAGACTTTACGAGCGGTCTCCGTGTGCCAAAAATTGGCCGCGGGGACATCCGCGCCCAAAAATAACCGCACGAAGGCCGGGGTGCCAAGTTCGTCCAGCGGAAAAAGGCCACAAAAACTGGTGGGCTATAGCCTTAGGGGGTGGGGCTGGCCAAGTTCGTCCGACGGACTCAGAAGTGTGCGAGACTTTGCGAGCGGCCTCCGTGTGCCAAAAATAGGCCGCGGGCACAGCCGCGCCCAAAAATAACAGCCCGAAGGCCGGGGCGCCAAATTCGTCCAGCGGAAAAAGGTCACAAAACCGGATGGACTATAGCCTTCGGGGGTGGGGCTGGCCAAGTTCGTCCGCCGGACTCGGAATGGGGCGAGACTTTACGAGCGGCCTCCGTGTGCCAAAAATAGGCCGCGGTCACAGCCACGCCCAAAAATAACTGCCCAAAGGCCGGGGCGCCAAGTTCGTCCAGCGGAAAAAGGCCACAAAAACGGGTGGGCTATAGCCTTGGACGGTGGGGCTGGCCATGTTCGTCCGCCGGACTCGGAATGGGACGAGACTTTGCGAGCGGTCTCCGAGTGCCAAAAATAGGCCACGGGGACATCCGCGCCCAAAAATAACCGCACGAAGGCCGGGGCGCCAAGTTCGTCCAGCGGAAAAAGGCCACAAAAACGGGTGGGCTATAGCCTTGGGGGGTGGGGTTGGCCAAGTTCGACCACCGGACTAGGAACGGGGCGGGATTTTGCGAGCGGCCTCCGTGTGTCAAAAATAGGCCGCGGTCACAGCCGCGCCCAAAAATAACCGCCCGAAGGCCGGGGCGCCAAGTTCGTCCAGCGGAAAAAGGCCGCAAAACCGGGTGGGCTATAGCCTTGGGGGGTGGGGCTGGCCAAGTTTGTCCGCCAGACATGGAATGGGGCAAGACTTTGCGAGCGGCCTCCATGTACCAAAAATAGGCCGCGGGCACAGCCGAGCCAAAAAATGACCGCCCGAAGGCCGGGGCGCCAAGTTCGTCCAGCGGAAAAAGTCCACAAAAACGGGTGGGCTATAGCCTTGGGGGTGGGGGTGGCCAAGTTCGTCTGCCGGACTCGGAATGGGACTTGCCTTTGCGAGCAGCCTCCGTGTGCCAAAAATAGGCCACGGGCACAGCCGCTCCCAAAAATAACCGCCCCAAGGTCGGGGCACCAAGTTCGTTCAGCGGAAAAAGGCCACAAAAACGGGTGGTCTATAGCCTTGGGGGGTGGGGCGGGCCAAGTTCGTCCGCCGGACTCGTTTTGGGACGAGACTTTGCGAGCGGCCTCCGTGTGCCAAAAATAGGCCTCGGACACAGCCGCACCAAAAAATAACAGCCCGAAGGCCGGGGCGCCAAGTTCGTCCAGCGGGAAAAGTCCACAAAAACGGGTGGTCTATAGCCTTGGGGGGTGGGGCGGGCCAAGTTCGTCCGCCGGACTCGTTATGGGACGAGAGTTTGCGAGCGGCCTCCGTGTGCCAAAAATAGGCCTCGGGCACAGCCGTGCCAAAAAATAACCACCCGAAAGCCGGGGCGCCAAGTTCGTCCAGCGGAAAAAGTCCACAAAATCGGGTGGGCTATAGCCTTGGGGGGTGGGGCTTGCCAAGTTCATCCGCCGGACTCGGAATGGGGCGAGACTTAGCGAGCGGCCTCCGTGTGCCAAAAATAGGCAATGGGCACAGACGCGCCCAAAAATAACCGCCCGAAGGCCGGGGCACCAAGTACGTCCTGCGGAAAAAGGCCACAAAAACGGGTGGGCTATAGCCTTGGGGGGTGGGGCTTGCCAAGTTCGTCCGCCGGACTCGGATTGGGACGAGACTTTGCGAGCGGCCTCCGTGTGCCAAAAATAGGCAATGGACACAGAGTTGCCCAGAAATAACCGCCCGAAGGCCGGGGCGCCCAGTACGTCCTGCGGAAAAAGGCCACAAAAACGGGTGGGCTATAGCCTTGGAGGGTGGGGCTGGCCAAGTTCGTCCGCCGGACTCGGAATGGGACGAGACTTTACGAGCGGTCTCCGTGTGCCAAAAATTGGCCGCGGGGACATCCGCGCCCAAAAATAACCGCACGAAGGCCGGGGCGCCAAGTTCGTCCAGCGGAAAAAGGCCACAAAAACTGGTTGGCTATAGCCTTAGGGGGTGGGGCTGGCCAAGTTCGTCTGACGGACTCAGAAGTGTGCGAGACTTTGCGAGCGGCCTCCGTGTGCCAAAAATAGGCCGCGGGCACAGCCGCGCCCAAAAATAACAGCCCGAAGGCCGGGGCGCCAAATTCGTCCAGCGGAAAAAGGTCACAAAACCGGATGGACTATAGCCTTCGGGGGTGGGGCTGGCCAAGTTCGTCCGCCGGACTCGGAATGGGACGAGACTTTGCGAGCGGTCTCCGAGTGCCAAAAATAGGCCACGGGGTCATCCGCGCCCAAAAATAACCGCACGAAGGCCGGGGCGCCAAGTTCGTCCAGCGGAAAAAGGCCACAAAAACGGGTGGGCTATAGCCTTGGGGGGTGGGGTTGGCCAAGTTCGACCACCGGACTAGGAACGGGCGGGATTTTGCGAGCGGCCTCCGTGTGTCAAAAATAGGCCGCGGTCACAGCCGCGCCCAAAAATAACCGCCCGAAGGCCGGGGCGCCAAGTTCGTCCAGCGGAAAAAGGCCGCAAAACCGGGTGGGCTATAGCCTTGGGGGGTGGGGCTGGCCAAGTTTGTCCGCCGGACAAGGAATGGGGCAAGACTTTGCGAGCGGCCTCCATGTACCAAAAATAGGCCGCGGGCACAGCCGCACCCAAAAATAACAGCCCGAAGGCCGGGGCGCCAAATTCGTCCAGCGGAAAAAGGTCACAAAACCGGATGGACTATAGCCTTCGGGGGTGGGGCTGGCCAAGTTCGTCCGCCGGACTCGGAATGGGACGAGACTTTGCGAGCGGTCTCCGAGTGCCAAAAATAGGCCACGGGGACATCCGCGCCCAAAAATAACCGCACGAAGGCCGGGGCGCCAAGTTCGTCCAGCGGAAAAAGGCCACAAAAACGGGTGGGCTATAGCCTTGGGGGGTGGGGTTGGCCAAGTTCGACCACCGGACTAGGAACGGGGCGGGATTTTGCGAGCGGCCTCCGTGTGTCAAAAATAGGCCGCGGTCACAGCCGCGCCCAAAAATAACCGCCCGAAGGCCGGGGCGCCAAGTTCGTCCAGCGGAAAAAGGCCGCAAAACCGGGTGGGCTATAGCCTTGGGGGGTGGGGCTGGCCAAGTTTGTCCGCCGGACAAGGAATGGGGCAAGACTTTGCGAGCGGCCTCCATGTACCAAAAATAGGCCGCGGGCACAGCCGCGCCAAAAAATAACCCCCCGAAGGCCGGGGCGCCAAGTTCGTCCAGCGGAAAAAGTCCACAAAAACGGGTGGGCTATAGCCTTGGGGGTGGGGGTGGCCAAGTTCGTCTGCCGGACTCGGAATGGGACTTGCCTTTGCGAGCAGCCTCCGTGTGCCAAAAATAGGCCACGGGCACAGCCGCTCCCAAAAATAACCGCCCCAAGGTCGGGGCGTCAATTTCGTTCAGCGGAAAAAGGCCACAAAAACGGGTGGGCTATAGCCTTGGGGGGTGGGGCTGGCCAAGTTCGTCCGCCGGAATCGGAATGGGATGAGACTTTGCTAGCGGCGTCCGTGTGAAAAACAATAGGCCGCGGGCACAGCCGCGCCCAAAAATAACCACCCGAAGGCCGGGGCGCCAAGTTCGTCCAGCTGAAAAAGGGCACAAAAACGGGTGGGCTATAGCGATGGGGTGTGGGGCTGGCCAAGTTCGTCCGCCGGACTGGGAATAGGACGAGACTTTGCGAGCGGCCTCCGTGTACCAAACATAGGGTGTGGGCACTGCCGCGCCCAAAAATAACAGCCCGAAGGCTGGGGCGCCAAAGTCATCCAGCGGAAAAAGGCCACAAAAACGGGTGGCCTATGGCCTTGGGGGCTGGGGCTGGCCAAGTTCGTCCGCCGGACTCGGAATGGGACGAGACGTTGCGACCGGCCTCCGTGTGCCAAAAATCGGCTGCGGACAAAGCCGCGCCCAAAAATAACGGCCCGAAGGCCGGGGCGCCAATTTCGTCCAGCGGAAAAAGGCCACAAAAACGGGTGGGCTATAGCCTTGGGGGGGGGGGAGCTGGCCAAGTTCGTCCGCCGGACTCGGAATGGGGTGAGACTTTGCGAGCAGCCTCCGTGCGCCAAAAATAGGCCGCGGTCACAGCAGCACCCAAAAATAACAGCCCGAAGGCCGGGGCGCCAAGTTCGTCCAACGGAAAAAGGCCACAAAAACCGGTGGGCTATAGCCTTGGGGGGTGGGGCTGGCCAAGTTCATCCGCCGGACTCGGAATGGGGCGAGACTTTGCGAGCGGCCTCTGTGTGCCAAAAATAGGCCGCGGGCATAGTCGCACCCAAAACTAACCGCCCGAAGGCCGGGGCGCCGAGTTCGTCCAGCGGAAAAAGACCACAAAAACGGGTGGGCTATAGCCTTGGGCGGTGGGGCTGGCCAACTTCGTCCGCCGGACTAGGCATGGGACGAGACTTTGGGATCGGCCTCCATGTGCCAAACATAGGCCGCGGTCACAGCCGCGCCCGAAAATAACCGCCCGAAGGCCGGGGCGCCAAGTTCGTCCAGCGGAAAAACGCCACAAAAACGGGTGGGCTATAGCCTTGGGGGGTGGGGCAGGCCAAGTTCCTCCGCCGGACTCGGAATGGGACGAGACTTTGCGAGCGGCCTCCGTGTGCCAAAAATAGACCGTGGACACAGCCGTACCCAAAAAGAACTGCCCGAAACCGGGGCGCCAAGTTCGTCCAGCGGAAAAAGGCCACAAAAACGGGTGGGCTATAGCCTTGGGGGGTGGGGCCGGCCAAGTTCGTCCGCCGGGCTCGGAATGGGGTGAGACTTTGCGAGCGGCCTCCGTGTGCCAAAAATAGGCCGCGGCCACAGCTGCGCCGAAGATAACCGCCCGAAGGCTGGGGCGCCACGTCCGTCCAGCGGAAAAAGGCCACAAAAACGGGTGGGCTATAGCCTTGGGGAGTGGGGCTGGCCAAGTTCGTCCGCCGGACTCGGAATGGGGCCAGACTTTGCTAGCGGCCTCCGTGTGCCAAAAATAGGCCACGGGCACAGCCGCGAACAAAAATAACCACCCGAAGGCCGGGGCGCCAAGTTCGTCCAGCGGAAAAACGCCACAAAAACGGGTGGGCTATGGCCTTGGGGGGTGGGGCTGGCCAAGTTCGTCCGACGGACTCGGAATGGGACGAGACTTTGCGAGCGGCCTCCGTGTGCCAAAAATAGGCTGCGGACAAAGCCGCGCCCAAAAATAACGGCCCGAAGGCCGGGGCGCCAAGTTCGTCCAGCGGAAAAGGGCCACAAAAACGGGTGGGCTATAGCCTTGGGTGTGGGGCTCGCCAAGTTCGTCCGCCGGACTCGGAATGGGCGAGCCTTTACGAGCGGCCTCCGTGTGCCAAAAATAGGCCGCGGGCACAGCCGCGCCCAAAAATAACCACCCGAAGGCCGGGGCGCCAAGTTCGTCCAGCGGAAAAAGGCCACAAAAACGGGTGGGCTATAGCCTTGGGGGGTGGGGCTGGCCAAGTTCTTCCGCCGGACTTGGAATGGGGAGAGACTTTGCGAGCGGCCTCCGTGTGCCATAAATAGGCCGCGGGCATAGTCGCACCCAAAACTAACCGCCCGAAGGCCGGGGCGCCGAGTTCGTCCAGCGGAAAAAGACCACAAAAACGGGTGGGCTATAGCCTTGGGCGGTGGGGCTGGCCAAGTTCGTCCGCCGGACTCGGAATGGGCGACCCTTTACGAGCGGCCTCCGTGTGCCAAAAATAGGCCACGGGCACAGCCGCGAACAAAAATAACCACCCGAAGGCCGGCGCGCCAAGTTCGTCCAGCGGAAAAACGCCACAAAAACGGGTGGGCTATAGCCTTGGGGGGTGGGGCTGGCCAAGTTCGTCCGCCGGGCTCGGAATGGGGCAAGACTTTGCGAGCAGCCTCTGTGTGAAAACAAATAGGCCGCGGCCAAAAATAACCGCCCAAAGGCCGGGGTACCAAGTTCGTCCATCTGAAAAAGGCCACAAAAACGGGTGCGCTATAGCCTTGGGGGGTGGGGCTGGCAAAGTTTGTCCGCCGGACTCGAAATGGGACAAGACTTTGAGAGCGGCCTCCGTGTGCAAAAAGTAGGATGCGGGTACAGCCCCGCCCAACAATAACCGCCCGAAGGCCGGGGCGCCAAGTTCGTCCAACGGAAAAAGGCCACAAAAACGGGTGGGCTATAGCCCTGGGTGGTGGGGCTGGCAAAGTTTGTCTGCCGGACTCGAAATGGGAGAAGACTTTTTGAGCGGCCTCCATGTGCCAAAAATAGGCCGCAGGCACAGGCGCGCCCAAAAATAACAGCCCGAAGGCCGGGGCGCCAAGTTCGTCCAGCGGAAAATGGCCACAAAAACGGGTGGGCTATAGCCCTGGGGGGTGGGGCTGGCCAAGTTCGTCCGCCGGACTTGGAATGGGGTGAGACTTTACGAGCGGCCTCCGTGTGCCAAAAATAGGCCGCGGGCATAGTCGCCCCCAAAACTAACCGCCCGAAGGCCGGGGCGCCGAGTTCGTCCAGCGGAAAAAGACCAAAAAAACGGGTGGGCTATAGCCTTGGGCGGTGGGGCTGGCCAAGTTCGTCCGCCGGATTAGGCATGGGACGAGACTTTGGGAGCGGCCTCCGTGTGCCAAAATTAGGCCGCGGTCACAGCTCTGCCCGAAAATAACCGCCCGAAGGCCGGGGCGCCAAGTTCGTCCAGCGGAAAAAGGCCACAAAAACGGGTGGGCTATAGCCTTGGGGGGTGGGGCTGGCCAAGTTCGTCGGCCGGACTCGGAATGGGACGAGACTTTGCGAACGGCCTACGTGTGCCAAAAATAGGCTGTGGACAAAGCCGCGCCCAAAAATAACGGCCCGAAGGCCGGGGCGCCAATTTCGTCCAGCGGAAAAAGGCCACAAAAACGGGTGGGCTATAGCCTTGGGGGGTGGGGCTGGCCAAGTTCGTCCGCCGGACTCGGAATGGGATGAGACATTGCGAGCGACCTCCATGTGCCAAAAATAGGCCGCGGGCACAGCCGCGCCCAAAAATAACCACCCAAAGGCCGGGGCGCCAAGTTCGTCCAGCGGAAAAAGGCCACAAAAAGGGGTGGGCTATAGCCTTGGGGGCTGGGGCTGGCCATGTTCGTCCGCCGGACTCGGAATGGGATGAGACTTTGCGATCGGGCTCCGTGTGCCAAAAATAGGCTGCGGACAAAGCCGCGCACAAAAATAACGGCCCGAAGGCCGGGGCGCCAAATTCGTCCAGCGGAAAAAGGCCACAAAAACGGGTGGGCTATAGCCTTGGGGGGTGGGGCTGGCCAAGTTCGTCCGCCGGACTCGGAATGGGATCAGACTTTGCGATCGGCCTCCGTGTGCCAAAAATAGGCTGCGGACAAAGCCGCGCCCAAAAATAACTTCCCGAAGGCCGGGGCGCCAATTTCGTCCAGCGGAAAAAGGCCACAAAAACAGGTGGGCTATAGCCTTGGGGGGTGGGGCTGGCAAAGTTCGTTCGCCGGACTCGGAATGGGATGAGACATTGCGAGCGGCCTCCATGTGCAAAAAATAGGCCGCGGGCACAGCCGCGCCCAAAAATAACTACCCGAAGGCCGGGGCGCCAAGTTCGTCCTGCGGAAAAAGGCCAGAAAAAGGGGTGGGCTATAGCCGTGGGGGGTGGGGCTGGCCAAGTTCGTCCGCCGGGCTCGGAATGGGACCTCTATGTGCCAAAAATAGGCCGCGGGCACAGCCGCGCCCAAAAATAACCGCCTGAAGGCCGGGCCGTCAAGTTCATCCAGCGGAAGGAGGCCACAAAAACGGGTGGGCTATAGCCTTGGGGGGTGGGGCTGGCCAAGTTCGTCCGCCGGGCTCGGAATGGGGCGAGACTTTGCGAGCGGCATCCGTGTGCCAAAAATAGGCCGCGGGCAAAGCTACGCCGAAAGATAACCACCCGAAGGCCGGGGCACCAAGTCCGTCCAGCGGAAAAACGCCACAAAAAAGGGTGGGCTATAGCCTTGGGGGGTGGGCCTGGCCAAGTTCGTCCGCCGGGCTCGGAATGGGGCGAGACTTTGCGAGCGGCCTCTGTGTGAAAACAAATAGGCCGCGGCAAAAAATAACCGCCCAAAGGCCGGGGCACCAAGTTCGTCAAGCTGAAAAAGGCCACAAAAACGGGTGGGCTATAGCCTTGGGGGGTGGGGCTGGCCAAGTTCGGCCGCCGGACTCGGAATGGGGTGAGACTTTGCGAGCAGCCTCCGTGTGCCAAAAATAGGCCGCGGTCACAGCCGCGCCCAAAAATAACAGCCCGAAGGCCGGGGCGCCAAGTTCGTCCAGCGGAAAAAGGACACAAAAACGGGTGGGCTATAGCCTTGGGGGGTGGGGCTGGCCAAGTTCGTCCGCCGGACTCGGAATGGGGCGAGACTTTGCGAGCGGTCTCCGTGTGCCAAAAATAGGCCACGGGCATAGTCGCACCCAAAACTAACTGCCCGAAGGCCGGGGCGCCGAGTTCGTCCAGCGGAAAAAGACCACAAAAACGGGTGGGCTATAGCCTTGGGGGGTGGGGCTGGCCAAGTTCGTCCGCCGGACTCGGAATGGGACGAGACTTTGCGAGCGGCCTCCGTGTGCCAAAAATAGGCTACGGACAAAGCCGCGCCCAAAAATAACGGCCCGAAGGCCGGGGCGCCAATTTCGTCCAGCAGAAAAAGGCCACAAAAACGGGTGGGCTATAGCCTTGGGGGGTGGGGCTGGCAAAGTTCGTTCGCCGGACTCGGAATGGGATGAGACATTGCGAGCGGCCTCCATGTGCAAAAAATAGGCCGCGGGCACAGCCGCGCCCAAAAATAACCACCCGAAGGCCGGGGCGCCAAGTTCGTCCAGCGGAAAAAGGCCACAAAAACGGGTGGGCTATAGCCTTGGGGGGTGGGGCTGGCCAAGTTCGTCGGCCGGACTCGGAATGGGACGAGACTTTGCGAACGGCCTACGTGTGCCAAAAATAGGCTGTGGACAAAGCCGCGCCCAAAAATAACGGCCCGAAGGCCGGGGCGCCAATTTCGTCCAGCGGAAAAAGGCCACAAAAACGGGTGGGCTATAGCCTTGGGGGGTGGGGCTGGCCAAGTTCGGCTGCCGGACTCGGAATGGGATGAGACTTTGCGATCGGCCTCCGTGTGCCAAAAATAGGCTGCGGACAAAGCCGCCCCCAAAAATAACGGCCCGAAGGCCGGGGCGTCAAGTTCGTCCAGCGGAAAGAGGCCACAAAAACGGGTGGGCTATAGCCTTGGGGGGTGGGGCTGGCCAAGTTCGTCCGCCGGACTCGGAATGGGGTGAGACTTTGCGAGCAGCCTCCGTGTGCCAAAAATAGGCCGCGGTCACAGCCGCGCCCAAAAATAACAGCCCGAAGGCCGGGGCGCCAAGATCGTCCAGCGGAAAAAGGCCACAAAATGGGGTGGGCTATAGCCTTGGGGGGTGGGGCTGGCCAAGTTCGTCCGCCGGACTCGGAATGGGATGAGACTTTGCGATCGGCCTCCGTGTGCCAAAAATAGGCTGCGGACAAAGCCGCGCCCAAAAATAACGGCCCGAAGGCCGGGGCGCCAATTTCGTCCAGCGGAAAAAGGCCACAAAAACGGGTGGGCTATAGCCTTGGGGGGTGGGGCCGGCCAAGTTCGTCCGCCGGGCTCAGAATGGGATGAGACATTGCGAGCGGCCTCTATGTGCCAAAAATTGGCCGCGGGCACAGCCGCGCCCAAAAATAATCACCCGAAGGCCGGGGCGTCAAGTTCGTCCAGCGGAAAGAGGCCACAAAAACGGGTGGGCTATAGCCTTGGGGGGTGGGGCTGGCCAAGTTCCTCCCCCGGACTCGGAATGGGACGAGACTTTGCGCGCAGCCTCCGTGTGCCAAAAATAGGCCGTGGACACAGCCATTCCCAAAAATAACTGCCCGAAACAGGGGCGCCAAGTTCATCCAGCGGAAAAAGGCCACAAAAACGGGTGGGCTATAGCGTTGGGGGGTGGGGCTGGCCAAGTTCGTCCGCCGGGCTCGGAATGGGATGAGACCTTACGAGCGGCCTCCATGTGCCAAAAATAGGCTGCGGGCACAGCCGCGTCCAAAAATAACCGCCCAAAGCCTGGTACGCCATGTATGTCCAGCGGAAAAAGGCCACAAAAACGGGTGGGCTACAGCCTTGGGGGGTGGGGCTGGCCAAGTTCCTCCGCCGGACTCGGAATGGGGTGAGACTTTGCGAGCAGCCTCCGTGTGCCAAAAATAGGCCGCGGTCAAAGCCGCGTCCAAAAATAACCGCCCGAAGGCAGGGGCGCCAAGTTCGTCCAGCTGAAAAAGGGCACAAAAACGGGTGGGCTATAGCCTTGGGGGGTGGGGCTGGCCAAGTTTGTCCGCCGGACTCGGAATAGGGCTAGACTTTGCGAGCGGCCTGCGCGTGCCAAATATAGGCCGCGGGCACAGCCGCGCCCAAAAATAACCACCCGAAGGCCGGGGCGCCAATTTCGTCCAGCGGAAAAAGGCCACAAAAACGGGTGGGCTATAGCCTTGGGGGGTGGGGCCGGCCAAGTTCGTCCGCCGGGCTCAGAATGGGATGAGACATTGCGAGCGGCCTCTATGTGCCAAAAATTGGCCGCGGGCACAGCCGCGCCCAAAAATAATCACCCGAAGGCCGGGGCGTCAAGTTCGTCCAGCGGAAAGAGGCCACAAAAACGGGTGGGCTATAGCCTTGGGGGGTGGGGCTGGCCAAGTTCCTCCCCCGGACTCGGAATGGGACGAGACTTTGCGCGCAGCCTCCGTGTGCCAAAAATAGGCCGTGGACACAGCCATTCCCAAAAATAACTGCCCGAAACAGGGGCGCCAAGTTCATCCAGCGGAAAAAGGCCACAAAAACGGGTGGGCTATAGCGTTGGGGGGTGGGGCTGGCCAAGTTCGTCCGCCGGGCTCGGAATGGGATGAGACCTTACGAGCGGCCTCCATGTGCCAAAAATAGGCTGCGGGCACAGCCGCGTCCAAAAATAACCGCCCAAAGCCTGGTACGCCATGTATGTCCAGCGGAAAAAGGCCACAAAAACGGGTGGGCTACAGCCTTGGGGGGTGGGGCTGGCCAAGTTCCTCCGCCGGACTCGGAATGGGGTGAGACTTTGCGAGCAGCCTCCGTGTGCCAAAAATAGGCCGCGGTCAAAGCCGCGTCCAAAAATAACCGCCCGAAGGCAGGGGCGCCAAGTTCGTCCAGCTGAAAAAGGGCACAAAAACGGGTGGGCTATAGCCTTGGGGGGTGGGGCTGGCCAAGTTTGTCCGCCGGACTCGGAATAGGGCTAGACTTTGCGAGCGGCCTGCGCGTGCCAAATATAGGCCGCGGGCACAGCCGCGCCCAAAAATAACCACCCGAAGGCCGGGGCGCCAAGTTTGTCCAGCGGAAAGAGGCCACAAAAACGGGTGGGCTATAGCCTTGGGGGGTGGGGCTGGCCCAGTTCCTCCGCCGGACTCGGGATGGGACGAGACTTTGCGAGCGGCCTCCCTGTGCCCAAAATAGGCCGCGGGCACGGCCGCGCCAAAAATAACCACCCGAAGGCCGGGGCGTCAAGTTCGTCCAGCGGAAAGAGGCCACAAAAACGGGTGGGCTATAGCCTTGGGGGGTGGGGCTGGCCAAGTTCCTCCGCCGGACTCGGAATGGGACGAGACTTTGCGAGCAGCCTCCGTGTGCCAAAAATAGGCCGTGGACACAGCCGTTCCCAAAAATAACTGCCCGAAACAGGGGCGCCAAGTTCATCCAGCGGAAAAAGGCCACAAAAACGGGTGGGCTATAGCCTTGGGGGGTGGGGCTGGCCAAGTTCGTCCGCCGGGCTCGGAATGGGGTGAGGCTTTGCGAGCGGCCTCCGTGTGCTAAAAATAGGTTGCGGGCACAGCCGCGCCCAAAAATAACCGCCCAAAGCCTGGTACGCCATGTATGTCCAGCGGAAAAAGGCCACAAAAACGGGTGGGCTATAGCCTTGGGGGGTGGGGCTGGCCAAGTTCGTCCGCCGGACTCCTAATGGGGCTAGACTTTGCGAGCGGCCTCCGTGTGCCAAAAATAGGCCGCGGGCACAGCCGCGCCCAAAAATAACCGCCCGAAGGCCGGGGCGCCAAGTCCGTCCAGCGGAAAAAGGCCACAAAAACAGGTGGGCTATAGCCTTGGGGGTGGGGCTGGCCAAGTTCGTCCGCCGGACTCGGAATGGGCGAGCCTTTACGAGCGGCCTCCGTGTGCCAAAAATAGGCCGCGGGCACAGCCGCGCCCAAAAATAACCGCCCGAAGGCCGGGGCGCCAAGTTCGTCCAGCGGAAAAAGGCCACAAAAACGGGTGGGCTATAGCCTTGGGGGGTGGGGCAGGCCAAGTTCGTCCGCTGGACTCGGAATGGGGAGAGACTTTGCATGCGGACTCCATGTGCCAAAAAGAGGCCGTGGGCACAGCCGCGCCCAAAAATAACAACCCGAACGCCAGGGCGCCAAGTTCGTCCAGCGGAAAAAGGCCACAACAGCGGGTGGGCTACAGCTTGGTGGGTGGGGCTGGCCATGTTCGTCCGCCGGACTCAGAATGGGACGACACATTGTGAGCGGCCTCCATGTGCCAAAAATATGCCGCGGGCACAGATGCGCCCAAAAATAACTGCCCGAAGGCCGGGGCGTCAAGTTCGTCCAGCGGGAAAAGACCACAAAAACGGGGGGGCTATAGCCTTGGGGGGTGGGGCTGGCAAAGTTCGTCCGCCGGACTAGGAATGGGGTGAGACTTAACGAGCGCCCTCCGGTTGCCAAAAATAGGCTGCGGGCACAGCCGCGCCCAAAAATAACCCCCCGAAGGCCGGGGCGCCAAGTTCGTCCAGCGGAAAAAGGCCGCTAACACGGGTGGGCTTTAGCCTTGGGGGGTGGGGCTGGCCAAGTTCGTCCGCCGGACTCAGAATGGGGCTAGACTTTGCGAGCGGCCTTCGTGTGCCAAAAATAGGCCGCGGTTACAGCCGCGCCCAAAAATAACCGCCCGAAGGCCGGGGAGCCAACTTCGTCCAGCGAAAAAAGGGCACAAAAACGGGTGGGCTATAGCCATGGGGGTTGGGGCTGGCCAAGTTCGTCCGCCGGACTCGGAATGGGACAAGACTTCGCGAGCGGCCTCCGTGTGCCAAAAAAAGGCCGCGGGCACAGCCGCGCCCAAAAATAGCTGCACGAAGGCCGGGGCGCCAAGTTCGTCCAGCGGAAAAAGGCCACAAAAACGGGTGGGCTATAGCCTTGGGGGGTGGGGCTGGCCATGTTCGTCCGCCGGACTCGGAATGGGACGAGAATTTGCGAGCTGCCACCGTGTGCCAAAAATAGGCCACGGACACAGACGGGCCAAAAAATAACCGCCCGAAGGCCGGGGCGCCAAGTTCGTCCAGCGGAAAAAGGCCACAAAAACAGGTGGGCTATAGCCTTGGGGGGTTGGGGCTGGCCAAGTTCGTCCGCCGAACTCGGAATGGGACGAGAATTTGCGAGCGGCCACCGTGTGCCAAAAATAGGCCACGGACACAGCCGCGCCAAAAAATAACCGACCGAAGCCTGGGGCGCCATGCTCGTCCAGCGGAAACAGGCCACAAAAACGGGGGGGCTATAGCCTTGGGGGATGGGGCTGGCAAAGTTCGTACGCCGGACTCGGAATGGGGTGAGACTTAGCGAGCGGCCTCCGTGTGCCAAAAAAAGGCCGCGGGCACAGCCGCGCCCAAAAATAGCTGCACGAAGTCCGGGGTGCCAAGTTCGTCCTGCGGAAAAAGGCCACTAAAACGGGTGGGCTATAGCCTTGGGGGGTGGGGCTGGCAAAGTTCGTCCGCCGGACTCGGAATGCGACAAGACTTTGCGAGCGGCCTTCGTGTGCCAAAAATAGGCCGCGGGCATGGCCGCGCCAAAAAATAGCTGCCCGAAGGCCGGGGCGTCAAGTTCGTCCAGCGGGAAAAGACCACAAAAACGGGGGGGCTATAGCCTTGGGGGGTGGGGCTGGCAAAGTTCGTCCGCCGGACTAGGAATGGGGTGAGACTTAACGAGCGCCCTCCGGTTGCCAAAAATAGGCTGCGGGCACAGCCGCGCCCAAAAATAACCCCCCGAAGGCCGGGGCGCCAAGTTCGTCCAGCGGAAAAAGGCCGCTAACACGGGTGGGCTTTAGCCTTGGGGGGTGGGGCTGGCCAAGTTCGTCCGCCGGACTCGGAATGGGGCTAGACTTTGCGAGCGGCCTTCGTGTGCCAAAAATAGGCCGCGGTTACAGCCGCGCCCAAAAATAACCGCCCGAAGGCCGGGGAGCCAACTTCGTCCAGCGAAAAAAGGCCACAAAAACGGGTGGGCTATAGCCATGGGGGTTGGGGCTGGCCAAGTTCGTCCGCCGGACTCGGAATGCGACAAGACTTTGCGAGCGGCCTCCGTGTGCCAAAAAAAGGCCGCGGGCATGGCCGCGCCAAAAAATAGCTGCACGAAGGCCGGGGCGCCAATTTCGTCCTGCGGAAAAAGGCCACAAAAACGGGTGGGCTATAGCCTTGGGGGGTGGGGCTGGCCATGTTCGTCCGCCGGACTCGGAATGGGACTAGACTTTGCGAGCGGCCTCCGTGTGCCAAAAAAAGGCCGCGGGCACAGCCGCGCCCAAAAATAGCTGCACGAAGGCCGGGGTGCCAAGTTCGTCCTGCGGAAAAAGGCCACTAAAACGGGTGGGCTATAGCCTTGGGGGGTGGGGCTGGCAAAGTTCGTCCGCCGGAATCGGAATGGGGTGAGACTTAGCGAGCGGCCTCCGTGTGCAAAAAATAGGCCGCGCCCACAGCCGCGCCCAAAAATAACCACTCGAAGGCCGGGGCGCCAAGTTCGTCCAGCGGAAAAAGGCCGCTAAGACGGGTGGGCTATAGCCTTGGGGGGTGGGGCTGGCCAAGTTCGTCCGCCGGACTCGGAATGGGGCTAGACTTTGCCAGCGGCCTCCGTGTGCCAAAAAAAGGCCGCGGGCACAGCCGCGCCCAAAAATAGCTGCACGAAGGCCGGGGCGCCAAGTTCGTCCTGCGGAAAAAGGCCACAAAAACGGGTGGGCTATAGCCTTGGGGGGTGGGGCTGGCCATGTTCGTCCGCCGGACTCGGAATGGGACGAGAATTTGCGAGCGGCCACCGTGTGCCAAAAATAGGCCACGGACACAGTCGCGCCAAAAAATAACCGACCGAAGGCCGGTGCGCCAAGTTCGTCCAGCGGAAAAAGGCCACAAAAACGGGTGGGCTATAGCCTTGGGGGGTTGGGCTGGCCAAGTTCGTCCGCCGGACTCAGAATGGGGCGAGACTTTGCAAGCGTCCTCCGTGTGCCAAAAATAGGCCGCGGGCACAGCCGCGCCCAAAAATAACCGCCCGAAGGCCGGGGCGCCAACTTCGTCCAGCGAAAAAAGGCCACAAAAACGGGTGGGCTATAGCCATGGGGGTTGGGGCTGGCCAAGTTCGTCCGCCGGACTCGGTATGGGACTAGACTTTGCGAGCGGCCTCCGTGTGCCAAAAAAAGGCCGCGGGCACGGCCGCGCCCAAAAATAGCTGCACGAAGGCCGGGGTGCCAAGTTCGTCCTGTGGAAAAAGGCCACAAAAACAGGTGGGCTATAGCCTTGGGGGGTTGGGCTGGCCAAGTTCGTCCGCCGGACTCGGAATGGGGCGAGACTATGCAAGTGGCCTCTATGTGCCAAAAATAGGCCGCCGGCACAGCCGTGCCCAAAAATAACGGCCCAAAGGCCGGGGCGCCAAGTCCGT
Source organism: Citrus x changshan-huyou (assembly GCA_039657385.1). NCBI lineage: Eukaryota > Viridiplantae > Streptophyta > Magnoliopsida > Sapindales > Rutaceae > Citrus > Citrus x changshan-huyou. The sequence goes on from JBCGBO010000018.1 coordinate 1,496,842, forward strand.
CCAGCGGAAAAATGCCACAAAAACGGGTGGGCTATAGCCTTGGGGGGTGGGGCTGGCCAAGTTCGTCCGCCGGACTCGGAATGGGGCGAGACTTTGCGAGCGGCCTCCGTGTACCAAAACTAAGCTTCGGGCACAGCCGCGCCCAAAAATAACCACCCGAAGGCCGGAGCGACAAGTTCGTCCAGCGGAAAAAGGCCGCTAACACGGGTGGGCTATAGCCTTGGGGGGTGGGGCTGGCCAAGTTCGTCCGCCGGACTCGGAATGGGGCTATACTTTGCGAGCGGCCTTCGTGTGCCAAAAATAGGCCGCGGGCACAGCCGCACCCAAAAATAACTGCCCGAAGGCCGGGGCGCCAACTTCGTCCAGCGAAAAAAGGGCACAAAAACGGGTGGGCTATAGCCATGGGGGTTGGGGCTGGCCAAGTTCGTCCGCCGGACTCGGAATGCGACAAGACTTTGCGAGCGGCCTCCGTGTGCCAAAAAAAGGCCGCGGGCATGGCCGCGCCAAAAAATAACTGCACGAAGGCCGGGGCGCCAATTTCGTCCTGCGGAAAAAGGCCACAAAAACGGGTGGGCTATAGCCTTGGGGGGTGGGGCTGGCCATGTTCGTCCGCCGGACTCGGAATGGGACTAGACTTTGCGAGCGGCCTCCGTGTGCCAAAAAAAGGGCGCGGGCACAGCCGCGCCCAAAAATAGCTGCACGAAGGCCGGGGTGCCAAGTTCGTCCTGCGGAAAAAGGCCACTAAAACGGGTGGGCTATAGCCTTGGGGGGTGGGGCTGGCAAAGTTCGTCCGCCGGAATCGGAATGGGGTGAGACTTAGCGAGCGGCCTCCGTGTGCAAAAAATAGGCCGCGCCCGCAGCCGCGCCCAAAAATAACCACTCGAAGGCCGGGGCGCCAAGTTCGTCCAGCGGAAAAAGGCCGCTAAGACGGGTGGGCTATAGCCTTGGGGGGTGGGGCTGGCCAAGTTCGTCCGCCGGACTCGGAATGGGGCTAGACTTTGCCAGCGGCCTCCGTGTGCCAAAAAAAGGCCGCGGGCACAGCCGCGCCCAAAAATAGCTGCACGAAGGCCGGGGCGCCAAGTTCGTCCTGCGGAAAAAGGCCACAAAAACGGGTGGGCTATAGCCTTGGGGGGTGGGGCTGGCCATGTTCGTCCGCCGGACTCGGAATGGGACGAGAATTTGCGAGCGGCCACCGTGTGCCAAAAATAGGCCACGGACACAGTCGCGCCAAAAAATAACCGACCGAAGGCCGGTGCGCCAAGTTCGTCCAGCGGAAAAAGGCCACAAAAACGGGTGGGCTATAGCCTTGGGGGGTTGGGCTGGCCAAGTTCGTCCGCCGGACTCGGAATGGGGCGAGACTTTGCAAGCGTCCTCCGTGTGCCAAAAATAGGCCGCGGGCACAGCCGCGCCCAAAAATAACCGTCCGAAGGCCGGGGCGCCAACTTCATCCAGCGAAAAAAGGCCACAAAAACGGGTGGGCTATAGCCATGGGGGTTGGGGCTGGCCAAGTTCGTCCGCCGGACTCGGTATGGGACTAGACTTTGCGAGCGGCCTCCGTGTGCCAAAAAAAGGCCGCGGGCACGGCCGCGCCCAAAAATAGCTGCACGAAGGCCGGGGTGCCAAGTTCGTCCTGTGGAAAAAGGCCACAAAAACGGGTGGGCTATAGCCTTGGGGGGTTGGGCAGGCCAAGTTCGTCCGCCGGACTCGGAATGGGGCGAGACTTTGCAAGCGTCCTCCGTGTGCCAAAAATAGGCCGCGGGCACAGCCGCGCCAAAAAATAACCGCCCGAAGGCCGGGGCGCCAAGTTCGTCCCGCGCAAAAACGCCACCAAAACGGGTGGGCTATAGCCATGCGGGTTGGGGCTGGCCAAGTTCGTCCGCCGGACTCGGAATGGGGCTAGACTTTGCGAGCGGCCTTCGTGTGCCAAAAATAGGCCGCGGGCACAGCCGCGCCCAAAAATAACCGCCCGAAGGCCGGGGCGCCAACTTCGTCCAGCGAAAAAAGGCCACAAAAACGGGTGGGCTATAGCCATGGGGGTTGGGGCTGGCCAAGTTCGTCCGCCGGACTCGGTATGGGACTAGACTTTGCGAGCGGCCTCTGTGTGCCAAAAAAAGGCCGCGGGCACGGCCGCGCCCAAAAATAGCTGCACGAAGGCCGGGGTGCCAAGTTCGTCCTGTGCAAAAAGGCCACAAAAACGGGTTGGTTATAGCCTTGGGGGGTGGGGCTGGCCATGTTCGTCCGCCGGACTCGGAATGGGACGAGAATTTGCGAGCGGCCACCGTGTACCAAAAATAGGCCACGGACACAGCCGCGCCAAAAAATAACCGACCGAAGGCCGGTGCGCCAAGTTCGTCCAGCGGAAAAAGGCCACAAAAACGGGTGGGCTATAGCCATGCGGGTTGGGGCTGGCCAAGTTCGTCCGCCGGACTCGGAATGGGGCGAGACTTTGCGAGCGGCCTCCGTGTACCAAACCTAGGCTGCGGGCACAGCCGCGGCCAAAAATAACCGCCCGAAGCCTGGGGCGCCATGCTCGTCCAGCGGAAAAAGGCCACAAAAACGGGGGGGCTATAGCCTTGGGGGATGGGGCTGGCAAAGTTCGTACGCCGGACTCGGAATGGGGTGAGACTTAGCGAGCGGCCTCCGTGTGCCAAAAATAGGCCGCGGGCACAGCCGTGCCCAAAAATTACAGCCCGAGGGCGGGGGCGCCAAGTTCGTCCAGCGGAAAAAGGCCACAAAAACGGGTGGGCTATAGCCTTGGGTGGTGGGGCTGGCAAACTTCATCCGCCGGACTCGGAATGGGGCGAGACTTAGCGAGCGGCCTCCGTGTGCCAAAAATAGGCCGCGCCCACAGCCGCGCCCAAAAATAACCACTCGAAGGCCGGGGCGCCAAGTTCGTCCAGCGGAAAAAGGCCGCTAAGACGGGTGGGCTATAGCCTTGGGGGGTGGGGCTGGCCAAGTTCGTCCGCCGGACTCGGAATGGGGCTAGACTTTGCCAGCGGCCTCCGTGTGCCAAAAAAAGGCTGCGGGCACAGCCGCGCCCAAAAATAGCTGCAGGAAGGCCGGGCCGCCAAGTTCGTCCTGCGGAAAAAGGCCACAAAAAAGGGTGGGCTATAGACTTGGGGGGTGGGGCTGGCCATGTTCGTCCGCCGGACTCGGAATGGGATGAGAATTTGCGAGCAGCGTCCGTGTGCCAAAAATAGGCCACGGACACAGCCGCGCAAAAAAATAACCGCCCGAAGGCCGGGGCGCCAAGTTCGTCCGGCGGAAAAAGGGCACAAAAACGGGTGGGCTATAGCCATACGGGTTGGGGCTGGCCAAGTTCGTCCGCCGGACTCGGAATAGGGCGAGACTTTGTGATTGGCCTCCGTGTGCCAAAAATAGGCCGCGGGCACAGCCGTGCCCAAAAATTACAGCCCGAAGGCGGGGGCGCCAAGTTCGTCCAGCGGAAAAAGGCCACAAAAACGGGTGGGCTATAGCCTTGGGTGGTGGGGCTGGCAAACTTCGTCCGCCGGACTCGGAATGGGGCGAGACTTTGCGAGCGGCCTCCGTGTGCCAAAAATAGGCCGCGGGCACAGCCGTGACCAAAAATAACCACCCGAAGGCCGGGGCGCCAAGTTCGTCCAGCGGAAAAAGGCCACAAAAACGGGTGGGCAATAGCCTTGGTGGGTGGGGCTGGCCAAGTTCGTCCGCCGGACTTGAAATGGGAGAAGACTTTGAGAGCGGCCTCCGTGTGCAAAAAGTAGGATGCGGGTACAGCCGCGCCCAACAATAACCGCCCGAAGGCCGGGGCGCCAAGTTCGTCCAGCGGAAAAAGGACACAAAAACGGGTGGGCTTTAGCCTTGGGTGGTGGGGCTGGCAAAGTTTGTCCAACGGGCTCGGAATGGGACAAGACTTTCCGAGCGGCCTCCGTGTGCCAAAAATAGTACGCGGGCACAGCCACGCCTAAAAATAACCGCCTGAAGGCCGGGGCGCCAAGTTCGTCCGGCGGAAAAAGGCCACAAAAACGGGTGGGCTATAGCCTTGGTGGGTGGGGCTGGCCAAGTTCGTCCGCCGGACTCGAAATGGGACAAGACTTTGAGAGCGACCTCCGTGTACAAAAAGTAGGATGCGGGTACGGCCCCGCCCAACAATAACCGCCCGAAGGCCGGGGCGCCAAGTTCGTCCAGCGGAAAAAGGCCACAAAAACGGGTGGGCTATAGCCTTGGGGGGTGGGGCTGGCCATGTTCGTCTGCCGGACTCGGAATGGGACAAGACTTTGCGAGCGGCCTCCGTGTGCCAAAAATTGGCCAGGGGCACAGCCGCGCCCAAAAATGACCACCCGAAGGCCGGGGCGCCAAGTTCGTCCAGCAGAAAAAGGCCACAAAAACGGGTGGGCTATATCCTTGGGGGGTGGGGCTGGCCAAGTTCGTCCGTCGGACTCAGAATCGGACGAGACTTTGCAACCGGCCTCCGTGTGCCAAAAATAGGCCGCGGGCACAACCGCGCCAAAAAATAACCGCCCGAAGGCCGGGGCGCCAAGTTCGTCCGGCGGAAAAAGGCCAAAAAACGGGTGGCCTATAGCCATGGGGGTTGGGGCTGGCCAAGTTCGTCCGCCGGACACGGAATGGGACGAGACTTTGTGAGAGGCCTCCGTGTGCCAAAATTAGGCCGCGGCCACAGCCGCGCCCAAAAATAACCGCCCGAAGGCCGGGGCGCCCAGTTCGTCCAGAAGAAAAAGGCTATAAAATCGGCTGCGCTATAGCCTTGGGGGGTGGGGATGGCCATGTTCGTCCGCCGGACTCGGAATGGGGCGAGACCTTACGACCGGCCTCCGTGTGCCAAAAATAGGCCGCGGGCATAGCCGCGCCCAAAAATATCCGCCCGAAGGCCGGTGCGCCCAGTTCATCAAGCGGAAAAAGGCCACAAAAACGGGTGGCCGATAGCCTTGGGTGGTGGGGCTGGCCATGTTCGTCCGCCGGACTCGGAAGGGGATGAGACTTCGCGAGCGGCCTCCGTGTGCCAAAATTAGGCCGCGGGCACAGCCGCGCCAAAAAATAACCACCCGAAAGACGGGGCGCCCAGTTCGTCCACAAGAAAAAGGCCACAAAAACGGGTGGGCTATAACCTTGGGGGGTGGGGATGGCCAACTTCGTCCGCCGGACTCGGAATGGGGCGAGACTTTACGAGCGGCCTCCGTGTGCCAAAAATAGGCCGCGGACACAGCCGCGCCCAAAAATAACCGCCCGAAGGCCGGGGCGCCCCGTTCATCAAGCGGAAAAAGGCCACAAAAACGGGTGGGCGATAGCCTTGGGGGGTGGGGCTGGCCATGTTCGTCCGCCGGACTCGGAATGGGACGAGACTTCGCGAGCGGCCTCCGTGTGCCAAAATTAGGCCGCGGGCACAGCCGCACCCAAAAATAACCGCTCGAAGGCCGGGGTGCCCAGTTCGTCCACAAGAAAAAGGCCACAAAATCGGGTGCGCTATAGCCTTGGGGGGTGGGGATGGCCATGTTCGTCCGCCGGACTCGGAATGGGGCGAGACTTTACGAGTGGCCTCCGTGTGCCAAAAATAGGCCGCGGGCACAGCCGCGCCCAAAAATATCCCCCCGAAGGCCGGGGCGCCCAGTTCATCAAGCGGAAAAAGGCCACAAAAACGGGTGGGCGATAGGCTTGGGGGGTGGGGCTGGCCATGTTCGTCCGCCGGACTCGGAATGGGACGAGACTTTGTGATCGTCCTCCGTGTGCCAAAAATAGGCCGCGGGCAGAGCCGCGACCAAAAATAACCACCCGAAGGCCAGGGCGCGAAGTTCGTCCAGTGGAAAACGGCCACAAAAACGGGTGGGCTATAGACTTGGGGGGTGGGGCTGGCCAAGTTCGTCCGCCGGACTCGGAATGGGGCGAGACTTTGCTAGCGGCCTCCATGTGCCAAAAATAGGCCGCCGGCACAGCCCCGTCCAAAAATAACCACCCGAAGGCCGGGGCGACATGTTCGTCCCGCGGAAAAAGGCCACAAAAACGGGTGGGCTATAGCCTTGGGGGGTGGGTCTGGCCACGTTCATCCGCCGGACTCGGAATGCGAGGAGACTTTGCGAGCGGCCTCCGTGTGCCAAAAATAGGCCGCGGGCAGAGCCGCGTCCGAAAATGACCACCCGAAGGCCAGGGCGCGAAGTTCGTCCAGCGGAAAACGGCCACAAAAACGGGTGGGCTATAGACTTGGGGGGTGGGGCTGCCCAAGTTCGTCCGCCGGACTCGGAATGGGATGAGACTTTGCGAGCGGCCTCCGTGTGCCAAAAATAGGCCGTGGGCAGAGCCGCGTCCAAAAATAACCACCCGAAGGCCAGGGCGCGAAGTTCGTCCAGCGGAAAACGGCCACAAAAACGGGTGGGCTATAGACTTGGGGGGTGGGGCTGGCCAAGTTCGTCCGCCGGACTCGGAATGGGATGAGACTTTGCGAGCGGCCTCCGTGTGCCAAAAATAGGCCGCGGGCAGAGCCGCGTCCAAAAATAACCACCCGAAGGCCAGGGCGCGAAGTTCGTCCAGTGGAAAATGGCCACAAAAACGGGTGGGCTATAGACTTGGGGGGTGGGGCTGGCCAAGTTCGTCCGCCAGACTCGGAATGGGGCGAGACTTTTGCGAGCGGCCTCGGTGTGCCAAAAAGAGGCCGCGGGCACAGCCCTGTCCAAAAATAAACACCCGAAGGCCTGGGCGCCAAGTTCGTCCCGCGGAAAAAGGCCACAAAAACGGGTGGGCTATAGCCTTGGGGGGTGGGTCTGGCCACGTTTGTCCGCCGAACTCGGAATGGCAGGAGACTTTGCGAGCGCCCTCCGTGTGCCAAAAATAGGCCGCGGGCACAGCCGCGCCCGAAAATAACCGCTCGAAGGCCGGGGCGCCAAGCTCGTCCAGCGGAAAAACTCCACAAAAACGGGTGGGCCATAGCCTTGGGGGGTGGGGCTGGCCAAGTTCATCCGCCGGACTCGGAATTGGACGAGACTTTGCGAGCGGTCTCCGTGTGCCAAAACTAGGCCGCGGGCATTGCCGCGTCCAAAAATAACCACCCGAAGGCCAGGGTGCGAAGTTCGTCCAGTGGAAAACGGCCACAAAAACGGGTGGGCTATAGACTTGGGGGGTGGGGCTGGCCAAGTTCGTCCGCCGGACTCGGAATGGGGCGAGACTTTGCGAGCGGCCTCCGTGTGACAAAAATAGGCCGCGGGCACAGTCCCGTCCAAAAATAACCGCCCGAAGGCCGGGGCGCCAAGTTCATCCCGCGGAAAAAGGCCACAAAAACGGGTGGGCTATAGCCTTGGGGGGTGGGTCTGGCCAAGTTCGTCCGCCGGACTCGGAATGGGACGAGACTTTACGAGCGGCCTCCCTGTGCCAAAAATAGGCCGTGGGCAAAGCTGCAACCAAAAATAAGCGCCCGGAGGCCAGGGCGCCAAGTTCGTCCCGCGGAAAAAGGCCGCAAAAACGGGTGGGCTATAGCCTTGGGGGGTGGGGCTGGCCATGTTCGTCCGCCGGACTCGGAATGGGACGAGACTTCGCGAGCGGCCTCCGTGTGCCAAATTTAGGCCGCGGGCTCAGCCGCACCCAAAAATAACCGCTCGAAGGCCGGGGTGCCTAGATCGTCCAGCGGAAAAAGGCCGCTAAGATGGGTGGGCTATAGCCTTGGGGGGTGGGGCCGGCCAAGTTCGTCCGCCGGACTCGGAATGGGGCTAGACTTTGCCAGCGGCCTCCGTGTGCCAAAAAAAGGCCGCGGGCACAGCCGCGCCCAAAAATAGCTGCACGAAGGACGGGCCGCCAAGTTCGTCCTGCGGAAAAAGGCCACAAAAACGGGTGGGCTATAGCCTTGGGGGGTGGGGCTGGCCACGTTCGTCCGCCGGACTCGGAATGGGACGAGACTTTGCGAGCGGCCTCCGTGTGCCAAACATAGGCCGCGGGCACAGCCGCGCCCAAAAAATAACAGCCCGAAGTCCATGCCACCAAGTTCGTCCCGCGGAAAAAGGCTACAAAAACGGGTGGGCTATAGCCTTGGGGGGTGGGTATGGCCAAGTTCGTCCGCCGGACTCGGAATGGGACGAGACTTTGCGAGCGGCCTCCCTGTGCCAAAAATAGGCCGTGGGCAAAGCTGCAACCAAAAATAAGCGCCCGGAGGCCAGGGCGCCAAGTTCGTCCCGCGGAAAAAGGCCGCAAAAACGGGTGGGCTATAGCCTTGGGGGGTGGGGCTGCCCATGTTCGTCCGCCGGACTCGGAAAGGGACGAGACTTCGCAAGCGGCCTCCGTGTGCCAAAATTAGGCTGCGGGCACAGCCGTACCCAAAAATAACCGCTCGAAGGCCGGGGTGCCTAGTTCGTCCACAAGAAAAAGGCCACAAAATCGGGTGCGCTATGGCCTTGGGGGGTGGGGATGGCCATGTTCGTCCGCCGGACTCGGAATGGGGCGAGACTTTACGAGCGGCCTCCGTGTGCCAAAAATAGGCCGCGGGCACAGCCGCGCCCAAAAATATCCCCCCGAAGGCCGGGGCGCCCAGTTCATCAAGCGGAAAAAAGGCCACAAAAACGGATGGGCGATAGCCTTGGGGGGTGGGGCTGGCCATGTTCGTCCGCCGGACTCGGAATGGGACGAGACTTTACGATCGGCCTCAGTGTGCCAAAAATAGGCCCCGGGCACAGCCGCGCCCAAAAATAACCACCTGAACGCCGGGGCGCCGAGGTCGTCCAGCGGAAAAAGGCCGCAAAAACGGGTGGGCTATAGTCTTGGGGGGTGGGGCTGGCCAAGTTAGTCCGCCGGACCCGGAATGGGACGACAATTTACGAGCGGCCTCCGTGTGCCAAAAATATGCCGCGCCCGCAGCCGCGCCCAAAAATAACCACTCGAAGGCCGGGGCGCCAAGTTCGTCCAGCGGAAAAAGGCCGCTAAGACGGGTGGGCTATAGCCTTGGGGGGTGGGGCTGGCCAAGTTCGTCCGCCGGACTCGGAATGGGGCTAGACTTTGCCAGCGGCCTCCGTGTGCCAAAACAATGCCGCGGGCACAGCCGCGCCCAAAAATAGCTGCACGAAGGCCGGGCCGCCAAGTTCGTCCTGCGGAAAAAGGCCACAAAAACGGGTGGGCTATACCCTTGGGGGGTGGGGCTGGCCATGTTCGTCCGCCGGACTCGGAATGGGACGAGAATTTGCGAGGGGCGTCCGTGTGCCAAAAATAGGCCACGGACACAGCCGCGCCAAAAAATAACCGCCCGAAGGCCGGGGCGCCATGTTCGTCCAGCGGAAAAAGGCCACAAAAACGGGTGGGCTATAGCCATGCGGGTTGGGGCTGGCCAAGTTCGTCCGCCGGACTCGGAATGGGGCGAGACTTTGTGATTGGCCTCCGTGTGCCAAAAATAGGCCGCGGGCACAGCCGTGCCCAAAAATTACAGCCCGAAGGCGGGGGCGCCAAGTTCGTCCAGCGGAAAAAGGCCACAAAAACGGGTGGGCTATAGCCTTGGGTGGTGGGGCTGGCAAACTTCGTCCGCCGGACTGGGAATGGGGCGAGACTTAGTGAGCGGCCTCCGTGGGACAAAAATAGGCCGCGCCCGCAGCCGCGCCCAAAAATAACCACTCGAAGGCCGGGGCGCCAAGTTCGTCCAGCGGAAAAAGGCCGCTAAGACGGGTGGGCTATAGCTTTGGGGGGTGGGGCTGGCCAAGTTCGTCCGTCGGACTCGGAATGGGGCTAGACTTTGCCAGCGGCCTCCGTGTGCCAAAAAAAGGCCGCGGGCACAGCCGCGCCCAAAAATAGCTGCACGAAGGCCGGGCCGCCAAGTTCGTCCTGCGGAAAAAGGCCACAAAAACGGGTGGGCTATAGCCTTGGGGGGTGGGGCTGGCCATGTTCGTCCGCCGGACTCGGAATGGGACGAGAATTTGCGAGCGGCGTCCGTGTGCCAAAAATAGGCCACGGACACAGCCGCGCCAAAAAATAACCGCCCGAAGGCCGGGGCGCTAAGTTCGTCCAGCGGAAAAAGACCACAAAAACGGGTGGGCTATAGCCATGCGGGTTGGGGCTGGCCAAGTTCGTCCGCCGGACTCGGAATGGGGCGAGACTTTGTGATTGGCCTCCGTGTGCCAAAAATAGGCCGCGGGCACAGCCACGCCAAAAAATAACCGCCCGAAGGCCGGGGCGCCAAGTTCGTCCGGCGGAAAAAGGGCACAAAAATGGGTGGGCTATAGCCATGAGGGTTGGGGCTGGCCAAGTTCGTCCGCCGGACTCGGAATGCGGCGACACTTTGTGATTGGCCTCCGTGTGCCAAAAATAGGCCGCGGGCACAGCCGTGCCCAAAAATTACAGCCCGAAGGCGGGGGCGCCAAGTTCGTCCAGCGGAAAAAGGCTGCTAAGACGGGTGGGCTATAGCCTTAGGGGGTTGGGCTGGCCAAGTTCGTCCGCCGGACTCAGAATGGGGCGAGACTTTGCGAGCGTCCTCCGTGTGCCAAAAAATAGGCCGCGGGCACAGCCACGCCAAAAAATAACCGCCCGAAGGCCGGGGCGCCAAGTTCGTCCGGCGGAAAAAGGGCACAAAAACGGGTGGGCTATCGCCATGCGGGTTGGGGCTGGCCAACTTCGTCCGCCGGACTCGGAATGGGGCGAGACTTTGTGATTGGCTTCCGTGTGCCAAAAATAGGCCGCGGGCACAGCCGTGCACAAAAATTACAGCCCGAAGGCGGGGGCGCCAAGTTCGTCCAGCGGAAAAAGGCCACAAAAACGGGTGGGCTATAACCTTGGGTGGTGGGGCTGGCAAACTTCGTCCGCCGGACTGGGAATGGGGCGAGACTTAGTGAGTGGCCTCCGTGTGCCAAAAATAGGCCGCGCCCGCAGCCGCGCCCAAAAATAACCACTCGAAGGCCGGGGCGCCAAGTTCGTCCAGCGGAAAAAGGCCGCTAAGACGGGTGGGCTATAGCTTTGGGGGGTGGGGCTGGCCAAGTTCGTCCGCCGGACTCGGAATGGGGCTAGACTTTGCCAGCGGCCTCCGTGTGCCAAAAAAAGGCCGCGGGCACAGCCGCGCCCAAAAATAGCTGCACGAACGCCGGGCCGCCAAGTTCGTCCTGCGGAAAAAGGCCACAAAAACGGGTGGGCTATAGCCTTGGGGGGTGGGGCTGGCCATGTTTGTCCGCCGGACTCGGAATGGGACGAGAATTTGCGAGCGGCGTCCGTGTGCCAAAAATAGGCCACGGACACAGCCGCGCCAAAAAATAACCGCCCGAAGGCCGGGGCGCCAAGTTCGTCCAGCGGAAAAAGGCCACAAAAACGGGTGGGCTATAGCCATGCGGGTTGGGGCTGGCCAAGTTCGTCCGCCGGACTCGGAATGGGGTGAGACTTTGTGATTGGCCTCCGTGTGCCAAAAATAGGCCGCGGGCACAGCCACGCCAAAAAATAACCGCCCGAAGGCCGGGGCGCCAAGTTCGTCCGGCGGAAAAAGGGCACAAAAACGGGTGGGCTATAGCCATGAGGGTTGGGGCTGGCCAAGTTCGTCCGCCGGACTCGGAATGCGGCGACACTTTGTGATTGGCCTCCGTGTGCCAAAAATAGGCCGCGGGCACAGCCGTGCCCAAAAATTACAGCCCGAAGGCGGGGGCGCCAAGTTCGTCCAGCGGAAAAAGGCTGCTAAGACGGGTGGGCTATAGCCTTAGGGGGTTGGGCTGGCCAAGTTCGTCCGCCGGACTCAGAATGGGGCGAGACTTTGCGAGCGTCCTCCGTGTGCCAAAAAATAGGCCGCGGGCACAGCCACGCCAAAAAATAACCGCCCGAAGGCCGGGGCGCCAAGTTCGTCCGGCGGAAAAAGGGCACAAAAACGGGTGGGCTATCGCCATGCGGGTTGGGGCTGGCCAACTTCGTCCGCCGGACTCGGAATGGGGCGAGACTTTGTGATTGGCTTCCGTGTGCCAAAAATAGGCCGCGGGCACAGCCGTGCACAAAAATTACAGCCCGAAGGCGGGGGCGCCAAGTTCGTCCAGCGGAAAAAGGCCACAAAAACGGGTGGGCTATAACCTTGGGTGGTGGGGCTGGCAAACTTCGTCCGCCGGACTGGGAATGGGGCGAGACTTAGTGAGTGGCCTCCGTGTGCCAAAAATAGGCCGCGCCCGCAGCCGCGCCCAAAAATAACCACTCGAAGGCCGGGGCGCCAAGTTCGTCCAGCGGAAAAAGGCCGCTAAGACGGGTGGGCTATAGCTTTGGGGGGTGGGGCTGGCCAAGTTCGTCCGCCGGACTCGGAATGGGGCTAGACTTTGCCAGCGGCCTCCGTGTGCCAAAAAAAGGCCGCGGGCACAGCCGCGCCCAAAAATAGCTGCACGAACGCCGGGCCGCCAAGTTCGTCCTGCGGAAAAAGGCCACAAAAACGGGTGGGCTATAGCCTTGGGGGGTGGGGCTGGCCATGTTCGTCCGCCGGACTCGGAATGGGACGAGAATTTGCGAGCGGCGTCCGTGTGCCAAAAATAGGCCACGGACACAGCCGCGCCAAAAAATAACCGCCCGAAGGCCGGGGCGCCAAGTTCGTCCAGCGGAAAAAGGCCACAAAAACGGGTGGGCTATAGCCATGCGGGTTGGGGCTGGCCAAGTTCGTCCGCCGGACTCGGAATGGGGTGAGACTTTGTGATTGGCCTCCGTGTGCCAAAAATAGGCCGCGGGCACAGCCACGCCAAAAAATAACCGCCCGAAGGCCGGGGCGCCAAGTTCGTCCGGCGGAAAAAGGCACAAAAACGGGTGGGCTATAGCCATGAGGGTTGGGGCTGGCCAAGTTCGTCCGCCGGACTCGGAATGCGGCGACACTTTGTGATTGGCCTCCGTGTGCCAAAAATAGGCCGCGGGCACAGCCGTGCCCAAAAATTACAGCCCGAAGGCGGGGGTGCCAAGTTCGTCCAGCGGAAAAAGGCTGCTAAGACGGGTGGGCTATAGCCTTAGGGGGTTGGGCTGGCCAAGTTCGTCCGCCGGACTCAGAATGGGGCGAGACTATGCGAACGTCCTCCGTGTGCCAAAAAATAGGCCGCGGGCACAGCCACGCCAAAAAATAACCGCCCGAAGGCCGGGGCGCCAAGTTCATCCGGCGGAAAAAGGGCACAAAAACGGGTTGGCTATAGCCATGCGGGTTGGGGCTGGCCAAGTTCATCCGCCGGACTCGGAATGGGGTGAGACTTTGTGATTGGCCTCTGTGTGCCAAAAATAGGCCACGGGCACAGCCGTGCCCAAAAATTACAGCCCGAAGGAGGGGGCGCCAAGTTCGTCCAGCGGAAAAAGGCCACAAAAACGGGTGGGCTATAGCCTTGGGTGGTGGGGCTGGCAAACTTCGTCCGCCGGACTCGGAATGAGACGAGACTTTGCGAGCGGCGTCCTTGTGACAAAAATAGGCCGCGGGTATAGCCGCGCGCAAAAATAACCGCCCGAAGGCCGGGGCACTAAGTTCGTCCAGCGGAAAAAGGCCACGAAAACGGGTGGGCTATAGCCTTGGGGGGTGGGGAAGGCCAAGTTCGTCCGCGGGACTCGGCATGGGACGAGACTTTGCGATCGACCTCCATGTGCCAAAAATAGGCCGCGGGCACAGCCGCACCAAAAATAACCGGCCGAAGGCCGGGGCGCCAAGTTCGTCCAGCGGAAAACGGCAACAAAAACGGGTGGGCTATAGCCTTGGGGGGTGGGTCTGGCCAAGTTCGACCGCCGGACTCGGAATGGGAAGAGACTTTGCGAGCGGCCTCCCAGTGCCAAAAATAGGTCGCGGGCACAGCCGCACCCAAAAATAACCACCCGACGGCCGGGGCGCCAAGTTCGTCCAGCGGAAAACGGCAACAAAAACGGGTGGGCTATAGCGTTGGGGGGGTGGGTCTGGCCAAGTTCGTCCGCCGGACTCGGAATGGGAAGAGACTTTGCGAGCGGCCTCCCTGTGCCAAAAATAGGCCGCGGGCACAGCCGAACCCAAAAATAACCACCCAACGGCCGGGGCGCCAAGTTCGTCCAGCGGAAAACGGCAACAAAAACGGGTGGGCTATAGCCTTGGGGGGTGGGGCTGGCCAAGTTCGTCCGCCGGACTCGGAATTGGACTAGACTCTGCGATTGGCCTCCGTGTGCCAAAAATAGGCCGCGTACACAGCCGCGCCCAAAAATAACCGCCCGAAGGCCGGGGCACCAAGTCCGTCCAGCGGAAAAAGGCCACAAAAACGGGTGGGCTATAGCCTTGGGGGGTGTGGCTGGCCAAGTTCGTCCGCCGGACTCGGAATGAGACGAGACTTTGCGAGCGGCGTCCTTGTGACAAAAATAGGCCGCGGGTATAGCCGCGCCCAAAAATAACCGCCCGAAGGCCGGGGCACTAAGTTCGTCCAGCGGAAAAAGGCCACGAAAACGGGTGGGCTATAGCCTTGGGCGGTGGGTCTGGCCATGTTCGTCCGCCGGGCTCGGAATGGGGCGAGACTTTGCGAGTGGCCTCCGAGTGCCAAAAATAGGCCGCGGGCACAGCTGCTCCCAAAAATAACCTCCCGAAGGTCGGGGCGCCAAGTTCGTCCAGCGGAAAAAGGCCATAAAAACGGGTGGGCTATAGCCTTGGGGGGTGGGACTGGCCAAGTTCATCCGCCGTACTCCGAATGGGACAAGTCTTTGCGAGCGGCTTCCGAGTGCCAAAAATAGGCTGCGGGTATAGCCGCGCCCAAAAATAACCGCCCGAAGGCCGGGGCGCTAAGTTCGTCCAGCGGAAAAAGGCCACGAAAACGGGTGGGCTATAGCCTTGGGGGGTGGGGAAGGCCAAGTTCGTCCGCCGGACTCGGAATGGGGCGAGACTTTGCGATCGACCTCCGTGTGCCAAAAATAGACCGCGGGCACAGCCGTACCAAAAATAACCGGCCGAAGGCCGGGGCGCCAAGTTCCTCCAGCGGAAAACGGCAACAAAAACGGGTGGGCTATAGCCTTGGGGGGTGGGTCTGGCCAAGTTCGTCCGCCGGACTCAGAATGGGAAGAGACTTTGCGAGCGGCCTCCCTGTGCCAAAAATAGGCCGCGGGCACAGCCGCACCCAAAAATAACCACCCGACGGCCGGGGCGCCAAGATCGTCCAGCGGAAAAAGGCCACGAAAACGGGTGGGCTATGGCCTTGGGGGTGGGGATGGCCAAGTTCTTCCGGCGGACTCGGAATGGGGCGAGACTTTGCGATCGACCTCCGTGTGCCAAAAATAGGACGCGGGCAAAGCCGCACCAAAAATAACCGGCCGAAGGCCAGGGCGCCAAGTTCGTCCAGCGGAAAACGGCAACAAAAACGGGTGGGCTATAGCCTTGGGGGGTGGGTCTGGCCAAGTTCGTCCGCCGGACTCGGAATGGGAAGAGACTTTGCGAGCGGCCTCCCTGTGCCAAAAATAGGCCGCGGGCACAGCCGTACCCAAAAATAACCACCCGATGGCCGGGGCGCCAAGTTCGTCCAGCGGAAAACGGCAACAAAAACGGGTGGGCTATAGCCTTGGGGGGTGGGGCTGGCCAAGTTCGTCCGCCGGACTCGGAATTGGACGAGACGTTGCGAGCGGCCTCCATGTACCAAAAATAGGCAGCGGGCACAGCCGCGCCCAAAAAGAACACCCTGAAGGCCGGGGCACCAAGTTCGTCCAGCGGAAAAAGGCCACAATAACAGGTGGGCTATAGCCTTGGGCGGTGGGGCTGGCCATGTTCGTCCGCCGGGCTCGGAATGGGGCGAGACTCTACGAGTGGCCTCCGTGTGCCAAAAATAGGCCGCGTACACAGCCGCGCCCAAAAATAACCGCCCGAAGCCCGGGGCACCAAGTCCGTCCAGCGGAAAAAGGCCACAAAAACGGGTGGGCTATAGCCTTGGGGGGTGTGGCTGGCCAAGTTCGTCCGCCGGACTCGGAATGAGACGAGACTTTGCGAGCGGCGTCCTTGTGACAAAAATAGGGCGCGGGTATAGCCGCGCCCAAAAATAACCGCCCAAAGGCCGGGGCACTAAGTTCGTCCAGCGGAAAAAGGCCACGAAAACGGGTGGGCTATAGCCTTGGGCGGTGGGTCTGGCCATGTTCGTCCGCCGGGCTCGGAATGGGGCGAGACTTTGCGAGCGGCGCGGCCTCCGAGTGCCAAAAATAGGCCGCGGGCACAGCCGCTCCCAAAAATAACCGCCCGAAGGTCGGGGCGCCAAGTTCGTCCAGCAGAAAAAGGCCATAAAAACGGGTGGGCTATAGCCTTGGGGGGTGGGACTGGCCAAGTTCATCCGCCGTACTCCGAATGGGACAAGTCTTTACGAGCGGCTTCCGAGTGCCAAAAATAGGCTGCCGGTATAGCCGCGCCCAAAAATAACCGCCCGAAGGCCGGGGCACTAAGTTCGTCCAGCGGAAAAAGGCCACGAAAACGGGTGGGCTATAGCCTTGGGGGGTGGGGAAGGCCAAGTTCGTCCGCCGGACTCGGAATGGGGCGAGACTTTGCGATCGACCTCCGTGTGCCAAAAATAGACCGCGGGCACAGCCGCACCAAAAATAACCGGCCGAAGGCCGGGGCGCCAAGATCGTCCAGCGGAAAACGGCAACAAAAACGGGTGGGCTATAGCCTTGGGGGGTGGGTCTGGCCAGGTTCGTCCGCCTGACTCAGAATGGGAAGAGACTTTGCGAGCAGCCTCCCTGTGCCAAAAATAGGCCGCGGGCACAGCCGCACCCAAAAATAACCACCTGACGGCCGGGGCGCCAAGTTCGTCCAGCGGAAAAAGGCCACAAAAACGGGTGGGCTATAGCCTTGGGGGGTGGGGCTGGCCAAGTTCGTCCGCCGGACTCGGAATGAGACGACACTTTGCGAGCGGCGTCCTTGTGACAAAAATAGGCCGCGGGTATAGCCGCGCCAAAAAATAACCGCCCGAAGGCCGGGGCACTAAGTTCGTCTAGCGGAAAAAGGCCACGAAAACGGGTGGGCTATAGCCTTGGGGGGTGGGGAAGGCCAAGTTCGTCCGCCGGACTCGGAATGGGGCGAGACTTTGCGATCGACCTCCGTGTGCCAAAAATAGACCGCGGGCATAGCCGCACCAAAAATAACCGGCCAGAGGCCGGGGCGCCAAGTTCGTCCAGCGGAAAACAGCAACAAAAACGGGTGGGCTATAGCCTTGGGGGGTGGGTCTGGCCAGGTTCGTCCGCCGGACTCAGAATGGGAAGAGACTTTGCGAGCGGCCTCCCTGTGCCAAAAATAGGCCGCGGGCACAGCCGCACCCAAAAATAACCACCCGACGGCCGGGGCGCCAGGTTCGTCCAGCGGAAAAAGGCCACGAAAACGGGTGGGCTATAGCCTTGGGGGTGGGGAAGGCCAAGTTCGTCCGCCGGACTCGGAATGGGGAGAGACTTTGCGATCGACCTCCGTGTGCCAAAAATAGGACGCGGGCACAGCCGCACCAAAAATAACTGGCCGAAGGCCGGGGCGCCAAGTTCGTCCAGCGGAAAACGGCAACAAAAACGGGTGGGATATAGCCTTGGGGGGTGGGTCTGGCCAAGTTCGTCCGCCGGACTCGGAATTGGACGAGACGTTGCGAGCGGCCTCCATGTACCAAAAATAGGCAGCGGGCACAGCCGCGCCCAAAAAGAACACCCTGAAGGCCGGGGCGCCAAGTTCGTCCAGCGGAAAAAGGCCACAATAA
This sequence comes from Citrus x changshan-huyou, assembly GCA_039657385.1. Taxonomy (NCBI): domain Eukaryota; kingdom Viridiplantae; phylum Streptophyta; class Magnoliopsida; order Sapindales; family Rutaceae; genus Citrus; species Citrus x changshan-huyou. Next base: position 1,514,424 of record JBCGBO010000018.1, read on the forward strand.
CAGGTGGGCTATAGCCTTGGGCGGTGGGGCTGGCCATGTTCGTCCGCCGGGCTCGGAATGGGGCGAGACTCTACGAGTGGCCTCTGTGTGCCAAAAATAGGCCGCGGACACAGCCGCGCCCAAAAATAACAGCCCGAAGGCCAGGGCGCCAAGTCCGTCCAGCGGAAAAAGGCCACAAAAACGGGTGGGCTATAGCCTTGGGGGGTGGGGCTGGCCAAGTTCGTCCGCCGGACTCGGAATGAGACGACACTTTGCGAGCGGCGTCCTTGTGACAAAAATAGGCCGCGGGTATAGCGGCGCCCAAAAATAACCGCCCGAAGGCCGGGGCACTAAGTTCGTCCAGCAGAAAAAGGCCACGAAAACGGGTGGGCTATAGCCTTGGGCGGTGGGGCTGGCCATGTTCGTCCGCCGGGCTCGGAATGGGGCGAGACTTTAAGAGCGGCCTCCGAGTGCAAAAAATAGGCCGCGGGCACAGCCGCTCCCAAAAATAACCGCCCGAAGGTCGGGGCTCCAACTTCGTCCAGCAGAAAAAGGCCATAAAAACGGGTGGGCTATAGCCTTGGCGGGTGGGACAGGCCAAGTTCATCCGCCGTACTCCGAATGGGACAAGTCTTTGCGAGTGGCTTCCGTGTGCCAAAAATAGGCTACCGGTATAGCCGCGCCCAAAACTAACCGCCCGAAGGCCGGGGCACTAAGTTCGTCCAGCGGAAAAAGGCCACGAAAACGGGTGGGCTATAGCCTTGGGGGGTGGGGAAGGCCAATTTCGTCCGCAGGACTTGGAATGGGGCGAGACTTTGCGATCGACCTCCGTGTACCAAAAATAGGCCGCGGGCACAGCCGCACCAAAAATAACCGGCCGAAGGCCGGGGCGCCAAGTTCGTCCAGCAGAAAATGGTCACTAAAACGGGTGGGCTATAGCCTTGGGGGGTGGGGTTGGCCAAGTTCGTCCGCCGGACTCGGAATGGGGCGAGACTTTGCGATCGACCTCCATGTGCCAAAAATAGGCCGCGGTCACAGCCGCACCAAAAATAACCACCCGAAGGCCGGGGCGCCAAGTTCGTCCAGCGGAAAACGGCAACAAAAACGGGTGGGCTATAGCGATGGGGGGGTGGGTCTGGCCAAGTTCGTCCGCCGGACTCGGAATGGGAAGAGACTTTGCGAATGGCCTCCCTGTGCCAAAAATAGGCCACGGGCACAGCCGTACCCAAAAATAACCACCCAACGGCCGGGGCGCCAAGTTCGTCCAGCGGAAAACGGCATCAAAAACGGGTGGGCTATAGCCTTGGGGGGTGGGGCTGGCCAAGTTCGTCCGCCGGACTCGGAATTGGACGAGACTCTGCGAGTGGCCTCCGTGTGCCAAAAATAGGCCGCGTACACAGCCGCGCCCAAAAATAACCGCCCGAAGGCCGGGGCGGCAAGTCCGTCCAGCGGAAAAAGGCCACAAAAACGGGTGGGCTATAGCCTTGGGGGGTGGGGCTGGCCGACTTCGTTCACCGGACTCGGAATGCCGCGAGACTTTGCGAGGGGCCTACATGTGCCAAAAATACGCGGCGGGAAAAGCCGCGCCCAAAAATAACCGAAAACGGGTGGGCTATAGCCTTGGGGGGTGGGGAAGGCCAAGTTCGTCCGCCGGACTCGGAATGGGGCGAGACTTTGCGATCGACCTCCGTGTGCCAAAAATAGGACGCGGGCACAGCCGCACCAAAAATAACTGGCCGAAGGCCGGGGCGCCAAGTTCGTCCAGCGGAAAACGGCAACAAAAACGGGTGGGATATAGCCTTGGGGGGTGGGTCTGGCCAAGTTCGTCCGCCGGACTCGGAATTGGACGAGACGTTGCGAGCGGCCTCCATGTACCAAAAATAGGCAGCGGGCACAGCCGCGCCCAAAAAGAACACCCTGAAGGCCGGGGCGCCAAGATCGTCCAGCGGAAAAAGGCCACAATAACAGGTGGGCTATAGCCTGGGGCGGTGGGGCTGGCCATGTTCGTCCGCCGGGCTCGGAATGGGGCGAGACTTTAAGAGCGGCCTCCGAGTGCAAAAAATAGGCCGCGGGCACAGCCGCTCCCAAAAATAACCGCCCGAAGGTCGGGGCTCCAACTTCGTCCAGCAGAAAAAGGCCATAAAAACGGGTGGGCTATAGCCTTGGCGGGTGGGACAGGCCAAGTTCATCCGCCGTACTCCGAATGGGACAAGTCTTTGCGAGTGGCTTCCGTGTGCCAAAAATAGGCTACCGGTATAGCCGCGCCCAAAACTAACCGCCCGAAGGCCGGGGCACTAAGTTCGTCCAGCGGAAAAAGGCCACGAAAACGGGTGGGCTATAGCCTTGTGGGGTGGGGTAGGCCAATTTCGTCCGCAGGACTTGGAATGGGGCGAGACTTTGCGATCGACCTCCGTGTACCAAAAATAGGCCGCGGGCACAGCCGCACCAAAAATAACCGGCCGAAGGCCGGGGCGCCAAGTTCGTCCAGCAGAAAAAGGCCACTAAAACGGGTGGGCTATAGCCTTGGGGGGTGGGGCTGGCCAAGTTCGTCCGCCGGACTCGGAATGGGGCGAGACTTTGCGATCGACCTCCGTGTGCCAAAAATAGGACGCGGTCGCAGCCGCACCAAAAATAACCGGCCGAAGGCCGGGGCGCCAAGTTCGTCCAGCGGAAAACGGCAACAAAAACGGGTGGGCTATAGCCTTGGGGGGTGGGTCTGGCCAACTTCGTCCGCCGGACTCGGAATTGGACGAGACTTTGCGAACGGCCTCCATGTACCAAAAATAGGCAGCGGGCACAGCCGCGTCCAAAAAGAACACCCTGAAGGCCGGGGCGCCAAGTTCGTCCAGCGGAAAAAGGCCACAATAACAGGTGGGCTATAGCCTTGGGCGGTGGGGCTGGCCAAGTTTGTCCGCTGGACTCGGAATGGGGCTAGACTTTGTGAGGCGCCTCTGTGTGCCAAAAATAGGCCGTGGGCATAGCCGTACCCAAAAATAAGTTCCGGAAGTTCCGGTCCCCAAGTTCGTCCGGCGCAAAAACGCCCAAAAAATGGGTGGGCTATAGCCTTGGGGGGTGGGGCTGGCCAAGTTCGTCCGCCGGACTCGAAATGGGATGAGACTTTGCGAGCGGCCTCCCTGTGCCGAAAATAGGCCGTGGGCACAGCCGCACCCAAAAATAACCACCCGAAGGCCGGGGCGCCAAGTTCGTCCAGCGGAAAACGGCCACGAAAACGGGTGGGCTATAGCCTTGGGCGGTGGGGCTGGCCATGTTCGTCCGCCGGGCTCGGAATGGGGCGAGACTTTGCGAGCGGCCTCCGAGTGCAAAAAATAGGCCGCGGGCACAGCCGCTCCCAAAAATAACCGCCCGAAGGCCGGGGCGCCAAGTTCGTCCAGTAGAAAAAGGCCACTAAAACGGGTGGGCTATAGCCTTGGGGGGTGGGGCTGGCCAAGTTCGTCCGCCGGACTCGGAATTGGACGAGACTTTGCGAACGGCCTCCATGTACCAAAAATAGGCAGCGGGCACAGCCGCGTCCAAAAAGAACACCCTGAAGGCCGAGGCGCCAAGTTCGTCCAGCGGAAAAAGGCCACAATAACAGGTGGGCTATAGCCTTGGGGGGTGGGTCTGGCCAACTTCGTCCACCGGACTCGGAATTGGACGAGACTTTGCGAACGGCCTCCATGTACCAAAAATAGGCAGCGGGCACAGCCGCGTCCAAAAAGAACACCCTGAAGGCCGGGGCGCCAAGTTCGTCCAGCGGAAAAAGGCCACAATAACAGGTGGGCTATAGCCTTGGGGGGTGGGTCTGGCCAACTTCGTCCGCCGGACTCGGAATTGGACGAGACTTTGCGAACGGCCTCCATGTACCAAAAATAGGCAGCGGGCACAGCCGCGTCCAAAAAGAACACCCTGAAGGCCGGGGCGCCAAGTTCGTCCAGCGGAAAAAGGCCACAATAACAGGTGGGCTATAGCCTTGGGCGGTGGGGCTGGCCAAGTTTGTCCGCTGGACTCGGAATGGGGCTAGACTTTGTGAGGCACCTCTGTGTGCCAAAAATAGGCCGTGGGCACAGCCGTACCCAAAAATAAGTTCCGGAAGTTCCGGTCCCCAAGTTCGTCCGGCGCAAAAACGCCCAAAAAATGGGTGGGCTATAGCCTTGGGGGGTGGGGCTGGCCAAGTTCGTCCGCCGGACTCGAAATGGGATGAGACTTTGCGAGCGGCCTCCCTGTGCCGAAAATAGGCCGTGGGCACAGCCGCACCCTAAAATAACCGCCCGAAGGCCGGGGCGCCAAGTTCGTCCAGTAGAAAAAGGCCACTAAAACGGGTGGGCTATAGCCTTGGGGGGTGGGGCTGGCCAAGTTCGTCCGCCGGACTCGGAATGGGCCGAGACTTTGCGAGCGGCCTCCATGTGCCAAAAATAGGCCGGGGTCACAGCCGCGCCCAAAAATAACCGCCCGAAGGCCGGGGCGCCAAGTCCGTCCAGCGGAAAAAGGCCACAAAAACGGGTGGGCTATAGCCTTGGGGGGTGGGGCTGGCCAAGTTCGTCCGCCGGACTCGGAATGAGACGAGACTTTGCGAGCGGCGTCCTTGTGACAAAAATAGGCCGCGGGTATAGCCGCGCCCAAAAATAACCGCCCGAAGGCCGGGGCACTAAGTTTGTCCAGCGGAAAAAGGCCACGAAAACGGGTGGGCTATAGCCTTGGGCGGTGGGTCTGGCCATGTTCGTCCGCCGGGCTCGGAATGGGGCGAGACTTTACGAGCGGCCTCCGAGTGCCAAAAATAGGCCGCGGGCACAGCCGCTCCCAAAAATAACCGCCCGAAGGTCGGGGCGCCAAGTTCGTCCAGCGGAAAAAGGCCATAAAAACGGGTGGGCTATAGCCTTGGGGGGTGGGACTGGCCAAGTTCATCCGCCGTACTCCGAATGGGACAAGTCTTTGCGAGCGGCTTCCGTGTGCCAAAAATACGCTGCGGGTATAGCCGCGCCCAAAACTAACCGCCCCAAGGCCGGCGCACTAAGTTCGTCCAGCGGAAAAAGGCCACGAAAACGGGTGGGCTATAGCCTTGTGGGGTGGGGTAGGCCAATTTCGTCCGCAGGACTTGGAATGGGGCGAAACTTTGCGATCGACCTCCGTGTGCCAAAAATAGACCGCGGGCACAGCCGCACCAAAAATAACCGGCCGAAGGCCGGGGCGCCAAGTTCGTCCAGCAGAAAACGGCAACAAGAACGGGTGGGCTATAGCCTTGGGGGGTGGGTCCGGCCAAGTTCGTCCGCCGGACTCAGAATGGGAAGAGACTTTGCGAGCGGCCTCCCTGTGCCAAAAATAGGCCGCGGGCACAGCCGCACCCAAAAATAACCACCCGACGGCCGGGGCGCCAGGTTCGTCCAGCGGAAAAAGGCCACGAAAACGGGTGGGCTATAGCCTTGGGGGGTGGGGAAGGCCAAGTTCGTCCGCCGGACTCGGAATGGGGCGAGACTTTGCGATCGACCTCCGTGTGCCAAAAATAGGACGCGGTCGCAGCCGCACCAAAAATAACCGGCCGAAGGCCGGGGTGCCAAGTTCGTCCAGCGGAAAACGGCAACAAAAACGGGTGGGCTATAGCCTTGGGGGGTGGGTCTGGCCAACTTCGTCCGCCGGACTCGGAATTGGACGAGACTTTGCGAACGGCCTCCATGTACCAAAAATAGGCAGCGGGCACAGCCGCGTCCAAAAAGAACACCCTGAAGGCCGGGGCGCCAAGTTCGTCCAGCGGAAAAAGGCCACAATAACAGGTGGGCTATAGCCTTGGGCGGTGGGGCTGGCCAAGTTTGTCCGCTGGACTCGGAATGGGGCTAGACTTTGTGAGGCGCCTCTGTGTGCCAAAAATAGGGCGTGGGCACAGCCGTACCCAAAAATAAGTTCCGGAAGTTCCGGTCCCCAAGTTCGTCCGGCGCAAAAACGCCCAAAAAATGGGTGGGCTATAGCCTTGGGGGGTGGGGCTGGCCAAGTTCGTCCGCCGGACTCGAAATGGGATGAGACTCTGCGAGCGGCCTCCCTGTGCCGAAAATAGGCCATGGGCACAGCCGCACCCAAAAATAACCACCCGAAGGCCGGGGCGCCAAGTTCGTCCAGCGGAAAACGGCCACGAAAACGGGTGGGCTATAGCCTTGGGCGGTGGGGCTGGCCATGTTCGTCCGCCGGGCTCGGAATGGGGCGAGACTTTGCGAGCGGCCTCCGAGTGCAAAAAATAGGCCGCGGGCACAGCCGCTCCCAAAAATAACCGCCCGAAGGCCGGGGCGCCAAGTTCGTCCAGTAGAAAAAGGCCACTAAAACGGGTGGGCTATAGCCTTGGGGGGTGGGGCTGGCCAAGTTTGTCCGCCGGACTCGGAATTGGACGAGACTTTGCAAACGGCCTCCATGTACCAAAAATAGGCAGCGGGCACAGCCGCGTCCAAAAAGAACACCCTGAAGGCCGGGGCGCCAAGTTCGTCCAGCGGAAAAAGGCCACAATAACAGGTGGGCTATAGCCTTGGGGGGTGGGTCTGGCCAACTTCGTCCGCCGGACTCGGAATTGGACGAGACTTTGCGAACGGCCTCCATGTACCAAAAATAGGCAGCGGGCACAGCCGCGTCCAAAAAGAACACCCTGAAGGCCGGGGCGCCAAGTTCGTCCAGCGGAAAAAGGCCACAATAACGGGTGGGCTATAGCCTTGGGCGGTGGGGCTGGCCAAGTTTGTCCGCTGGACTCGGAATGGGGCTAGACTTTGTGAGGCGCCTCTGTGTACCAAAAATAGGCCGTGGGCACAGCCGTACCCAAAAATAAGTTCTGGAAGTTCCGGTCCCCAAGTTCGTCCGGCGCAAAAACGCCCAAAAAATGGGTGGGCTATAGCCTTGGGGGGTGGGGCTGGCCAAGTTCGTCCGCCGGACTCGAAATGGGATGAGACTTTGCGAGCGGCCTCCCTGTGCCGAAAATAGGCCGTGGGCACAGCCGCACCCAAAAATAACCGCCCGAAGGCCGGGGCGCCAAGTTCGTCCAGTAGAAAAAGGCCACTAAAACGGGTGGGCTATAGCCTTGGGGGGTGGGGCTGGCCAAGTTCGTCCGCCGGACTCGGAATGGGCCGAGACTTTGCGAGCGGCCTCCATGTGCCAAAAATAGGCCGGGGTCACAGCCGCGCCCAAAAATAACCGCCCGAAGGCCGGGGCGCCAAGTCCGTCCAGCGGAAAAAGACCACAAAAACGGGTGGGCTATAGCCTTGGGGGGTGGGGCTGGCCAAGTTCGTCCGCCGGACTCGGAATGAGACGAGACTTTGCGAGTGGCGTCCTTGTGACAAAAATAGGCCGCGGGTACAGCCGCGCCCAAAAATAACCGCCCGAAGGCCGGGGCACTAAGTTTGTCCAGCGGAAAAAGGCCACGAAAACGGGTGGGCTATAGCCTTGGGCGGTGGGTCTGGCCATGTTCGTCCGCCGGGCTCGGAATGGGGCGAGACTTTACGAGCGGCCTCCGAGTGCCAAAAATAGGCCGCGGGCACAGCCGCTCCCAAAAATAACCGCCCGAAGGTCGGGGCGCCAAGTTCGTCCAGCGGAAAAAGGCCATAAAAACGGGTGGGCTATAGCCTTGGGGGGTGGGACTGGCCAAGTTCATCCGCCGTACTCCGAATGGGACAAGTCTTTGCGAGCGGCTTCCGAGTGCCAAAAATAGGCTGCGGGTATAGCCGCGCCCAAAACTAACCGCCCGAAGGCCGGCGCACTAAGTTCGTCCAGCGGAAAAAGGCCACGAAAACGGGTGGGCTATAGCCTTGTGGGGTGGGGTAGGCCAATTTCATCCGCAGGACTTGGAATGGGGCGAGACTTTGCGATCGACCTCCGTGTGCCAAAACTAGACCGCGGGCACAGCCGCACCAAAAATAACCGGCCGAAGGCCGGGGCGCCAAGTTCGTCCAGCAGAAAACGGCAACAAAAACGGGTGGGCTATAGCCTTGGGGGGTGGGTCCGGCCAAGTTCGTCCGCCGGACTCAGAATGGGAAGAGACTTTGCGAGCGGCCTCCCTGTGCCAAAAATAGGCCGCGGGCACAGCCGCACCCAAAAATAACCACCTGACGGCCGGGGCGCCAGGTTCGTCCAGCGGAAAAAGGCCACGAAAACGGGTGGGCTATAGCCTTGGGGGGTGGGGAAGGCCAAGTTCGTCCGCCGGACTCGGAATGGGGCGAGACTTTGCGATCGACCTCCGTGTGCCAAAAATAGGACGCGGTCGCAGCCGCACCAAAAATAACCGGCCGAAGGCCGGGGCGCCAAGTTCGTCCAGCGGAAAACGGCAACAAAAACGGGTGGGCTATAGCCTTGGGGGGTGGGTCTGGCCAACTTCGTCCGCCGGACTCGGAATTGGACGAGACTTTGCGAACGGCCTCCATGTACCAAAAATAGGCAGCGGGCACAGCCGCGTCCAAAAAGAACACCCTGAAGGCCGGGGCGCCAAGTTCGTCCAGCGGAAAAAGGCCACAATAACAGGTGGGCTATAGCCTTGGGCTGTGGGGCTGGCCAAGTTTGTCCGTTGGACTCGGAATGGGGCTAGACTTTGTGAGGCGCCTCTGTGTGCCAAAAATAGGCAGTGGGCACAGCCGTACCCAAAAATAAGTTCCGGAAGTTCCGGTCCCCAAGTTCGTCCGGCGCAAAAACGCCCAAAAAATGGGTGGGCTATAGCCTTGGGGGCTGTGGCGGGCCAAGTTCATCCGCCGGACTCGAAATGGGATGAGACTTTGCGAGCGGCCTCCCTGTGCCGAAAATAGGCCGTGGGCACAGCCGCACCCAAAAATAACCACCCGAAGGCCGGGGCGCCAAGTTCGTCCAGCGGAAAACGGCCACGAAAACGGGTGGGCTATAGCCTTGGGCGGTGGGGCTGGCCATGTTCGTCCGCCGGGCTCGGAATGGGGCGAGACTTTGCGAGCGGCCTCCGAGTGAAAAAAATAGGCCGCGGGCACAGCCGCGCCCATAAATAACCACCCGAAGGTCGGGGTGCCAAGTTCGTCCAGCGGAAAAAGGCCATAAAAACGGGTGGGCTATAGCCTTGGGGGGTGGGGCTGGCCAATTTCGTCCGCCGGACTCGGAATGGGCCGAGACTTGGCGAGCGGCCTCCGTGTGCCAAAAATAGGCCGTGGCCGCAGCCGCGCCAAAAAATAACCGCCCGAAGGCCGGGGTACCATGTTCGTCCAGCGGAAAAAGGCCACGAAAACAGGTGGGCTATAGCCTTGGGGGGTGGGGAAGGCCAAGTTCGTCCGCCAGACTCGGAATGGGGCGAGACTTTGCGAGCAGCCTCTGTGTGAAAAAAATTGGCCGCGGGCACAGCCGTGCCAAAAAATAACCGCCCGAAGGCCGGGGCGCCATGTTCGTCTAGCGGAAAAAGGCCACGAAAACGGGTGGCCTATAGCCTTGGGGGGTGGGGAAGGCCAAGTTCGTCCGCCGGACTCGGAATGGGGCGAGACTTTGCGATCGACCTCCATGTGCCAAAAATAGCCCGCGGGCACAGCCGCACCAAAAATAACCTGCCGAAGGCCGGGGCGCCAAGGTCGTGCAGCAGAAAAAGGCCACAAAAACGGGTGGGCTATAGCCTTGGGGGGTGGGGCTGGCCAAGTTCGTCCGCCGGACTCGGAATGGGCTGAGACTTTGCGAACGGCCTCCATGTTCCAAAAATAGGCCGCGGGCACAGCAACGCCCATAAATAACCGCCCGAAGGTTGGGGCGCCAAGTTCGTCCAGCGGAAAAAGGCCATAAAAACGGGTGGGCTATAGCCTTGGGGGGTGGGGCTGGCCAAGTTCGTCCGCCGGACTCGGAATGGGCCGAGACTTTGCGAGGGGCCTCCATGTGCCAAAAATAGGCCGTGGCCGCAGCCGCGCCCATAAATAACAGCCCGAAGGTCGGGGCGCCAAGTTCGTCCAGCGGAAAACGGACATAAAAACGGGTGGGCTATAGCCTTGGGAGGTGGGGCTGGCCAAGTTCGTCCGCCGGACTCGGAATGGGGCGAGACTTTGCGAGCGGCCTCTGTGTGATAAAAATAGGCCGCGGGCACAGCCGTGCCAAAAAATAACCACCCGAAGGCCGGGGCGCCAAGTTCGTCCAGCAGAAAAAGGCCACTAAAACGGGTGGGCTATAGCTTGGGGGGTGGGGCTGGCCAAGTTCGTCCGCTGGACTCGGAATGGGGCCAGACTTTGTGAGGCGCCTCTGTGTGCCAAAAATAGGCCGTGGGCACAGCCGCACCCAAAAATAAGTGCCGGAAGTTCCGGTCCCCAAGTTCGTCCGGCGCAAAAATGCCCAAAAAATGGGTGGGCTATAGCCTTGGGGGGTGGGGCTGGCCAAGTTCGTCCGCCGGACTCGAAATGGGATGAGACTTTGCGAGCGGCCTCCCTGTGCCAAAAATAGGCCGTGGGCACAGCCGCACCCAAAAATAACCACCCGAAGGCCGGGGCGCCAAGTTCGTCCAGCAGAAAAAGGCCACTAAAACGGGTGGGCTATAGCCTTTGGGGGTGGGGCTGGCCAAGTTCGTCCGCCGGACTCGGAATGGGCCGAGACTTTGCGAGCGGCCTCCATGTGCCAAAAATAGGCCGCGGGCACAGCCGCGCCCATAAATAACCACCCGAAGGTCGGGGTGACAAGTTCATCCAGCGGAAAAAGGCTATAAAAACGGGTGGGCTATAGCCTTGGGGGGTGGGGCTGGCCAATTTCGTCCGCCGGACTCGGAATGGGCCGAGACTTGGCGAGCGGCCTCCGTGTGCCAAAAATAGGCCGTGGCCGCAGCCGCGCCAAAAAATAACCGCCCGAAGGCCGGGGCACCATGTTCGTCCAGCGGAAAAAGGCCACGAAAACAGGTGGGCTATAGCCTTGGGGGGTGGGTAAGGCCAAGTTCGTCCGCCGGACTCGGAATGGGGCGAGACTTTGCGAGCAGCCTCTGTGTGACAAAAATAGCCCGCGGGCACAGCCGATCCCAAAAATAACCGCCCGAAGGTCGAGGCGTCATGTTTGTCCAGCGGAAAAAGGCCACGAAAACGGGTGGGCTATAGACTTGGGGGGTGGGGAAGGCCAAGTTCGTCCGCCGGACTCGGAATGGGGCGAGACTTTGCGATCGACCTCCGTGTGCCAAAAATAGCCCGCGGGCACAGCCGCACCAAAAATAACCGGCCGAAGGCCGGTGCGCCAAGTTCATCCAGCAGAAAAAGGCCACTAAAACGGGTGGGCTATAGCCTTGGGGGGTGGGGCTGGCCAAGTTCGTTCGCCGGACTCGGAATGGGCCGAGACTTTGCGAGGGGCCTCCGTGTGCCGAAAATAGGCCGTGGCCATAGCCGCGCCCATAAATAACCACCCGAAGGTCGGGGCGCCAAGTTCGTCCAGCGGAAAACGGCAACAAAAACGGGTGGGGTATAGCCTTGGGGGGTGGGTCTGGCCAAGTTCGTCCGCCGGACTCGGAATGGGAAGAGACATTGCGAGCGGCCTCCCTGTGCCAAAAATAGGCCGCGGGCACAGCCGCAGCCAAAAATAACCACCCGATGGCCGGGGCGCCAAGTTCGTCCAGCGGAAAACGGCAACAAAAACGGGTGGGCTATAGCTTTGGGGGGTGGGGCTGGCCAAGTTCGTCCACTGGACTCGGAATGGGGCCACACTTTGTGAGGCGCCTCTGTGTGCCAAAAATAGGCCATGGGCACAGCCACACCCAAAAATAAGTGCCGGAAGTTCCGGTCCCCAAGTTCGTCCGGCGCAAAAATGCCCAAAAAATGGGTGGGCTATAGCCTTGGGGGGTGGGGCTGGCCAAGTTCGTCCGCCGGACTCGAAATGGGATGAGACTTTGCGAGCGGCCTCCCTGTGCCAAAAATAGGCCGCGGGCACAGCCGCACCCAAAAATAACCACCCGAAGGCCGGGGCGCCAAGTTCGTCCAGCGGAAAACGGCAACAAAAACGGGTGGGGTATAGCCTTGGGGGGTGGGTCTGGCCAAGTTCGTCCGCCGGACTCGGAATGGGAAGAGACTTTGCGAGCGGCCTCCCTGTGCCAAAAATAGGCTGCGGGCACAGCCGCTCCCAAAAATAACCACCCGATGGCCGGGGCGCCAAGTTCGTCCAGCGGAAAACGGCAACAAAAACGGGTGGGCTATAGCCTTGGGGGGTGGGGCTGGCCAACTTCGTCCGTCGGACTCGGAATTGGACGAGACTTTGCGATCAGCCTCCATGTACGAAAAATAGGCAGTGGGCACAGCCTCGCCCAAAAATAACACCCTGAAGGCCGGGGCGCCATGTTCGTCCAGCGGAAAAAGGCCACGAAAACGGGTGGGCTATAGCCTTGGGCGGTGGGGCTGGCCATGTTCGTCCGCAGGGCTCGGAATGGGGCGAGACTTTGCGAGCTGCCTCCGAGTGCAAAAAATAGGCCGCGGGCACAGCTGCTCCCAAAAATAACCGCCCGAAGGTCGGGGTGCCAAGTTCGTCCAGCGGAAAAAGGCCATAAAAACGGGTGGGCTATAGCCTTGGCGGGTGGGACAGGCCAAGTTCATCCGCCGTACTCCGAATGGGACAAGTCTTTGCGAGCGGCTTCCATGTGCCAAAAATAGGCTGCGGGTATAGCCGCGCCCAAAACTAACCGCCCGAAGGCCGGGGCACTAAGTTCGTCCAGCGGAAAAAGGCCACGAAAACGGGTGGGCTATAGCCTTGGGGGATGGGGAAGGCCAAGTTCGTCCGCCGGACTTGGAATGGGGCGAGACTTTGCGATCGACCTCCGTGTGCCAGAAATAGGCCGCGGGCACAGCCGCACCAAAAATAACAGGCCGAAGGTCGGGGTGCCAAGTTCGTCCAGCGGAAAAAGGCCACAAAAACGGGTGGGCTATAGCCTTGGGGGGTGGGGCTGGCCAAGTTCGTCCGCCGGACTCGGAATGAGACAAAACTTTGCGAGCGGTGTCCTTGTGACAAAAATAGGCCGCGGGTATAGCCGCGCCCAAAAATAACCGCCCGAAGGCCGGGGCACTAAGTTCGTCCAGCGGAAAAGGCCCACGAAAACGGGTGGGCTATAGCCTTGGGGGGTGGGGAAGGCCAAGTTCATCCGCCGGACTCGGAATGGGGCGAGACTTTGCGAGCGGCCTCCGAGTGCCAAAAATAGGCCGCGGCCACAGCCGATCCCAAAAATAACCGCCCGAAGGTCGGGGCGTCATGTTCATCCAGCGGAAAAAGGCCACGAAAACGGATGGGCTATAGACTTGGGGGGTGGGGAAGGCCAAGTTCGTCCGCCGGACTCGGAATGGGGCGAGACTTTGCGATCGACCTCCGTGTGTCAAAAATAGGCTGCGGGCACAGCCGCACCAAAAATAACCGGCCGAAGGCCGGGGCGCCAAGTTCGTCCAACAGAAAAAGGCCACTAAAACGGGTGGGCTATAGCCTTGGGGGGTGGGGCTGGCCAAGTTCGTCCGCCGGACTCGGAATGGGCCGAGACTTTACGAGCAGCCTCCATGTGCCAAAAATAGGCCACGGGCACAGCCGCACCCATAAATAACCGCCCGAAGGTCGGGGCGCCAAGTTCGTCCAGCGGAAAAAGGCCATAAAAACGGGTGGCTATAGCCTTGGGGGGTGGGGCTGGCCAATTTCGTCCGCCGGACTCGGAATGGGCCGAGACTTGGCGAGTGGCCTCTGTGTGCAAAAAATAGGCCGCGGGCACAGCCGTACCCATAAATAACCGCCCGAAGGTCGGGGCACCAATTTCGTCCAGCGGAAAAAGGCCATAAAAACGGGTGGCTATAGCCTTGGGTGGTGGGGCTGGCAAATTTCGTCCGCCGGACTCGGAATGGGCCGAGACTTGGCGAGTGGCCTCCGTGTGCCAAAAATAGGCCGCGGGCACAGCCGCGCCCATAAATAACCACCCGACGGTCGGGGTGCCAAGTTCGTCCAGCGGAAAAAGGCCACAAAAACGGGTGGGCTATAGCCTTGGGGGGTGGGGCTGGCCAAGTTCATCCGCCGGACTCGGAATGAGACAAGACTTTGCGAGCGGTGTCCTTGTGTCAAAAATAAGCCGTGGGTATAGCCGCGCCCAAAAATAACCGCCCGAAGGCCGGGGCACTAAGTTCGTCCAGCGGAAAAGGGCCACGAAAACGGGTGGGCTATAGCCTTGGGGGGTGGGGAAGGCCAAGTTCATCCGCCGGACTCGGAATGGGGCGAGACTTTGCGAGCGGCCTCCGAGTGCCAAAAATAGGCCGCGGGCACAGCCGATCCCAAAAATAACCGCCCGAAGGTCGGGGCGTCATGTTCGTCCAGCGGAAAAAGGCCACGAAAACGGGTGGGCTATAGACTTGGGGGGTGGGGAAGGCCAAGTTCGTCCGCCGGACTCGGAATGGGGCGAGACTTTGTGATCGACCTCCGTGTGCCAAAAATAGACTGCGGGCACAGCCGCACCAAAAATAACCGGCCGAAGGCCGGGGCGCCAAGTTCGTCCAACAGAAAAAGGCCACTAAAACGGGTGGGCTATAGCCTTGGGGGGTGGGGCTGGCCAAGTTCGTCCGCCGGACTCGGAATGGGCCGAGACTTTACGAGCGGCCTCCGTGTGCAAAAAATAGGCCGCGGGCACAGCCGCACCCATAAATAACCGCCCGAAGGTCGGGGCACCAATTTCGTCCAGCGGAAAAAGGCCATAAAAACGGGTGGCTATAGCCTTGGGTGGTGGGGCTGGCCAATTTCGTCCGCCGGACTCGGAATGGGCCGAGACTTGGCGAGTGGCCTCCGTGTGCCAAAAAATGGCCGCAGGCACAGCCGCGCCCATAAATAACCACCCGACGGTCGGGGTGCCAACTTCGTCCAGCGGAAAAAGGCCACAAAAACGGGTGGGCTATAGCCTTGGGGGGTGGGGCTGGCCAAGTTCATCCGCCGGACTCGGAATGAGACAAGACTTTGCGAGCGGTGTCCTTGTGACAAAAATAGGCCGCGGGTATAGCCGCGCCCAAAAATAACCGCCCGAAGGCCGGGGCACTAAGTTCGTCCAGCGGAAAAGGGCCACGAAAACGGGTGGGCTACAGCCTTGGGGGGTGGGGAAGGCCAAGTTCATCCGCCGGACTCGGAATGCGGCGAGACTTTGCGAGCGGCCTCCGAGTGCCAAAAATCGGCCGCGGGCACAGCCGCACCCATAAATAACCGCCCGAAGGTCGGGGCACCAATTTCGTCCAGCGGAAAACGGCCATAAAAACGGGTGGCTATAGCCTTGGGGGGTGGGGCTGGCCAATTTCGTCCGCCGGACTCGGAATGGGCCGAGACTTGGCGAGTGGCCTCCGTGTGCCAAAAATAGGCCGCGGGCACAGCTGCACCCATAAATAACCGCCCGAAGGTTGGGGCGCCAAGTTCGTCCAGCGGAAAAAGGCCACGAAAACGGGTGGCCTATAGCCTTGGGGGGTTGGGAAGGCCAAGTTCGTCCGCCGGACTCGGAATGGGACGAGACTTTGCGATCGACCTCCGTGTGCCAAAAATAGGCTGCGGGCACAGCCGCACCAAAAATAACCGGCCGAAGGCCGGGGCGCCAAGTTCGTCCAGCAGAAAAAGGCCACTAAAACGGGTGGGCTATAGCCTTGGGGGGTGGGGCTGGTCAAGTTCGTCCGCCGGACATGGAATGGGCCGAGACTTTGCGAACGGCCTCCATGTGCCAAAAATAGGCCGCGGGCACAGCCGCGCCCATAAATAACCGCCCGAAGGTCGGGGCGCCAAGTTCGTCCAGCGGAAAAAGACCATAAAAACGGGTGGCTATAGCCTTGGGGGGTCGGGCTGGCCAATTTCGTCCGCCGGACTCGGAATGGCCCGAGACTTGGCGATTGGCCTCCGTGTGCCAAAAATAGGCCGCGGGCACAGCTGCACCCATAAATAACCGCCCGAAGGTTGGGGCGCCAAGTTCGTCCAGCGGAAAAAGGCCACGAAAACGGGTGGCCTATAGCCTTGGGGGGTTGGGAAGGCCAAGTTCGTCCGCCGGACTCGGAATGGGGCGAGACTTTGCGATCGACCTCCGTGTGCCAAAAATAGGCTGCGGGCACAGCCGCACCAAAAATAACCGGCCGAAGGCCGGGGCGCCAAGTTCGTCCAGCAGAAAAAGGCCACTAAAACGGGTGGGCTATAGCCTTGGGGGGTGGGGCTGGTCAAGTTCGTCCGCCGGACATGGAATGGGCCGAGACTTTGCGAACGGCCTCCATGTGCCAAAAATAGGCCGCGGGCACAGCCGCGCCCATAAATAACCGCCCGAAGGTCGGGGCGCCAAGTTCGTCCAGCGGAAAAAGACCATAAAAACGGGTGGCTATAGCCTTGGGGGGTCGGGCTGGCCAATTTCGTCCGCCGGACTCGGAATGGCCCGAGACTTGGCGAGTGGCCTCCGTGTGCCAAAAATAGGCCGCGGGCACAGCTGCACCCATAAATAACCGCCCGAAGGTTGGGGCGCCAAGTTCGTCCAGCGGAAAAAGGCCACGAAAACGGGTGGCCTATAGCCTTGGGGGGTTGGGAAGGCCAAGTTCGTCCGCCGGACTCGGAATGGGGCGAGACTTTGCGATCGACCTCCGTGTGCCAAAAATAGGCTGCGGGCACAGCCGCACCAAAAATAACCGGCCGAAGGCCGGGGCGCCAAGTTCGTCCAGCAGAAAAAGGCCACTAAAACGGGTGGGCTATAGCCTTGGGGGGTGGGGCTGGTCAAGTTCGTCCGCCGGACATGGAATGGGCCGAGACTTTGCGAACGGCCTCCATGTGCCAAAAATAGGCCGCGGGCACAGCCGCGCCCATAAATAACCGCCCGAAGGTCGGGGCGCCAAGTTCGTCCAGCGGAAAAAGACCATAAAAACGGGTGGCTATAGCCTTGGGGGGTCGGGCTGGCCAATTTCGTCCGCCGGACTCGGAATGGCCCGAGACTTGGCGATTGGCCTCCGTGTGCCAAAAATAGGCCGCGGGCACAGCCGCACCCATAAATAACCGCCCGAAGGTCGGGGCGCCAAGTTCGTCCAGCGGAAAAAGGCCACGAAAACGGGTGGCCTATAGCCTTGGGGGGTGGGGAAGGCCAAGTTCATCCGCCGGACTCAGAATGGGGCGAGACTTTGCGATCGACCTCCTTGTGCCAAAAATAGGCTGCGGGCACAGCCGCACCAAAAATAACCGGCCAAAGGCCGGGGCGCCAAGTTCGTCCAGCAGAAAAAGGCCACTAAAACGGGTGGGCTATAGCCTTGGGGGGTGGGGCTGGCCAAGTTCGTCTGCCGGACTCGGAATGGGCCGAGACTTTGCGAGCGGCCTCCTTTTGCCAAAAATAGGCCACGGGCACAGCCGCACCAAAAAATAACCACCCGAAGGCTGGGGCACCATGTTCGTCCAGCGGAAAAAGGGCACGAAAACAGGTGGGCTATAGCCTTAGGGGTGGGGAAGGCCAAGTTCGTCCGCCGGACTCGGAATGGGGCGAGACTTTGCAAGCGGGCTCCATGTGCCAAAAATAGTCCGTGGGCACAGCCGCGCCAAAAAATAACCACCCGAAAGGCGGGGCGCCAAGGTCGTCCAGCGGAAAAAGACCACTAAAACGGTTGGGCTATAGCCTTGGGGGGTGGGGCTGGCCAAGTTCGTCCGCCGGACTCGGAATGGCGGCAGACTTTGCGAGCATCCTCCATGTGGCAAAAATAGGCCGCGGGCACAGCCGCGGCCAAAAATAACTGCCCGATGGCCGGGGCGCCAAGTTCGTCCAGCGGAAAAAGGCCACTAAAACGGGTGGGCTATTGCCTTGGGGGGTGGGGCTGGACAAGTTCGTCCGCCGGACTCGGAATGGGACGAGACTTTGCAAGCGGCCTCCGTGTACCAAAAATAGGCTGTGGGCACAGCCGTATCCAAAACTAACTGCCCGAAGGCCGGGGTGCCAAGTTCGCCTAGGAGAAAAAGGCCACAAAAACGGGTGGGCTATAGCCTTGGGGGGTGGGGCTGGCCAAGTTCGTCTGTCGGACTCGGAATGGGGCAAGACTTTGCGAGCGGCCTCCGTGTGCCAAAAATAGGCCGTAGGCACAGCCGCACCCAAAAATAACCGCCCGAAGGCCGGGGCGCCAAGTTCGTCCTGAGGAAAAAGGCCACAAAAACGGGTGGGCTATAGCCTTGGGGGTGGGGCTGGCCAAGTTCGTCTGCCGGACTCGGAATGGGGCGATAATTTGTGAGCGGCCCCCGTGTGCCAAAAATAGGCCGTGGGCACGGCCGCGCCCAAAAATAACTGCCCGAAGGCCGGGGCGCTAAGTTCATCCAGCGGAAAAAGGCCACAAAAACGGGTGGCCTATAGCCTTGGGGAGTGGGGCTGGCCAAGTTCGTCCGCCAGACTCGGAATGGGACGAGACTTTGCGAGCGACCTCCGTGTACCAAAAATAGGCCACGGGCAAAGCCGCGCCCAAAAATGATGGCCCAAAGGTCGGGTCCCCAAGTTCGTCCGCCGGAAACAGGCCAAAAAAACGGGTGGGCAATAGCCTTGGCGGGTGGGGCTGGCCAAGTTCGTCCGCCGGACTCGGAATGGGACGAGACTTTGCGAGGGGCCTCCGTGTGCCAAAAATAGGCCACGGACAAAGCGGCGCACAAAAATAAGTGCCCGAAGGTCGGGGCGCCAAAACCCCCCAGCGGAAAAAGGCCAAAAAAACGGGTGGGCTATAGCCTTGGGGGGGGGTCGGGGCTGTCCAGGTTCGTCCGCCGGACTCATAATGGGTCGAGACTTTGCGAGGGGCGTCCGTGTGCCAAAAATAGGCCGCGGGCACAGCCTCGCCAAAAAATGACTGCCCGAAGGTCGGGTTCCCAAGTTCATCCGCCGGAGAAAGGCCAAAAAAATGGGTGGCTATAGCATTGGGGGGTGGGGCTGGCAAAGTTCGTCCGCCGGACTCGGAATGGGTCGAGACTTTGCGAGGGGCCTCCGTGTTCGAAAAATAGGCCGCAAGCTCAGACGCGCCCAAAAAGGACCGCCCGAAGGTCGGGTCCCCAAGTTCGTCCGCCGGAAAAAGTTCAAAAAAACGGGTGGGCTATAGCCTTGGCGGGAGGGGCTGGCCAATTTCGTCTGCCGGACTCGGAATGGGGCGAGACTTTGCGAGGGGCCTCCGTGTGCCAAAAATAGGCCGCGGGAACAGCCACACACAAAAATAAGCACCCGAAGGTCGGGGCGCCAAAACCCCCCAGCGGAAAAAGGCCAAAAAAACGGGTGGGCTATAGCCTTGGGGGGTGGGGCCGTCCAAGTTCGTCCGCCGGACTCAGAATGGGTCGAGACTTTGCGAGGGGCCTCCGTGTGCCAAAAATAGGCCACGGGCACAGCGTCGCCAAAAAATGACAGCCCGAAGGTCGGGTCCCCAAGTTCGTCCGCCGGAAAAAGGCCAAAAAAATGGGTGGGCTATAGCATTGGGGGGTGGGGCTGGTAAAGTTCGTCCGCCGGACTCGGAATGGGTCAAGACTTTGCGAGGGGCCTCCGTGTGCGAAAAGTAGGCCGCGGGCTCAGACGCGCCCAAAAATGACCTCCGAAGGTCGGGTCCCCAAGTTCGTCCGCCGGAAAAAGGCCAAAAAAATGGGTGGGCTATAGCATTGGGGGGTGGGGCTGGCAAAGTTCGTCCGCCGGACTCGGAATGGGTCGAGACTTTGCGAGGGGCCTCCATGTGCGAAAAATAGGCCACGGACAAAGCCGCGCACAAAAATAAGTGCCCGAAGGTCGGGGCGCCAAAACCCCCCAGCGGAAAAAGGCCAAAAAAACGGGTGGGCTATAGCCTTGGGGGGGGGTCGGGGCTGTCCAGGTTCGTCCGCCGGACTCATAATGGGTCGAGACTTTGCGAGGGGCGTCCGTGTGCCAAAAATAGGCCGCGGGCACAGCCTCGCCAAAAAATGACTGCCCGAAGGTCGGGTTCCCAAGTTCATCCGCCGGAGAAAGGCCAAAAAAATGGGTGGCTATAGCATTGGGGGGTGGGGCTGGCAAAGTTCGTCCGCCGGACTCGGAATGGGTCGAGACTTTGCGAGGGGCCTCCATGTGCGAAAAGTAGGCCGCGGGCTCAGACGCGCCCAAAAATGACCTCCCGAAGGTTGGGTCCCCAAGTTCGTCCGCCGGAAAAAGACCAAAAACAGGGGTGGGCTATAGCCTTGGGGGGTGGGGCTGGCCAAGTTCGTCCGCCGGACTCGGAATGGGGCGTGACTTTGCGAGGGGCTCCGTGTACCAAAAATAGGCCGCGGGCACAGGCACGCCCAAAAATAAACGTCCGAAGGTCGGGGCCCCAAAACCCACCAGCGGAAAAAGGCCAAAAAAACGGGTGGACTATAGCCTTGGGGGTGGGGCTGGCCAACTTCGTCCGCCGGACTCGGAATGGGTCGAGACTTAGCGAGGGGCTCCGTGTACCAAAAATAGGCCGCGGGCACAGGCACGCCCAAAAATAAACGTCCGAAGGTCGGGGCCCCAAAACCCACCAGCGGAAAAAGGCCAAAAAAACGGGTGGACTATAGCCTTGGGGGTGGGGCTGGCCAAGTTCGTCCGCCGGACTCGGAATGGGTCGAGACTTTGCGAGGGGCCTCCGTGTACCAAAAATAGACCGTGGTCACAGCCACGCCCAAAAATGACCGCCCGAAGGTCGGCTCCCCAAGTTCGTCCGCCGGAAAAAGGCCAAAAAAACGGGTGGGCTATAGCCTTGGGGGGTGGGGCTGTCCTAGTTCCTCTGCCGGTCTCAGAATGCGTCGAGACTTTGCGAGGGGTCTCCGTGTGCCAAAAATAGGCCACGGGCACAGCGTCGCCAAAAAATGACAGCCCGAAGGTCGGGTCCCCAAGTTCGTCCGCCGGAAAAAGGCCAAAAAAATGGGTGGGCTATAGCATTGGGGGGTGGGGCTGGTAAAGTTCGTCCGCCGGACTCGGAATGGGTCAAGACTTTGCGAGGGGCCTCCGTGTGCGAAAAGTAGGCCGCGGGCTCAGACGCACCCAAAAATGACCTCCGAAGGTCGGGTCCCCAAGTTCGTCCGCCGGAAAAAGGCCAAAAAAATGGGTGGGCTATAGCATTGGGGGGTGGGGCTGGCAAAGTTCGTTCGCCGGACTCGGAATGGGTCGAGACTTTGCGAGGGGCCTCCGTGTGCGAAAAGTAGGCCGCGGGCTCAGACGCGCCCAAAAATGACCTCCGAAGGTCGGGTCCCCAAGTTCGTCCGCCGGAAAAAGGCCAAAAAAATGGGTGGGCTATAGCATTGGGGGGTGGGGCTGGCAAAGTTCGTTCGCCGGACTCGGAATGGGTCGAGACTTTGCGAGGGGCCTCCGTGTGCGAAAAGTAGGCCGCGGGCTCAGACGCGCCCAAAAATGACCTCCGAAGGTCGGGTCCCCAAGTTCGTCCGCCGGAAAAAGGCCAAAAAAATGGGTGGGCTATAGCATTGGGGGGTGGGGCTGGCAAAGTTCGTTCGCCGGACTCGGAATGGGTCGAGACTTTGCGAGGGGCCTCCGTGTGCGAAAAATAGGCCGCGGGCTCAGACGCGCCCAAAAATGACCTCCCGAAGGTTGGGTCCCCAAGTTCGTCCGCCGGAAAAAGACCAAAAACAGGGGTGGGCTATAGCCTTGGGGGGTGGGGCTGGCCAAGTTCGTCCGCCGGACTCGGAATGGGGCGTGACTTTGCGAGGGGCTCCGTGTACCAAAAATAGGCCGCGGGCACAGGCACGCCCAAAAATAAACGTCCGAAGGTCGGGGCCCCAAAACCCACCAGCGGAAAAAGGCCAAAAAAACGGGTGGACTATAGCCTTGGGGGTGGGGCTGGCCAAGTTCGTCCGCCGGACTCGGAATGGGTCGAGACTTTGCGAGGGGCCTCCGTGTACCAAAAATAGACCGTGGTCACAGCCACGCCCAAAAATGACCGCCCGAAGGTCGGCTCCCCAAGTTCGTCCGCCGGAAAAAGGCCAAAAAAACGGGTGGGCTATAGCCTTGGGGGGTGGGGCTGTCCTAGTTCCTCCGCCGGTCTCAGAATGGGTCGAGACTTTGCGAGGGGCCTCCGTGTACCAAAAATAGACCGTGGTCACAGCCACGCCCAAAAATGAGCGCCCGAAGGTCGGGGCGCCAAAACCCGCCAGCGGAAAAAGGCCAAAAAAACGGGTGGGCTATAGCCTTGGGGGTGGGGCTGGCCAAGTTCGTCCGCCGGACTCGGAATGGGGCGAGACTTTGCGAGGGGCCTCCGTGTGCCAAAAATAGGCCGTGGTCACAGCCGCGCCCAAAAATGAGCGCCCGAAGGTCGGGGCGCCAAAACCCGCCAGCGGAAAAAGGCCAAAAAAACGGGTGGGCTATAGCCTTGTGGGGGGGCGGTTGGCCAAGTTCGTCCGCCGGACTCGGAATGGGTCGAGACTTTGCGAGGGGCCTCCGTGTGCCAAAAATAGGCCGCGGGCACAGCCGTACCAAAAAATGACCGCCCGATGGTGGGGTTCCCAAGTTCGTCCGCCGGAAAAAGGCCAAAAAAACGGGTGGGCTATAGCCTTGGGGGGTGGGGCTGGCCATGTTCGTCCGCCGGACTTGCACTGGGGCGAGACTTTGCGAGGGGACTCCGTGTGCCAAAAATAGGCCGCGGGAACAGCCGTACCCAAAAATGACCGCCCGATGGTGGGGTCCCCAAGTTCGTCCGCCGGAAAAAGGCCAAAAAAACGGGTGGGCTATAGCCTTGGGGGGAGGGGCTGGCCATGTTCGTCCACCGGACTTGCACTGGGGCGAGACTTTGCGAGGGGCCTCCGTGTGCCAAAAATAGGCCGCGGGCACAGCCGCGCCCAAAAATAAGCGCCCGAAGGTCGGGGCGCCAAAATCCCTTAGCGGAAAAAGGCCAAAAAAACTGGTGGGCTATAGCCTTGGGGGGGGCGGTTGGCCAAGTTCGTCCGCCGGACTCGGAATGGGTCGAGACTTTGCGAGGGGCCTCCGTGTGCCAAAAATAGGCCGCGGGCACAGCCGTCCCAAAAAATGACCGCCCGATGGTGGGGTCCCCAAGTTCGTCCGCCGGAAAAAGGCCAAAAAAACGGGTGGGCTATAGCCTTGGGGGGAGGGGCTGGCCATGTTCGTCCACCAGACTTGCACTGGGGCGAGACTTTGCGAGGGGCCTCCGTGTGCCAAAAATAGGCCGCGGGCACAGCCGCGCCCAAAAATAAGCGCCCGAAGGTCGGGGCGCCAAAATTCCTTAGCGGAAAAAGGCCAAAAAAACTGGTGGGCTATAGCCTTGGGGGGGGCGGTTGGCCAAGTTCGTCCGCCGGACTCGGAATGGGTCGAGACTTTGTGAGGGGCCTCCGTGTGCCAAAAATAGGCCGCGGGCACAGCCGTCCCAAAAAATGACCGCCCGATGGTGGGGTCCCCAAGTTCGTCCGCCGGAAAAAGGCCAAAAAAACGGGTGGGCTATAGCCTTGGGGGGTGGGGCTGGCCATTTTTGTCCGCCGGACTTGCACTGGGGCGAGACTTTGCGAGGGGCTTCCGTGTGCCAAAAATAGGCCACGGGCACAGCCGTACCCAAAAATGACCGCCCGATGGTGGCGTCGCCAAGTTCGTCCGCCGGAAAAAGGCCAAAAAAACGGGTGGGCTATAGCCTTGGGGGGTGGGGCTGGCCATGTTCGTCCGCCGGACTTGCACTGGGGCGAGACTTTGCGAGGGGCCTCCGTGTGCCAAAAATAGGCCGCGGGCACAGCCGCGCCCAAAAATAAGCGCCCGAAGGTCGGGGCGCCAAAATCCCTTAGCGGAAAAAGGCCAAAAAAACGGGTGGGCTATAGCCTTGGGGGGGGCGGTTGGCCAAGTTCGTCCGCCGGACTCGGAATGGGTCGAGACTTTGCGAGGGGCCTCCGTGTGCCAAAAATAAGCCGCGGGCCCAGCCGTACCCAAAAATGACCGCCCGATGGTGGGGTCCCCAGGTTCGTCCGCCGGAAAAAGGCCAAAAAATCGGGTGGGCAATAGCTTGGGGGGTGGGGCTGGCCATGTTCGTCCGCCGGACTTGCAATGGGGCGAGACTTTGCGAAGGGCCTCCGTGGGCCAAAAATAGGCCGCGGGCACAGCCGCGCCCAAAAATAAGCGCCCGACGGTCGGGGCGCCAAAATCCCCCAGCAGAAAAAGGCCAAAAAAACGGGTGGGCTATAGGCTTGGGGGGTGGGGCTGGCCAAGTTCATCCGCTGGACTCGCAATGGGGCGAGACTTTGTGAAGGGCCTCCATGGGCCAAAAATAGGCCGCGGGCACAGCCGCGCCCAAAAATAAGCGCCCGAAGGTCAGGGCGCCAAAATCCCTTAGCGGAAAATGGCCAAAAAAACGGGTGGGCTATAGCCTTGGGGGATGGGGCTGGCGATATTCGTCCACGGACTCGGAATGAGGGGAGACTTTGCGAGGGGCCTCCGTGGGCCAAAAATGGGACGCGAGCACAGCCGCGTCCAAAAATGACCGCTCGAAGGTTGGGTCCCCAAGTTCGTCCGCCAGAAAAAGGCCAAAAAGAGGGGTGGGCTATAGCCTTGGGAGGTGGGGCTGGCCAAGTTCGTCCGCCGGACTCGGAATGGGGCGAGACTTTGCGAGGGGCCTCTGTGTGCTAAAAATAGGCCGCGGTCACGGCCGCGCCCAAAAATAAGCGCCCGAAGGTCAGGGCGCCAAAACCCCCCAGCGTAAAAAGGCCAAAAAAACGGGTGGGCTATAGCCTTGGGGGGTGGGGTTGGCCAAGTTCGTCCGCCGGACTCGGAATGGGTCGAGACTTTGCGAGGGGCCTCCGTGTGCCAAAAATAGGCCGCGGGCACAGCCGCGCCCAAAAATAAGCGCCCGAAGGTCGGGGCGCCAAAATCCCTTAGCGGAAAAAGGCCAAAAAAATGGGTGGGCTATAGCCTTGTGGGATGGGGCTGGCCAGGTTCGTCCGCCGGACTCGGAATGAGGGCAGACTTTGCGAGGGGCCTCCGTGGGCCAAAAATAGGCCGCGAGCACAGCCGCGCCCAAAAATGACCGCCCGAAGGTTGGGTCCCCAAGTTCGTCCGCCGGAAAAAGGCCAAAAAAAGGGGTGGGCTATAGCCTCGGGGGGTGGGGCTGGCCAAGTTCGTCCGCCGGACTCGGAATGGGGCGAGACTTTGCGAGGGACCTCCGTGTGCCAAAAATAGCCCGCGGTCACAGCCGCGCCAAAAATAAGCGCCCGAAGGTCGGGGCGCCAAAACCCCCAAGCGGAAAAAGGCCAAAAAAACGGGTGGGCTATAGCCTTGGTGGGTGCGGTTGGCCAAGTTCGTCAGCTGGACTCGGAATGGGTCGAGACTTTGCGAGGGGCCTCCGTGTGCCAAAAATAGGCCGCGGGCACAGCCGTACCCAAAAATGACCGCCCGATGGTGGGGTCCCAAAGTTCGTCCGCCGGAAAAAGGCCAAAATAACGGGTGGGCTATAGCCGTGGGGGTTGGGGCTGGCCATGTTCGTCCGCCGGACTTGCAATGGGGCAAGAGTTTGTGAAGGGCCACCGTGGGCCAAAAATAGGCCGCGGGCACAGCCGCACCCAAAAATAAGCGCCCGACGGTCGGGGCACCAAAATCCCCCAGCAGAAAAAGGCCAAAAAAACGGGTGGGCTATAGCCTTGGGGGATGGGGCTGGCCATGTTCGTCCGCCGGACTCGGAATGAGGGGAGACTTTGCGAGGGGCTTCCGTGGGCCAAAAATAGAAGGCGAGCACAGCCGCGCCCAAAAAATGACCGCCCGAAGGTTGGGTCCCCAAGTTCGTCCGCCGGAAAAAGGCCAAAAAAAGGGGTGGGCTATAGCCTTGGGGGGTGGGGCTGGCCAAGTTCGTCCGCCGGACTCGGAATGGGGCGAGACTTTGCGAGGGGCCTCCATGTGCCAAAAATAGGCCGCAGGCACAGCCGCGCCCTAAAATGACCGCCCGAAGGTCGGGTCCCCAAGTTTGTCCGCCGGAAAAAGGCCAAAAATAAGCGCCCGAAGGTCGGGGCGCCAAAACCGCCCAGCGGAAAAAGGCCAAAAAAAGGGGTGGGCTATAGCCTTGGGGGGTTGGGCTGGCCAAGTTTTTCCGCCGGACTCAGAATGGGGTGAGACTTTGCGAGGGGACTTCGTTTACCAAAAATAGGCCGCGGGCACAGCCGCGCCCAAAAATGACCGCCTGAAGGTCGGGTCCCCCGTTCATCTGCCGGAAAAAGGCCAAAAAAATGGGTCGGCTATAGCCTTGGGGGGTTGGGCTGGCCAAGTTCGTCCGCCGGGCTCGGAATGGGGCGAGACTTTGCGAGGGGCCTCCGTGTGCCAAAAATATGCCGCGGGCATAGCCGTGCCCAAAAAATGACCGCCCAAAGGTCGGGTCCCCATGTTCGTCCGCCGGAAAAAGGCCAAAAAAACGGGTAGGCTATAGCCTTGGGGGGTGCGTCTGGCCAAGTTCGTCCGCCGGACTCGGAACGGGGCAAGACTTTGTGAGGGGCCTCTGTTTGCCAAAAATGGGCCGCGGTCACAGCCACGCCCAAAAATGTCTGCCCGAAGGTCGGGTCCCCAAGTTCCTACGCCGGAAAAAGGCCAAAAAAACGGGTGGGCTATAGCCTTGGGGGGGTGGATCTGGCCATGTTCGTCGGCCGGACTCGGAATGGGGCGAGACTTTGCGAGGGGCCTCCATGTGCGAAAAATAGGCCGCGGGCACAGCCTCGCCCAAAAATGACAGCGGGCACAGCCGCGCCCAAAAATGACCGACCGAAGGTCGGGTCCCCAAGTTCGTCCGCCGCAAAAAGGCCAAAAAAAGGGGTGGGCCATAGCCTTGGGGGGTGGGGCTGGCCAAATTTGTCCGCCGGACTCGGAATGGGGCGAGACTTTGCGAGGGGCCTCCGTGTACCAAAAATTGGCCGCGGGCACAGCCGCGCCCAATAATAAGAGCCCAAAGGTCGGGGCGCCAAAACCCCCCAGCGGAAAAAGGCCAAAAAAATGGGTGGGCAATAGCCTTGGGTGGTGGGGCTGGCCAAGTTCGTCCGCTGGACGCAGAATGGGTCAGGACTTTGCGACGGGCCTCCATGTGCCAAAAATAGGCCGTGGACACAGCCGAGCCCAAAAATGACCGCCCGAACGTCGGGTCCCCAAGTTCGTCCGACGGAAAAAGGCCAAAAAAAGGGGTGGGCTATAGCCTTGGGGGGTGGGGCTGGCCAAGTTCGTCCGCCGGACTCGGAATGGGGTGAGACTTTTTGAGGGGCCTCCGTGTGCCAAAAATATGCCGTGGGCACAGCCGCCCCCAAAAATAACCGCCCGAAGGTCGGGTCCCCAAATTCGTCCGCCGGAAAAAGGCCAAAAAAATGGTTGGGCTATAGCCTTGCGGGGTGGGGCTGGCCAAGTTCGTCCGCCGGACTCGGAATGGGGTGAGACTTTTTGAGGGGCTCCGTGTGCCAAAAATATGCCGTGGGCACAGCCGCCCCCAAAAATAACCGCCCGAAGGTCGGGTCCCCAAATTCGTCCGCCGGAAAAAGGCCAAAAAAATGGTTGGGCTATAGCCTTGCGGGGTGGGGCTGGCCAAGTTCGTCCGCCGGACTCGGAATGGGGCGAGACTTTGCGAGGGGTTCCGTGTACCAAAAATAGGCCGTGGGCACAGGCACGCCTAAAAATAAGCGCCCGAAGGTCGGGGCCCCAAAACACACCAGCGGAAAAAGGCCAAAAAAACGGGTGGACTATAGCCTTGGGGGTGGGGCTGGCCAAGTTCGTCCGCCGGACTCGGAATGGGTCGAGACTTTGCGAGGGGCCTCCGTGTACCAAAAATAGACCGTGGTCACAGCCACGCCCAAAAATAAGCGCCCGAAGTTCGGGGCGCCAAAACCACCCAGCGGAAAAAGGCCAAAAAAACGGGAGGGCTATAGCCTTGGGGGTGGGGCTGGCCAAGTTCGTCCGCCGGACTCGGAATGGGTCGAAACTTTGCGAGGGGCCTCCGTGTACCAAAAATAGACCGTGGTCACAGCCACGCCCAAAAATGACCGCCCGAAGGTCGGCTCCCCAAGTTCGTCCGCCGGAAAAAGGCCAAAAAAACGGGTGGGCTATAGCCTTGCGGGGTGGGGCTGGCCAAGTTCGTCCGCCGGACTCGGAATGGGTCGAGACTTTGCGAGGGGCCTCCGTGTACCAAAAATAGACCGTGGTCACAGCCACGCCCAAAAATAAGCGCCCGAAGTTCGGGGCGCCAAAACCACCCAGCGGAAAAAGGCCAAAAAAACGGGAGGGCTATAGCCTTGGGGGTGGGGCTGGCCAAGTTCGTCCGCCGGACTCGGAATGGGTCGAGACTTTGCGAGGGGCCTCCGTGTACCAAAAATAGACCGTGGTCACAGCCACGCCCAAAAATGACTGCCCGAAGGTCGGGTGCCCAAGTTCGTCCGCCGGAAAAAGGCCAAAAAAATGGGTGGGCTATAGCATTGGGGGGTGGGGCTGGTAAAGTTCGTCCGCCGGACTCGGAATGGGTCGAGACTTTGCGAGGGGCTTCCGTGTGCGAAAAGTAGGCCGCGGGCTCAGACGCGCCCAAAAATGACCTCCCGAAGGTCGGGTCCCCAAATTCGTCCGCCGGAAAAAGACCAAAAAAAGGGGTGGGCTATAGCCTTGGCGGGTGGGGCTGGCCAAGTTCGTCCGCCGGACTCGGAATGGGGCGAGACTTTGCGAGGGGTTCTGTGTACCAAAAATAGGCCGCGGGCACAGGCACGCCTAAAAATAAGCGCCCGAAGGTCGGGGCCCCAAAACACACCAGCGGAAAAAGGCCAAAAAAACGGGTGGACTATAGCCTTGGGGGTGGGGCTGGCCAAGTTCGTCCGCCGGACTCGGAATGGGTCGAGACTTTGCGAGGGGCCTCCGTGTACCAAAAATAGACCGTGGTCACAGCCACGCCCAAAAATGACCGCCCGAAGGTCGGCTCCCCAAGTTCGTCCGCCGGAAAAAGGCCAAAAAAACGGGTGGGCTATAGCCTTGGGGGGTGGGGCTGTCCTAGTTCCTCCGCCGGTCTCAGAATGGGTCGAGACTTTGCGAGGGGCCTCCGTGTGCCAAAAATAGGCCGCGGGCACAGCCTCGCCAATAAATGACTGCCCGAAGGTCGGGTGCCCAAGTTCGTCCGCCGGAAAAAGGCCAAAAAAATGGGTGGGCTATAGCATTGGGGGGTGGGGCTGGTAAAGTTCGTCCGCCGGACTCGGAATGGGTCGAGACTTTGCGAGGGGCTTCCGTGTGCGAAAAGTAGGCCGCGGGCTCAGACGCGCCCAAAAATGACCTCCCGAAGGTCGGGTCCCCAAATTCGTCCGCCGGAAAAAGACCAAAAAAAGGGGTGGGCTATAGCCTTGGCGGGTGGGGCTGGCCAAGTTCGTCCGCCGGACTCGGAATGGGGCGAGACTTTGCGAGGGGTTCTGTGTACCAAAAATAGGCCGCGGGCACAGGCACGCCTAAAAATAAGCGCCCGAAGGTCGGGGCCCCAAAACACACCAGCGGAAAAAGGCCAAAAAAACGGGTGGACTATAGCCTTGGGGGTGGGGCTGGCCAAGTTCGTCCGCCGGACTCGGAATGGGTCGAGACTTTGCGAGGGGCCTCCGTGTACCAAAAATAGACCGTGGTCACAGCCACGCCCAAAAATGACCGCCCGAAGGTCGGCTCCCCAAGTTCGTCCGCCGGAAAAAGGCCAAAAAAACGGGTGGGCTATAGCCTTGGGTGGTGAGGCTGGCCAAGTTCGTTCGCCGGAATCGGAATGGGGTCAGACTTTGTGAGGGGCCTCTGTGGGCCAAAAATAGGCCGCGGGCACAGCCACGCCCAAAAATGACCGCCCGAAGGTCGGGTCCCCAATATCGTCCGCCCGAAAAAGGCCAAAAAAACGGGTGGGCTATAGCCTTGCGGGGTGGGGCTGGCCAAGTTCGTCCGCCGGACTCGGAATGGGACGAGACTTTGCGAGGGGCCTCCTTGTCCCAAAAATCGGCCACGGACACAGCCGCGCCCAAAAATAAGCGCCCGAAGGTCGGGGCGCCAAAACCCCCCAGCGGAAAAAGGCCAAAAAAATGGGTGGGCTATAGCCTTGGGTGTTGGGGCTGGCGAAGTTCGTCCGCCGGACTCAAAATAGGGCGAGACTTTGCGCGGGGCCTCCGCGTGCCAAAATTAAGTGCCCAAAGGTTGGGGCGCCAAAACCCCCCAGCGGAAAAAGGCCAAAAACACGGGTGGGCTATAGCCTTGGGTGGTGGGGCTGGCCAAGTTCGTCCGCCGGACTCGGAATGGGTCGAGACTTTGCGAGGGGCCTCCGTGTGCCAAAAATAGGCCGCGGGCACAGCCGCACCCAAAAATAACCGCCCGAAGGTTGGGGCGCCAAAACCCCCCAGCGGAAAAAGGCCAAAAAAAGGGTGGGCTATAGCCTTGGCGGGTTGGGCTGGCCAAGTTCGTCCGCCGGACTCGGAATGGGGGGAGACTTTGCGAGGGGCCTTCGTGCGCCAAAAATAGGCCGCAGACACAGCCGTGGCCAAAAATAACTGCCCGAAGGTCGTGTCCCCAAGTTCGTCCGCCGGAAAAAGGCCAAAAAAAGGGGTGGGCTATAGCCTTGGGGGGTGGAGCTGGCCAAGTTCGTGCACCGGACTCGGAATCGGGCTAGACTTTCTGAGGGGCCTCCGTGTGCCAAAAATAGGCCACGGTTACAGCCGCACCCAAAAATGACAGCCCGAAGGTCGGGTCCCCACGTTCGTCCGCCAGAAAAAGGCTAAAAAAATGGGTGGGCTATAGCCTTGGGGGGTGGGGCTGGCCGAGTTCGTCCGCCGGACTCGAAATGGGGGGAGACTTTGCGAGGGTCCATCGTGTGCCAAAAATAGGCCGCAGACACAGCCGTGGCCAAAAATGACTGCCCGAAGGTCGTGTCCCCAAGTTCGTCCGCCGGAAACAGGCCAAAAAAAGGGGTGGGCTATAGCCTTGGGGGGTGGAGCTGGCCAAGTTCATCCACCGGACTCGGAATGGGGCCAGACTTTGCGAGGGTCCTTCGTGTACGAAAAATAGGCCACGGGCACAGCTGCAGCCAAAAATGACAGCCCGAAGGTCGGGTCCCCAAGTTCGTCCGCCGGAAAAAGGCCAAAAAAAGGGCGGGCTATAGCCTTGGGGGTTGGGGCTGGCCAAGTTTGTCCGCCGGACTCGGAATGGGGGGAAACTTTGCGAGGGGCCTCCATGTGCCAAAAATAGCCGCAGACACAGCCGCAGCCAAAAATAAGCGCCCGAAGGTTGGGGCGCCAAAACCCCCCAGCGGAAAAAGGCCAAAAAAAGGGTGGGCTATAGCCTTGGGGGGTGGGACTGGCCAAGTTTGTCCGCCGGACTCGGAATGTGTCGAGACTGTGTAACGGGCCTCCGTGTGCCAAAAATAGGCCGCGGGCACAGCCGCTCCCAAAAATGACCGCACAAAGGTCGGGTCCCCAAGTTCGTCCGCCGGAAAAAGGCCAAAAAAAGGGCGGGCTATAGCCTTGGGGGGTGGGGCTGGCCAAGTTCGTCCGCCGGACTCAGCATGGGGCGTGACATTGCGAGGGGCCTCCGTGTTACAAAGATAGGCCGCGGGCACTGCCGCGCCCGAAAATAAGCGGCCGAAGGTCGGGGCGCCAAAACCCCCCAGCGGAAAAAGACCAAAAAAACGGGTGGGCTATAGCCTTGGGGGGTGGGGCTGGTCATGTTCGTCCGCCGGACTCGGAATGAGGGGAGACTTTGCGAGGGGCCTCCGTGGGCCAAAAATAGGCCGCGAGCACAGCCGCGTCCAAAAATGACTGCCCGAAGGTTGGGTCCCCAAGTTAGTCCGCCGGAAAAAGGCCAAAAAAAGGGGTGGGCTATAGCCTGGGGGGTGGGGCGGGCCAAGTTCGTCCGCCGGACTCGGAATGGGGGGAGACTTTACGAGGGGCCTCCGCAGGCCAAAAACAGGCCGCGAGCACAGCCGCGCCCAAAAATAAGCGCCCGATGGTCGGGGCGCCAAAACCCCCCAGCAGAAAAAGGCCAAAAAAACGGGTGGGCTATAGCCTTTGGGGGTGGGGCTGGCCAAGTTCGTCTGCCAGACTTGGAATGGGGCGAGACATTGCGAGGGGCCGCCGTGGGCCAAAAAAGGCCGCGGGCACAGCCGCGCCCAAAAATAAGCGCCCGATGGTCGGGGCGCCAAAACCCCCCAGCAGAAAAAGGCCAAAAAAACGGGTGGGCTATAGCCCTGGGGGGTGGGGCTGGCCAAGTTCGTCCGCCAGACTTGGAATGGGGCGAGACATTGCGAGGGGCCTCCGTGGGAAAAAAATAGGCCGCGGGCACAGCCGCGCCCGAAAAAAACCGCCCGAAGGCTGGGCCGCCGAGTTCGTCCAGCGGAAAAAGGCCACAAAAACGGGTGGGCTATAGCCTTGGGGGGTGGGGCTGGCCAAGTTCGTCCGCCGGACTCGGAATGGGACGAGACTTTGCGAGCGGCCTCCGTCTGCCCAAAATAGGCCGCGGGCACAGCCTCGCCCAAAAATAACAGACCGAAGGCCGGGGCGCCAATTTCGTCCAGCTGAAAAAGGCCACAAAAACGGGTGGGCTATAGCCTTGGGGGGTGGGGCTGGCCAAGTTCGTCCGCCGGACTCGGAATGGGGTGAGACTTTGCGAGCGGCCTACGTGTGCCAAAAATAGGCCGCGGTCACAGCCGCGCCCAAAAATAACCACCCGAAGGCCGGGGCACCGAGTTCGTCCAGCGGAAAAAGGCCACAAAAACGGGTGGGCTATAGCCTTGGGGTGTCGGGCTGGCCAAGTTCGTCCGCCGGACTCGGAATGGGACGAGACTTTGCGAGCGGCCTCCGTCTGCCCAAAATAGGCCGCGGGAACAGCCGTGCCCAATAATAACCGCCCGAAGGCAGGGGCACCAGGCACGTCCAGCGGAAATATGCCACAAAAACGGGTGGGCTATAGCCTTGGGGGGTGGGGCTGGCCAAGTTCATCCGCCGGACTCGGAATGGTACGAGACTTTGCGAGTGGCCTCCGTGTGCCAAAACTAGGCTACGGCCAAAGCCGCGCCCAAAAATAACGGCCCGAAGGCCGGGGCACCAAGTTCGTCCACTGGAAAAAGGCCACCAAAACGGGTGGGGCTGGCCAAGTTCGTCCGCCGGACTCGGAATGGGATGAGACTCTGCGAGCGGCCTCCGTGTGCCAAAAATAGGCCGCGGGCACAGCCGCGCTAAAAAATACCAGCCTGAAGGCCGGGGCGCCAAGTTCGTCCAGCGGAAAAAGGCCACAAAAACGGGTGGTCTATAGCCTTGGGGGGTGGGGCTGGCCCAGTTCGTCCGCCGGTCTCGGAATGGGGCGAGACTTTGCGAGCGGCCTGCGTGTGAAAAAAAATAGGTCGCGGGCACAGCCGCGCCCAAAAATAACCGCCCGAAGGCCGGGGCGCCAAGTTCGTCCATCGGAAAAAGGATACAAAAACGGGTGGGCTATAGCCTTGGGGGGTGGGGCTGGGCAAGTTCGTCTGCCGGACTCGGAATGGGGAGAGATTTTGCGAGCATCGTCCGTGTGCCAAAAATAGGCTGCGGGCAAAACCGCGTCCAAAAATAACTGCCCGAAGGCCGGGGCGACAAGTTCGTCCAGCGGAAAAAGGGCACAAAAACGGATGGGCTATAGCCATGGGGTGTGGGGCTGGCCAAGTTCGTCCACCGGACTCAGAATGGGAGGAGACTTTGCGAGCGGCCTCGGTGTGCCAAAAATAGGCCGCGGGCACAGCCGCGCCCAAAAATAACAGCTCGAAGGCCGGGGCGCTAAGTTCGTCCAGCAGAAAATCGCACAAAAACGGGTGGGATATAGCCACGGGGTGTGGGGCTGGCCAAGTTCGTTTGCCGCAATCGGAATGGGGCGAGACTTTGCGAGCGGCCTCCGTGTGCCAAAAATAGGCTGCGGACAAAGCCGCGTCCAAAAATAACTGCCCGAAGGCCGGGGCGCCAAGTTCGTCCAGCGGAAAAAGGGCACAAAAACGGCTGGGCTATAGCCATGGGGTGTGGGGCTGGCCAAGTTCGACCACCGGACTCATAAAGGGAGGAGACTTTGCGAGCGGCCTCCGTGTGCTAAAAATAGGCCGCGGACACAGCCGCGCCCAAAAATAACAGCCCGAAGGCCGGGGCGCCAAGTTCGTCCAGCGGAAAAAGTCCACAAAAACGGGTGGGCTATAGCCTTGGGGGGTGGGGCTGGCCAAGTTCGTCCGCCGGACTCGGAATGGTACGAGACTTTGCGAGCGGCCTCCGTGTGCCAAAAATAGGCTACGGCCCAAGCCGCGCCCAAAAATAACGGCCCGAAGGCCGGGGCGCCAAGTTCGTCCACTGGAAAAAGGCCACAAAAACGGGTGGGGCTGGCCAAGTTCGTCCGCCGGACTCGGAATGGGATGAGACACTGCAAGCGGCCTCCGTGTGCTTAAAATACGCCGCGGGCACAGCCGTACCCAAAAATAACAGCCCGAAGGCCGTGGCGCCAAGTTCGTCCAGCGGAAAAAGGCCACAAAAACGGGTGGGCTATAGACTTGGGGGGTGGGGCTGGTCCAGTTCGTCCGCCGGACTCGGAATGGGGCGAGACTTTGCGAGCGGCCTGCATGTGAAAAAAAATAGGTCGCGGGCACAGCCGCGCCCAAAAATAACCGCCCGAAGGCCGGGGCGCCAAGTTCGTCCAGCTGAAAAAGGCCACAAAAACGCGTGGGCTATAGCCTTGGGGGGTGGGGCTGGCCAAGTTCGTCCGCTGGACTCGGAATGGGGCGAGACCTTGCGAGCGGCCTCCGTAGCCAAAAATAGGCCGCGGTCACAGCCGCGCCCGAAAATAACCGCCCGAAGGCCGGGGCGCCGAGTTCGTCCAGCGGAAAAAGGCCACAAAAACGGGTGGGCTATAGCCTTCGGGGGTGGGGCTGGCCAAGTTCGTCCACCGGACTCGGAATGGGACGAGACTTTGCGAGCGGCCTCCGTGTGCTAAAAATAGGCTGCGGCCAAAGCCGCGCCCAAAAATAACGGAACGAAGGCCAGGGCGCCAAGTTCGTCCAGCAGAAAAAGGGCCCAAAAACGGGTGTGCTATAGCCTTGGGGGGTGGGGCTGGCCCTGTTCGTGTGCCGGACTCGGAATGGGACGAGACTATGCGAGCAGCCTCCGTGTGCCAAAACTAGGCTGCGGGCAAAGCCGCGTCCAAAAATAACTTCCCGAAGGCCGGGGCGCCAAGTTCGTCCAGCGGAAAAAGGGCACAAAAACGGGTGGGCTATAGCCATGGGGTGTGGGGCTGGCCAAGTTCGTCCGCCGGACTCGGAATGGGGCTAGACTTTGCGAGCGGCCTCCGTGTTGCCAAAAATAGGCCGTGGGCACAGTCGCGCCCAAAAATAACCGCCCGAAGGCCGGGGCGCCAAGTTCGTCCAGCTGAAAAAGGCCACAAAAATGGGTGGGCTATAGCCTTGGGGGGTAGGGCCGGCCAAGTTCGTCCGCCGGACTCGGAATGGGGTGAGACTTTGCGAGCAGCCTCCATGTGCCAAAACTAGGCTGCGGGCAAAGCCGCGTCCAAAAATAACTGCCCGAACGCCGGGGCGCCAATTTCGTCCTGCGGAAAAAGGGCACAAAAACGGCTGGGCTATAGCCATGGGGTGTGGGGCTGGCCAAGTTCGTCCACCGGACTCAGAATGGGAGGAGACTTTGCGAGCGGCCTCCGTGTGCCAAAAATAGGCCGCGGACACAGCCGCGCCCAAAAATAACAGCCCGAAGGCCGGGGCGCCAAGTTCGTCCAGCGGAAAAAGGCCACAAAAACGGGTGGGTGATAGCCTTGGGGGGTGGGGCTGGCCAAGTTCGTCTGCCGGACTCGGAATGGGATGAGACTTTGCGAGCGGCCTCGGTGTGCCAAAAATACGCCGCGGCCACAGCCGCGTCCAAAAATAACAGCCCGAAGGCCGGGGCGCAAAGTTCGTCCAACTGAAAATCGCACAAAAACGGGTGGGCTATAGCCACGGGGTGTGGGGCTGGCCAAGTTCGTTTGCCGCACTCGGAATGGGGCGAGACTTTGCGAGCGGCCTCCGTGTGCCAAAAATAGGCTGCGGCCAAAACCGCGTCGAAAAATAACTGCCCGAAGGCCGGGGCGCCAAGTTCGTCCTGCGGAAAAAGGGCACAAAAACGGCTGGGCTATAGCCATGGGGTGTGGGGCTGGCCAAGTTCGTCCACCGGACTCAGAATGGGAGGAGACTTTGCGAGCGGCCTCCGTATGCTAAAAATAGGCCGCAGACACAGCCGCACCCAAAAATAACAGCCCGAAGGCCGGGGCACCAAGTTCGTCCAGCGGAAAAAGTCCACAAAAACGGGTGGGCTATAGCCATGGGGGGTGGGGCTGGCCAAGTTCGTCTGCCGGACTCGGAATGGGACGAGACTTTGCGAGCGGCCTCGGTGTGCCAAAAATAGGCCGCGGGCACAGCCGCGCCCAAAAATAACGGCCCGAAGGCCGGGGCGCCAAGTTCGTCCAGCTGAAAATCGCACAAAAATGGGTGGGCTATAGCCACGGGGTGTGGGGCTGGCCAAGTTCGTTTGCCGCACTCGGAATGGGGCGAGACTTTGCGAGCAGCCTCCGTGTGCCAAAAATACGCTGCGGAAAAAACCACGTCCAAAAATAACTGCCCGAAGGCCGGGGCGCCAAGTTCGTCCAGCAGAAAAAGGGCACAAAAACGGCTGGGCTATAGCCATGGGGTGTGGGGCTGGCCAAGTTCGTCCACCGGACTTAGTACGGGAGGAGAGTTTGCGAGCGGCCTCCGTATGCTAAAAATAGGCCGCGGACACAGCCGCGCCCAAAAATAACAGCCCGAAGGCCGGTGCGCCAAGTTCGTCCAGCGGAAAAAGTCCACAAAAACGAGTGGGCTATAGCCTTGGGGGGTTGGGCTGGCCAAGTTCGTCTGCCGGACTCGGAATGGGACGAGACTTTGCGAGCAGCCTCGGTGTGCCAAAAATAGGCCGCGGGCATAGCCGCGCCCAAAAATAACAGCCCGAAGGCCGGGGCGCCAAGTTCGTCCACCTGAAAATCGTACAAAAACGGGTGGGCTATAGCCACGGGGTGTGGGGCTGGCCAAGTTCGTTTGCTGCTCTCGGAATGGGGCGAGACTTTGCAAGCGGCCTCCGTGTGCCAAAAATAGGCTGCGGTCAAAGCCGCGTCCAAAAATAACTGCCCGAAGGCCGGGGCGCCAAGTTCGTCCAGCGGAAAAAGGGCACAAAAACGGCTGGGCTATAGCCATGGGGTGTGGGGCTGGCCAAGTTCGTCCACCGGACTCATAATGGGAGGAGACTTTGCGAGCGGCCTCCATGTGCTAAAAATAGGGCGCAGACACAGCCGCGCTCAACAATAACAGCCCGAAGGCCGGGGCGCCAAGTTCGTCCAGCTGAAAATCGCACAAAAACGGGTGGGCTATAGCCTTGGGGGGTGGGGCTGGCCAAGTTCGTCTGCCGGACTCGGAATGGGACGAGACTTTGCCAGCGGCCTCCGTGTGCCAAAAATAGGCCACGGTTACAGCCGCGCCCAAAAATAACCTCCCGAAGGCCGGGCCGCCGAGTTCGTCCAGCGGAAAAAGGCCACAAAAACGGGTGGGCTATAGCCTTGGGGGATGGGGCTGGCCAAGTTCGTCTGCCGGACTCGGAATGGGACGAGACTTTGCGAGCGGCCTCGGTGTGCCAAAAATAAGCCACGGGCACAGCCACACCCAAAAATAACAGCCCGAAGGCCGGGGCGCCAAGTTCGTCCAGCGGAAAAAGGCCACAAAAACGGGTGGGCTATAGCCTTGGGGGGTGGGGCTGGCCATGTTCGTCCGCCGGACTCGGAATAGGGCGAGACTTTGCGAGCGGCCTCCGTGTGCCAAAAATAGGCCGTGGGCACAGCCGCTCCCAAAAATAACTGCCCGAAGGCCGGGGCACCAAGTTCGTCCAGCGGAAAAAGGCCACAAAAACGGGTGGGCTATAGCCATGGGGGGTGGGGCCGGCCAAGTTCGGCCGTCGGACTCGGAATGGGTCGAGACTTTGCGAGCAGCCTCCGTGTGCCAAAAATAGGTGACGGGCACAGCCGCTCCCTAAAATAACCGCCGGAAGGCCGGGGCGCCAAGTTCGCCCAGCGGAAAAAGGCCACAAAAACGGGTGGGCTATAGCCTTGGGGGGTGGGGTTGGCCATGTTCGTCCGCCGGACTCGGAATAGGGCGAGACTTTGCGAGCGGCCTCCGTGTGCCAAAAATAGGCCGCGGGCACAGCCACGCCCAAAAATAACACGCCGAAGGCCGGGGCGCCAAGTTCGCCCAGCGGAAAAAGGCCACAAAAACGGGTGGGCCTTGGGGTTGGGGCTGGCCATGTTCGTCCGCCGGACTCGGAATGGGGCGAGATTTTGCGAGCGGCGTCCGTGTTCCAAAAATAGGCCGCGGGCACAGCCGCTCCCAAAAATAACCGCCCGAAGGCCGGGGCGCCAAGTTCGTCCAGCGGAAAAAGGCCACAAAAACGGGTGGGCTATAGCCTTGGGGGGTCGGGCTGGCCAAGTTCGACCGCCGGACTCGGAATGGGGCTAGACTTTGTGAGCGGCCTCCGTGTGACAAAAATAGGCCGCGGGCACAACCGCGCCAAAAAATAACCGCCCGAAGGCCGGGGCGCCAAGTTCGTCCGGCGGAAAAAGGCCAAAAAACGGGTGGCCTATAGCCATGGGGGTTGGGGCTGGCCAAGTTCGTCCGCCGGACACGGAATGGGACGAGACTTTGTGAGAGGCCTCCGTGTGCCAAAATTAGGCCACGACCACAGCCGCGCCCAAAAATAACCGCCCGAAGGCCGGGGCGCCCAGTTCGTCCAGAAGAAAAAGGCTATAAAATCGGCTGCGCTATAGCCTTGGGGGGTGGGGATGGCCATGTTCGTCCGCCGGACTCGGAATGGGGCGAGACCTTACGACCGGCCTCCGTGTGCCAAAAATAGGCCGCGGGCATAGCCGCGCCCAAAAATATCCGCCCGAAGGCCGGTGCGCCCAGTTCATCAAGCGGAAAAAGGCCACAAAAACGGGTGGCCGATAGCCTTGGGTAGTGGGGCTGGCCATGTTCGTCCGCCGGACTCGGAAGGGGATGAGACTTCGCGAGCAGCCTCCGTGTGCCAAAATTAGGCCGCGGGCACAGCCGCGCCAAAAAATAACCACCCGAAAGACGGGGCGCCCAGTTCGTCCACAAGAAAAAGGCCACAAAAACGGGTGGGCTATAACCTTGGGGGGTGGGGATGGCCAACTTCGTCCGCCGGACTCGGAATGGGGCGAGACTTTACGAGCGGCCTCCGTGTGCCAAAAATAGGCCGTGGACACAGCCGCGCCCAAAAATAACCGCCCGAAGGCCGGGGCGCCCCGTTCATCAAGCGGAAAAAGGCCACAAAAACGGGTGGGCGATAGCCTTGGGGGGTGGGGCTGGCCATGTTCGTCCGCCGGAATCGGAATGGGACGAGACTTCGCGAGCGGCCTCCGTGTGCCAAAATTAGGCCGCGGGCACAGCCGCACCCAAAAATAACCGCTCGAAGGCCGGGGTGCCCAGTTCCTCCACAAGAAAAAGGCCACAAAATCGGGTGCGCTATAGCCTTGGGGAGTGGGGATGGCCATGTTCGTCCGCCGGACTCGGAATGGGGCGAGACTTTACGAGTGGCCTCCGTCTACCAAAAATAGGCCGCGGGCACAGCCGCGCCCAAAAATATCCCCCCGAAGGCCGGGGCGCCCAGTTCATCAAGCGGAAAAAGGCCACAAAAACGGGTGGGCGATAGGCTTGGGGGGTGGGGCTGGCCATGTTCGTCCGCCGGACTTGGAATGGGACGAGACTTTGCGATCGGCCTCCGTGTGCCAAAAATAGGCCGCGGGCAGAGCCGCGACCAAAAATAACCACCCGAAGGCCAGGGCGCGAAGTTCGTCCAGTGGAAAACGGCCACAAAAACGGGTGGGCTATAGACTTGGGGGGTGGGGCTGGCCAAGTTCGTCCGCCGGACTCGGAATGGGGCGAGACTTTGCTAGCGGCCTCCATGTGCCAAAAATAGGCCGCCGGCACAGCCCTGTCCAAAAATAACCACCCGAAGGCCGGGGCGCCAAGTTCGTCCCGCGGAAAAAGGCCACAAAAACGGGTGGGCTATAGCCTTGGGGGGTGGGTCTGGCCACGTTCATCCGCCGGACTCGGAATGCGAGGAGACTTTGCGAGCGGCCTCCGTGTGCCAAAAATAGGCCGCGGGCAGAGCCGCGTCCGAAAATGACCACCCGAAGGCCAGTGCGCGAAGTTCGTCCAGCGGAAAACGGCCACAAAAACGGGTGGGCTATAGACTTGGGGGGTGGGGCTGGCCAAGTTCGTCCGCCGGACTCGGAATGGGGCGAGACTTTTGCGAGCGGCCTCCGTGTGCCAAAAAGAGGCCGCGGGCACAGCCCTGTCCAAAAATAACCACCCGAAGGCCGGGGCGCCAAGTTCATCCCGCGGAAAAAGGCCACAAAAACGGGTGGGCTATAGCCTTGGGGGGTGGGTCTGGCCACGTTCGTCCGCCGAACTCGGAATGGGAGGAGACTTTGCGAGCGCCCTCCTTGTGCCAAAAATAGGCCGCGGGCACAGCCGCGCCCGAAAATAACCGCTTGAAGGCCGGGGCGCCAAGCTCGTCCAGCGTAAAAACTCCACAAAAACGGGTGGGCCATAGCCTTGGGGGGTGGGGCTGGCCAAGTTCATCCGCCGGACTCGGAATTGGACGAGACTTTGCGAGCGGTCTCCGTGTGCCAAAACTAGGCCGCGGGCAGTGCCGCGTCCAAAAATAACCACCCGAAGGCCAGGGCGCAAAGTTCGTCCAGCGGAAAACGGCCACAAAAACGGGTGGGCTATAGACTTGGGGGGTGGGGCTGGCCAAGTTCGTCCGCCGGACTCGGAATGGGGCGAGACTTTGCAAGTGGCCTCCGTGTGACAAAAATAGGCCGCGGGCACAGTCCCGTCCAAAAATAACCGCCCGAAGGCCGGGGCGCCAAGTTCATCCCGCGGAAAAAGGCCACAAAAACGGGTGGGCTATAGCCTTGGGGGGTGGGTCTGGCCAAGTTCGTCCGCCGGACTCGGAATGGGACGAGACTTTGCGAGCGGCCTCCCTGTGCCAAAAATAGGCCGTGGGCAAAGCTGCAACCAAAAATAAGCGCCCGGAGGCCAGGGCGCCAAGTTCGTCCCGCGGAAAAAGGCCGCAAAAACGGGTGGGATATAGCCTTGGGGGGTGGGGCTGG
This sequence comes from Citrus x changshan-huyou, assembly GCA_039657385.1. Classification (NCBI taxonomy): domain Eukaryota; kingdom Viridiplantae; phylum Streptophyta; class Magnoliopsida; order Sapindales; family Rutaceae; genus Citrus; species Citrus x changshan-huyou. The sequence continues at coordinate 1,555,453 of JBCGBO010000018.1, forward strand.
CCATGTTCGTCCGCCGGACTCGGAATGGGACGAGACTTCGCAAGCGGCCTCCGTGTGCCAAAATTAGGCTGCGGGCACAGCCGCACCCAAAAATAACCGCTCGAAGGCCGGGGTGCCTAGTTCGTCCACAAGAAAAAGGCCACAAAATCGGGTGCGCTATGGCCTTGGGGGGTGGGGATGGCCAAGTTCGTCCGCCGGACTCGGAATGGGGCGAGATTTTACGAGCGGCCTCCGTGTGCCAAAAATAGGCCGCGGGCACACCCGCGCCCAAAAATATCCCCCCGAAGGCCGGGGCGCCCAGTTCATCAAGCGGAAAAAGGCCACAAAAACGGGTGGGCGATAGCCTTGGGGGGTGGGGCTGGCCATGTTCGTCCGCCGGACTCGGAATGGGACGACACTTTACGAGCGGCCTCCGTGTGCTAAAAATAGGCCGCGGGCACAGCCGCGTCCAAAAATAACCACCCGAAGGCTGGGGCGCCAAGTTCGTACAGCAGAAAACCACTACAAAAACGGGTGGGCTATAGACTTGGGGGGTGGGGCGGGCCAAGTTTGTCCGCCGGACTCGGAATGGGGCGAGACTTTGCGAGCGGCCTCCGTGTGCCAAAAATAGGCCACGGGCACAGCCCCATCCAAACATAACCGCCAGAAGGCCGGGGCGCCAAGCTCGTCCAGCGGAAAAAGTCCACAAAAACGGGTGGGCTATAGACTTGGGGGGTGGGGCTGGCCACGTTCGTCCACCGGACTCGGAATGGGACGAGACTTTGCGTGCGGCCTCCGTGTGCCAAAAATAGGCCACGGGCACAGCCCCATCCAAACATAACCGCCAGAAGGCCGGGGCGCCAAGTTCGTCCAGTGGAAAACGGCCACAAAAACGGGTGGGCTATAGTCTTGGGGGGTGGGGCTGGCCACGTTCGTCCGCCAGACTCGGAATGGGACGAGACTTTGCGAGCGGCCTCCGTGTGCCAAAAATAGGCCCCGGGCACAGCCGCGCCCAAAAATAACGGCCCGAAGGCCAGGGCGCCAAGTTCGTCCACCGGAAAAAGGGCACAAAAACGGGTGGGCTATAGCCTTGGGGGGTGGGGCTGGCCAAGTTCGTCCGCCGGACTCGGAATGGGACAAGACATTGCGAGCAGCCTCCGTGTACCAAAAATAGGCCACAGCCACAGCCGCGCCCAAAAATAACCGCCTGAAGGCCGGGGCGCCGAGTTCGTCTGGCGGAAAAAGGCCACAAAAACGGGTGGGCAACAGCCTTGGGGAGTGGGGCTGGCCAAGTTCGTCCGCCGGACTCGGAATGGGGTGAGAATTTGCGAGCGGCCTCCGTGTGACAACAATAGGCCGCGGGCACAGCCCCATCCAAACATAAGCGCCAGAAGGCCGGGGCGCCAAGTTCGTCCAGTGGAAAACGGCCACAAAAACGGGTGGGCCAGACTCGGAATGGGACGAGACTTTGCGAGCGGCCTCCGTGTACCAAAAATAGGCAGCGGGCACAGCTGCGCCCAAAAATAACACCATTAAGGCCGGGCCGCCAAGTTCGTCCAGCGGAAAAAGGCCACAATAGCAGGTGGGCTATAGCCTTCGGGGGTGGGGCTGGCCAAGTTCGTCCGCCGGACCCGGAATGGGACGAGACTTTGCGAGCGGCCTCCGTGTGCTAAAAATAGGCCGCGGGCACAGCCGCGTCCAAAAATAACCCCCCGAAGGCTGGGTCGCCAAGTTCGTCCAGCAGAAAACCACCACAAAAACGGGTGGGCTATAGCCTTGGGGGGTGGGTCTGGCCAAGTTCATCCGCAGGACTCGGAATGGGACGAGACTTTGCGAGCGGCCTCCCTGTGCCAAAAATAGGCCGCGGGAACAGCCGCACCCAAAAATAACCACCCGAAGGCCGGGGCGCCAAGTTCGTCCAGCGGAAAACGGCAACAAAAACGGGTGGGCTATAGCCTTGGGGGGTGGGGCTGGCCAAGTTCGTCCGCCGGACTCGGAAATGGACGAGACTTTGCAAGCGGCCTCCGTGCACCAAAAATAGGCAGCGGGCACAGCCGCGTCCAAAAATAACCCCATGAAGGCCGGGCCGCCAAGTTCGTCCAGCGGAAAAAGGCCACAATAGCAGGTGGGCTATAGCCTTCGGGGGTGGGGCTGGCCAACTTCGTCCGCCGGGCTCGGAATGGGACGAGACTTTGCGAGTGGCCTCCGTGTGCCAAAAATAGGCCGCGGACACAGCCGCGCCCAAAAATAACCGCCCAAAGGCCGGGGTGCCAAGTTCGTCCAGCGGAAAAAGGCCACAAAAACGGGTGAGCTATAGCCTTGGGGGGTGGGGCTGGCTAAGTTCGTCCGCCGGACTCGGAATGAGACGAGGCTTTGCGAGCAGCCTCCTTGGGACAATAATAGGCCGTGGTCACAGCCGCACCCAAAAATAACCGCTTGAAGGCCGGGGCGCCAAGTTCGTCCAGCGGAAAAAGGCCACAAAAACGGGTGGGCTATAGCCTTGGGGGGTGCGGCTGGCCAAGTTCGCCTGCCGGGCTCGGAATGGGAAGAGACTTTGCGAGCGGCCTCCGCGTGCCAAAAATAGGCTGCGGGCAATGCCCCATCCAAACATAACCGCCAGAAGGCCGGGGCGCCAAGTTCGTCCAGCGGAAAAAGGCCACAAAAACGGGTGGGCTATAGCCTTGGGGGGTGGGGCTGGCCAAGTTCGTCCGCCGGGCTCGGAATGGGGTGAGACTCTATGAGTGGCCTCCGTGTGCCAAAAATAGGCCGCGGACATAGCCGCGCCCAAAAATAACCGCCCGAAGGCAGGGGCGCCAAGTCCGTCCAGCAGAAAAAGGCCACAAAAACGGGTGGGCTATAGCCTTGGGGGCTGGGGCTGGCCAAGTTCGTCCGCTGGTGTCGGAATCAGACGAGACTTTGCGAGCGGCGTCCTTGTGACAAAAATAGGCCGCGGGTATAGCCGTGCCCAAAAATAACCGCCCGAACTCCGGGGCGCGAAGTTCGTCCAGCGGAAAAAGGCCACAAAAACGGGTGGTCTATAGCCTTGGGAGGTGGGGCTGGCCAAGTTCGTCCGCCGGACTCGGAATGGGACGAGACTTTGCGAGCAGCCTCCCTGTGCCAAAAATAGGCCGCGGGCACAGCCGCACCCAAAAATAACCACCCAAAGGCCGGGCCGCCAAGTTCGTCCAGCGGAAAACGGCAACAAAAACGGGTGGGCTATAGCCTTGGGGGGTGGGGCTGGCCAAGTCCGTCCAGCGGAAAAAGGCCACAAAAACGGGTGGCCTATAGCCTTGGGGGGTGGGGCTGGCCAAGTTCGTCCGCCGGACTCGGAATGAGACGAGACTTTGCGAGCGGCGTCCTTGTGACAAAAATAGGCCGCGGGTATAGCCGCGCGCAAAAATAACCGCCCGAAGGCCGGGGCACTAAGTTCGTCCAGCGGAAAAAGGCCACGAAAACGGGTGGGCTATAGCCTTGGGGGGTGGGGAAGGCCAAGTTTGTCCGCGGGACTCGGAATGGGGCGAGACTTTGCGATCGACCTCCATGTGCCAAAAATAGGCCGCGGGCACAGCCGCACCAAAAATAACCGGCCGAAGGCCGGGGCTCCAAGTTCGTCCAGCGGAAAACGGCAACAAAAACGGGTGGGCTATAGCCTTGGGGGGTGGGTCTGGCCAAGTTCGACCGCCGGACTCGGAATGGGAAGAGACTTTGCGAGCGGCCTCCCAGAGCCAAAAATAGGCCGCGGGCACAGCCGCACCCAAAAATAACCACCCAACGGCCGGGGCGCCAAGTTCGTCCAGCGGAAAACGGCAACAAAAACGGGTGGGCTATAGCCTTGGGGGGTGGGGCTGGCCAAGTTCGTCCGCCGGACTCGGAATTGGACTAGACTCTGCGATTGGCCTCCGTGTGCCAAAAATAGGCCGCGTACACAGCCGCGCCCAAAAATAACCGCCCGAAGGCCGGGGCACCAAGTCCGTCCAGCGGAAAAAAGGCCACAAAAACGGGTGGGCTATAGCCTTGGCGGGTGTGGCTGGCCAAGTTCGTCCGCCGGACTCGGAATGAGACGAGACTTTGCGAGCGGCGTCCTTGTGACAAAAATAGGCCGCGGGTATAGCCGCGCCCAAAAATAACCGCCCGAAGGCCGGGGCACTAAGTTCGTCCAGCGGAAAAAGGCCACGAAAACGGGTGGGCTATAGCCTTGGGCGGTGGGTCTGGCCATGTTCGTCCGCCGGGCTCGGAATGGGGCGAGACTTTGCGAGTGGCCTCCGAGTGCCAAAAATAGGCCGCGGGCACAGCTGCTCCCAAAAATAACCTCCCGAAGGTCGGGGCGCCAAGTTCGTCCAGCGGAAAAAGGCCATAAAAACGGGTGGGCTATAGCCTTGGGGGGTGGGACTGGCCAAGTTCATCCGCCGTACTCCGAATGGGACAAGTCTTTGCGAGCGGCTTCCGAGTGCCAAAAATAGGCTGCGGGTATAGCCGCGCCCAAAAATAACCGCCCGAAGGCCGGGGCGCTAAGTTCGTCCAGCGGAAAAAGGCCACGAAAACGGGTGGGCTATGCCTTGGGGGGTGGGGAAGGCCAAGTTCGTCCGCCGGACTCGGAATGGGGCGAGACTTTGCGATCGACCTCCGTGTGCCAAAAATAGACCGCGGGCACAGCCGCACCAAAAATAACCGGCCGAAGGCCGGGGCGCCAAGTTCGTCCAGCGGAAAACGGCAACAAAAACGGGTGGGCTATAGCCTTGGGGGGTGGGTCTGGCCAAGTTCGTCCGCCGGACTCAGAATGGGAAGAGACTTTACGAGCGGCCTCCCTGTGCCAAAAATAGGCCGCGGGCACAGCCGCACCCAAAAATAACCACCCGACGACCGGGGCGCCAAGTTCGTCCAGCGGAAAAAGGCCACGAAAACGGGTGGGCTATGGCCTTGGGGGGTGGGGATGGCCAAGTTCGTCCGCCGGACTCGGAATGGGGCGAGACTTTGCGATCGACCTCCGTGTGCCAAAAATAGGACGCGGGCAAAGCCGCACCAAAAATAACCGGCCGAAGGCCAGGGCGCCAAGTTCGTCCAGCGGAAAACGGCAACAAAAACGGGTGGGCTATAGCCTTGGGGGGTGGGTCTGGCCAAGTTCGTCCGCCGGACTCGGAATGGGAAGAGACTTTGCGAGCGGCCTCCCTGTGCCAAAAATAGGCCGCGGGCACAGCCGTACCCAAAAATAACCACCCGATGGCCGGGGCGCCAAGTTCGTCCAGCGGAAAACGGCAACAAAAACGGGTGGGCTATAGCCTTGGGGGGTGGGGCTGGCCGAGTTCGTCCGCCGGACTCGGAATTGGACGAGACGTTGCGAGCGGCCTCCATGTACCAAAAATAGGCAGCGGGCACAGCCGCACCCAAAAAGAACACCCTGAAGGCCGGGGCGCCAAGTTCGTCCAGCGGAAAAAGGCCACAATAACAGGTGGGCTATAGCCTTGGGCGGTGGGGCTGGCCATGTTCGTCCGCCGGGCTCGGAATGGGGCGAGACTCTACGAGTGGCCTCCGTGTGCCAAAAATAGGCCGCGTACACAGCCGCGCCCAAAAATAACCGCCCGAAGGCCGGGGCACTAAGTTCGTCCAGTGGAAAACGGCAACAAAAACGGGTGGGCTATAGCCTTGGGGGGTGGGTCTGGCCAGGTTCGTCCGCCGGACTCAGAATGGGAAGAGACTTTGCGAGCGGCCTCCCTGTCCCAAAAATAGGCCGCGGGCACAGCCGCACCCAAAAATAACCACCCGACGGCCGGGGCGCCAAGTTCGTCCAGCGGAAAACGGCAACAAAAACGGGTGGGCTATAGCCTTGGGGGGTGGGTCTGGCCAGGTTCGTCCGCCGGACTCAGAATGGGAAGAGACTTTGCGAGCGGCCTCCCTGTGCCAAAAATAGGCCGCGGGTACAGCCGCACCCAAAATTAACCACCCGACGGCCGGGGCGCCAAGTTCGTCCAGCGGAAAAAGGCCACAAAAACGGGTGGGCTATAGCCTTGGGGGGTGGGGCTGGCCAAGTTCGTCCGCCGGACTCGGAATTGGACTAGACTCTGCGATTGGCCTCCGTGTGCCAAAAATAGGCCGCGTACACAGCCGCGCCCAAAAATAACCGCCCGAAGGCCGGGGCACTAAGTTCGTCCAGTGGAAAACGGCAACAAAAACGGGTGGGCTATAGCCTTGGGGGGTGGGTCTGGCCAGGTTCGTCCGCCGGACTCAGAATGGGAAGAGACTTTGCGAGCGGCCTCCCTGTCCCAAAAATAGGCCGCGGGCACAGCCGCACCCAAAAATAACCACCCGACGGCCGGGGCGCCAAGTTCGTCCAGCGGAAAACGGCAACAAAAACGGGTGGGCTATAGCCTTGGGGGGTGGGTCTGGCCAGGTTCGTCCGCCGGACTCAGAATGGGAAGAGACTTTGCGAGCGGCCTCCCTGTGCCAAAAATAGGCCGCGGGTACAGCCGCACCCAAAATTAACCACCCGACGGCCGGGGCGCCAAGTTCGTCCAGCGGAAAAAGGCCACAAAAACGGGTGGGCTATAGCCTTGGGGGGTGGGGCTGGCCAAGTTCGTCCGCCGGACTCGGAATGAGACGACACTTTGCGAGCGGCGTCCTTGTGACAAAAATAGGCCGCGGGTATAGCCGCGCCCAAAAATAACCGCCCGAAGGCCGGGGCACTAAGTTCGTCCAGCGGAAAAAGGCCACGAAAACGGGTGGGCTATAGCCTTGGGGGGTGGGGAAGGCCAAGTTCGTCCGCCGGACTCGGAATGGGGCGAGACTTTGCGATCGACCTCCGTGTGCCAAAAATAGGACGCGGGCACAGCCGCACCAAAAATAACTGGCCGAAGGCCGGGGCGCCAAGTTCGTCCAGCGGAAAACGGCAACAAAAACGGGTTGGATATAGCCTTGGGGGGTGGGTCTGGCCAAGTTCGTCCGCCGGACTCGGAATTGGACGAGACGTTGCGAGCGGCCTCCATGTACCAAAAATAGGCAGCGGGCACAGCCGCGCCCAAAAAGAACACCCTGAAGGCCGGGGCGCCAAGTTCGTCCAGCGGAAAAAGGCCACAATAACAGGTGGGCTATAACCTTGGGCGGTGGGGCTGGCCATGTTCGTCCGCCGGGCTCGGAATGGGGCGAGACTCTACGAGTGGCCTCCGTGTGCCAAAAATAGGCCGCGGACACAGCCGCGCCCAAAAATAACAGCCCGAAGGCCAGGGCGCCAAGTCCGTCCAGCGGAAAAAGGCCACAAAAACGGGTGGGCTATAGCCTTGGGGGGTGGGGCTGGCCAAGTTCGTCCACCGGACTCGGAATGAGACGACACTTTGCGAGCGGCGTCCTTGTGACAAAAATAGGCCGCGGGTATAGCCGCGCCCAAATATAACCGCCCGAAGGCCGGGGCACTAAGTTCGTCCAGCAGAAAATGGCCACGAAAACGGGTGGGCTATAGCCTTGGGCGGTGGGGCTGGCCATGTTCGTCCGCCGGGCTCGGAATGGGGCGAGACTTTAAGAGCGGCCTCCGAGTGCAAAAAATAGGCCGCGGGCACAGCCGCTCCCAAAAATAACCGCCCGAAGGTCGGGGCGCCAACTTCGTCCAGCCGAAAAAGGCCATAAAAACGGGTGGGCTATAGCCTTGGCGGGTGGGACAGGCCAAGTTCATCCGCCGTACTCCGAATGGGACAAGTCTTTGCGAGTGGCTTCCGTGTGCCAAAAATAGGCTACCGGTATAGCTGCGCCCAAAACTAACCGCCCGAAGGCCGAGGCACTAAGTTCGTCCAGCGGAAAAAGGCCACGAAAACGGGTTGGCTATAGCCTTGGGGGGTGGGGAAGGCCAATTTCGTCCGCAGGACTTGGAATGGGGCGAGACTTTGCGATCGACCTCCATGTACCAAAAATAGGCCGCGGGCACAGCCGCACCAAAAAATAACCGGCCGAAGGCCGGGGCGCCAAGTTCGTCCAGCAGAAAAAGGCCACTAAAACGGGTGGGCTATAGCCTTGGGGGGTGGGGCTGGCCAAGTTCGTCCACCGGACTCGGAATGGGGCGAGACTTTGCGATCGACCTCCGTGTGCCAAAAATAGGCCGCGGGCACAGCCGCACCAAAAATAACCACCCGAAGGCCGGGGCGCCAAGTTCGTCCAGCGGAAAACGGCAACAAAAACGGGTGGGCTATAGCGTTGGGGGGGTGGGTCTGGCCAAGTTCGTCCGCCGGACTCGGAATGGGAAGAGACTTTGGGAGCGGCCTCCCTGTGCCAAAAATAGGCCGCGGGCACAGCCGTACCCAAAAATAACCACCCAACGGCCGGGGCGCCAAGTTCGTCCAGCGGAAAACGGCATCAAAAACGGGTGGGCTATAGCCTTGGGGGGTGGGGCTGGCCAAGTTCGTCCGCCGGACTCGGAATTGGACGAGACTCTGCGAGTGGCCTCCGTGTGCCAAAAATAGGCCGCGTACACAGCCGCGCCCAAAAATAACTGCCCGAAGGCCGGGGCGCCAAGTCCGTCCAGCGGAAAAAGGCCACAAAAACGGGTGGGCTATAGCCTTGGGGGGTGGGGCTGGCCAAGTTCGTCTGCCGGACTCGGAATTGGACGAGACTCTACGAGTGGCCTCCGTGTGCCAAAAATAGGCCGCGTACACAGCCGCGCCCAAAAATAACCGCCCGAAGGCCGGGGCGCCAAGTCCGTCCAGCGGAAAAAGGCCACAAAAACGGGTGGGCTATAGCCTTGGGGGGTGGGGCTGGCCAAGTTCGTCCGCCGGACTCGGAATGAGACGAGACTTTGCGAGCGGCGTCCTTGTGACAAAAATAGGCCACGGGTATAGCCGCGCCCAAAAATAACCGCCCGAAGGCCGGGGCACTAAGTTTGTCCAGCGGAAAAAGGCCACGAAAACGGGTGGGCTATAGCCTTGGGCGGTGGGTATGGCCATGTTCGTCCGCCGGGCTCGGAATGGGGCGAGACTTTACGAGCAGCCTCCGAGTGCCAAAAATAGGCCGCGGGCACAGCCGCTCCCAAAAATAACCGCCCGAAGGTCGGGGCGCCAAGTTCGTCCAGCGGAAAAAGGCCATAAAAACGGGTGGGCTATAGCCTTGGGGGGTGGGACTGGCCAAGTTCATCCGCCGTACTCCGAATGGGACAAGTCTTTGCGAGCGGCTTCCGTGTGCCAAAAATAGGCTGCGGGTATAGCCGCGCCCAAAACTAACCGCCCGAAGGCCGGCGCACTAAGTTCGTCCAGCGGAAAAAGGCCACGAAAACGGGTGGGCTATAGCCTTGTGGGGTGGGGTAGGCCAATTTCGTCCGCAGGACTTGGAATGGGGCGAGACTTTGCGATCGACCTCCGTGTACCAAAAATAGGCCGCGGGTATAGCCGCGCCCAAAAATAACCGCCCGAAGGCCGGGGCACTAAGTTTGTCCAGTGGAAAAAGGCCACGAAAACGGGTGGGCTATAGCCTTGGGCGGTGGGTATGGCCATGTTCGTCCGCCGGGCTCGGAATGGGGCGAGACTTTACGAGCGGCCTCCGAGTGCCAAAAATAGGCCGCGGGCACAGCCGCTCCCAAAAATAACCGCCTGAAGGTCGGGGCGCCAAGTTCGTCCAGCGGAAAAAGGCCATAAAAACGGGTGGGCTATAGCCTTGGGGGGTGGGACTGGCCAAGTTCATCCGCCGTACTCCGAATGGGACAAGTCTTTGCGATTGGCTTCCGTGTGCCAAAAATAGGCTGCGGGTATAGCCGCGCCCAAAACTAACCGCCCGAAGGCCGGCGCACTAAGTTCGTCCAGCGGAAAAAGGCCACGAAAACGGGTGGGCTATAGCCTTGTGGGGTGGGGTAGGCCAATTTCGTCCGCAGGACTCGGAATGGGCCGAGACTTTGCGAGCGGCCTCCTTGTGCCAAAAATAGGCCGCGGGCACAGCCGCGCCCATAAATAACCACCCGAAGGTCGGGGTGCCAAGTTCGTCCAGCGGAAAAAGGCCATAAAAACGGGTGGGCTATAGCCTTGGGGGGTGGGGCTGGCCAATTTCGTCCGCCGGACTCGGAATGGGCCGAGACTTGGCGAGCGGCCTCCGTGTGCCAAAAATAGGCCGTGGCCATAGCCGTGCCCATAAATAACCACCCGAAGGTCGGGGCGCCAAGTTCGTCCAGCGGAAAACGGCAACAAAAACGGGTGGGGTATAGCCTTGGGGGGTGGGTCTGGCCAAGTTCGTCCGCCGGACTCGGAATGGGAAGAGACATTGCGAGCGGCCTCCCTGTGCCAAAAATAGGCCGCGGGCACAGCCGCAGCCAAAAATAACCACCCGATGGCCGGGGCGCCAAGTTCGTCCAGCGGAAAACGGCAACAAAAACGGGTGGGCTATAGCCTTGGGGGGTGGGGCTGGCCAAGTTCGTCCGCCGGACTCGGAATTGGACGAGACTTTGCGATCGGCCTCCATGTACCAAAAATAGGCAGTGGGCACAGCCGCGCCCAAAATTAACACCCTGAAGGCCGGTGCGCCGTGTTCGTCCAGCGGAAAAAGGCCACGAAAACGGGTGGGCTATAGCCTTGGGCGGTGGGGCTGGCCATGTTCGTCCGCAGGGCTCGGAATGGGGCGAGACTTTGCGAGCGGCCTCCGAGTGCAAAAAATAGGCCGCGGGCACAGCTGCTCCCAAAAATAACCGCCCGAAGGTCGGGGCGCCAAGTTCGTCCAGCGGAAAAAGGCCATAAAAACGGGTGGGCTATAGCCTTGGGGGGTGGGACTGGCCAAGTTCATCCGCCGTACTCCGAATGGGACAAGTCTTTGCGAGCGGCTTCCGTGTGCCAAAAATAGGCTGCGGGTATAGCCGCGCCCAAAACTAACCGCCCGAAGGCCGGCGCACTAAGTTCGTCCAGCGGAAAAAGGCCACGAAAACGGGTGGGCTATAGCCTTGTGGGGTGGGGTAGGCCAATTTCGTCCGCAGGACTCGGAATGGGCCGAGACTTTGCGAGCGGCCTCCTTGTGCCAAAAATAGGCCGCGGGCACAGCCGCGCCCATAAATAACCACCCGAAGGTCGGGGTGCCAAGTTCGTCCAGCGGAAAAAGGCCATAAAAACGGGTGGGCTATAGCCTTGGGGGGTGGGGCTGGCCAATTTCGTCCGCCGGACTCGGAATGGGCCGAGACTTGGCGAGCGGCCTCCGTGTGCCAAAAATAGGCCGTGGCCGCAGCCGCCCCAAAAAATAACCGCCCGAAGGCCGGGGCACCATGTTCGTCCAGCGGAAAAAGGCCACGAAAACAGGTGGGCTATAGCCTTGGGGGGTGGGGAAGGCCAAGTTCGTCCGCCGGACTCGGAATGGGGCGAGACTTTGCGAGCAGCCTCTGTGTGACAAAATAACCCGCGGGCACAGCCGATCCCAAAAATAACCGCCCGAAGGTCGGGGCGTCATGTTCGTCCAGCGGAAAAAGGCCACGAAAACGGGTGGGCTATAGACTTGGGGGGTGGGGAAGGCCAAGTTCGTCCGCCGGACTCGGAATGGGGCGAGACTTTGCGATCGACCTCCGTGTGCCAAAAATAGACCGCGGATACAGCCGCACCAAAAATAACCGGCCGAAGGCCGGGGCGCCAAGTTCGTCCAGCAGAAAAAGGCCACTAAAACGGATGGGCTATAGCCTTGGGGGGTGGGGCTGGCCAAGTTCGTCCGCCGGACTCGGAATGGGCCGAGACTTTGCGAGGGGCCTCCGTGTGCCAAAAATAGGCCGTGGCCATAGCCGTGCCCATAAATAACCACCCGAAGGTCGGGGCGCCAAGTTCGTCCAGCGGAAAACGGCAACAAAAACGGGTGGGGTATAGCCTTGGGGGGTGGGTCTGGCCAAGTTCGTCCGCCGGACTCGGAATGGGAAGAGACATTGCGAGCGGCCTCCCTGTGCCAAAAATAGGCCGCGGGCACAGCCGCAGCCAAAAATAACCACCCGATGGCCGGGGCGCCAAGTTCATCCAGCGGAAAACGGCAACAAAAACGGGTGGGCTATAGCCTTGGGGGGTGGGGCTGGCCAAGTTCGTCCGCCGGACTCGGAATTGGACGAGACTTTGCGATCGGCCTCCATGTACCAAAAATAGGCAGTGGGCACAGCCGCGCCCAAAATTAACACCCTGAAGGCCGGGGCGCCGTGTTCGTCCAGCGGAAAAAGGCCACGAAAACGGGTGGGCTATAGCCTTGGGCGGTGGGGCTGGCCATGTTCGTCCGCAGGGCTCGGATTGGGGCGAGACTTTGCGAGCGGCCTCCGAGTGCAAAAAATAGGCCGCGGGCACAGCTGCTCCCAAAAATAACCGCCCGAAGGTCGGGGCGCCAAGTTCGTCCAGCGGAAAAAGGCCATAAAAACGGGTGGGCTATAGCCTTGGCGGGTGGGACAGGCCAAGTTCATCCGCCGTACTCCGAATGGGACAAGACTTTGCGAGCGGCTTCCATGTGCCAAAAATAGGCTGCGGGTATAGCCGCGCCCAAAACTAACTGCCCGAAGGCCGGGGCACTAAGTTCGTCCAGCGGAAAAAGGCCACGAAAACGGGTGGGCTATAGCCTTGGGGGATGGGGAAGGCCAAGTTCGTCCGCCGGACTTGGAATGGGGCGAGACTTTGCGATCGACCTCCGTGTGCTAAAAATAGGCCGCGGGCACAGCCGCACCAAAAATAACAGGCCGAAGGTCGGGGTGCCAAGTTCGTCCAGCGGAAAACGGCCACAAAAACGGGTGGGCTATAGCCTTGGGGGGTGGGGCTGGCCAAGTTCGTCCGCCGGACTCGGAATGAGACAAAACTTTGCGCGCGGTGTCCTTGTGAAAAAAATAGGCCGCGGGTATAGCCGCGCCCAAAAATAACCGCCCGAAGGCCGGGGCAGTAAGTTCGTCCAGCGGAAAAGGGCCACGAAAACGGGTGGGCTATAGCCTTGGGGGGTGGGGAAGGCCAAGTTCATCCGCCGGACTCGGAATGGGGCGAGACTTTGCGAGCGGCCTCCGAGTGCCAAAAATAGGCCGCGGCCACAGCCGATCCCAAAAATAACCGCCCGAAGGTCGGGGCGTCATGTTCGTCCAGCGGAAAAAGGCCACGAAAACGGATGGGCTATAGACTTGGGGGGTGGGGAAGGCCAAATTCGTCCGCCGGACTCGGAATGGGGCGAGACTTTGCGATCGACCTCCGTGTGCCAAAAATAGGCTGCGGGCACAGCCGCACCAAAAATAACCGGCCGAAGGCCGGGGCGCCAAGTTCGTCCAACAGAAAAAGGCCACTAAAACGGGTGGGCTATAGCCTTGGGGGGTGGGGCTGGCCAAGTTCGTCCGCCGGACTCGGAATGGGCCGAGACTTTACGAGCAGCCTCCATGTGCCAAAAATAGGCCGCGGGCACAGCCGCGCCCATAAATAACCGCCCGAAGGTCGGGGCGCCAAGTTCGTCCAGCGGAAAAAAGCCATAAAAACGGGTGGCTATAGCCTTGGGGGGTGGGGCTGGCCAATTTCGTCCGCCGGACTCGGAATGGGCCGAGACTTGGCGAGTGGCCTCCGTGTGCAAAAAATAGGCCGCGGGCACAGCCGTACCCATAAATAACCGCCCGAAGGTCGGGGCACCAATTTCGTCCAGCGGAAAAAGGCCATAAAAACGGGTGGCTATAGCCTTGGGTGGTGGGGCTGGCCAATTTCGTCCGCCGGACTCGGAATGGGCCGAGACTTGGCGAGTGGCCTCCGTGTGCCAAAAATAGGCCGCGGGCACAGCCACGCCCATAAATAACCACCCGACGGTCGGGGTGCCAAGTTCGTCCAGCGGAAAAAGGCCACAAAAACGGGTGGGCTATAGCCTTGGGGGGTGGGGCTGGCCAAGTTCATCCGCCGGACTCGGAATGAGACAAGACTTTGCGAGCGGTGTCCTTGTGTCAAAAATAAGCCGCGGGTATAGCCGCGCCCAAAAATAACCGCCCGAAGGCCGGGCACTAAGTTCGTCCAGCGGAAAAGGGCCACGAAAACGGGTGGGCTATAGCCTTGGGGGGTGGGGAAGGCCAAGTTCATCCGCCGGACTCGGAATGGGGTGAGACTTTGCGAGCGGCCTCCGAGTGCCAAAAATAGGCCGCGGGCACAGCCGATCCCAAAAATAACCGCCCGAAGGTCGGGGCGTCATGTTCGTCCAGCGGAAAAAGGCCACGAAAACGGGTGGGCTATAGACTTGGGGGGTGGGGAAGGCCAAGTTCGTCCGCCGGACTCGGAATGGGGCGAGACTTTGCGATCGACCTCCGTGTGCCAAAAATAGACTGCGGGCACAGCCGCACCAAAAATAACCGGCCGAAGTCCGGGGCGCCAAGTTCGTCCAACAGAAAAAGGCCACTAAAACGGGTGGGCTATAGCCTTGGGGGGTGGGGCTGGCCAAGTTCGTCCGCCGGACTCGGAATGGGCCGAGACTTTACGAGCGGCCTCCGTGTACAAAAAATAGGCCGCGGGCACAGCCGCACCCATAAATAACCGCCCGAAGGTCGGGGCACCAATTTCGTCCAGCGGAAAAAGGCCATAAAAACGGGTGGCTATAGCCTTGGGTGGTGGGGCTGGCCAATTTCGTCCGCCGGACTCGGAATGGGCCGAGACTTGGCGAGTGGCCTCCGTGTGCCAAAAAATGGCCGCGGGCACAGCCGCGCCCATAAATAACCACCCGACGGTCGGGGTGCCAAGTTCGTCCAGCGGAAAAAGGCCACAAAAACGGGTGGGCTATAGCCTTGGGGGGTGGGGCAGGCCAAGTTCATCCGCCGGACTCGGAATGAGACAAGACTTTGCGAGCGGTGTCCTTGTGACAAAAATAGGCCGCGGGTATAGCCGCGCCCAAAAATAACCGCCCGAAGGCCGGGGCACTAAGTTCGTCCAGCGGAAAAGGGCCACGAAAACGGGTGGGCTATAGCCTTGGGGGCTGGGGAAGGCCAAGTTCATCCGCCGGACTCGGAATGGGGCGAGACTTTGCGAGCGGCCTCCGAGTGCCAAAAATAGGCCGCGGGCACAACCGATCCCAAAAATAACCGCCCGAAGGTCGGGGCGTCATGTTCGTCCAGCGGAAAAAGGCCACGAAAACGGGTGGGCTATAGACTTGGGGGGTGGGGAAGGCCAAGTTCGTCCGCCGGATTCGGAATGGGGCGAGACTTTGCGATCGACCTCCGTGTGCCAAAAATAGACTGCGGGCACAGCCGCACCAAAAATAACCGGCCGAAGTCCGGGGCGCCAAGTTCGTCCAACAGAAAAAGGCCACTAAAACGGGTGGGCTATAGCCTTGGGGGGTGGGGCTGGCCAAGTTCGTCCGCCGGACTCGGAATGGGCCGAGACTTTACGAGCGGCCTCCGTGTACAAAAAATAGGCCGCGGGCACAGCCGCACCCATAAATAACCGCCCGAAGGTCGGGGCACCAATTTCGTCCAGCGGAAAAAGGCCATAAAAACGGGTGGCTATAGCCTTGGGTGGTGGGGCTGGCCAATTTCGTCCGCCGGACTCGGAATGGGCCGAGACTTGGCGAGTGGCCTCCGTGTGCCAAAAAATGGCCGCGGGCACAGCCGCGCCCATAAATAACCACCCGACGGTCGGGGTGCCAAGTTCGTCCAGCGGAAAAAGGCCACAAAAACGGGTGGGCTATAGCCTTGGGGGGTGGGGCTGGCCAAGTTCATCCGCCGGACTCGGAATGAGACAAGACTTTGCGAGCGGTGTCCTTGTGACAAAAATAGGCCGCGGGTATAGCCGCGCCCAAAAATAACCGCCCGAAGGCCGGGGCACTAAGTTCGTCCAGCGGAAAAGGGCCACGAAAACGGGTGGGCTATAGCCTTGGGGGCTGGGGAAGGCCAAGTTCATCCGCCGGACTCGGAATGGGGCGAGACTTTGCGAGCGGCCTCCGAGTGCCAAAAATAGGCCGCGGGCACAGCCGATCCCAAAAATAACCGCCCGAAGGTCGGGGCGTCATGTTCGTCCAGCGGAAAAAGGCCACGAAAACGGGTGGGCTATAGACTTGGGGGGTGGGGAAGGCCAAGTTCGTCCGCCGGATTCGGAATGGGGCGAGACTTTGCGATCGACCTCCGTGTGCCAAAAATAGACTGCGGGCACAGCCGCACCAAAAATAACCGGCCGAAGGCCGGGGCACCAAGTTCGTCCAACAGAAAAAGGCCACTAAAACGGGTGGGCTATAGCCTTGGGGGGTGGGGCTGGCCAAGTTCGTCCGCCGGACCCGGAATGGGCCGAGACTTTACGAGCGGCCTCCATGTGCCAAAAATAGGCCGCGGGCACAGCCGCGCCCATAAATAACCGCCCGAAGGTCGGGGCGCCAAGTTCGTCCAGCGGAAAAAGGCCATAAAAACGGGTGGCTATAGCCATGGGGGGTGGGGCTGGCCAATTTCGTCCGCCGGACTCGGAAGGGGCCGAGACTTGGCGAGTGGCCTCCATGTGCAAAAAATAGGCCGCGGGGACAGCCGCACCCATAAATAACCGCCCGAAGGTCGGGGCACCAATTTCGTCCAGCGGAAAAAGGCCATAAAAACGGGTGGCTATAGCCTTGGGGGGTGGGGCTGGCCAATTTCGTCCGCCGGACTCGGAATGGGCCGAGACTTGGCGAGTGGCCTCCGTGTGCCAAAAATAGGCCGCGGGCACAGCCGCACCCATAAATAACTGCCCGAAGGTCGGGGCGCCAAGTTCGTCTAGCGGAAAAAGGCCACGAAAACGGGTGGCCTATAGCCTTGGGGGGTTGGGAAGGCCAAGTTCGTCCGCCGGACTCGGAATGGGGCGAGACTTTGCGATCGACCTCCGTGTGCCAAAAATAGGCTGCGGGCACAGCCGCACCAAAAATAACTGGCCGAAGGCCGGGGCGCCAAGTTCGTCCAGCAGAAAAAGGCCACTAAAACGGGTGGGCTATAGCCTTGGGGGGTGGGGCTGGTCAAGTTCGTCCGCCGGACACGGAATGGGCCGAGACTTTGCGAACGGCCTCCATGTGCCAAAAATAGGCCATGGACACAGCCGCGCCCATAAATAACCGCCCGAAGGTCGGGGCGCCAAGTTCGTCCAGCGGAAAAAGACCATAAAAACGGGTGGCTATAGCCTTGGGGGGTCGGGCTGGCCAATTTCGTCCGCCGGACTCGGAATGGCCCGAGACTTGGCGATTGGCCTCCGTGTGCCAAAAATAGGCCGCGGGCACAGCCGCACCCATAAATAACCGCCCGAAGGTCGGGGCGCCAAGTTCGTCCAGCGGAAAAAGGCCACGAAAACGGGTGGCCTATAGCCTTGGGGGGTGGGGAAGGCCAAGTTCATCCGCCGGACTCAGAATGGGGCGAGACTTTGCGATCGACCTCCTTGTGCCAAAAATAGGCTGCGGGCACAGCCGCACCAAAAATAACCGGCCAAAGGCCGGGGCGCCAAGTTCGTCCAGCAGAAAAAGGCCACTAAAACGGGTGGGCTATAGCCTTGGGGGGTGGGGCTGGCCAAGTTCGTCCGTCGGACTCGGAATGGGGCAAGACTTTGCGAGCGGCCTCCGTGTGCCAAAAATAGGCCGTAGGCACAGCCCCACCCAAAAATAACCGCCCGAAGGCCGGGGCGCCAAGTTCGTCCTGAGGAAAAAGGCCACAAAAACGGGTGGGCTATAGCCTTGGGGGTGGGGCTGTCCAAGTTCGTCTGCCGGACTCGGAATGGGGCGATAATTTGTGAGCGGCCCCCGTGTGCCAAAAATAGGCCGTGGGCACGGCCGCGCCAAAAAATAACTGCCCGAAGGCCGGGGCGCTAAGTTCATCCAGCGGAAAAAGGCCACAAAAACGGGTGGGCTATAGCCTTGGGGAGTGGGGCTGGCCAAGTTCGTCCGCCAGACTCGGAATTGGACGAGACTTTGCGAGCGACCTCCGTGTACCAAAAATAGGCCACGGGCAAAGCCGCGCCCAAAAATGACGGCCCAAAGGTCGGGTCCCCAAGTTCGTCCGCCGGAAACAGGCCAAAAAAATGGGTGGGCAATAGCCTTGGAGGGTGGGGCTGGCCAAGTTCGTCCGCCGGACTCGGAATGGGACGAGACTTTGCGAGGGGCCTCCGTGTGCCAAAAATAGGCCGCGGACAAAGCCGCGCACAAAAATAAGTGCCCGAAGGTCGGGGCGCCAAAACCCCCCAGCGGAAAAAGGCCAAAAAAACGGGTGGGCTATAGCCTTGGGGGGGGGGGGGTGGGGCTGTCCAGGTTCGTCCGCCGGACTCATAATGGGTCGAGACTTTGCGAGGGGCGTCCGTGTGCCAAAAATAGACCGCGGGCACAGCCTCGCCAAAAAATGACTGCCCGAAGGTCGGGTTCCCAAGTTCATCCGCCGGAGAAAGGCCAAAAAAATGGGTGGCTATAGCATTGGGGGGTGGGGCTGGCAAAGTTCGTCCGCCGGACTCGGAATGGGTCGAGACTTTGCGAGGGGCCTCCGTGTTCGAAAAATAGGCCGCAAGCTCAGACGCGCCCAAAAAGAACCGCCCGAAGGTCGGGTCCCCAAGTTCGTCCGCCGGAAAAAGTTCAAAAAAACGGGTGGGCTATAGCCTTGGCGGGAGGGGCTGGCCAATTTCGTCCGCCGGACTCGGAATGGGGCGAGACTTTGCGAGGGGCCTCCGTGTGCCAAAAATAGGCCGCGGGCACAGCCACGCACAAAAATAGGCCGCGGCCACAGCCGATCCCAAAAATAACCGCCCGAAGGTCGGGGCGTCATGTTCGTCCAGCGGAAAAAGGCCACGAAAACGGATGGGCTATAGACTTGGGGGGTGGGGAAGGCCAAATTCGTCCGCCGGACTCGGAATGGGGCGAGACTTTGCGATCGACCTCCGTGTGCCAAAAATAGGCTGCGGGCACAGCCGCACCAAAAATAACCGGCCGAAGGCCGGGGCGCCAAGTTCGTCCAACAGAAAAAGGCCACTAAAACGGGTGGGCTATAGCCTTGGGGGGTGGGGCTGGCCAAGTTCGTCCGCCGGACTCGGAATCGGCCGAGACTTTACGAGCAGCCTCCATGTGCCAAAAATAGGCCGCGGGCACAGCCGCGCCCATAAATAACCGCCCGAAGGTCGGGGCGCCAAGTTCGTCCAGCGGAAAAAGGCCATAAAAACGGGTGGCTATAGCCTTGGGGGGTGGGGCTGGCCAATTTCGTCCGCCGGACTCGGAATGGGGCGAGACTTTGCGAGCGGCCTCCGAGTGCCAAAAATAGGCCGCGGGCACAGCCGATCCCAAAAATAACCACCCGAAGGTCGGGGCGTCATGTTCGTCCAGCGGAAAAAGGCCACGAAAACGGGTGGGCTATAGACTTGGGGGGTGGGGAAGGCCAAGTTCGTCCGCCGGACTCGGAATGGGGCGAGACTTTGCGATCGACCTCCGTGTGCCAAAAATAGACTGCGGGCACAGCCGCACCAAAAATAACCGGCCGAAGTCCGGGGCGCCAAGTTCGTCCAACAGAAAAAGGCCACTAAAACGGGTGGGCTATAGCCTTGGGGGGTGGGGCTGGCCAAGTTCGTCCGCCGGACTCGGAATGGGCCGAGACTTTACGAGCGGCCTCCGTGTACAAAAAATAGGCCGCGGGCACAGCCGCACCCATAAATAACCGCCCGAAGGTCGGGGCACCAATTTCGTCCAGCGGAAAAAGGCCATAAAAACGGGTGGCTATAGCCTTGGGTGGTGGGGCTGGCCAATTTCGTCCGCCGGACTCGGAATGGGCCGAGACTTGGCGAGTGGCCTCCGTGTGCCAAAAAATGGCCGCGGGGACAGCCGCGCCCATAAATAACCACCCGACGGTCGGGGTGCCAAGTTCGTCCAGCGGAAAAAGGCCACAAAAACGGGTGGGCTATAGCCTTGGGGGGTGGGGCTGGCCAAGTTCATCCGCCGGACTCGGAATGAGACAAGACTTTGCGAGCGGTGTCCTTGTGTCAAAAATAAGCCGCGGGTATAGCCGCGCCCAAAAATAACCGCCCGAAGGCCGGGGCACTAAGTTCGTCCAGCGGAAAAGGGCCACGAAAACGGGTGGGCTATAGCCTTGGGGGGTGGGGAAGGTCAAGTTCATCCGCCGGACTCGGAATGGGGCGAGACTTTGCGAGCGGCCTCCGAGTGCCAAAAATAGGCCGCGGGCACAGCCGATCCCAAAAATAACCGCCCGAAGGTCGGGGCGTCATGTTCGTCCAGCGGAAAAAGGCCACGAAAACGGGTGGGCTATAGACTTGGGGGGTGGGGAAGGCCAAGTTCGTCCGCCGGACTCGGAATGGGGCGAGACTTTGCGATCGACCTCCGTGTGCCAAAAATAGACTGCGGGCACAGCCGCACCAAAAATAACCGGCCGAAGGCCGGGGCACCAAGTTCGTCCAGCAGAAAAAGGCCACTAAAACGGGTGGGCTATAGCCTTGGGGGGTGGGGCTGGCCAAGTTCGTCCGCCGGACCCGGAATGGGCCGAGACTTTACGAGTGGCCTCCATGTGCCAAAAATAGGCCGCGGGCACAGCCGCGCCCATAAATAACCGCCCGAAGGTCGGGGCGCCAAGTTCGTCCAGCGGAAAAAAGCCATAAAAACGAGTGGCTATAGCCTTGGGGGGTGGGGCTGGCCAATTTCGTCCGCCGGACTCGGAAGGGGCCGAGACTTGGCGAGTGGCCTCCATGTGCAAAAAATAGGCCGCGGGGACAGCCGTACCCATAAATAACCGCCCGAAGGTCGGGGCACCAATTTCGTCCAGCGGAAAAAGGCCATAAAAACGGGTGGCTATAGCCTTGGGGGGTGGGGCTGGCCAATTTCGTCCGCCGGACTCGGAATGGGCCGAGACTTGGCGAGTGGCCTCCGTGTGCCAAAAATAGGCCGCGGGCACAGCCGCACCCATAAATAACCGCCCGAAGGTCGGGGCGCCAAGTTCGTCTAGCGGAAAAAGGCCACGAAAACGGGTGGCCTATAGCCTTGGGGGGTTGGGAAGGCCAAGTTCGTCCGCCGGACTCGGAATGGGGCGAGACTTTGCGATCGACCTCCGTGTGCCAAAAATAGGCTGCGGGCACAGCCGCACCAAAAATAACTGGCCGAAGGCCGGGGCGCCAAGTTCGTCCAGCAGAAAAAGGCCACTAAAACGGGTGGGCTATAGCCTTGGGGGGTGGGGCTGGTCAAGTTCGTCCGCCGGACACGGAATGGGCCGAGACTTTGCGAACGGCCTCCATGTGCCAAAAATAGGCCATGGGCACAGCCGCGCCCATAAATAGCCGCCCGAAGGTCGGGGCGCCAAGTTCGTCCAGCGGAAAAAGACCATAAAAACGGGTGGCTATAGCCTTGGGGGGTCGGGCTGGCCAATTTCGTCCGCCGGACTCGGAATGGCCCGAGACTTGGCGATTGGCCTCCGTGTGCCAAAAATAGGCCGCGGGCACAGCCGCACTCATAAATAACCGCCCGAAGGTCGGGGCGCCAAGTTCGTCCAGCGGAAAAAGGCCACGAAAACGGGTGGCCTATAGCCTTGGGGGGTGGGGAAGGCCAAGTTCATCCGCCGGACTCAGAATGGGGCGAGACTTTGCGATCGACCTCCTTGTGCCAAAAATAGGCTGCGGGCACAGCCGCACCAAAAATAACCGGCCAAAGGTCGGGGCGCCAAGTTTGTCCAGCAGAAAAAGGCCACTAAAACGGGTGGGCTATAGCCTTGGGGGGTGGGGCTGGCCAAGTTCGTCTGCCGGACTCGGAATGGGCCGAGACTTTGCGAGCGGCCTCCTTTTGCCAAAAATAGGCCACGGGCACAGCCGCACCAAAAAATAACAGCCCGAAGGCCGGGGCACCATGTTCGTCCAGCGGAAAAAGGCCACGAAAACAGGTGGGCTATAGCCTTAGGGGTGGGGAAGGCCAAGTTCGTCCGCCGGACTCGGAATGGGGCGAGACTTTGCAAGCGGGCTCCATGTGCCAAAAATAGTCCGTGGGCACAGCCGCGCCAAAAAATAACCACCCGAAAGGCGGGGCGCCAAGGTCGTCCAGCGGAAAAAGGCCACTAAAACGGTTGGGCTATAGCCTTGGGGGGTGGGGCTGGCCAAGTTCGTCCGCCGGACTCGGAATGGCGGCAGACTTTGCGAGCGTCCTCCGTGTGGCAAAAATAGGCCGCGGGCACAGCCGCGGCCAAAAATAACTGCCCGATGGCCGGGGCGCCAAGTTCGTCCAGCGGAAAAAGGCCACTAAAACGGGTGGGCTATTGCCTTGGGGGGTGGGGCTGGACAAGTTCGTCCGCCGGACTCGGAATGGGACGAGACTTTGCGAGCGGCCTCCGTGTACCAAAAATAGGCTGTGGGCACAGCCGCATCCAAAACTAACTGCCCGAAGGCCGGGGCGCCAAGTTCGGCTAGGAGAAAAAGGCCACAAAAACGGGTGGGCTATAGCCTTGGGGGGTGGGGCTGGCCAAGTTCGTCCGTCGGACTCGGAATGGGGCAAGACTTTGCGAGCGGCCTCCGTGTGCAAAAAATAGGCCGTAGGCACAGCCCCACCCAAAAATAACCGCCCGAAGGCCGGGGCGCCAAGTTCGTCCTGAGGAAAAAGGCCACAAAAACGGGTGGGCTATAGCCTTGGGGGTGGGGCTGTCCAAGTTCGTCTGCCGGACTCGGAATGGGGCGATAATTTGTGAGCGACCCCCGTGTGCCAAAAATAGGCCGTGGGCACGGCCGCGCCCAAAAATAACTGCCCGAAGGCCGGGGCGCTAAGTTCATCCAGCGGAAAAAGGCCACAAAAACGGGTGGGCTATAGCCTTGGGGAGTGGGGCTGGCCAAGTTCGTCCGCCAGACTCGGAATTGGACGAGACTTTGCGAGCGACCTCCGTGTACCAAAAATAGGCCACGGGCAAAGCCGCGCCCAAAAATGACGGCCCAAAGGTCGGGTCCCCAAGTTCATCCGCCGGAAACAGGCCAAAAAAATGGGTGGGCAATAGCCTTGGAGGGTGGGGCTGGCCAAGTTCGTCCGCTGGACTCGGAATGGGACGAGACTATGCGAGGGGCCTCCGTGTGCCAAAAATAGGCCGCGGACAAAGCCGCGCACAAAAATAAGTGCCCGAAGGTCGGGGCGCCAAAACCCCCCAGCGGAAAAAGGCCAAAAAAACGGGTGGGCTATAGCCTTGGGGGGGGGGGTGGGGCTGTCCAGGTTCGTCCGCCGGACTCATAATGGGTCGAGACTTTGCGAGGGGCGTCCGTGTGCCAAAAATAGGCCGCGGGCACAGCCTCGCCAAAAAATGACTGCCCGAAGGTCGGGTTCCCAAGTTCATCCGCCGGAGAAAGGCCAAAAAAATGGGTGGCTATAGCATTGGGGGGTGGGGCTGGCAAAGTTCGTCCGCCGGACTCGGAATGGGTCGAGACTTTGCGAGGGGCCTCCGTGTTCGAAAAATAGGCCGCAAGCTCAGACGCGCCCAAAAAGGACCGCCCGAAGGTCGGGTCCCCAAGTTCGTCCGCCGGAAAAAGTTCAAAAAAACGGGTGGGCTATAGCCTTGGCGGGAGGGGCTGGCCAATTTCGTCCGCCGGACTCGGAATGGGGCGAGACTTTGCGAGGGGCCTCCGTGTGCCAAAAATAGGCCGCGGGCACAGCCACGCACAAAAATAAGCACCCGAAGGTCGGGGCGCCAAAACCCCCCAGCGGAAAAAGGCCAAAAAAACGGGTGGGCTATAGCCTTGGGGGGTGGGGCTGTCCAAGTTCGTCCGCCGGACTCAGAATGGGTCGAGACTTTGCGAGGGGCCTCCGTGTGCCAAAAATAGGCCGCGGGCACAGCCTCGCCAAAAAATGACGGCCCGAAGGTCGGGTCCCCAAGTTCGTCCGCCGGAAAAAGGCCAAAAAAATGGGTGGGCTATAGCATTGGGGGGTGGGGCTGGCAAAGTTCGTCCGCCGGACTCGGAATGGGTCAAGACTTTGCGAGGGGCCTCCGTGTGCGAAAAGTAGGCCGCGGGCTAAGACGCGCCCAAAAATGACCTCCGAAGGTCGGGTCCCCAAGTTCGTCCGCCGGAAAAAGGCCAAAAAAATGGGTGGGCTATAGCATTGGGGGGTGGGGCTGGCAAAGTTCGTTCGCCGGACTCGGAATGGGTCGAGACTTTGCGAGGGGCCTCCGTGTGCGAAAAATAGGCCGCGGGCTCAGACGCGCCCAAAAATGACCTCCCGAAGGTTGGGTCCCCAAGTTCGTCCGCCGGAAAAAGACCAAAAACAGGGGTGGGCTATAGCCTTGGGGGGTGGGGCTGGCCAAGTTCGTCCGCCGGACTCGGAATGGGGCGAGACTTTGCGAGGGGCCTCCGTGTACCAAAAATAGACCGTGGTCACAGCCACGCCCAAAAATGACCGCCCGAAGGTCGGCTCCCCAAGTTTGTCCGCCGGAAAAAGGCCAAAAAAACGGGTGGGCTATAGCCTTGGGGGGTGGGGCTGTCCTAGTTCCTCCGCCGGTCTCAGAATGGGTCGAGACTTTGCGAGGGGCCTCCGTGTGCCAAAAATAGGCCGCGGGCACAGCCTCGCCAAAAAATGACTGCCCGAAGGTCGGGTGCCCAAGTTTGTCCGCCGGAAAAAGGACAAAAAAATGGGTGGGCTATAGCATTGGGGGATGGGGCTGGTAAAGTTCGTCCGCCGGACTCGGAATGGGTCGAGACTTTGCGAGGGGCCTCCGTGTGCGAAAAGTAGGCCGCGGGCTCAGACGCGCCCAAAAATGACCTCCCGAAGGTCGGGTCCCCAAGTTCGTCCGCCGGAAAAAGGCCAAAAAAAGGGGTGGGCTATAGCCTTGGCGGGTGGGGCTGGCCAAGTTCGTCCGCCGGACTCGGAATGGGGCGAGACTTTGCGAGGGGCCTCCGTGTGCCAAAAATAGGCCGCGGGCACAGCCGCGCCCAAAAATAAGCACCCGAAGGTCGGGGCGCCAAAACCCCCCAGCGGAAAAAGGCCAAAAAAACGGGTGGGCTATAGCCTTGGGGGGTGGGGCTGGCCAAGTTCGTCCGCCGGACTCGGAATCGGGCGAGACTTTGCAAGGGGCCTCCGTGTGCCAAAAATAGGCTGCAGGCACAGCCGCGCCCAAAAATGACCGCCCGAAGGTCGGGTCCCCAAGTTCGTCCGCCGGAAAAAGGCCAAAAAAACGGGTGGGCTATAGCCTTTGGGGGTGGGGCTGGCCATGTTCGTCCGCCGGACTTGCACTGGGGCGAGACTTTGCGAGGGGCCTCCGTGTGCCAAAAATAGGCCGCGGGCACAGCCGTACCCAAAAATGACCGCCCGATGGTGGGGTCCCCAGGTTCGTCCGCCGGAAAAACGCCAAAAAATCGGGTGGGCAATAGCTTGGGGGGTGGGGCTGGCCATGTTCGTCCGCCGGACTTGCAATGGGGCGAGACTTTGCGAAGGGCCTCCGTGGGCCAAAAATAGACCGCGGGCACAGCCGTGGGCACAGCCGCGCCCAAAAATAAGCGCCCGACGGTCGGGGCGCCAAAATCCCCCAGCAGAAAAAGGCCAAAAAAACGGGTGGGCTATAGGCTTGGGGGGTGGGGCTGGCCAAGTTCATCCGCTGGACTCGCAATGGGGCGAGACTTTGTGAAGGGCCTCCGTGGGCCAAAAATAGGCCGCGGGCACAGCCGCGCCCAAAAATAAGCGCCCGAAGGTCAGGGCGCCAAAATCCCTTAGCGGAAAATGGCCAAAAAAACGGGTGGGCTATAGCCTTGGGGGATGGGGCTGGCGATATTCGTCCACGGACTCGGAATGAGGGGAGACTTTGTGAGGGGCCTCCGTGGGCCAAAAATAGGACGCGAGCACAGCCGCGTCCAAAAATGACCGCTCGAAGGTTGGGTCCCCAAGTTCGTCCGCCGGAAAAAGGCCAAAAAGAGGGGTGGGCTATAGCCTTGGGAGGTGGGGCTGGCCAAGTTCGTCCGCCGGACTCGGAATGGGGCGAGACTTTGCGAGGGGCCTCCGTGTGCCAAAAATAGGCTGCGGTCACAGCCGCGCCCAAAAATGAGCGCATGAAGGTCGGGGCGCCAAAACCCCCCAGCGGAAAAAAGGCCAAAAAAACGGGTGGGCTATAGCCTTGGGGGGTGCGGTTGGCCAAGTTCGTCCGCCGGACTCGGAATGGGTCGAGACTTTGCGAGGGGCCTCCGTGTACCAAAAATAGGCCGCGGGCACAGCCGTACCCAAAAATGACAGCCCGATGGTGGGGTCCCCAAGTTCGTCCGCCGGAAAAAGGCCAAAAAAACGGGTGGGCTATAGCCTTGGGGGTTGGGGCTGGCCATGTTCGTCCGCCGGACTTGAAATGGGGCGATACTTTGCGAAGGGCCTCCGTGGGCCAAAAATATGCCGTGGGCACAGCCGCGCCCAAAAATAAGTGCCCAACGGTCGGGGCGCCAAAATCCCCCAGCAGAAAAAGGCCAAAAAAACGGGTGGGCTACAGCCCTGGGGGGTGGGGCTGGCCAAGTTCGTCCGCTGGACTCGCAATGGGTCGAGACTTTGCGAAGGGCCTCCGTGGGCCAAAAATAGGCCGCGGGCACATCCGCGCCCAAAAATAAGCGCCTGAAGGTCGGGGCGCCAAAATCCCTTAGCGGAAAAAGGCCAAAAAAACGGGTGGGCTATAGCCTTGTGGGATGGGGCTGGCCAGGTTCGTCCGCCGGACTCGGAATGAGGGCAGACTTTGCGAGGGGCCTCCGTGGGCCAAAAATAGGCCGCGACCACAGCCGCACCCAAAAATGACCGCCCGAAGGTTGGGTCCCCAAGTTCGTCCGCCGGAAAAAGGCCAAAAAAAGGGGTGGGCTATAGCCTCGGGGGGTGGGGCTGGCCAAGTTCGTCCGCCGGACTCGGAATGGGGCGAGACTTTGCGAGGGACCTCCGTGTGCCAAAAATAGGCCGCGGTCACAGCCGCGCCAAAAATAAGCGCCCGAAGGTCGGGGCGCCAAAACCCCCCAGCGGAAAAAGGCCAAAAAAACGGGTGGGCTATAGCCTTGGTGGGTGCGGTTGGCCAAGTTCGTCAGCCGGACTCGGAATGGGTCGAGACTTTGCGAGGGGCCTCCGTGTGCCAAAAATAGGCCGCGGGCACAGCCGTACCCAAAAATGACCGCCCGATGGTGGGGTCCCCAAGTTCGTCCGCCGGAAAAAGGCCAAAATAACGGGTGGGCTATAGCCGTGGGGGTTGCGGCTGGCCATGTTCGTCCGCCGGACTTGCAATGGGGCAAGAGTTTGTGAAGGGCCACCGTGGGCCAAAAATAGGCCGCGGGCACAGCCGCGACCAAAAATAAGCGCCCGACGGTCGGGGCACCAAAATCCCCCAGCAGAAAAAGGCCAAAAAAACGGGTGGGCTATAGCCTTGGGGGATGGGGCTGGCCATGTTCGTCCGCCGGACTCGGAATGAGGGGAGACTTTGCGAGGGGCCTCCGTGGGCCAAAAATAGAATGCGAGCACAGCCGCGCCCAAAAATGACCGCCCGAAGGTTGGGTCCCCAAGTTCGTCCGCCGGAAAAAGGCCAAAAAAAGGGGTGGGCTATAGCCTTGGGGGGTGGGGCTGGCCAAGTTCGTCCGCCGGACTCGGAATGGGGCGAGACTTTGCGAGGGGCCTCCGTGTGCCAAAAATATGCCGCGGGCATAGCCGTGCCCAAAAAATGACCGCCCAAAGGTCGGGTCCCCGTGTTCGTCCGCCGGAAAAAGGCCAAAAAAACGGGTAGGCTATAGCCTTGGGGGGTGCGTCTGGCCAAGTTCGTCCGCCGGACTCGGAATGGGGCAAGACTTTGTGAGGGGCCTCTGTTTGCCAAAAATGGGCCGCGGTCACAGCCACGCCCAAAAATGACCGCCCGAAGGTCGGGTCCCCAAGTTCGTCCGCCGGAAAAAGGCCAAAAATAAGCGCCCGAAGGTCGGGGCGCCAAAACCGCCCAGCGGAAAAAGGCCAAAAAAAGGGGTGGGCTATAGCCTTGGGGGGGTGGGCTGGCCATGTTCGTCGGCCGGACTCGGAATGGGGCGAGACTTTGCGAGGGGCCTCCATGTGCGAAAAATAGGCCGCGGGCACAGCCTCGCCCAAAAATGACAGCGGGCACAGCCGCGCCCAAAAATGACCGACCGAAGTTCGGGTCCCCAAGTTCGTCCGCCGCAAAAAGGCCAAAAAAAGGGGTGGGCCATAGCCTTGGGGGGTGGGGCTGGCCAAATTTGTCCGCCGGACTCGGAATGGGGCGAGACTTTGCGAGGGGCCTCCGTGTACCAAAAATTGGCCGCGGGCACAGCCGCGCCCAATAATAAGAGCCCAAAGGTCGGGGCGCCAAAACCCCCCAGCGGAAAAAGGCCAAAAAAATGGGTGGGCAATAGCCTTGGGTGGTGGGGCTGGCCAAGTTCATCCGCCGGACGCAGAATGGGTCAGGACTTTGCGACGGGCCTCCATGTGCCAAAAATAGGCCGTGGACACAGCCGAGCCCAAAAATGACCGCCCGAACGTCGGGTCCCCAAGTTCGTCCGACGGAAAAAGGCCAAAAAAAGGGGTGGGCTATAGCCTTGGGGGGTGGGGCTGGCCAAGTTCGTCCGCCGGACTCGGAATGGGGTGAGACTTTTTGAGGGGCCTCCGTGTGCCAAAAATATGCCGTGGGCACAGCCGCCCCCAAAAATAACCGCCCGAAGGTCGGGTCCCCAAATTCGTCCGCCGGAAAAAGGCCAAAAAAATGGTTGGGCTATAGCCTTGCGGGGTGGGGCTGGCCAAGTTCGTCCGCCGGACTCGGAATGGGGTGAGACTTTTTGAGGGGCCTCCGTGTGCCAAAAATATGCCGTGGGCACAGCCGCCCCCAAAAATAACCGCCCGAAGGTCGGGTCCCCAAATTCGTCCGCCGGAAAAAGGCCAAAAAAATGGTTGGGCTATAGCCTTGCGGGGTGGGGCTGGCCAAGTTCGTCCGCCGGACTCGGAATGGGGCGAGACTTTGCGAGGGGTTCCGTGTACCAAAAATAGGCCGCGGGCACAGGCACGCCTAAAAATAAGCGCCCGAAGGTCGGGGCCCCAAAACACACCAGCGGAAAAAGGCCAAAAAAACGGGTGGACTATAGCCTTGGGGGTGGGGCTGGCCAAGTTCGTCCGCCGGACTCGGAATGGGTCGAGACTTTGCGAGGGGCCTCCGTGTACCAAAAATAGACCGTGGTCACAGCCACGCCCAAAAATAAGCGCCCGAAGTTCGGGGCGCCAAAACCACCCAGCGGAAAAAGGCCAAAAAAACGGGAGGGCTATAGCCTTGGGGGTGGGGCTGGCCAAGTTCGTCCGCCGGACTCGGAATGGGTCGAGACTTTGCGAGGGGCCTCCGTGTACCAAAAATAGACCGTGGTCATAGCCACGCCCAAAAATGACCGCCCGAAGGTCGGCTCCCCAAGTTCGTCCGCCGGAAAAAGGCCAAAAAAACGGATGGGCTATAGCCTTGCGGGGTGGGGCTGGCCAAGTTCGTCCGCCGGACTCGGAATGGGTCGAGACTTTGCGAGGGGCCTCCGTGTACCAAAAATAGACCGTGGTCACAGCCAAGCCCAAAAATAAGCGCCCGAAGTTCGGGGCGCCAAAACCACCCAGCGGAAAAAGGCCAAAAAAACGGGAGGGCTATAGCCTTGGGGGTGGGGCTGGCCAAGTTCGTCCGCCGGACTCGGAATGGGTCGAGACTTTGCGAGGGGCCTCCGTGTACCAAAAATAGACCGTGGTCACAGCCACGTACAAAAATAAGCACCCGAAGTTCGGGTCGCCAAAACCACCCAGCGGAAAAAGGCCAAAAAAACGGGAGGGCTATAGCCTTGGGGGTGGGGCTGGCCAAGTTCGTCCGCCGGACTCGGAATGGGTCGAGACTTTGCGAGGGGCCTCCGTGTACCAAAAATAGACCGTGGTCACAGCCACGCCCAAAAATAAGCGCCCGAAGTTCGGGGCGCCAAAACCACCCAGCGGAAAAAGGCCAAAAAAACGGGAGGGCTATAGCCTTGGGGGTGGGGCTGGCCAAGTTCGTCCGCCGGACTCGGAATGGGTCGAGACTTTGCGAGGGGCCTCCGTGTACCAAAAATAGACCGTGGTCACAGCCACGCCCAAAAATGACCGCCCGAAGGTCGGCTCCCCAAGTTCGTCCGCCGGAAAAAGGCCAAAAAAACGGATGGGCTATAGCCTTGCGGGGTGGGGCTGGCCAAGTTCGTCCGCCGGACTCGGAATGGGTCGAGACTTTGCGAGGGGCCTCCGTGTACCAAAAATAGACCGTGGTCACAGCCAAGCCCAAAAATAAGCGCCCGAAGTTCGGGGCGCCAAAACTACCCAGCGGAAAAAGGCCAAAAAAACGGGAGGGCTATAGCCTTGGGGGTGGGGCTGGCCAAGTTCGTCCGCCGGACTCGGAATGGGTTGAGACTTTGCGAGGGGCCTCCGTGTACCAAAAATAGACCGTGGTCACAGCCACGTACAAAAATAAGCACCCGAAGTTCGGGTCGCCAAAACCACCCAGCGGAAAAAGGCCAAAAAAACGGGAGGGCTATAGCCTTGGGGGTGGGGCTGGCCAAGTTCGTCCGCCGGACTCGGAATGGGTCGAGACTTTGCGAGGGGCCTCCGTGTACCAAAAATAGACCGTGGTCACAGCCACGCCCAAAAATAAGCGCCCGAAGTTCGGGGCGCCAAAACCACCCAGCGGAAAAAGGCCAAAAAAACGGGAGGGCTATAGCCTTGGGGGTGGGGCTGGCCAAGTTCGTCCGCCGGACTCGGAATGGGTCGAGACTTTGCGAGGGGCCTCCGTGTACCAAAAATAGACCGTGGTCACAGCCACGCCCAAAAATGACCGCCCGAAGGTCGGCTCCCCAAGTTCGTCCGCCGGAAAAAGGCCAAAAAAACGGGTGGGCTATAGCCTTGCGGGGTGGGGCTGGCCAAGTTCGTCCGCCGGACTCGGAATGGGTCGAGACTTTGCGAGGGGCCTCCGTGTACCAAAAATAGACCGTGGTCACAGCCACGCCCAAAAATAAGCACCCGAAGTTCGGGGCGCCAAAACCACCCAGCGGAAAAAGGCCAAAAAAACGGGAGGGCTATAGCCTTGGGGGTGGGGCTGGCCAAGTTCGTCCGCCGGACTCGGAATGGGTCGAGACTTTGCGAGGGGCCTCCGTGTACCAAAAATAGACCGTGGTCACAGCCACGCCCAAAAATAAGCGCCCGATGTTCGGGGCGCCAAAACCACCCAGCGGAAAAAGGCCAAAAAAACGGGAGGGCTATAGCCTTGGGGGTGGGGCTGGCCAAGTTCGTCCGCCGGACTCGGAATGGGTCGAGACTTTGCGAGGGGCCTCCGTGTACCAAAAATAGACCGTGGTCACAGCCACGCCCAAAAATGACCGACCGAAGGTCGGGTCCCCAAGTTCGTCCGCCGCAAAAAGGCCAAAAAAAGGGGTGGGCCATAGCCTTGGGGGGTGGGAGTGGCCAAATTTGTCCACCGGACTCGGAATGGGCCGAGACTTTGCGAGGGGCCTCCGTGTACCAAAAATTGGCCGCGGGCACAGCCGCGCCCAATAATAAGAGCCCAAAGGTCGGGGCGCCAAAACCCCCCAGCGGAAAAAGGCCAAAAAAATGGGTGGGCAATTGCCTTGGGTGGTGGGGCTGGCCAAGTTCGTCCGCCGGACGCAGAATGGGTCAGGACTTTGCGACGGGCCTCCATGTGCCAAAAATAGGCCGTGGACACAGCCGAGCCCAAAAATGACCTCCCGAACGTCGGGTCCCCAAGTTCGTCCGACGGAAAAAGGCCAAAACAAGGGGTGGGCTATAGCCTTGGGGGGTGGGGCTGTCCTAGTTCCTCTGCCGGTCTCAGAATGGGTCGAGACTTTGCGAGGGGCCTCCGTGTGCCAAAAATAGGCCGCGGGCACAGCCTCGCCAAAAAATGACTGCCCGAAGGTCGGGTGCCCAAGTTCGTCCGCCGGAAAAAGGCCAAAAAAATGGGTGGGCTATAGCATTGGGGGGTGGGGCTGGTAAAGTTCGTCCGCCGGACTCGGAATGGGTCGAGACTTTGCGAGGGGCCTCCGTGTGCGAAAAGTAGGCCGCGGGCTCAGACGCGCCCAAAAATGACCTCCCGAAGGTCGGGTCCCCAAATTCGTCCGCAGGAAAAAGACCAAAAAAAGGGGTGGGCTATAGCCTTGGCGGGTGGGGCTGGCCAAGTTCGTCCGCCGGACTCGGAATGGGGCGAGACTTTGCGAGGGGTTCCGTGTACCAAAAATAGACCGTGGTCACAGCCACGCCCAAAAATAAGCGCCCGAAGTTCGGGGCGCCAAAACCACCCAGCGGAAAAAGGCCAAAAAAACGGGAGGGCTATAGCCTTGGGGGTGGAGCTGGCCAAGTTCGTCCGCCGGACTCGGAATGGGTCGAGACTTTGCGAGGGGCCTCCGTGTACCAAAAATAGACCGTGGTCACAGCCACGCCCAAAAATAAGCACCCGATGTTCGGGGCGCCAAAACCACCCAGCGGAAAAAGGCCAAAAAAACGGGAGGGCTATAGCCTTGGGGGTGGGGCTCGCCAAGTTCGTCCGCCGGACTCGGAATGGGTCGAGACTTTGCGAGGGGCCTCCGTGTACCAAAAATAGACCGTGGTCACAGCCACGCCCAAAAATGACCGCCCGAAGGTCGGCTCCCCAAGTTCGTCCGCCGGAAAAAGGCCAAAAAAATGGGTGGGCTATAGCCTTGGGGGGTGGGGCTGTCCTAGTTCCTCCGCCGGTCTCAGAATGGGTCGAGACTTTGCGAGGGGCCTCCGTGTGCCAAAAATAGGCCGCGGGCACAGCCTCGCCAATAAATGACTGCCCGAAGGTCGGGTGCCCAAGTTCGTCCGCCGGAAAAAGGCCAAAAAAATGGGTGGGCTATAGCATTGGGGGGTGGGGCTGGTAAAGTTCGTCCGCCGGACTCGGAATGGGTCGAGACTTTGCGAGGGGCTTCCGTGTGCGAAAAGTAGGCCGCGGGCTCAGACGCGCCCAAAAATGACCTCCCGAAGGTCGGGTCCCCAAATTCGTCCGCCGGAAAAAGACCAAAAAAAGGGGTGGGCTATAGCCTTGGCGGGTGGGGCTGGCCAAGTTCGTCCGCCGGACTCGGAATGGGGCGAGACTTTGCGAGGGGTTCCGTGTACCAAAAATAGGCCGCGGGCACAGGCACGCCTAAAAATAAGCGCCCGAAGGTCGGGGCCCCAAAACACACCAGCGGAAAAAGGCCAAAAAAACGGGTGGACTATAGCCTTGGGGGTGGGGCTGGCCAAGTTCGTCCGCCGGACTCGGAATGGGTCGAGACTTTGCGAGGGGCTTCCGTGTACCAAAAATAGACCGTGGTCACAGCCACGCCCAAAAATGACCCCCCCAAGGTCGGCTCCCCAAGTTCGTCCGCCGGAAAAAGGCCAAAAAAACGGGTGGGCTATAGCCTTGGGTGGTGAGGCTGGCCAAGTTCGTTCGCCGGAATTGGAATGGGGTCAGACTTTGTGAGGGGCCTCTGTGGGCCAAAAATAGGCCGCGGGCACAGCCACGCCCAAAAATGACCGCCCGAAGGTTGGGTCCCCAATATCGTCCGCCCGAAAAAGGCCAAAAAAACGGGTGGGCTATAGCCTTGCGGGGTGGGGCTGGCCAAGTTCGTCCGCCGGACTCGGAATGGGACGAGACTTTGCGAGGGGCCTCCTTGTCCCAAAAATCAGCCACGGACACAGCCGCGCCCAAAAATAAGCGCCCGAAGGTCGGGGCGCCAAAACCCCCCAGCGGAAAAAGGCCAAAAAAATGGGTGGGCTATAGCCTTGGGTGTTGGGGCTGGCGAAGTTCGTCCGCCGGACTCGAAATAGGGCGAGACTTTGCACGGGGCCTCTGCGTGCCAAAAATAAGTGCCCGAAGGTCGGGGCGCCAAAACCCCCCAGCGGAAAAAGGCCAAAAACACGGGTGGGCTATAGCCTTGGGTGGTGGGGCTGGCCACGTTCGTCCGCCGGACTCGGAATGGGTCAAGACTTTGTGAGGGGCCTCCGTGTGCCAAAAATAGGCCGCGGGCACAGCCGCACCCAAAAATAACCGGCCGAAGGTTGGGGCGCCAAAACCCCCCAGCGGAAAAAGGCCAAAAAAAGGGTGGGGTATAGCCTTGGGGGGTGGGGCTGGCCAAGTTCATCCGCCGGACTCGGAATGGGGGGAGACTTTGCGAGGGGCCTTCGTGTACTAAAACTAGGCCGCAGACACAGCCGTGGCCAAAAATGACTGCCCGAAGGTCGTGTCCCCAAGTTCGTCCGCCAGAAAAAGGCCAAAAAAAGGGGTCGGCTGTAGCCTTGGGGGGTGGAGCTGGCCAAGTTCGTCCACCGGACTCGGAATGGGGCCAGACTTTGCGAGGGGCCTCCGTGTGCCAAAAATAGGCCACGGGCACAGCCGCACCCAAAAATGACAACCCGAAGTTCGGGTCCCCACGTTCGACCGCCGGAAAAAGGCCAAAAAAATGGGTGGGGTATAGCCTTGGGGGGTGGGGCTGGCCGAGTTCGTCCGCCGGACTCGAAATGGGGGGAGACTTTGCGAGGGGCCTTCGTGTGCCAAAAATAGGCCGCAGACACAGCCGTGGCCAAAAATGACTGCCCGAAGGTCGTGTCCCCAAGTTCGTCCGCCGGAAACAGGCCAAAAAAAGGGGTGGGCTATAGCCTTGGGGGGTGGAGCTGGCCAAGTTCGTCCACCGGACTCGGAATGGGGCCAGACTTTGCGAGGGGCCTTCGTGTACGAAAAATAGGCCACGGGCACAGCTGCATCCAAAAATGACAGCCCGAAGGTCGGGTCCCCAAGTTCGTCCGCCGGAAAAAGGCCAAAAAAAGGGCGGGCTATAGCCTTGGGGGTTGGGGCTGGCCAAGTTTGTCCGCCGGACTCGGAATGGGGGGAAACTTTGCGAGGGGCCTCCATGTGCCAAAAATAGGCCGCAGACACAGCCGCAGCCAAAAATAAGCGCCCGAAGGTTGGGGCGCCAAAATCCCCCAGCGGAAAAAGGCCAAAAAAAGGGTGGGCTATAGCCTTGGGGGGTGGGACTGGCCAAGTTTGTCCGCCGGACTCGGAATGTGTCGAGACTGTGTAACGGGCCTCCGTGTGCCAAAAATAGGCCGCGGGCACAGCCGCTCCCAAAAATGACCGCACGAAGGTCGGGTCCCCAAGTTCGTCCGCCGGAAAAAGGCCAAAAAAAGGGCGGGCTATAGCCTTGGGGGGTGGGGCTGGCCAAGTTCGTCCGCCGGACTCAGAATGGGGCGTGACATTGCGAGGGGCCTCCGTGTTACAAAGATAGGCCGCGGGCACAGCCGCGCCCGAAAATAAGCGGCCGAAGGTCGGGGCGCCAAAACCCCCCAGCGGAAAAAGACCAAAAAAACGGGTGGGCTATAGCCTTGGGGGGTGGGGCTGGTCATGTTCGTCCGCCGGACTCGGAATGAGGGGAGACTTTGCGAGGGGCCTCCGTGGGCCAAAAATAGGCCGCGAGCACAGCCGCGTCCAAAAATGACTGCCCGAAGGTTGGGTCCCCAAGTTAGTCCGCCGGAAAAAGGCCAAAAAAAGGGGTGGGCTATAGCCTGGGTGGTGGGGCGGGCCAAGTTCGTCCGCCGGACTCGGAATGGGGGGAGACTTTACGAGGGGCCTCCGCAGGCCAAAAACAGGCCGCGAGCACAGCCGCGCCCAAAAATAAGCCCCGATGGTCGGGGCGCCAAAACCCCCCAGCAGAAAAAGGCCAAAAAAACGGGTGGGCTATAGCCTTTGGGGGTGGGGCTGGCCAAGTTCGTCTGCCAGACTTGGAATGGGGTGAGACATTGCGAGGGGCCTCCGTGGGCCAAAAAAGGCCGCGGGCACAGCCACGCCCAAAAATAAGCGCCCGATGGTCGGGGCGCCAATACCCCCCAGCAGAAAAAGGCCAAAAAAACGGGTGGGCTATAGCCCTAGGGGGTGGGGCTGGCCAAGTTCGTCCGCCAGACTTGGAATGGGGCGAGACATTGCGAGGGGCCTCCGTGGGCAAAAAATAGGCCGCGGGCACAGCCGCGCCCGAAAAAAACCGCCCGAAGGCCGGGCCGCCGAGTTCGTCCAGCGGAAAAAGGCCACAAAAACGGGTGGGCTATAGCCTTGGGGGGTGGGGCTGGCCAAGTTCGTCCGCCGGACTCGGAATGGGACGAGACTTTGCGAGCGGCCTCCGTGTGCCAAAAATAGGCCGCGGGCACAGCCTCGCCCAAAAATAACAGACCGAAGGCCGGGGCGCCAAGTTCGTCCAGCTGAAAAAGGCCACAAAAACGGGTGGGCTATAGCCCTGGGGGGTGGGGCTGGCCAAGTTCGTCCGCCAGACTTGGAATGGGGCGAGACATTGCGAGGGGCCTCCGTGGGCAAAAAATAGGCCGCGGGCACAGCCGCGCCCGAAAAAAACCGCCCGAAGGCCGGGCCGCCGAGTTCGTCCAGCGGAAAAAGGGCACAAAAACGGGTGGGCTATAGCCTTGGGGGGTGGGGCTGGCCAAGTTCGTCCGCCGGACTCGGAATGGGACGAGACTTTGCGAGCGGCCTCCGTGTGCCAAAAATAGGCCGCGGGCACAGCCTCGCCCAAAAATAACAGACCGAAGGCCGGGGCGCCAAGTTCGTCCAGCTGAAAAAGGCCACAAAAACGGGTGGGCTATAGCCTTGGGGGGTGGGGCTGGCCAAGTTCGTCCGCCGGACTCGGAATGGGGTGAGACTTTGCGAGCGGCCTACGTGTGCCAAAAATAGGCCGCGGTCACAGCCGCGCCCGAAAATAAGCACCCGAAGGCCGGGGCACCGAGTTCGTCCAGCGGAAAAAGGCCACAAAAACGGGTGGGCTATAGCCTTGGGGTGTCGGGCTGGCCAAGTTCGTCCGCCGGACTCGGAATGGGACGAGACTTTGAGAGCGGCCTCTGTGTGCCACAAATAGGCCGCGGGCACAGCCGCGCCCAAAAATAAAGACCCGAAGGCCGGGGCGCCAAGTTCGTCCAGCTGAAAAAGCCCACAAAAAGCGGGTGGGCTATGCCTTAGGTGGTGGGGCTGGCCAAGTTCGTCCACCGGGCTCGGAATGGGACGAGACTTTGCGAGCGGCCTCCGTCTGCCCAAAATAGGCCGCGGGAACAGCCGTGCCCAATAATAACCGCCCGAAGGCAGGGGCACCAAGCACGTCCAGCGGAAATATGCCACAAAAACGGGTGGGCTATAGCCTTGGGGGGTGGGGCTGGCCAAGTTCGTCCGCCGGACTCGGAATGGTACGAGACTTTGCGAGTGGCCTCCGTGTGCCAAAAATAGGCTACGGCCAAAGCCGCGCCCAAAAATAACGGCCCGAAGGCCGGGGCACCAAGTTCGTCCACTGGAAAAAGGCCACCAAAACGGGTGGGGCTGGCCAAGTTCGTCCGCCGGACTCGGAATGGGATGAGACTCTGCGAGCGGTCTCTGTGTGCCAAAAATAGGCCGCGGGCACAGCCGCGCTAAAAAATAACAGCCTGAAGGCCGGGGCGCCAAGTTCGTCCAGCGGAAAAAGGCCACAAAAACGGGTGGGCTATAGCCTTGGGGGGTGGGGCTGGCCAAGTTCGTCCGCCGGACTCGGAATGGGACGAGACTTTGCGAGCGGCTACCGTGTGCCAAATATAGGCCCCGGGCACAGACACGCCCAAAAATAACAGCCCGAAGGCCGGGGCGCCAAGTTCGTCCAGCGGAAAAAGGCCACAAAAACGGGTGGGCTATAGCCTTGGGGGGTGGGGCTGGCCAAGTTCGTCCGCCGGACTCGGAATGGCACGAGACTTTGCGAGCGGCCTCCGTGTGAAAAAAATAGGCCGCGGAGACAGCCGCACCCAAAAATAACCGCCCGAAGGCCGGGGCGCCAAGTACGTCCAGCGGAAAAAGGCCACAAAAACGGGTGGGCTATAGCCTTAGTGGGTGGGGCTGGCCAAGTTCGTCCGTCGGACTCGGAATGGGGCGAGACTTTTCGAGCGGCTTCCGTGTGCCAAAAATAGGCCGTGGACACAGCGACACCCAAAAATAACCGCCCGAAGGCCGGGGCGCCAAGTTCGTCCAGCGGAAAAAGGCCACAAAAACGGGTGGGCTATAGCCTTGGCGGGTGGGGCTGGCCAAGTTCGTCCGCCGGACTCGGAATGCGACTAGACTTTGCGAGCGGCCTCCGTGTGATAAAAATAGGCCGCGGACATAGCCGCACCCAAAAATAACCGCCCGAAGGCCGGGGCGCCAAGTTCGTCCAACGGAAAAAGGCCACAAAACCGGGTGGGCAATAGCCTTGGGGGGTGGGGCTGGCCAAGTTCGTCCGCCGGACCTGAAATGGGACGAGACTTTACGAGCGGCCTCCGTGTGCCAAAAATAGGCCGCGGGCACAGCGACACCCAAAAATAACCGCCCGAAGACCGGGGCGCCAAGTTCGTCCTATGGAAAAAGGCCACAAAAACTGGTGGGCTATAGCCTTGGGGGGTGGGGCTGGCCATGTTCGTCCGCCGGACTCGGAATGGGGCTAGACTTTGTGAGCAGCCTCCGTGTGCCAAAAATAGGCCGTGGGCACAGCCGCGCCCAAAATAACCGCCCGAAGGCCGGAGCGCCAAGTTCATCCAGCGGAAAAAGGCCACAAAAACAGGTGGGCTATAGCCTTGGGGGGTGGGGCTGGCCAAGTTCGTCCGCCGGACTCGGAATGGCACGAGACTTTGCGAGCGGCTACCGTTTCCCAAATATAGGCCCCGGGCACAGACACGCCCAAAAATAACCGCCCGAAGGCCGGGGCGCCATGTTCATCCAGCGGAAAAAGGCCACAAAAACGGGTGGGCTATAGCCTTGGGGGGTGGGGCTGGCCAAGTTCGTCCGCCGGACTCGGAATGGCACGAGACTTTGCGAGCGGCCTCCGTGTGAAAAAAATAGGCCGCGGAGACAGCCGCACCCAAAAATAACCGCCCGAAGGCTGGGGCGCCAAGTACGTCCAGCGGAAAAAGGCCACAAAAACGGGTGGGCTATAGCCTTAGTGGGTGGGGCTGGCCAAGTTCGTCCGTCGGACTCGGAATGGGGTGAGACTTTTCGAGTGGCTTCCGTGTGCCAAAAATAGGCCGCGGACACAGCGACACCCAAAAATAACCGCCCGAAGGCCGGGACGCCAAGTTCGTCCAGCGGAAAAAGGCCACAAAAACGGGTGGGCTATAGCCTTGGCGGGTGGGGCTGGCCAAGTTCGTCCGCCGGACTCGGAATGCGACTAGACTTTGCGAGCGGCCTCCGTGTGACAAAAATAGGCCGCGGACACAGCCGCACCCAAAAATAACCGCCCGAAGGCCGGGGCGCCAAGTTCGTCCAACGGAAAAA
Source organism: Citrus x changshan-huyou (assembly GCA_039657385.1). NCBI lineage: Eukaryota > Viridiplantae > Streptophyta > Magnoliopsida > Sapindales > Rutaceae > Citrus > Citrus x changshan-huyou. The sequence continues at coordinate 1,594,556 of JBCGBO010000018.1, forward strand.
GGCCACAAAACCGGGTGGGCAATAGCCTTGGGGGGTGGGGCTGGCCAAGTTCGTCCGCCGGACCTGAAATGGGACGAGACTTTACGAGCGGCCTTCGTGTGCCAAAAATAGGCTGCGGGCACAGCGACACCCAAAAATAACCGCCCGAAGACCGGGGCGCCAAGTTCGTCCTACGGAAAAAGGCCACAAAAACTGGTGGGCTATAGCCTTGGGGGGTGGGGCTGGCCATGTTCGTCCGCCGGACTCGGAATGGTACGAGACTTTGCGAGGGGCCTCCACGCGCCAAAAATATGTGCCCGAAGGTCAGGGCGCCAAAACCCCCCAGTGGAAACAGGCAAAAAAAACGGGTGGGCTATATCCTTGGGGGGTGGGGCTGGCCAAGTTCGTCCGCCGGACTCGGAATGGGTGGAGACTTTGCGAGGGGCCTCCGTGTGCCAAAAATAGGCCGCGAGCACAGCTGCGCCCAAAAATAACCACCCGAAGGTCGGTCCCCCAAGTTCGTCCGTCGGATAAAGGCCAAAAAAACGGGTGGGCTATAACCTTGGTGGGTGGGGCTGGCCAACTTCGTCGGCCGGACTCGGAATGGGGGGAGACTTTGCGAGGGGCCTCCGTGTGCCAAAAATAGGACGCAGACACAACTGCGGACAAAAATGACAGCCTGAAGGTCGTGTCCCCTAGTTCGTCCGCCGAAAAAAGGCAAAAAAAGGGGTGGGCTATAGCCTTGGGGGGTGGGGATGGTCAAGTTTGTCCGCCAGAATCAGAATGGGACGAGACTTTGCGAGGGGTCTCCGTGTGCCAAAAATAGGCTGCGAGCACAGCTGCGCCCAAAAATAACCACCCGAAGGTCGGTCCCCCAAGTTCGTCCGTCGGATAAAGGCCAAAAAAACGGGTGGGCTATAACCTTGGTGGGTGGGGCTGGCCAACTTCGTTGGCCGGACTCGGAATGGGGGGAGACTTTGCGAGGGGCCTCCGTGTGCCAAAAATAGGACGCAGACACAGCTGCGGACAAAAATGACAGCCTGAAGGTCGTGTCCCCTAGTTCGTCCGCCGAAAAAAGGCAAAAAAAGGGGTGGGCTATAGCCTTGGGGGGTGGGGATGGTCAAGTTTGTCCGCCAGAATCAGAATGGGACGAGACTTTGCGAGGGGTCTCCGTGTGCGAAAAATAGGCCGCGGGCACAGTCGCGCCCAAAAATGACCTCCCGAAGGTCGGGCCCCCAAGTTCGTCCGCCGGAAAAAGGCCAAAAAAACGGGTGGGCTATAGTCTTGGGGGGTGGGGCTGGCCAAGTTCGTCGGCCAGACTCGGAATGGGGCAGGACTTTGCGAGGGGCCTCCGTGAGACAAAAATAGGCCGCAGGCACAGCCACGCCCTAAAATTACCGCCCGAAGGTCGGGTCCCCAAGTTCGTCCGCCGGAACAAGGCCAAAAAAAGGGGTGGGCTATAGCCTTGGGGGGTGGGGCTGGCCAAGTTCGTCCGCTGGACTCGGAATGGGGCGAGACTTTGTGAGGGGCCTCCGTGTGCCAAAAATAGGCCGCGGGCACGGCCGCGCCCAAAAATAAGAGCCCGAAGGTCGGGGCGCCAAAACCCCCCAGCGGAAAAAGGCCAAAAAAGTGGGTGGGCTATAGCTTTGGGGGGTGGGGCAGGCCAAGTTCGTCCCCCGGACTCAGAATTGGGCGAGACGTTGTGAGGGGCCTCCGCGGGCCAAAAATAGGCCGCGGGCACAGCCGCACCGAAAAATAAGTGCCCGAAGGTCGGGGCGTCAAAACCCCCCAGCGGAAAAAGGCAAAAAAAACGGGTGGGCTATAGCCTTGGGGGGTGGGGCTGGCCAAGTTCGTCCACCGGACTCGGAATGGAGCGAGACTTTGCGAGGGGCCTCCGCGTAGTAAAAATAGGACGCGGACACAGCCGCGCCCAAAAAAAACTGCCCGAAGGTCAGGTCTCCAAGTTCGTCCGCCGGAAAAAGGCCAAAAGAACAAGTGGGCTATATGCTTGGGGGGTGGGGCTGGCCAAGTTCGTCCGCTGGACTCGGAATGGGGCGAGACTTTGTGAGGGGCCTCCGTGTGCCAAAAATAGGCTGCAGGCACAGCCGCGCCAAATAATGACCGCCCGAAGGTCGGGTCCCCAAGTTCGTCCGCCGGAAAAAGGCCAAAAAAACTGGTGGGCTATAGCCTTGGGGGGTGGGGCTGGCCAAGTTCGTCCGCAGGACTCGGAAAGGGGTGAGACTTTTCGAGGGACCTCCGTGTGCCAAACATAGGCCGCGGGCACAGCCGAACCCAAAAATATGTGCCCGAAGGTCGGGGCGCCAAGTTCATCCGCCGGAAAAAGGCCAAAAAAAGGGGTGGGCTATAGCCTTGGAGGGTCGGGCTGGCCAAGTTCGTCCGCCGGACTCGGAATGGGGCGAGACTTTGCGAGGGCCCTCCGCGGGCCAAAAATACGCCACGGGTACAGCCGCGTCCAAAAATAAGCGCCCGAAGGTCGGGGCGCCAAAACCCCCCAGCGGAAAAAGGCCAAAAAAAGGGGTGGGCTATAGCCTTGGGGCGTGGGGCTGGCCAAGTTCGTCCGCCCGACTCGGAATGGGGCGAGACTTTGCGAGGGGCCTCCGTGTGCCAAAAATAGGCCGCGGGCATAGCCGCCCCCAAAAATGAGCGCCCGAAGGTCGGGGTGCCAAAACCCCCCAGCGGAAAAAGGCCAAAAAAACGGGTGGGCTATAGCCTTGGGGGGTGGGGCTGGCCAAGTTCGTCCGCCGGACTCGGAATGGGGCGAGACTTTGCGAGGGGCCTCCGTGTGCCAAACATAGGCCGCGGGGACAGCCGCCCCCAAAAATGAGCGCCCAAAGGTCGGGCCGCCAAATCCCCCCAGCGGAAAAAGGCCAAAAAAACGGGAAGGCTATATAGCCTTGGGGGGTGGGGCTGGCCAAGTTCGTCCGCCGGACTCGGAATGGGGCGAGACTTTGTGAGGGGCCTCCGTGTGCCAAAAATAGGCCGCGGGCACAGCCACGCACAAAAATAAGCGCCCGAAGGTCGGGGCGCCAAAACCCCCCAGCGGAAAATGGCCAAAAAAAGGGGTGGGCTATAGCCTTGGGGGGTGGGGCTGGCCATGTTCGTCCGCCGGACTCGGAATGGGGCGAGATTTTGCGAGCGGTGTCCGTGTTCCAAAAATAGGCCGCGGACACAGCCGTGCCAAAAAATGACCGCCCGAAGGTCGGGTCCCCAAGTTCGTCTGCCGGAAAAAGGCCAAAAAAAGGGGTGGGCTATAGCCTTGGGGGGTGGGGCTGGCCAAGTTCGTCCGCCGGACTCGGAATGGGGTGAGACTTTGCGAGGGGCATCTGTGTGCCGAAAATAGGAAACAGTCACAGCCGCGCCCAAAAATGACCGCCCTAAGGTCGGGTCCCCAAGTTCGTCCGCAGGAAAAAGGCCAAAAAAAACGGGTGGGCTATAGCCTTGGGGGGTGGGGCTGGCCATGTTCGTCCGCCGGACTCGGAATGGGGCGAGACTTTGTGAGGGGCCTCCGTGTGCCAAAAATAGGCTGCGGGCACAGCCGCGCCAAAAAATGACCGCCCGAAGGTCGGGTCCCCAAGTTCGTACGCCGGAAAATGGCCAAAAAAAGGGGTGGGCTATAGCCTTGGGGGGTGGGGCTGGCCATGTTCGTCCGCCGGACTCAGAATGGGGCGAGACTTTGCGAGGGGCCTCCGTGTGCCAAACATAGGCTGCGGGCAGTGCCGCGCCAAAAAATGACCGCCCGAAGATCGGGTCCCCAAGTTCGTCCGCCGGAAAAAGGCCAAAAAAAGGGGTGGGCAATAGCCTTGGGGGGTGGGGCTGGCCAAGTTCGTCCGCCGGACTCGGAATGGGGCGAGACATTGCGAGGGGTATCCGTGTGCCGAAAATAGGATACAGGCACAGCCGCGCCCAAAAATGACCGCCCTAAGGTCGGGTCCCCAAGTTCGTCCGCTGGAAAAAGGCCAAAAAAAGGGGTGGGCTATAGCCTTGGGGGGTGGGGCTGGCCATGTTCGTCCGCCGGACTCGGAATGGGGCGAGACTTTGCGAGGGGCCTCCGTGTGCCAAAAATAGGCTGTGGGCACAGCCGCGCCAAAAAATGACTCCCCGAAGGTCGGGTCCCCAAGTTCGTCCGCCGGAAAAAGGCCAAAAAAAGGGGTGGGTGATAGCCTTGGGGGGTGGGGCTGGCCAAGTTCGTCCGCCGGACTCGGAATGGGGCGAGACATTGCGAGGGGTATCCGTGTGCCGAAAATAGGATACAGGCACAGCCGCGCCCAAAAATGACCGCCCTAAGGTCGGGTCCCCAAGTTCGTCCGCTGGAAAAAGGCCAAAAAAAGGGGTGGGCTATAGCCTTGGGGGGTGGGGCTGGCCATGTTCGTCCGCCGGACTCAGAATGGGGCGAGACTTTGCGAGGGGCCTCCGTGTGCCAAAAATAGGCCGCGGGCATAGCCGCCCCCAAAAATGAGCGCCCGAAGATCGGGGTGCCAAAACCCCCCAGCGGAAAAAGGCCAAAAAAACGGGTGGGCTATAGCCTTGGGGGGTGGGGCTGGCCAAGTTCGTCCGCCGGACTCGGAATGGGGCGAGACTTTGCGAGGGGCCTCCGTGTGCCAAACATAGGCCGCGGGGACAGCCGCCCCCAAAAATGAGCGCCCAAAGGTCGGGCCGCCAAATCCCCCCAGCGGAAAAAGGCCAAAAAAACGGGAAGGCTATATAGCCTTGGGGGGTGGGGCTGGCCAAGTTCATCCGCCGGACTCGGAATGGGGCGAGACTTTGCGAGGGGCCTCCGTGTGCCAAAAATAGGCCGCGGGCACAGCCGCGCCCAAAAATAAGCGCCCGAAGGTCGGGGCGCCAAAACCCCCCAGCGGAAAAAGGCCGAAAAAAGGTGTGGGCTATAGCCTTGGGGGGTGGGGCTGGCCAAGTTCGTCCGCCGGACTCGGAATGGGGCGAGACTTTGCGAGGGGCCTCCGTGTGCCAAAAATAGACCGCGGGCACAGCCGCGCACAAAAATAAGCGCCCGAAGGTCGGGGCGCCAATACCCCCCAGCGGAAAAAGGCCAAAAATAGGGGTGGGCTAAAGCCTTGGGGGGTGGGGCTGGCCAAGTTCGTCCGCCGGACTCGGAATGGGGCGAAACATTGCGAGGGGCATCCGTGTGCCGAAAATAGGATACAGTCACAGCCGCGCCCAAAAATGACCGCCCTAAGGTCGGGTCCCCAAGTTCGTCCGCTGGAAAAAGGCCAAAAAAAGGGGTGGGCTATAGCCTTGGGGGGTGGGGCTGGCCAAGTTCGTCCGCCGGACTCGGAATGGGGCGAGACTTTGCGAGGGGCCTCCGTGTGCCAAAAATAGGCTGTGGGCACAGCCGCGCCCAAAAATGACTGCCCGAAGGTCGGGTCCCCAAGTTCGTCCGCCGGAAAAAGGCCAAAAAAAGGGGTGGGTTATAGCCTTGGGGGGTGGGGCTGGCCAAGTTCGTCCGCCGGACTCAGAATGGGGCGAGACTTTGCGAGGGGCCTCCGTGTGCCAAAAATAGGCCGCGGGCATAGCCGCGCCCAAAAATAAGCGCCCGAAGGTCGGGGCGCCAAAACCCCCCAGCGGAAAAAGGCCAAAAAAACGGGTGGGCTATAGCCTTGGGGGGTGGGGCTGGCCAAGTTCGTCCGCCGGACTCGGAATGGGGCGAGACTTTGCGAGGGGCCTCCGTGTGCCAAACATAGGCCGCGGGGACAGCCGCCCCCAAAAATGAGCGCCCAAAGGTCGGGCCGCCAAATCCCCCCAGCGGAAAAAGGCCAAAAAAACGGGAAGGCTATATAGCCTTGGGGGGTGGGGCTGGCCAAGTTCGTCCGCCGGACTCGGAATGGGGCGAGACTTTGCGAGGGGCCTCCGTGTGCCAAAAATAGGCCGCGGGCACAGCCGCGCACAAAAATAAGCGCCCGATGGTCGGGGCGCCAAAACCCCCCAGCGGAAAAAGGCCGAAAAGAGGTGTGGGCTATAGCCTTGGGGGGTGGGGCTGGCCAAGTTCGTCCGCCGGACTCGGAATGGGGCGAGACTTTGCGAGGGGCCTCCGTGTGCCAAAAATAGACCGCGGGCACAGCCGCGCACAAAAATAAGCGCCCGAAGGTCGGGGCGCCAATACCCCCCAGCGGAAAAAGGCCAAAAATAGGGGTGGGCTAAAGCCTTGGGGGGTGGGGCTGGCCAAGTTCGTCCGCCGGACACGGAATGGGGCGAAACTTTGCGAGGGGCATCCGTGTGCCGAAAATAGGATACAGTCACAGCCGCGCCCAAAAATGACCGCCCTAAGGTCGGGTCCCCAAGTTCGTCTGCTGGAAAAAGGCCAAAAAAACGGGTGGGCTATAGCCTTGGGGGGTGGGGCTGGCCATGTTCGTCCGCCGGACTCGGAATGGGGCGAGAATTTGCGAGGGGCCTCCGTGTGCCAAAAATAGGCTGCGGGCACAGCCGCGCCAAAAAATGACCGCCCGAAGGTCGGGTCCCCAAGTTCGTCCGCCGGAAAAAGGCCAAAAAAAGGGGTGGGCAATAGCCTTGGGGGGTGGGGCTGGCCAAGTTCGTCCGCCGGACTCGGAATGGGGCGAGACTTTGCGAGGGGCCTCCGTGTGCCAAAAATAGGCCGCGGGCACAGCCGCCCCCAGAAATGAGCGCCCGAAGGTCGGGTCCCCAAGTTCGTCCACCGGAAAAAGGCCAAAAAAACGGGAGGGCTATAGCCTTGGGGGGAGGGGCTGGCAGAGTTCGTCCGCTGGACTCGGAATGGGGAGAGACTTTGCGAGGGGCCTCCGTGTGCCAAAAATATGCAGCGGACACAGTCACGTCCAAAAATGACCGCCCGAAGGTCGGGGCGCCAAAACCCCCCAGCGGAAAAAGGCCAAAAAAACGGGTGGGATATAGCCTTGGGGGGTGGGGCTGGCCAATTTCGTCCGCCGGACTCGGAATGGGACGAGACTTTACGAGCGGCCTCCGTGTGCCAAAAATAGGCCGCGGACACAGCGCGCCCAAAAATAACCGCTCGAAGGCCGGGGCGGCAAGTTTGTCTAGCGGAAAAAGGCCACAAAAACGGGTGGGCTATAGCCTTGGGGGGTGGGGCTGGCCAAGTTCGTGCGCCGGACTCGGAATAAGGCGAGACTTTGCGAGCGGCCTCCGTGTGCCAAAAATAGGCCGCGGGCACAGCCGTACCCAAAAATAATCACCCGAAGGCTGGGGCGCCAAGTTCGTGAAGCAGAAAATGGCCACAAAAACGGATGGGCTATAGCCTTGGGGGGTTGGGCTGGCCAAGTTCGTCCGCCGGACTCAGAATGGGACGAGACTTTATGAGCGGCCTCCGTGTGCCAAAAATAGACCGCGGGCACAGCCTCACCCAAAAATAACTGCCCGAAGGCCGGGGCGCCTAGCTCCTCCAGAGGAAAAAGGCCACAAAAACGGGTGGGCTATAGCCTTGGGGGTGTGGCTGGCCAAGTTCGTCCGCCGGACTCGGAATGGGTCGAGACTTTGTGAGCTGCCTCCGTGCGCCAAAAATAGGCCGCGGACGCAGCCGCACCCAAAAATAATTGCCCGAAGGCCGGGACGCGAAGTTCGTCATGCGGAAAATGAACACAAAAACGGGTGGGCTAAAGCCTTGGGGGTTGGGGCTGGCCAAGTTCATGCGCCGGACTCGGAATGCAGCAAGACTTTGCGAGCGGCCTCCGTGTGCCAAAAATAGGCCGCGGGCACAGCCGCACCCAAAACTAATCGCCCGAAGGCCGGGGCGCCAAGTTCGTCAAGCGGAAAATGGCCACAAAAACGGATGGGCTATAGCCTGGGGGGGTTGGGCTGTCCAAGTTCGTCCGCCGGACTCAGAATGGGACGAGACTTTATGAGCAGCCTCCGTGTGCCAAAAATAGACCGCGGGCACAGCCTCACCCAAAAATAACTGCCCGAAGGCCGGGGCGCCAAGCTCGTCCAGAGGAAAAAAGGCCACAAAAACGGGTGGGCTATAGCCTTGGGGGGTGTGGCTGGCCAAGTTCGTCCGCCGGACTCGGAATGGGTCGAGACTTTGCGAGCGGCCTCCGTGTGCCAAAAATAGGCCGCGGACGTAGCCACACCCAAAAATAATCGCCCGAAGGCCGGGGCGTGAAGTTCGTCATGCGGAAAATGGCCACAAAAACGGGTGGGCTATAGCCTTGGGGGGTGGGGCTGGCCAAGTTCGTGTGCCGGACTCGGAATGCAGCGAGACTTTACAAGCAGCCTCCGTGTGCCAAAAATAGGCCGCGGGCACAGCCGCACCCAAAACTAATCGCCCGAAGGCCGGGGCGCCAAGTTCGTCAAGCGGAAAATGGCCACAAAAACGGATGGGCTATAGCCTTGGGGGGTTGGGCTGTCCAAGTTCGTCCGCCGGACTCAGAATGGGACGAGACTTTATGAGCAGCCTCCGTGTGCCAAAAATAGACCGCTGGCACAGCCTCACCCAAAAATAACTGCCCGAAGGCCGGGGCGCCAAGCTCGTCCAGAGGAAAAAGGCCACAAAAACGGGTGGGCTATAGCCTTGGGGGGTGGGGCTGGCCAAGTTCGTCCGCCGGACTCGGAATGGGATGAGACTTTGCGAGGGGCCTCCGTGTGCCAAAAATATGTAGCGGACACAGTCGCGTCCATAAATAAGCGACCGAAGGTCGGGGCGCCAAAACCCCCCAGCGGAAAAAGGCCAAAAAAACGGGTGGGATATAGCCTTGGGGGGTGGGGCCGGCCAATTTCGTCCGCCGGACTCGGAATGGGACGAGACTTTACGAGCGCCCTCCATGTGCCAAAAATACGCCGCGGACACAGCCGCGCCCAAAAATAACCGCCCGAAGGCCGGGGCGCCAAGTTCGTCCAGCGGAAAAAGGGCACAAAAACGGGTGGGCTATAGCCTTGGGGGGTGGGGCTGGCCAAGTTCATCCGCCGGACTCGGAATGGGGCGAGTCTTTGCGAGCAGCCTCCGTACGCCAAAAATAGGCGGCGGGCACAGCTGCGCCCAAAAATAACGGCCCGAAGGCCGGGGCGCCAATTCGTCCCGTGGAAAAAGGCCACAAAAACGGGTGGGCTATAGCCTTGGGGGGTGGGGCTGGCCAAGTTCGTCCGGCGTACTTGGACTGGGGTGAGACTTTGTGAGCGGCCTCCGTGAGCCAAAAATAGGACGCGGGCACAGCCGCGCCCAAAAATAACCGCCCGAAGGCCGGGGTGCCAAGTTCGTCCAGCGGAAAAAGGCCACAAAAACGGGTGGGCTATAGCCTTGGGGGGTGGGGCAGGCCAAGTTCGTCCGCCGGATTTGGACTGGGGTGAGACTTTGTGAGCGGCCTCCGTAAGCGAAAAATAGGACGCGGGCACAGCCACGCCCAAAAATAACCGCCCGAAGGCTGGGGCGCCAAGTTTGTCCAGCGGAAAAAGGCCACAAAAACGGGTGGGCTATAGCCTTGGGGGGTGGGGCCAGCCAAGTTCGTCCGCCGGACTTGGAATCGGGCGAGACATTGCGAGCGGCCTCCGTGTGCCACAAATAGGCCGCGGGCACAGCCGCGCCCAAAAATAACCGCCCGAAGGCCAGGGCGCCAAGTTAGTCCAGCGGAAAAAGGCCGCAAAAACGGGTGGGCTATAGCCTTGGGGGGTGGGCTGGCCAAGTTCGTACGCCGGACTCGGAATGGGTCGAGACTTTGCGAGCGGACTCCGTGTGCCAAAAATAGCCCGTGGGCACAGTCGCGCTAAAAAATAACCGCCCAAAGGCCGGGGTGCCAAGTTCGTCCAGTGGAAAAAGGCCACAAAAACGGGTGGGCTATAGCCTTGGGGGGTGGGGCTGGCCAAGTTCGTCCGGCGGACTCGTAATGGGACGAGACTTTGCGAGCGGCCTCGGTGTGCCAAAAATCGGCAGCGGGCACAGCCGCGCCCTAAAATAACAGCCCGAAGGCCGGGGCGCCAAGTTCGTCCAGCGGAAAAAGGCCACAAAAATGGGTGGGCTATAGCCTTGTGGGGTGGGGCTGGCCAAGTTCGTACGCCGGACTTGGAATGGGTCGAGACTTTGCGAGCGGCCTCCGTGTGCCAAAAATAGCCCGCGGGCACAGTCGCGCTAAAAAATAATCGCCCAAAGGCCGGCGTGCCAAGTTCGTCCAGTGGAAAAAGGCCACAAAAACGGCTGGGCTATAGCCTTGGGGGGTGGGGCTGGCCAAGTTCGTCCGCGGTACTCGGAATGGGACGGGACTTTGCGAGCGGCCTCCGTGTGCCAAAAATAGACCGCGGGCACAGCTGCGTCCAAAAATAACCGCCCGAAGGCCGGGGCGCCAAGTTCGTCCTGCGGAAAAAGGCCACAAAAACGGGTGAACTATAGCCTTGTGGGGTGGGGCTGGCCAAGTTCGTCCGCCGGACTCGCAATGGGGCGAGACTTTGCGAGCGGTCTCCGCGTGCCAAAAATTGGATACGGGCACCGCCGTGCCCAAAAATAACCGCCCGAAGGCCGGGGCGCCAAGTTCGTCCAGCGGAAAAAGGCCACAAAAACGGGTGGGCTATAGCCTTGGGGGGTGGGGCTGGCCAATTTCGTCCGGCGGACTCGTAATGGGGCGAGACTTTGCGAGCGGCCTCGGTGTGCCAAAAATCAGCAGCGGGCCAAGCAGCGCCCTAAAATAACAGCCCGAAGGCCGGTGCGCCAAGTTCGTCCAGCGGAAAAAGGCCACAAAAATGGGTGGGCTATAGCATTGGGGGGTGGGGCTGGCCAAGTTCGTCCGCCGGACTCGGAATGGGACGAGACTTTGCGAGCGGCCTCCGTGTGCCAAAAATAGGCCCGCCCAAAAATAACCGCCCGAAGGCTGGGGCGCTATGTTCGTCCAGCGGAAAAAGGCCACAAAAACGGGTGGGCTATAGCATTGGGGGGTGGGGCTGGCCAAGTTCGTCCGCCGGACTCGTAAATGGGTGAGACTTTGCGAGCGGCCTCCGTTTGCCAAAAATAGGCCGCGAGCACAGCCACGCCCAAAAATAATCGCCCGAAGGCCGGGGCGCCAAGTTCGTCCAGCGGAAAAAGGCCACAAAAACGGGTGAACTATAGCCTTGGGGGGTGGGGCTGGCCAAGTTCGTCCGCTGGACTCGGAATGGGGTGAGACTTTGCGAGCGTCCTCCGTGTGCCAAAAATAGGATGCGGGCACAGCCTTGCCCAAAAATAACCGACCGAAGGCCGGGGCGCCAAGTTCCTCTAGCGGAAAAAGGCCACAAAAACGGGTGGGCCATAGCCTTGGGGGGTGGGGCTGGCCAAGTTCGTCCGGCGGACTCGTAATGGGACGAGACTTTGCGAGCGGCCTCGGTGTGCCAAAAATCGGCAACGGGCACAGCCGCGCCCTAAAATAACAGCCCGAAGGCCGGGGCGCCAAGTTCGTCCAGCGGAAAAAGGCCACAAAAATGGGTGGGCTATAGCATTGGGGGGTGGGGCTGGCCAAGTTCGTCCGCCGGACACGGAATGGGACGAGACTTTGCGAGCGGCCTCCGTGTGCCAAAAATAGGCCTGCCCAAAAATAACCGCCCGAAGGCTGGGGCGCCATGTTCGTCCAGCGGAAAAAGGCCACAAAAACGGGTGGGCTATAGAATTGGGGGGTGGGGCTGGCCAAGTTCGTCCGCCGGACTCGTAAATGGGTGAGACTTTGCGAGCGGCCTCCGTTTGCCAAAAATAGGCTGCGAGCACAGCCACGCCCAAAAATAACGGCCCGAACGCCGGGGCGCCTAGTTCGTGCAGCGGAAAAAGGCCACAAAAACGGGTGAACTATAGCCTTGGGGGGTGGGGCTGGCCAAGTTCGTCCGCTGGACTCGGAATGGGGTGAGACTTTGCGAGCATCCTGTGTGTGCCAAAAATAGGATGCGGGCACAGCCTTGCCCAAAAATAACCGACCGAAGGCCGGGGCGCCAAGTTCGTCCAGCGGAAAAAGGCCACAAAAACGGGTGGGCTATGGCCTTGGGGGGTGGGGCTGGCCAAGTTCGTCCGGCGGACTCGTAATGGGACGAGACTTTGCGAGCGACCTCCGTGCGCCAAAAATAGGCCTGCCCAAAAATAACCGCCCGAAGGCTGGGGCGCCCAGTTCGTCCAGCGGAAAAAGGCCACAAAAACGGTTGTTCTATAGCCTTGGGGGGTGGGGCTGGCCAAGTTCGTCCGCCGGAATCGGAATGGGACGAGACTTTGCGTGCAGCCTCCGTGTGCCAAAAATAAGCCGCGGGCACAGCCCCACCCAAAAATAACTGCCCAAAGGCCGGGGCGCCAAGTTCGTCCCGCGGAAAAAGGCCACAAAAACGGGTGGGCTATATCCTTGGGGGGTGGGGCTGGCCAAGTTCGTCCGCCAGACTCGGAATGGGGCGAGACTTTCCAAGCGGCCTCCGTGTGCCAAATATAGGCCGCGGGCACAGCTGCGCCCAAAAATGACAGCCCGAAGGCCGGGGCGCCAAGTTCGACCAGCGGAAAAAGGCCACAAAAACGGGTGGGCTATAGCCTTGGGGGGTGGGGCTGGCCAAGTTCGTCCGCCGGACTCGGATTGGGACAAGAGTTTGCGAGCAGCCTCCGTGTGCCAAAAATAGGCCGCGGGTACAGTTGCACCCATAAATAACCGCCCGAAGGCCGGGGTGCCAAGTTCGTCCAGCGGAAAAAGGCCACAAAAACGGGTGGGCTATAGCCTTGGCGGGTGGGACAGGCCAAGTTCGTCCAACGGACTCGGAATGGGATGACACATTGCGAGCGGTCTCCGTGTACCAAAAATAGGCCACGGGCACAGCCGTGCCAAAAAAAAACCACCCGAATGACAGGACGCCAAGTTCGTCCACCGGAAAGAGGCCACAAATACGGGTGGGCTATAGCCTTGGGGGGTAGGGCTGGCCAAGTTCGTCCGCCGGACTCGGAATGGGGTGAGACTTTGCGAGCGGCCTCCATGTGCCAAATATAGGCCGCGGGCACAGCCGCACCCAAAAATGACAGCCCGAAGGCCGGGGCGCCAAGTTCGTCCAGCGGAAAAAGGCCACAAAAACGGGTGGGCTGTAGCCTTGGGGGGTGGGGCTGGCCAAGTTCGACCGCCGGACTCGGAATGGGACAAAACCTTGCGAGCGCCCTCCGTGCGCCAAAACTAGGCCGCAGGCACAGCCGCACCCAAAACTAACCGCCTGAAGGCCGGGGCGCCAAGTTCGTCCAGCGGAAAAAGGCCACTAAAACGGGTGGGCTATAGCCTTGGGGGATGGGGCTGGCCATGTTCGTCCGCCGGACTAGGAATGGGCTGAGACTTTGCGAGCGGCCTCCGTGTGCCAAAAATAGGCCGCGGGCAAAGCCGCGCCCAAAAATAACCGCCCGAATGTCGGGGCACCAAGTACGTCCAGCGGAAAAAGGCCATAAAACGGGTGGGCTATAGCCTTGGGGGGTGGGGCAGGCCAAGTTCGTCCACAAGACTCGGAATGGGGCGAGACTTTGCCAGCGGTCTCCCTGTGCCAAAAATAGGCCGCGGGCACAGCCGTGCGAAAAATAACCGCCCGAAGGCAGGGGCGCCAAGTTCGTCCAGCGGACAAAGGCCACTAAAACGGGTGGGCTGTAGCCTTGGGGGATGGGGCTGGCCATGTTCGTCCGCCAGGCTCGGAATGGGGAGAGACTTTGTGAGCGACCTCCGTGTGCCAAAAATAGGACGCGAACACAGCCGCGCCCAAAAATAACCACCCGAAGGCCGGGCCGCCAAGTTTGTCCAGCGGAAAAAGGCCACAAAAACGGGTGGGCTATAGCCTTGGGGGGGGGGGCTGGCCAAGTTCGTCCGCCGGACTCGGATTGGGGCGAGACTTTTCGAGCACCCTCCGTGTGCCAAAAATAGGCCGCGGGCTCAGCCGCGCCCAAAACTAACCGCCCGAAGGCCGGGGTGCCAAGTTCGTCCAGCGGAAAAAGGCCACAAAAACGGGTCGGCTATAGCCTTGGGGGGCGGGGCTGGCCAAGTTCGTCCGCCGGACTCTGAATGGGGCGAGACTTTGCGCGCGCCCTCCGTGTGCCAAAAATAGGCTGCAGGCACAGCCGCGCCCAAAACTAACCGCCCGAAGGCCGGGGCGCCAAGTTCGTCCAGCGGAAAAAGGCCACAAAAACGGGTGGGCTGTAGCCTTGGGGGGTGGGGCTGGCCAAGTTCGACCGCCGGACTCGGAATGGGACAAGACTTTGCGAGCGCCCTCCGTGCGCCAAAACTAGGCCGCAGGCACAGCCGCGTCCAAAACTAACCGCCCGAAGGCCGGGGCGCCAAGTTCGTCCAGCGGAAAAAGGCCACAAAAACGGGTGGGCTGTAGCCTTCGGGGGTGGGGCTGGCCAAGTTCGACCGCCGGACTCGTAATGGGACAAGACTTTGCGAGCGCCCTCCGTGTGCCAAAACTAGGCCGCAGGCACAGCCGCGCCCAAAACTAACCACCCGAAGGCCGGGGCGCCAAGTTCGTCCAGCGGAAAAAGGCCACAAAAACGGGTCGGCTATAGCCTTGGGGGGTGGGGCTGGCCAAGTTCGTCCGCTAGGCTAGGAATGGGACGAGACTTTGTGAGCGGCATCCGTGTGCCAAAAATAGGCCGCGGGCACAGCCACACCCAAAAATAACCACCCGATGGCCGGGGCGCCAAGTTCGTCCAGCGGAAAAAGGCCACAAAAACGGGTGGGCTATAGCCTTGGGTGGTGGAGCTGGCCAAGTTCGACTGCCGGACTCGGAATGGGGCGAGACTTTGCTAGCGGCCTCTGTGTGCCAAAAAAAGGCCGCGGGCACAGCCGTACCCAAAAATAACCGCCCAAAGGCCGGGCCGCCATGTTCGTCCATCGGAAAAAGGCCACAAAAACTGGTGGGCTATAGCCTTGGGGGGTGGGGCTTGCCAAGTTCGTCCGCCGGACTCGGAATGGGTTGAGACTTTGCGAGCGGCCTCCGTGTGCCAAAAATAGGCCGCGGACACAGCCGCGCAAAAAAATAACCGACCGAAGGCCGGTGCGCCAAATTCGTATAGAGGAAAAAAGCCACAAAAACGGGTGGGCTATAGCCTTGGGGGGTGCGGCTTGCCAAGTTCGTCCGCCGGTCTCGGAATGGGGCGACACTTTGCGAGCGGCCTCCGCGTGCCAAAAATACACCGGGGACACAGCCGCACCCAAAAATAACTGCCTGAAGGTGGGGTGCCAAGTTCGTCCAGCGGAAAAAGGCCCTAAAAACGGGTGGGCTATAGCCTTGGGGGGTGGGGCTGGCCGAGTTCGTCCGCCAGGCTCGAAATGGGGAGAGACTTTGTGAGTGACCTCCGTGTACCAAAAATAGGCCGCGAGCACAGCCGCACCCAAAAATGACAGCCCGAAGGCCGGGGCGCCAAGTTCGTCCAGCGGAAAAAGGCCACAAAAACGGGTGGGCCGTAGCCTTGGGGGGTGGGGCTGGCCAAGTTCGTCCGCCGGACTCGGATTGGGACAAGAGTTTGCAAGCAAACTCTATGTGACAAAAATAGGCCGTGGGCACAGTCGTACCAATAAATAACCGCCCGAAGGCCGGGGCGCCAAGTTCGTCCAGCGGAAAAAGGCCACAAAAACGGGTGGGCTGTAGCCTTCGGGGGTGGGGCTGGCCAAGTTCGACCGCCGGACTCGGAATGGGACAAGACTTTGCGAGCGCCCTCCGTGTGCCAAAACTAGGCCGCGGGCACAGCCACACCCAAAAATAACCACCCGATGGCCGGGGCGCCAAGTTCGTCCAGCGGAAAAAGGCCACAAAAACGGGTGGGCTATAGCCTTGGGTGGTGGAGCTGGCCAAGTTCGACTGCCGGACTCGGAATGGGGCGAGACTTTGCTAGCGGCCTCTGTGTGCCAAAAAAAGGCCGCGGGCACAGCCGTACCCAAAAATAACCGCCCAAAGGCCGGGCCGCCATGTTCGTCCATCGGAAAAAGGCCACAAAAACTGGTGGGCTATAGCCTTGGGGGGTGGGGCTTGCCAAGTTCGTCCGCCGGACTCGGAATGGGTTGAGACTTTGCGAGCGGCCTCCGTGTGCCAAAAATAGGCCGCGGACACAGCCGCGCAAAAAAATAACCGACCGAAGGCCGGTGCGCCAAATTCGTATAGAGGAAAAAAGCCACAAAAACGGGTGGGCTATAGCCTTGGGGGGTGCGGCTTGCCAAGTTCGTCCGCCGGTCTCGGAATGGGGCGACACTTTGCGAGCGGCCTCCGCGTGCCAAAAATACACCGGGGACACAGCCGCACCCAAAAATAACTGCCTGAAGGTGGGGTGCCAAGTTCGTCCAGCGGAAAAAGGCCCTAAAAACGGGTGGGCTATAGCCTTGGGGGGTGGGGCTGGCCAAGTTCGTCCGCCGGACTCTGAATGGGGCGAGACTTTCCAAGCGGCCTCCGTGTGCCAAAAATAGGCCACAGGCACAGCCGCGCCCAAAACTAACCGCCCGAAGGCCGCGGCGCCAAGTTCGTCCAGCGGAAAAAGGCCACAACAACGGGTGGGCTGTAGCCTTGGGGGGTGGGGCTGGCCAAGTTCGACCGCCGGACTCGGAATGGGACAAGACTTTGCGAGCGCCCTCCGTGCGCCAAAACTAGGCCGCAGGCACAGCCGCGTCCAAAACTAACCGCCCGAAGGCCGGGGCGCCAAGTTCGTCCAGCGGAAAAAGGCCACAAAAACGGGTGGGCTGTAGCCTTCGGGGGTGGGGCTGGCCAAGTTCGACCGCCGGACTCGGAATGGGACAAGACTTTGCGAGCGCCCTCCGTGTGCCAAAACTAGGCCGCAGGCACAGCCGCGCCCAAAACTAACCGCCCGAAGGCCGGGGCGCCAAGTTCGTCCAGCGGAAAAAGGCCACAAAAACGGGTCGGCTATAGCCTTGGGGGGTGGGGCTGGCCAAGTTCGTCCGCTAGGCTAGGAATGGGACGAGACTTTGTGAGCGGCATCCGTGTGCCAAAAATAGGCCGCGGGCACAGCCACACCCAAAAATAACCACCCGATGGCCGGGGCGCCAAGTTCGTCCAGCGGAAAAAGGCCACAAAAACGGGTGGGCTATAGCCTTGGGTGGTGGAGCTGGCCAAGTTCGACTGCCGGACTCGGAATGGGGCGAGACTTTGCTAGCGGCCTCTGTGTGCCAAAAAAAGGCCGCGGGCACAGCCGTACCCAAAAATAACCGCCCAAAGGCCGGGCCGCCATGTTCGTCCATCGGAAAAAGGCCACAAAAACTGGTGGGCTATAGCCTTGGGGGGTGGGGCTTGCCAAGTTCGTCCGCCGGACTCGGAATGGGTTGAGACTTTGCAAGCGGCCTCCGTGTGCCAAAAATAGGCCGCGGACACAGCCGCGCAAAAAAATAACCGACCGAAGGCCGGTCCGCCAAATTCGTATAGAGGAAAAAAGCCACAAAAACGGGTGGGCTATAGCCTTGGGGGGTGGGGCTGGCCAAGTTCGTCCGCCGGACTCCGAATGGGACAAGTCTTTGCAAGTGGCCTCTGTGTGCAAAAAATAGGCCACGGGCAAAGCCGCGCCCAAAAATAACTGCCCGAAGGCCGGGGCGCCAAGTTCGTCCCGCGGAAAAAGACCACAAAAACGGGTGGGCTATAGCGTTGGGGGGTGGGGCTGGCCAAGTTCGTCCGCAGGACTCGGAATGGGACGAGACTTTGTGAGCGGTCTCCGTGTACCAAAAATAGGCCGCGGGCACAGCCTCGCCAAAAATAACCGCCCGAAGGCCGGGGCGCCAAGTTCGTCCAGCGGAAAAAGGCCACAAAAACGGGTGGGCTATAGCCTTGGGGGGGGGGGCTGGCCAAGTTCGTTCGCCAGACTCGGAATGGGATGAGACTTTGCGAGCAGCCTCTGTGTGCCAAAAATAGGCCGCGGGCACAGCCACGCCCAAAAATAACCGCGCGAAGGCCGGGGCGCCATGTTCGTCCAGCGGAAGAAGGCCCTAAAAACGGGTGGGCTATAGCCTTGGGGGGTGGGGCTGGCCAAGTTCATCCGCCGGACTCCGAATGGGACAAGTCTTTGCGAGTGGCCTCCGTGTGCAAAAAATAGGCCACGGGCAAAGCCGCGCCCAAAAATAACTGCCCGAAGGCCGGGGCGCCAAGTTCGTCCAGCGGAAAAAGACCACAAAAACGGGTGGGCTATAGCGTTGGGGGGTGGGGCTGGCCAAGTTCGTCCGCAGGACTCGGTATGGGGCGAAACTTTGCGAGCGGCCTCAGTGTACCAAAAATAGGCCGCGGGCACAGCCGCAACAGAAATAACAGCCCGAAGGCCGGGGCGCCATGTTCGTCCAGCGGAAAAAGGCCACTAAAACGGGTGGGCTATAGCCTAGGCGGGTGGGGCTGGCCAAGTTCATCCGCCGGACTCGGAATGGGCCGAGACTTTGCGAGCGGCCTCCGTGTGCCAAAAATAGGCCGCGGGCATAGCCGCGCCCAAAAATAACCGCCCGAAGGCCGGTGCGCCGAGTTCATCCAGCGGAAAAAGACCACAAAAATGGGTGGGCAATAGCCTTGGGGGGTGGGGCAGGCCAAGTTCGTCCGCCGGACTCGGAATCGGGCCAGACTTTGCGAGCGGCCTCAGTGTACCAAAAATAGGATGCGGGCACAGCCGCAACAAAAATAACAGCCCAAAGTCCGGGGCGCCATGTTCGTCCAGCGGAAAAAGGCCACTAAAACGGGTGGGCAATAGCCTTGGGGGGTGGGGCTGGCCAACTTTGTCCGCCGGACTCGGAATAGGGTGAGATTTTGCGAGCAGCCTCAGTGTACCAAAAATAGGCCACGGGCAAAGCCGCACCCAAAAATAACTGCGCGAAGGCCGGGGCGCCAAGTTCGTCCAGCGGAAAAAGACCACAAAAACGGGTGGGCTATAGCCTTGGGGGGTGGGGCTGGCCAAGTTCGTCCGCCGGACTCGGAATAGGGCGAGACTTTGCGAGCAGCATCAGTGTACCAAAAATAGGCCGCGGGCACAGCCGCAACAAAAATAACAGCCCGAAGTCTGGGGCGCCATGTTCGTCCAGCGGAAAAAGGCCACTAAAACGGGTGGGCAATAGCCTAGGGGGGTGGGGCTGGCCAAGTTCGTCCGCCGGACTTGGAATAGGGCGAGACTTTGCGAGCAGCTTCAGTGTACCAAAAATAGGCCGCGGGCACAGCCGCAACAGAAATAACAGCCCGAAGGCCGGGGCGCCATGTTCGTCCAGCGGAAAAAGGCCACTAAAACGGGTGGGCAATAGCCTTGGGGGGTGGGGCTGGCCAAGTTCGTCCGCCGGACTCGGAATAGGGCGAGACTTTGCGAGCAGCATCAGTGTACCAAAAATAGGCCGCGGGCACAGCCGCAACAAAAATAACAGCCCGATGTCCGGGGCGCCATGTTCGTCCAGCGGAAAAAGGCCACTAAAACGGGTGGGCAATAGCCTTGGGGGGTGGGGCTGGCCAAGTTCGTCCGCCGGACTCGGAATAGGGCGAGTCTTTGCGAGCAGCCTCAGTGTACCAAAAATAGGCCACGGGCACAGACGCAACAGAAATAACAGCCCGAAGGCCGGGGCGCCATGTTCGTCCAGCGGAAAAAGGCCACTAAAACGGGTGGGCAATAGCCTTGGGGGGTGGGGCTGGCCAAGTTCGTCCGCCGGACTCGGAATAGGGCGAGACTTTGCGAGCAGCATCAGTGTACCAAAAATAGGCCGCGGGCACAGCCGCAACAAAAATAACAGCCCGATGTCCGGGGCGCCATGTTCGTCCAGCGGAAAAAGGCCACTAAAACGGGTGGGCAATAGCCTTGGGGGGTGGGGCTGGCCAAGTTCGTCCGCCGGACTCGGAATAGGGCGAGTCTTTGCGAGCAGCCTCAGTGTACCAAAAATAGGCCACGGGCACAGACGCAACAGAAATAACAGCCCGAAGGCCGGGGCGCCATGTTCGTCCAGCGGAAAAAGGCCACTAAAACGGGTGGGCTATAGCCTTGGCTGGTGGGGCTGGCCAAGTTCGTCCGCCGCACTCGGAATGGGCCGTGACTTGGCGAGCGGCCTCCGTGTACCAAAAATAGGCCGCCGCACAGCTGCAACAAAAATAACGGCCCGAAGGCCGGTGCGCCATGTTCGTCCAGCGGAAAAAGGCCACTAAAACGGGTGGGCTATAGCCTTGGCGGGTGGGGCCGGCCAAGTTCGTCCGCCGGACTTGGAATGGGCCGAGACTTTGTGAGCGGCCTCTGTGTGCCAAAAATAGGGCGCGGACACAGCCGCGCCCAAAAATAACCGCCCGAAGGTCGGGGCGCCAAGTTCGTCCTACGGAAAAAGGCCATAAAAACGGGTGGGCTATAGCCTTGGGGGGTGGGGCTGGCCAAGTTCGTCCGCCGGACTCCGAACGGGGCGAGACTTTGCGAGCGGCCTCCGTATGCCAAAACTAGGCCGCGGGCACAGCCGCGCCCAAAAATAACCGCCCGAAGGTTGGGGCGCCAAGTACGTCCAGCGGAAAAAGGCCACAAAAACGGGTGGGCAATAGCCTTGGGGGGTGGGGCTCACCAAGTTCGTCCGCCGGACTCGGAATAGGGCGAGACTTTGCGAGCGGCCTCCGTGTACCAAAAATAAGCCGCCAGCACAGCCGCAATAAAAATAACAGCCCGAAGGCCGGGCGCCATGTTCGTCCAGCGGAAAAAGGCCACTAAAACGGGTGGGCTATAGGCTTGGCGGGTGGGGCTGGCCAAGTTCGTCTGCCGGACTTGGAATGGGCTGAGACTTTGTGAGCGGCCTCCGTGTGCCAAAAATAGGGCGCGCGCACAGGCGCGCCCAAAAATAACCGCCCGAAGGTCGGGGCGCCAAGTTCGTCCAACAGAAAAAGGCCATAAAAACGGGTGGGCTATAGCCTTGGGGGGTGGGGCTGGCCAAGTTCGTCCGCCGGACTCGGAATGGGACAAGTCTTTGTGAGCGGCCTCCATGTGCCAAAAATAGGCCGTGGTCAAGGCCGCGCCCAAAAATAACCGCCCGAAGGTTGGGGCGCCAAGTACGTCCAGCGGAAAAAAGGCCACAAAAACGGGTGGGCAATAGCCTTGGGTGGTGGGGCTCGCCAAGTTCGTCCGCCGGACTCGGAATAGGGCGAGACTTTGCGATCGGCCTCCGTGTACCAAAAATAGGCCGCCGCACAGCTGCAACAAAAATAACGGCCCGAAGGCCGGTGCGCCATGTTCGTCCAGCGGAAAAAGGCCACTAAAACGGGTGGGCTATAGCCTTGGCGGGTGGGGCCGGCCAAGTTCGTCCGCCGGACTTGGAATGGGCCGAGACTTTGTGAGCGGCCTCTGTGTGCCAAAACTAGGGCACGGACACAGCCGCGCCCAAAAATAACCGCCCGAAGGTCGGGGCGCCAAGTTCGTCCTACGGAAAAAGGCCATAAAAACGGGTGGGCTATAGCCGTGGGGGGTGGGGCTGGCCAAGTTCGTCCGCCGGACTCCGAATGGGACAAGTCTTTGCGAGCGGCCTCCGTGTGCCAAAAATAGGCCGTGGTCAAAGCCGCGCCTAAACATAACCACCCGAAGGTTGGGGCGCCAAGTTCGTCCAGCGGAAAAAGACCACAAAAACGGGTGGGCTATAGCCTTGGGGGGTGGGGCTGGCCAAGTTCGTCCGCCGGACTCGGAATGGGGCGAGACTTTGCGAGCGGCCTCCGTATGCCAAAAATAAGCCACGGGCACAGCCGCGCCCAAAAATAACTGCCCGAAGGTCGGGGCGCCAAGTACGTCCAGCGGAAAAAGGCCACAAAATCGGGTGGGCTATAGCCTTGGGGGGTGGGGCTGGCCAAGTTCTTCCGCCGGACTCGGAATGGGACAAGAGTTTGGGAGCGGTCTCCGTGTGCCAAAAATCGGCCGTGGGCACAGCCGCGTCCAAAAATAACCTCCCGACGGCCGGGGCGCCAAGTTCGTCCAGCGGAAAAAGGGAACAAAAACGGGTGGGCTATAGCCTTGGGGGGTGTGGCTGGCCAAGTTCGACCGCCGGACTCGGAATGGGGCGTGACTATGTGACCGGCCTCCGTGTGCAAAAAATAGGCCGCGGGGTCAGCCGCACCCAAAAATAGGAGCCCGAAGGCCGGGACACCAAGTTCGTCCAACGGAAAAAGGCCACAAAAACGGGTGGGCTATATCCTTGGGGGGTGTGGCTGGCCAAGTTCGTCCGCCGGACTCGGAATGGGGCGAGAATTTGCGAGCGGCCTCCATGAGCCAAAAATAGGCCGTGGGCCCAGCCGCGCCCAAGAAAAACTGCCCGAAGGCCGGGGCGCCAAGTTCGTCCAGCGGAAAAAGGCCACAGAAACGGGTGGGCTATAGCCTTGGGGGGTGGGGCTGGCCAAGTTCGTCCGCCGGACTCGGAATGGGGTGAGACTTTGCAAGCAGCCTCCGTGAGCCAAAAATAGGTAGCGGGCACAGCCGTGTCCTAAAATAACAGCCCCAAGGCCGGGGCGCCAAGTTCGTCCACCGGAAAAAGGCCACAAAAACGGGTGGGCTATAGCCTTGGGGGGTGGGGCTGGCCAAGTTCGTCCGTCGGACTCAGAATGGGGCGAGACTTTGCGAGAGGCCTCCGTGTGCCAAAAATAGGCTGCGCGCACAGCTGCGCGCACAGCCGCGAGCAAAAATAACAGCCCGAAGGCCGGGGCGCCAAGTTCGTCCAGCGGACAAAGGCCACAAAAACGGGTGGCCTATAGCACTGGGGGGTGGGGCTGGCCAAGTTCGTCCGCCGGACTCAGAATGGGGCGAGACTTTGCGAGAGGCCTCCGTGTGCCAAAAATAGGCTGCGAGCACAGCCGCGCCCAAAAATAACCGCCCAAAGGCCGGGGCGCCAAGTTCGTCCAGCGGAAAAAGCCCACAAAAACGGGTGGGCTATAGCCTTGGGGGGTGGGGCAGGCCAAGGTCCTCCGCCGGACTCGGAATGCGGCGAGAATTTACGAGCAGACTCCGTGTGCCAAAAATAGGCCGCGGGCACAGCCGCGCCCAAAAATAACCGCCCGAAGGCCGGGGCGCCAAGTCCGTCCAGCGGAAAAAGGCCACAAAAACGGGTGGGCTATAGCCTTGGGGGGTGGGGCTGGCTAAGTTCGTCCGCCGGACTCGGAATGGGGCGAGAGTTGCGAGCGGCCTCCGTGTGCCAAAAATAGGCCGCGGGCACAGCCACGGCCGAAAATAAGCACCCGAAGGCCGGGGCGCCAAGTTCGTCCAGCGGAAAAAGGGCACTAAAACGGGTGGGCTATAGCCTTGGGGGTGGGGCTGGCCAAGTTTGCCCGCCGGACTCGGAATGGGCTGAGACTTTGCGAGCGGCCTCCGTGTGCCAAAAATAGGCCGCGGGAACAGCCGCGCCCAAAAATAACTGACCGAAGGCCGGGGCGCCAAGTTCGTACAGGGGACAAAGGCCACAAAAACGGGTGGGTTATAGCATTGGGGGGTGGGGCTGGCCCAGTTCGTCCACCGGACTCGGAATGGGGCGAGACTTTGCGAGCAGCCTCCGTGTGCCAAAAATAGGCCACGGGCACAGCCACGGCCGAAAATAAGCGCCCGAAGGCCGGGGCGCCAAGTTCTTCCAGCGGAAAAAGGGCACAAAAACGGGTGGGCTATAGCATTCGGGGGTGGGGCTGGCCAAGTTCGTCCGCCGGACTCGGAATGGGGCGAGACTTTGTGAGCGGCCTCTGTTTGCCAAAAATAGGCCGCGGACACAGCCGCGAACAAAAATAACCACACGAAGGCCAGGGTGCCAAGTTCGTCTAGCGGAAAAAGGCCACAAAAACGGGTGGGCTATAGCCTTGGGGGGCGGGGCTGGCCAAGTTTGCCCGCCGGACTCGGAATGGGGCGAGACTTTGCGAGCGTCCTCCGTGTGCCAAAAATAGGCCGCGGACACAGCCGGGCCCAAAAATAACCGCCCGAAGGCCGGGGCGCCAAGTTCGTCCAGCGGAAAAAAGCCACAAAAACGGCCGGGCTATAGCCTTCGGGGGTGGGGCTGGCCAAGGTCGTCCGCCGGACTCGGAATGGGACGAGACTTTGCGACTGGCCTCCGTGTGCCAAAAATAGGCCGCGGGCACAGCCGCGCCCAAAATAACCGCCCGAAGGCCGGGACGCCAAGTTCGTCCAGCGGACAAAGGCCACAAAAACGGGTGGGCTATAGCATTGGGGGGTGGGGCTGGCCAAGTTCGTCCGCCGGACTCGGAATGGGGCGTGACTTTGCGAGCGGCCTCCGTGTGCCAAAAATAGGCCGCGGGTACAGCCGCACCAAAAAATAACCGCCCGAAGGCCGGGACGCCAAGTTCGTCCAGCGGAAAAAGGCCACAAAAACAGGTGGGCTATAGCCTTCGGGGGTGGGGCTGGCCAAGGTCGTCCGCCGGACTCGGAATGGGGCGAGACTTTGTGAGCGGCCCCCGTGTGCCAAAAATAGGCTGCGAGCACAGCCGCGCACAAAAATAACCGGCCGAAGGACGGAGCGCCAAGTTCGTCCAGCGGAAAAAGGCCACAAAAACGGGTGGGCTATAGCCTTGGGGGGTGGGGCTGGCCAAGTTTGTCCGCCGGACTCGGAATGGGGCGAGACTTTGCGAACGGCCTCCATGTGCCAAAAATAGGCCGCGGGCACAGCCGCGCCTAAAAATAACCGCCCGAAGGCCGGGGCGCCAAGTTCGTCCAGCGGAAAATAGCCACAAAAATGGCTGGGCTATAGCCTTCGGGGGTGGGGCTGGCCAAGGTCGTCCGCCGGACTCGGAATGGGACGAGACTTTGCGACCGGCCTCCGTGTGCCAAAAATAGGCCGCAGGCACAGCCGCGCCCAAAAATAACCGCCCGAAGGCCGGGACGCCAAGTTCGTCCAGCAGACAAAGGCCACAAAAACGGGTGGGCTATAGCATTGGGGTGTGGGGCTGGCCAAGTTCGTCCGCCAGACTCGGAATGGGGCGTGACTTTGCGAACGGTCTCCGTGTGCCAAAAATAGGCCGCGGGCACAGCCGCACCAAAAAATAACCGCCCGAAGGCCGGGACGCCAAGTTCGTCCAGCGGAAAAAGGCCACTAAAACGGGTGGGCTATAGCCTTGGGGGTGGGGCTGGCCAAGTTCGTCCGCCGGACTCGGAATGGGCTGAGAATTTGCGAGCGGCCTCCGTGTGCCAAAAATAGGCCGCGGGAACAACCGTACCCAAAAATAACCTCCCGAAGGCCGGGGCGCCAAGTTCGTCCTGCGGACTAAGCCCACAAAAACGGGTGGGCTATAGCATTGGGGCGTGGGGCTGGCCCAGTTCGTCCGCCGGACTCGGAATGGGGCGAGACTTTGCGAGCGGCCTCCGTGTGCCAAAAATAGGCCGCGGACACAGCCACGGCCGAAAATAAGCGCCCGAAGGCCGGGGCGCCAAGTTCGTCCAGCGGAAAAAGGCCACAAAAACGGGTGGGCTATAGCCTTCGGGGGTGGGGCTAGCCAAGGTCGTCCACCGGACTCGGAATGGGGTGAGACTTTGTGAGCGGCCCCCGTGTGCCAAAAATAGGCTGCGAGCACAGCTGCGCACAAAAATAATCGGCCGAAGGACGGAGCACCAAGTTCGTCCAGCGGAAAAAGGCCATAAAACGGGTGGGCTATAAAATTGGGGGGTGTGGCTGGCCAAGTTCGTCCGCCGGACTCGGAATGGGACGAGACTTTGCGAGCGGCCTCCGTGTACCAAAAATAGGCCACGGGCGCAGCCGTGCCCAAAAATAACCGTTCGAAGGCCGGGGCGCCAAGTTCGTCCAGCGGAAAAAGGCCACAAAAATGGGTGGGCAATAGCCTTGGGGGGTGGGACTGGCCAAGTTCGTCCGCCGGACTCGGAATGGGGCGAGACTTTGCGAGCGGCCTCCGTATGCAAAAAATAGGTCACGGGCACAGCCGCGCCCAAAAATAACCTCCCGAAGGCCGGGGCGCCAAGTTCGTCCACCGGAAAAAGGCCACAAAAACGGGTGGTCTATAGCCTTGGGGGGTGGGGCTGGCCAAGTTCGTCCGCCGGACTCGGAATGGGGCCAAACTTTGCAAATGGCCTCCTTGTGCAAAACAAAAGGCCTCGGGCACAGCCGCCCCCAAAAATAACCGCCCGAAGGCCGGGTTGCCAGATTCATCCAGCGGAAAAAGGCCATAAAACGGGTGGGCTATAGCCTTGGGGGGTCTGGCTGGCCAAGTTCGTCCGCCGGACTCGGAATGGGACGAGACTTTGCGAGCGGCCTCCGTGTGGCAAAAATAGGCCGCGGACACAGCCACGACCAAAAATAACCGCCCGAAGGCCGGGGCGCCAAGTTCGTCCAGCGGAAAAAGGCCACAAAAACGGGTGGGCTATAGCATTGGGGGCTGGGGCTGGCCAAGTTCGTCTGCCGGACTCAGAATGGCGCGAGACTTTGCGAGCGGCCTTCGTGTGCCAAAAATAGGCCACGGGAACTGCCGCATCCAAAATTAACATCCCGAAGGCCGGGTTGCCAGGTTCGTCCAGCGGAAAAAGGCCATAAAACGGGTGGGCTATAGCCTTGGGGGGTGGGGCTGGGCAAGTTCGTCCGCCGGACTCGGAATGGGACGAGAATTTACGAGCAGCCTCCATGTGCCAAAAATAGGCCGCGGGCACAGCCGCAACCAAAATTAACCTTCCGAAGGCCGGGGCGCCAAGTCCGTCCACCGGAAAAAGACAACAAAAACGGGTGGGCTATAGCCTTGGGGGGTGGGACTGGCCAAGTTCGTCCGCCGGACTCAGAATGGGGTGAGACTTTGCGTGCGGCATTCGTGTGCCAAAAATAGGCCGCGGGCACTGCCGCGCCTAAAACTAACCGCCCGAAGGCCGGGTTGCCAAATTCGTCCAGCGGAAAAAGGCCATAAAACTGGTGGGCTATAGCCTTGGGGGGTGCGGCTGGCCAACTTCGTCCGCCGCACTTGGAATGGGAAGAGACTTTACGAGCGGCCTCCGTGTGCCAAAAATAGGCCGCGGGCACAGCCGCAACCAAAATTAACCTTCCGAAGGCCGGGGCGCCAAGTTCGTCCAGCAGAAAAAGACAACAAAAACGGGTGGGCTATAGCTTTGGGGGGTGGGACTGGCCAAGATCATCCGCCGGACTCATAATGGGGTGAGACTTTGCGTACGGCCTTCGTGTGCCAAAAATAGGCCGCGGGCACTGCCGCTCCAAAAACTAACCGCCCGAAGGCCGGGTTGCCAGATTCGTCCAGCGGAAAAAGGCCATAAAACGGGTGGGCTATAGCCTTGGGGGGTCGGGCTGGCAAAGTTCGTCCGCCGGACTCGGAATGGGACGAGACTTTGCGAGCGGCCTCCGTGTGCCAAAAATAGGCCGCGGGCACGGCCGCGACTAAAAATAACCGCCCGAAGGCCGGGTTCCCAGGTTTGTCTAGCGGAAAAAGGCCATAAAACGGGTGGGCTATAGCCTTGGGGGGTGGGGCTGGGCAAGTTCGTCCGCCGGACTCGGAATGGGACGAGACTTTACGAGCGGCCTCCGTGTGCCAAAAATAGGCCGCGGGCACAGCCGTGCCATGTTCGTCCAGCGGAAAAGGCCACAAAAACGGGTGGGCTATAGCCTTGGGGGGTGGTGCTGGCCAAGTTCGTCCGCTGGACTCAGAATGGGGCGAGACTTTGTGAGCGCCTTCGTGTGCCAAAAATAGGCCGCGGGTACTGCCGCGTCCAAAAATAACCTCCCGAAGGCCGGGACGCCAAGTTCATCCAGCGGAAAAAGGCCACAAAAACGGGTGGGCTCTAGCCTTGGGGGCTGGGGCTGGCCAAGTTCGTCCGCCGGACTCAGAATGGGGCGAGACTTTGTCAGTGGCCTTCGTGTGCCAAAAATAGGCCGCGGGCACTTTCGCGTCCAAAAATAACGTCCCGAAGGCCGGGTTGCCAGGTTCGTCCAGCGGAAAAAGGCCATAAAACGGGTGGGCTATAGCCTTGGGGGGTGGGGCTGGCCAAGTTCGTCCGCCGGACTCGGAATGGGACGAGACTTTACGAGCGGCCTCCGTGTGCCAAAAATAGGCCGCGGGCACTTTCGCGTCCAAAAATAACGTCCCGAAGGCCGGGTTGCCAGGTTCGTCCAGCGGAAAAAGGCCATAAAACGGGTGGGCTATAGCCTTGGGGGGTGGGGCTGGCCAAGTTCGTTCGCCGGACTCGGAATGGGACGAGACTTTACGAGCGGCCTCCGTGTGCCAAAAATAGGCCGCGGGCGCAGCCGCAACCAAAATTAACCTTCCGAAGGCCGGGGCGCCAAGTTCGTCCAGCGGAAAAAGACAACAAAAACGGGTGGGCTATAGCCTTGGGGGGTGGGACTGGCCAAGTTCGTCCGCCGAACTCAGAATGGGGTGAGACTTTGCGTGCGGCCTTCGTGTGCCAAAAATAGGCCGCGGGTACTGCCGCGCCCAAAAATAACCGCCCGAAGGCCAGGGCGCCAAGTTCATCCAGCGGAAAAAGGCACAAAAACGGCTAGGCTATAGCCGTGGGGGCTGGGGCTGGCCAAGTTCGTCCGCCGGACTCAGAATGGGGGGAGACTTTGCGAGCGGCCTTCGTGTGCCAAAAATAGGCCGCGGGCAAGGCCGCGTCCAAAAATAACCTCCCGAAGGCCGGGTTGCCAGGTTCGTCCAGCGGAATAAGGCCATAAAACGGGTGGGCTATAGCCTTGGGTGGTGGGGCTGGACAAGTTCGTCCGCCGGACTCGGAATGGGACGAGACTTTACGAGCGGCCTCCGTGTGCCAAAAATAGGCCGCGGGCACAGCCGTGCCATGTTCGTCCAGCGGAAAAGGCCACAAAAACGGGTGGGCTATAGCCTTGGGGGCTGGGGCTGGCCAAGTTTATCCGCCGGACTCAGAATGGGGCGAGACTTTGTGAGCGGCCTTCGTGTGCCAAAAATAGGCCGCGGGCACTTTCGCGTCCAAAAATAACGTCCCGAAGGCCGGGTTGCCAGGTTCGTCCTGCGGAAAAAGGCCATAAAACGGGTGGGCTATAGCCTTGGGGGGTGGGGCTGGCCAAGTTCGTCCGCCGGACTCAGAATGGGACGAGACTTTACGAGCGGCCTCCGTGTGCCAAAAATAGGCCGCGGGCACAGCCGCAACCAAAATTAACCTTCCGAAGGCCGGGGCGCCAAGTTCATCCAGCGGAAAAAGGCACAAAAACGGCTAGGCTATAGCCGTGGGGGATGGGGCTGGCCAAGTTCGTCCGCCGGACTCAGAATGGGGGGAGACTTTGCGAGCGGCCTTCGTGTGCCAAAAATAGGCCGCGGGCACTGTCGCGTCCAAAAATATCCTCCCGAAGGCCGGGTTCCCAGGTTTGTCCAGCGGAAAAAGGCCATAAAACGGGTGGGCTATAGCCTTGGGGGGTGGGGCTGGGCAAGTTCGTCCGCCGGACTCGGAATGGGACGAGACTTTACGAGCGCCCTCCGTGTGC
This sequence comes from Citrus x changshan-huyou, assembly GCA_039657385.1. Taxonomy (NCBI): domain Eukaryota; kingdom Viridiplantae; phylum Streptophyta; class Magnoliopsida; order Sapindales; family Rutaceae; genus Citrus; species Citrus x changshan-huyou. The sequence continues at coordinate 1,623,829 of JBCGBO010000018.1, forward strand.
CAAAAATAGGCCGCAGGCACAGCCGTGCCCTGTTCGTCCAGCGGAAAAGGCCACAAAAACGGGTGGGCTATAGCCTTGGGGGGTGGTGCTGGCCAAGTTCGTCCGCTGGACTCAGAATGGGGCGAGACTTTGTGAGCGGCCTTCGTGTGCCAAAAATAGGCCGTGGGCACTGCCGCGTCCAAAAATAACCTCCCGAAGGCCGGGCCGCCAAGTTCATCCAGCGGAAAAAGGCCACAAAAACGGGTGGGCTCTAGCCTTGGGGGCTGGGGCTGGCCAAGTTCGTCCGCCGGACTCAGAATGGGGCGAGACTTTGTGAGCGGCCTTCGTGTGCCAAAAATAGGCCGCGGGCACTTTCGCGTCCAAAAATAACGTCCCAAAGGCCGGGTTGCCAGGTTCGTCCAGCGGAAAAAGGCCATAAAACGGGTGGGCTATAGCCTTGGGGGGTGGGGCTGGCCAAGTTCGTCCGCCGGACTCGGAATGGGACGAGAATTTACGAGCGGCCTCCGTGTGCCAAAAATAGGCCGCGGGCACAGCCGCAACCAAAATTAACCTTCCGAAGGCCGGGGCGCCAAGTTCGTCCAGCGGAAAAAGACAACAAAAACGGGTGGGCTATAGCCTTGGAGGGTGGGACTGGCCAAGTTCGTCCGCCGAACTCAGAATGGGGTGAGACTTTTCGTGCGGCCTTCGTGTGCGAAAAATAGGCCGCGGGTACTGCCGCGCCCAAAAATAACCGCCCGAAGGCCAGGGCGCCAAGTTCATCCAGCGGAAAAAGGCACAAAAACGGCTAGGCTATAGCCGTGGGGGCTGGGGCTGGCCAAGTTCGTCCGCCGGACTCAGAATGGGGGGAGACTTTGCGAGCGGCCCTCGTGTGCCAAAAATAGGCCGCGGGCAATGCCGCGTCCAAAAATAACCTCCCGAAGGCCGGGTTGCCAGGTTCGTCCAGCGGAATAAGGCCATAAAACGGGTGGGCTATAGCCTTGGGTGGTGGGGCTGGACAAGTTCGTCCGCCGGACTCGGAATGGGACGAGACTTTACGAGCGGCCTCCGTGTGCCAAAAATAGGCCGCGGGCACAGCCGTGCCATGTTCGTCCAGCGGAAAAGGCCACAAAAACGGGTGGGCTATAGCCTTGGGGGGTGGGGCTGGCCAAGTTTATCCGCCGGACTCAGAATGGGGCGAGACTTTGTGAGCGGCCTTCGTGTGCCAAAAATAGGCCGCGGGCACTTTCGCGTCCAAAAATAACGTCCCGAAGGCCGGGTTGCCAGGTTCGTCCTGCGGAAAAAGGCCATAAAACGGGTGGGCTATAGCCTTGGGGGGTGGGGCTGGCCAAGTTCGTCCGCCGGACTCAGAATGGGACGAGACTTTACGAGCGGCCTCCGTGTGCCAAAAATAGGCCGCGGGCACAGCCGCAACCAAAATTAACCTTCCGAAGGCCGGGGCGCCAAGTTCATCCAGCGGAAAAAGGCATAAAAACGGCTAGGCTATAGCCGTGGGGGCTGGGGCTGGCCAAGTTCGTCCGCCGGACTCAGAATGGGGGGAGACTTTGCGAGCGGCCTTCGTCTGCCAAAAATAGGCCGCGGGCACTGCCGCGTCCAAAAATAACCTCCCGAAGGCCGGGTTGCCAGGTTCGTCCAGCGGAATAAGGCCATAAAACGGGTGGGCTATAGCCTTGGGGGGTGGGGCTGGCCAAGTTCGTCCGTCGGACTCGGAATGGGATGAGACTTTACGAGCGGCCTCCGTGTGCCAAAAATAGGCCGCGGGCACAGCCGTGCCCAAAAATAACCGCCCGAAGGCTGGGGCGCCATGTTCGTCCAGCGGAAAAGGCCACAAAAACGGGTAGGCTATAGCCTTGGGGGCTGGGGCTGGCCAAGTTTGTCCGCCGGACTCATAATGGGGCGGGATTTTGCGAGCGGCCTTCGTGTGCCAAAAATAAGCCGTCGGCACTGCCGCGCCCAAAAATAATCGCCCGAAGGATGGGTTACCAGGTTCGTCCAGCGGAAAAAGGCCATATAACGGGTGGGCTTTAGCCTTGGGGGGTGGGGCTGGCCAAGTTCGTCCGCCCGACTCGGAATGGGACGGAACTTTGCGAGCGGCCTCCGTGTGCCAAAACTAAGCCGCGGCCACAGCCGCGCCCAAAAATAACCTCCAGATGGCTGGGTTACCAGGTTCGTCCAGCGGAAAATGGCCATAAAAAGGGTGGGCTTTAGCCTTGGGGGGTGGGGCTGGCCAAGTTCATCCGCCGGACTCGGAATGGGACGAGACTTTGCGTGCAGCCTCCGTGTGCCAAAAATAAGCCGCGGGCACAGTCGTGCCCAAAAATAACAACCCGATGGCCGGGGCGCCAAGTTCGTCCAGCGGAAAAAGGCCACAAAAACGGGTGGGCTATATCCTTGGGGGGTGCGGCTGGCCAAGTTCGTCCGCCGGACTCGAAATGGGGCGAGAATTTACGAGCGGCCTCCGTGTGCCAAAAATAGGCCGCGGGCGCAGCCGCGCCCAAAAATAACCTCCCAAAGGCCGGGGCGCCAAGTTCGTCCAGCGGAAAAAGGCCACAAAAATGGGTGGTCTATAGACTTCGGGGGTGGGGCTGGCCAGGCTCGTCCGCCGGACTCGGAAAGGGGTGAGACTTTGCGAACGGCCTCCGTGTGCAAACAAAGAGACCACAGGCACAGCCGCCCCCAAAAATAACCGCCCGAAGGCCGGGGCGCCAAGTTCGTCCGCCGGACTCGGCATGGGACGAGACTTTGCGAGCGGCCTCCGTGTGCCAAAAATAGGCCGCGGGCACAGACGCGACCAAAAATAACCTCCCGAAGGCCGGGTTACCAGGTTCGTCCAGCTGAAAAAGGCCATAAAACGGGTGGGCTATAACCTTGGGGGGTGGGGCTGGCCAAGTTCGTCCGCCGGACTCGGAATGGGACGAGACTTTGCGAGCGGCCTCCGTGTGCCAAAATTAGGCCGCGGGCACAGTTGCACCCAAAAATAGCCGCCCGAAGGCCAGGGCGACAAGTTCGTCCAGCGGAAAAAGGCGACAAAAACGGGTGGGCTTTAGCCTTGGGGGGGTGGGGCTCGCCAAGTTCGTCCGCCGGACTCCGAATGGGACTAGACTTTGCGAGCGGCCTCCGTGTGCCAAAAATAAGCGGCGGGCACAGCCGTGCCCAAAAATAACCGCCCGAAGGCCGGGGCGCCAAGTTCGTCCAGCGGAAAAAGGCCACAAAAATGGGTGGGCTATAGCCTTGGGGGGTGCGGCTGGCCAAGTTCGTCCGCCGGACTCAAAATGGGGCGAGAATTTGCGAGCAGCCTCCGTGTGCCAAAAATAGGCCGCGGGCACAGCCGCGCCCAAAAATAACCACCCAAAGGCCGGGGCGCCAAGTTCGTCTTGCGGACTGGGAAAGGGGCGAGACTTTGCGAACGGCCTCCGTGTGCAAAAAAAAAGACCGCGGGCACAGCCACCCCCAAAAATAACCGCCCGAAGGCCGGGGCGCCAAGTTCGTCCGCCGGACTCAGAATGGGGCGAGACTTTGCGAGTGGCCTTCGTGTGCCAAAAATAGGCCGCGGGCACTGCCGCACCCAAAAATAACCGCCCGAAGGCCGGGTTCCCAGGTTCGTCCCGCAGAAAAAGGCCATAAAACGGGTGGGCTAAAGCCATGGGGGGTGCGGCTGGCCAAGTTCGTCCGCCGGACTCGGAATGGGACGAGACTTTGCGAGCGGCCTCCGTGTGCCAAAAATAGGCCACGGGCATAGCCGTGCCCAAAAATAAGCGCCCGAAGGCCGGGGCGCCAAGTTCGTCCAGCGGAAAAAGGCCACAAAAACGGGTGGGCTATAGCCTTGCGGGGTGGGACTGGTCAAGTTCGTCCGCCGGACTCGGATTGGGGCGAGACTTTGCGAGCAGCCTCTGTGTGCAAAAAAGAGGTGGCGAGCACAGCCGCGCCCAAAAATAACCCCCCGAAGGCTGAGGCGCCAAGTTCGTCCACCGAAAAAAGGCCAAAAAAATGGGTGGGCTATAGCCTTCGGCGGTGGGGCTGGCCAAGTTCGTCCGCCGGGCTCGGAACAGGACGAGACATTGCGAGCGGCCTCCGTATGCCAAAAATAGTCCGTGAGCACAGCCGCGCCCAAAAATAACTGCCCGAAGGCCGGGGCGCCAAGTTCGTCCAGCGGAAAAAGGCCACAAAAACGGGTGGGCTATAGCCTTGGGGGGTGGGACTGGCCAAGTTCGTCCGCCGGACTCAGAATGGGGTGAGACTTTGCGAGAGGCCTTCGTGTGGCAAAAATAGGCCGCGGACAATGCCGCGCCCAAAAAGAACTGCTCGAAGTGCGGGTTGCCAGGTTCGTCCGGCGGAAAAAGGCCATAAAACGGGTGCGCTATAGCCTTGGGGGGTCGGGCTGGCCAAGTTCGTCCGCCGGACTCGGAATGGGACGAGAGTTTGCGAGTGGCCTCCGTGTGCCAAAAATAGGCTGCGGGCACAGCCGCAACCAAAATTAACCACCCGAAGCCCGGGGCGCCAGGTTCGTCCAGCGGAAAAAGGCCACATAAACGGGTGGGCTACAGCCTTGGGGGGTGGGGCTGGCCAAGTTCTTCCGCCGGCCTCGGATTGGGGCGATACTTTGCGAGCGGCCTCCGTGTGCCAAAACTATGCCGCGGGCTCAGCCGCGCCCAAAAATAACCGCCCGAAGGCCGGGGCGCCAAGTTTGTCCAGCGGAATAAGGCCACAAAAACGGGTGGGCTATGGCCTTGTGGGGTGGGGCTGGCCAAGTTCTTCCGCCGGACTCGGAATGGGGCGAGACTTTATGAGCGGCCTCCGTGAGCCAAAAATAGGCCGCGGACACAGCCGCGCCTAAAAATAACCGCCCAAAAGCCGGGGCGCCAAGTTCATCCAGCGGAAAATGGCCACAAAAACGGGTGGGCTATAGCCTTGGGGGGTGGGGCTGGCCAAGTTCGTCCGCCGGACTCGGAATGGGGCGAGACTTTGCGAGGGGCCTCCGTGTGCCAAAAATAGGCCGTGGGCACAGCCGCGCCCAAAAATAACCACCCAACGGTCGGGGTGCCAAAAGCCCCCAGCGGAAAAATGGCGAAAAAATGGGTGGGCTATAACCTTGGTGGGGAGGCGGGCGAAGTTCGTCCGCCGGACTCGGAATGGGGCGAGGGGCCTCCATGTGCCAAAAATAGGCCGCGGGAACAGCTGCACCCAAAAATGACCACCTGAAGGTCGAGGCCCCAAGTTCATCCGCCGGAAAAAGGCGAAAGAAACGGATGGGCTACAGCCTTGGGGGGTGGGGCTGGCCAAGTTCGTCCGCCGGACTCGGAATAGGGCGAGACTTTGCGAGTGGCCTCCGTGTGCCAAAAATAGGCAGCGGGCACAGCTGCGCCCAAAAATGACTGCCGAAAGGTTGGGGAGCCAAAAGCCCCCAGCGGAAAAATGGCCAAAAAACGGGTGGGATATTACCTTGGTGGGGGGGGCGGGCGAAGTTCTTCTGCCGGACTCGGAATGGGTCGAGACTTTGTGAGGGGCCTCCGTGAGGTAAAAATAGGCCACGGTCACAGCAGCTCCCAAAAATGACCACCCAAAGGTCGAGGCGCGAAGTTCGTCCGCCGGAAAAAGGCCAAAAGAACGGGTGGGCTATAGCCATGGGGGGTGGGGCTGGCCAAGTTCGTCCGCCGGACTTGGAATGGGGTGAGACTTTGCGAGGGGCCTCCGTGTGCCATAAATAGGCCGTGGACACAGCCGCAGCCAAAAATGACCGCCCGAAGGTCGAGGAGCCAAGTTTGTCCGCCGGAAATGGCCAAAAACACGGGTGGGCTATAGCCTTGGGGGGTGGGGCGGGCGAAGTTCGTCCGCCGGACTCGTAATGGGGTGAGATTTTGTGAGGGTCCTCCGAGTGCCAAAAATAGGCCGTGGTCACAGCCGTGCCCAAAAATGACCGCCCGAAGGTCGAGGCGCCAAGTTCGTCCGCCGGAAAATGGCCAAAAAAACGGTGGGCTATAGCCTTGGGGGGTGGGGCTGGCCAAGTTCGTCCACCGGACTCGGAATGGGGTGAGACTTTGCGAGGGGCCTCCGTGTGCCAAAAATAGGCTGCGGGCACAGCTGGGCCCAAAAATAATCGCCCTAAGGTCGGGGTGCCAAAAGCCCCCAGCGGAAAAATGGCCAAAAAACGGGTGGGCTATAGCCTTGGTGGGGGGGCCGGGACAAGTTCGTCCGCCGGACTCGGAATGGGGCGATACTTTGCAAGGGGCCTCCGTGTGCCAAAAATAGGCCGTTGGAACAGTAGCTCCCAAAAATGACCGCCCGAAGGTCGAGGCGCCAAGTTCGTGCGCCGGAAAAAGGCCAAAAAAACGGGTGGGCTATAGCCTTGGGGGGTGGGGCGGGCGAAGTTCGTCTTACGGACTCGGAATGGGGGGAGACTTTGCGAGGGAACTCCGTGTGCTAAAAATAGGCCGCGGGAAAAGCCGCGCCCAAAAATGACCACCCGAAGTTCGAGGCGCCAAGTTCGTCCGCTGGAAAAAGGCCAAAAAAATGGGTGGGCTATAGCCTTGGGGGGTGGGGCGGGCGAAGTTCGTCCGCCGGACTTGCAATGGGGCGAGAGTTTGGGAGGGTCCTCCGTATGCCAAAAATAGGCCGCGGGCACAGCCGCGCCCAAAAATGACCGCCCGAAGGTCGAGGTGCCAAGTTCGTCCGCCGGAGAAAGGCCAAAAAAACGGGTGGGCTATAACCTTGGGGGGTGGGGCTGGCCAAGTTCTTCCGCCGGACTCGGAATGGGGCGAGACTTTGCGAGGGGCCTCCGTGTGCCAAAAATAGGCCGCGGGCACAGCCGCGCCCAAAAATAACCGCCCGAAGGTCGGGGTGCCAAATACGCCCAGCTGAAAAATGGCCAAAACACGGTGGGCTATAGGCTTGGTGGGGGGGCGGGCGAAGTTCGTCCGCCGGACTCAGAATGGGGCGAGACTTTACGAGGGGCCTCCGTGTACCAAAATTAGGCCGCGGGCACAGCCACTCCCAAAAATGACCACCCGAAGGTCGAGGCGCCAAGTTCGTCCGCCGGAAAAACGGCAAAAAAACGGGTGGGCTATAACCTTGGGGGGTGGGGCGGGCCAAGTTCGTCCGCCGGACTCGGAATTGGGCGAGACTTTGCGAGGGCCTCTGTGTGCCAAAAATAGGCCGCGGGCACAGCCGCGCCCAAAAATAACCGCCCGAAGGTCGGGGTGCCAAATACCCCCAGCTGAAAAATGGCCAAAACACGGGTGGGCTATAGGCTAGGTGGGGGGGCGGGCGAAGTTCGTCCGCCGGACTCGGAATGGGGCGAGACTTTGCGAAGGGCCTCCGTGTGCCAAAAATAGGCCGCAGGCACAGCCGCGCCAAAAATGACCGCCCGAAGGTTGTGTCCCCAAGTTCGTCCGCCGGAAAAAGGCCAAAAAAACGGTGGGCTATAACCTTGGGGGGTGGGGCTGGCCAAGTTCGTCCGCCGGTCTCAGAATGGGGGGAGACTTTGCGAGGGGCCTCCGTGTGCCAAAATTAGGCCGTAGACACAGCCGCGCCCAAAAATGACCGCCCGAAGGTCGTGTCCCCAAGTTCGTCCGCCGGAAAAAGGCCAAAAAAACGGGTGGGCTATAGCCTTGGGGGGTGGGGCTGGCCAAGTTCGTCCGCCGGACTCGGAATGGGGCGAGACATTACGAGGGGCCTCCTTGTGCCAAAAATATGCCGCCGGCACAGCCGCGCCCAAAAATGACCGCCCAAAGGTCGAGTCCCCAAGTTCGTCCGCCGGAAAAAGGCAAAAAAACGGGTGGGCTATACCCTTGGCGGGTGGGGCTGTCCAAGTTCGTCCGCCGGACTCGGAATGGGTCGAGACTTTGAGAGGAGCCTCCGTGTGCCAAAAATAGGCCGCAGGCACAGCCGTTCCAAGAAATAACCGCCCGAAGGTTGGTCCCCCAAGTTCGTCCGCCGGAAAAATGCCAAAAAAACGGGTGGGCTATAGCCTTGGGGGTTGGGGCTGGCCAAGTTCGTCCTCCGGACTCGGAATGGGGGGAGACTTTGCGAGGGGCCTCCGTGTGCCAAAATTAGGCCGTAGACACAGCCGCGCCCAAAAATGACCGCCCGAAGGTTGTGTCCCCAAGTTCGTCCGCCGGAAAAAGGCCAAAAAAACGGGTGGGCTATAGCCTTGGGGGGTGGGGCTGGCCAAGTTCGTCCGCCGGACTCGGAATGGGGCGAGACTTTACGAGGGGCCTCCTTGTGCCAAATATATGCCGCCGGCACAGCCGCGCCCAAAAATGACCGCCCAAAGGTCGAGTCCCCAAGTTCGTCCGCCGGAAAAAGGCAAAAAAACGGGTGGGCTATACCCTTGGCCGGTGGGGCTGTCCAAGTTCGTCCGCCGGACTCGGAATGGGTCGAGACTTTGAGAGGAGCCTCCGTGTGCCAAAAATAGGCCGCAGGCACAGCCGTTCCAAGAAATAACCGCCCGAAGGTCGGTCCCCCAAGTTCGTCCGCCGGAAAAAGGCCAAAAAAACGGGTGGGCTATAGCCTTGGGGGTTGGGGCTGGCCAAGTTCGTCCTCCGGACTCGGAATGGGTCGAGACTTCGCGAGGGGCCTCCGTGTGCCAAAAATAGGTCGCAGACACAGCCGCGGCCAAAAATGACTGCCCGAAGGTCGTGTCCCCAAGTTCGTCCGCCGGAAAAAGCCCAAAAAAACGGTGGGCAATAACCTTGGGGGGTGGGGCTGGCCAAGTTCGTCCGCCGGACTCAGAATGGGGGGAGACTTTGCAAGGGGCCTCCGTGTGCCAAAAATAGGCCGCGAGCACAGCCGCACCCAAAAATAACCACCCGAAGGTCGGGGCGCCAAAACCCCCCAGCGGAAAAAGGCCAAAAAAACGGGTGGGCTATAGCCTTGGGGGTTCGGGCTGGCCAAGTTCGACCGCCGGACTCGGAATGGGTCATGACTTTGTGAGGGTCCTCCGTGTGCCAAAAATAGGCCACGGGCACAGGCGCGCCCAAAAATGACCGCACAAAGGTCGGGTCCCCAAGTTCGTCCGCCGCAAAAAGGCCAAAAAAACGGGTGGGCTATAGCCTTGGCGGGTGGGTCTGTCCAAGTTCGTCCGCCGGACTCGGAATGGGTCAAGACTTTACGAGGGGCCTCCGTGTGCCAAAAATAGGCCGCAGACACAGCCGCGGCCAAAAATGACCGCCCGAAGGTTGTGTCCCCAAGTTCGTCCGCCGGAAAAAGGCCAAAAAAACGGTGGGCTATAACCTTGGGGGGTGGGGCTGGCCAAGTTCGTCCGCCGGTCTCAGAATGGGGGGAGACTTTGCGAGGGCCTCCGTGTGCCAAAATTAGGCCGTAGACACAGCCGCGCCCAAAAATGACCGCCAGAAGGTCGTGTCCCCAAGTTCGTCCGCCGGAAAAAGGCCAAAAAAACGGGTGGGCTATAGCCTTGGGGGGTGGGGCTGGCCAAGTTCGTCGGCCTCTGAATGGGGCGAGACTTTACGAGGGGCCTCCTTGTGCCAAAAATAGGCCGCCGGCACAGCCGCGCCCAAAAATGACCGCCCAAAGGTCGAGTCCCGAAGTTCGTCCACCGGAAAAAGGCAAAAAAACGGGTGGGCGATAGCCTTGGCGGGTGGGGCTGTCCAAGTTCGTCCGCCGGACTCGGAATGGGGCGAGACTTTGCGAGGGGCCTCCGTGTGCCAAAAATAGGCCGCGAGCACAGTCGCGCGCAAAAATAAGCACCCGAAGGTCGGGGCGCCAAAACCCCCCACCGGAAAAAGGCCAAAAAAACGGGTGGGCTATAGCCTTGGGGGGTCGGGCTGGCCAAGTTCGACCGCCGGACTCGGAATTGGTCAAATCTTTGTGAGGGTCCTCCATGTGCCAAAAATAGGCCACGGGCACAGCCGCGCCCAAAAATGACCGCCCAAATGTCGGGTCCCCAAGTTCGTCCGTCGGAAAAAGGCCAAAAAAACGGGTGGGCTATAGCCTTGAAGGGTGGGGCTGTCCAAGTTCGTCCGCCGGTCTCGGAATCGGTCGAGACTTTGCGAGGGGCCTCCATGTGCCAAAAATATGCCGTGGGCACAGCCGCGCCCAAAAATGACCGCCCGAAGGTCGGGTCCCCAAGTTCGTCCGCCGGAAATAGGCCAAAAAAACGGGTGGGCTCTTGCCTTGGGGGGTGGGGCTGGCCAAGTTCGTCCGCCGGACTCGGAATGGGGCGAGACTTTGCGAGGGGCCTCCGTGGGGCAAAAATAGGCCGCGGGCACAGCCGCGCCCAAAAATAACCACCCGAAAGTCAGGTTCCCAAGTTCGTCCGCCGGAAAAAGGCCAAAAAAACGGGTGGGGTCTAGCCTTGCGGGTTGGGGCTGGCCAAGTTCGACCGCCGGACTCGGAATGGGTCAAGAGTTTGTGAGGGTCCTCCATGTGCCAAAAATAGGCCACGGGCATAGCCGCGCCCAAAAATGACCGCCCAAAGGTCGGGTCCCCAAGTTCGTCCGTCAGAACAAGGCCAAAAAAACGGGTGGGCTATAGCCTTGGCGGGTGGGGCTGTCCAAGTTCGTCCGCCGGTCTCGGAATCGGTTGAGACTTTGCGAGGAGCCTCCGTATGCCAAAAATATGCCGCGGGCACAGCCACGCCAAAAAATGACCGCCCGAAGGTCGGGTCCCCAAGTTCGTCGGCCAGAAAAAGGCCAAAAAAACGGGTGGGCTATTGCCTTGGGGGGTGGGGCTGGCCAAGTTCGTCCGCCGGACTCGGAATGGAGCGAGACTTTGCGGGGGGCCTCCGTGGGCCAAAAATAGGCCGCGGACACAGCCGCACCCAAAAATGACCGCCCGAACGTCGGGTCCCCAACTTCGTCCGCCGGAAAAAGGCCAAAAAAACGGGTGGGCTATAGCCTTGGGGGTTGGGGCTGGCCAAGTTCGTCCGCCGGACTCGGAATGGGTCGAGACTTTGCGAGGGGCCTCCGTGTGCCAAAAATAGGCCGCAGACACAGCCGCGCCCAAAAATGACCGCCCGAACGTCGGGTCCCCAAGTTCGTCCGCCGGAAAAAGGCAAAAAAACGGGTGGGCTATAGCCTTGGCGGGTGGGGCTGTCCAAGTTCGTCCGCCGGACTCGGAATGGGTCATGACTTTGTGAGGGTCCTCCGTGAGCAAAAAATAGGCCGCGGGCACAGCCGCGCGCTACATAACCGCCCGAAGGTCGGTCCCCCAAGTTTGTCCGCCGGAAAAAGGCCAAAAAAACGGGTGGGCTATAGCCTTGGGGGTTGGGGCAGGCCAAGTTCGTCCGCCGGACTCGGAATGGATCGAGACTTTGCGAGGGGCCTCCGTGTGCCAAAAATAGGCCGCAGACCCAGCCGCGGGTAAAAATGACCACCCGAAGGTCGTGTCCCCAAGTTCGTTCGCCGGAAAAAGGCCGAAAAAACGGTGGGCTATAACCTTGGGGGGTGGGGCTGGCCAAGTTTGTCCGCCGGACTCGGAATGGGTCATGACTTTGCGAGGGGCCTCCGTGCGCCAAATATAGGCCGCAGACACAGCCGCGGCCAAAAATGACCACCCGAAGGTTGTGTCCCCAAGTTCGTCCGCCGGAAAAAGGCCAAAAAAACGGTGGGCTATAACCTTGGGGGGTGGGGCTGGCCAAGTTCGTCCGCCGGACACAGAATGGGGGGAGACTTTGCGAGGGGCCTCTGTGTGCCAAAATTAGGCTGCAGACACAGCCGCGACCAAAAATGACCGCCCGAAGTTCGTGTCCCCAAGTTCGTCCACCGGAAAAAGGCCAAAAAAAGGGGTGGGCTATAGCCTTGGGGGGTGGGGCTGGCCAAGTTCGTCCGCCGGACTTGGAATGGATCAAGACTTTGCGAGGGGCCTCCGTGTGCCAAAAATAGGCCACGGGCACAGACGCGCCCAAAAATAAGCGCCCGAAGGTCGGCGTCCCAAAAGCCCCCAGCCGAAAAATGGCCAAAAAACGGGTGGGCTATAGCCTTGGTGGACGGGGCGGGCGAACTTCGTCCGCCGGACTCGGAATGGGCCGAGACTTCGCGAGGGGCTTTCGTGTGCCAAAATATCATCCCGGGCACAGCCGCGCCCAAAAATAAGTGCCCGAAGGTCGGCGTCCCAAAAGCCCCCAACGGAAAAATGGCCAAAAAACGGGTGGGCTATAGCCTTGGTGGGGGGGGCGGGCGAACTTCGTCTGCCGGACTCGGAATGGGGCGAGACTTTGCAAGAGCCCTCCATGTGCCGAAATATCATCCCGGCCACAGACGTGCCCAAAAATAAGCGCTAGATGGTCGGCGTCCCAAAAGCCCCCAGCGGAAAAATGCCCTAAAAATGGGTCGGCTACTGCCTTGGTGGGGGGAGCGGGCGAACTTCGTCCGCCGGACTCGGAATGGGGCGAGACTTTTCAAGGGGCCTCCGTGTGCCAAAATATCATCCCGGGCACAGCCGCGCCCAAAAATAAGCACCCGAAGGTCGTTATCCCAAAAGCCCCCAGCGGAAAAATGGCCAAAAATCGGGTGGGCTATAGCCTTGGTGAGGGGGGCGGGCAAACTTCGTCCGCCAGACTCGGAATGGGGCGAGACTTTACGAGTTCCCTCCGTGTGCCAAAGTATCATCTCAGGCACAGCCGCGTCCGGAGGTTGGCATCCCGAAAGCCCCCATCGGAAAAATGGCCAAAAAACGGGTGGGCTATAGCCTTGGCGGGGGGGGTGTACGCGAACTTCGTCCGCCGGACTCGGAATGGGGCGAGACTTTGCGAGCGCCCTCCATGTGCCAAAAATAGGCCGCGGGCACAGACAAGCCCAAAAATAAGTGCCCGAAGGTCGGCGTCCCAAAAGCCCCTAGCGGAAAAATGGCCAAAAAACGGGTGGGCTATAGCCTTGGTGGGGGGGGCGGGCGAACTTCGTCCGCCGGACTCGGAATGGAACGAGACTTTACGAGGGGTCTCCGTGTGCCAAAATATCATCCCGGGCACAGCCGCGCTCGAAGGTCGGCTTCCCAAAAGCCCCCAGCGGAAAAATGGCCAAAAAACGGGTGGGCTATAGCCTTGGTGGGGAGGGTGGGCGAACTTTGTCCGCTGGACTCGGAATGGGGCGAGAATTTGCGAGCGCCCTCCATGTGCCAAAAATAGGGCGCGGGCAAAGCCGTACCCAAAAATAAATACCCGAAGGTCGGCGTCCCAAAAGCCCCCTGGCTATAGCCTTGGTGGGGGGGGTGGACGAAGTTCGTCCGCCGGACTCGGAATGGGGCGAGACTTTGCGAGCGCTCTCCGTGTGCCAAAAATAGGCCGCGGGCTCAGCCACGTAAAAAAATAAGCGCCCGAAGGTCAGCTTCCCAAAAGCCCATAGCGGAAAAATGGCCAAAAAACGGGTGGGCTATAGCTTTGGTGGGGGGGGCGGGCGAACTTCGTCCGCCGGACTCGGAATGGCGTGAGACTTTGCGAGGGGCCTCCGTGTGCCAAAATATCATCCCGGGCACAGCCGCGCCCAAAAATAGGTGTCCGAAGGTCGGCGTCCCAAAACCCCCCAGCGGAAAAATGGCCAAAAAACGGGTGGGCTATAGGCTTGGTGGGGGGGGCGGGTGGGCGAACTCCGTCCGCCGGACTCGGAATAGGGCGAGACTTTGCGAGCGCCCTCCGTGTGCCAAAAATAGGCCGCGGACATGGCCGCGCCAAAAAATGAGCGCCCGAAGGTCGGCGTCCCAAAAGCCCCCAGCGGAAAAATGTCCAAAAAACGGGTGGGGTATAGCCTTGGTGGGGGGGGTGGGCGAAGTTCGTCCGCCGGACTCGGAATGGGGCGAGACTTTGCTAGCGCTCTGCGTGTGCCAAAAATGGGCCGCGGGCTCAGCCACGTCAAAAAATAAGCGCCCGAAGGTCAGCGTCCCAAAAGCCCGCAGCGGAAAAATGGCCAAAAAACGGGTGGGCTATAGCTTTGGTGGGGGGGGCGGGCGAACTTCGTCCGCCGGACTCGGAATGGCGTGAGACTTTGCGAGGGGCCTCCGTGTGCCAAAATATCATCCCGGGCACAGCCGCGCCCAAAAATAGGTGTCCGAAGGTTGGCGACCCAAAACCCCCCAGCGGAAAAATGGCCAAAAAACGGGTGGGCTATAGGCTTGGTGGGGGGGGCGGGTGGGCGAACTCCGTCCGCCGGACTCGGAATAGGGCGAGACTTTGCGAGCGCCCTCCGTGTGCCAAAAAAAGGCCGCGGACACGGCCGCGCCAAAAAATGAGCGCCCGAAGGTCGGCGTCCCAAAAGCCCCCAGCGGAAAATGTCCAAAAAACGGGTGGGGTATAGCCTTGGTGGGGGGGGCGGGCCAAGTTCGTCCGCCGGACTCGGAATTGGGTGAGACTTTTTGAGCGCCCTCCCTGTGCCAAAAATACGCCGCGGGCACAGCTGCGCCCTTCGTGTGCCAAAAAAAGGCTGCGCCCAAAAATAGGCGCCCGAAGGTCGGCGTCCCAAAACCCCACAGCGGAAAAAGGGCCAAAAATGGGTGGGCTATAGCCTTGGTGGGGGGGGCGGGCGAACTTCGTCCGCCGGACTCGAAATGGGGCGAGACTTTACGAGGGGCCTCCGTGTGCCAAAATATCGTCCTGGGCACAGCCGCGCCCAAAAATAAGTGCCCGAAGGTCGGCGTCCCAAAACCTCCCAGCGGAAAAATGTCCAAAAACGGGTGGGCTGTAGCCTTGGCGGGGGGTGGGCGAAGTTCGTCCGCCGGACTCGGAATGGGGCGAGACTTTGCGAGCGCCCTCCGTGTCCCAAAAATAGGCCGCGGGCACAGCCGCGCCCAAAAATAAGCGCCCGAAGGTTGGGCTCCCAAAAGCCCCCAGCAGAAAAATGGCCAAAAAACGGGTGGGCTATAGCCTTGGTGGGGGGGGCAGGCCAAGTTCGTCCGCCGGACTCGGAATTGGGTGAGACTTTTCGAGCGCCCTCCGTGTGCCAAAAATACGCCGCGGGCACAGCTGCGCCAAAAATAAGCGCCCGAAGGTCGGCCTCCCAAAAGCCCCCAGCAGAAAAATGCCCAAAAAACGGGTGGGCTATAGACTTGGTGAGGGGGGCGGGCCAAGTTCGTCCGCCGGACTCGGAATTGGGTGAGACTTTTCGAGTGCCCTCCGTGTGCCAAAAATACGCCACGGGCACAGCTGCGCCCAAAAATAAGCGACCGAAGGTCGGCATGCCAAAAGCCCCCTGCGGAAAATGGCCAAAAAACGGGTGGGCTATAGCCTTGGTGGACGGGGCGGGCGAACTTCGTCCGCCGGACTCAGAATGGGACGAGACTTTGCGAGGGGCCTCCGTGTGCCAAAATATCATCCCGGGCACAGCCGAGCCCAAAAATAAGCGCCCGAAGGTCGGCGTCCCAAAAGCCCCCAGCGGAAAAATGCCCAAAAAACGGGTGGGCTATAGCCTTGGTGGGGGGGGCGGGCCAAGTTCGTCCGCCGGACTCGGAATTGGGTGAGAATTTTTGAGCGCCCTCCCTGTGCCAAAAATACGCCGCGGGCACAGCTGCGCCCACAAATAAGCGACCGAAGGACGGCGCGCCAAAAGCCCCCTGCGGAAAAATGGCCAAAAAACGGGTGGGCTATAGCCATGGTTGACGGGGCGGGCGAACTTCGTCCGCCGGACTCGGAATGGGGCGAGACTTTTTGAGGGGCCTCCGTGCGCCAAAATATCATCCCGGGCACAGCCGCGCCCGAAGGTCGGCGTCCCAAAAGCCCCCAGCGGAAAAATGGCCAAAAAACGGGTGGGCTATAGCCTTGGTGGGGAGGGTGGGCAAACTTCGTCCGCTGGACCCGGAATGGGCCAAAATTTGCGAGCGCCCTCCGTGTGCAAAAAATAGGGCGCGGGGAAAGCCGCACCCAAAAATAAGCACCCGAAGGTCGGCGTCCCAAAAGCCCCCTGGCTATAGCCTTGGTGGGGAGGGTGGGCGAAGTTCGTCCGCCGGACGCGGAATGGGGCGAGACTTTGCGAGCGCTCTCCGTGTGCCAAAAATAGGTCGCGGGCTGAGCCACGTCAAAAAATAAGCGCCCGAAGGTCGGCGTCCCAAAAGCCCGCAGCCGAAAAATGGCCAAAAAACGGGTGGGCTATAGCTTTGGTGGGGGGGGCGGGCGAACTTCGTCCGCCGGACTCGGAATGGCGTGAGACTTTGCGAGGGGGCTCCGTGTGCCAAAATATCATCCCGGGCACAGCCACGCCCAAAAATAGGTGTCCGAAGGTCGGCGTCCCAAAACCCCCCAGCGGAAAAATGGCCAAAAAACGGGTGGGCTATAGCCTTGGTGGGGGGGGGGGGTGGGCGAACTTCGTCCGCCGGACTTGGAATAGGGCGAGACTTTGCGAGCGCCCTTCTTTGTGCCAAAAATAGGCCGCGGGCACAGCCACCCCCAAAAATAAGCGCCCGAAGGTCGTCGTCCCAAAAGCCCCCAGCGGAAAAATGGCCAAAAAACGGGTCGGCTGTAGCCTTGGTGGGGGGGGGGGGCGGGCGTACTTCGTCCGCCGGACTTGGAATGGGGCGAGACTTTGCCAGCGCCCTCCGTGTGCCAAAAAAGGGCCGCGCCCAAAAATAGGCACCCGAAGGTCGGCGTCCCAAAACCCCCCAGTGGAAAAAGGGCCAAAAAATGGGTGGGCTATAGCCTTGGTGGGGGGGGCGGGTGAACTTCGTCCGCCGGACTCGAAAGGGGGCGAGACTTTACGAGGGGCCTCCGTGTGCCAAAATATCATCCTGGGCACAGCCGCGCCCAAAAATAACTGCCCGACGGTCGGCGTCCCAAAACCCCCCAGCGGAAAAATGGCCAAAAAACGGGTGGGCTATAGCCTTGGTGGGGGGGGGGGGGGCGGGCGAACTTTGTCCGCGGGACTCGGAATGGGGCGAGACTTTGCGAGCGCCCTCCGTGTCCCAAAATATCATCCCGGGAACAGCTGCGTCCAAAAATAAGCGCCCGAAGGTCGGCCTCCCAAAAGCCCCCAGCAGAAAAATGGCCAAAAAACGGGTGGGCTATAGCCTTGGTGGGTGGGGTGGGCCAAGTTCGTCTGCCGGACTCGGAATTGGGTGAGACTTTTCGAGCGCCTTCCATGTGCCAAAAATATGCCGCGGGCACAGCCGCGCCAAAAATAAGCGCACGAAGGTCGGCGTCCCAAAACCCCCCAGCGGAAAAATGGCCAAAAAACGGGTGGGCTATAGCCTTGGTGGGGGGGGGGGGGGTGGGCGAAGTTTGTCCGCCGGACTCGGAATGGGGCGAGACTTTGCGAGCGCCCTCCGTGTGCCAAAATATCACCCCGGCCACAGCCGCGCCCAAAAATAAGAGCCCGAAGGTCGGCGTCCCAAAAGCCCCCAGCGGAAAAATGGCCAAAAAACGGGTGGGCTATAGAATTGGTGGGGGGGGCGGGCGAACTTCGTCCGCCGGACTCGGAATGGGGCGAGACTTTGCGAGCACCCTCCGTGTACCAAAAATAGGCCGCGGGCACAGCCGCACCCAAAATTAAGCGCCCGAAGGTCGGCGTCCCAAAATCCCCCAGCGGAAAAATGGCCAAAAAATGGGTGGGCTATAGCCTTGGTGGGGGGAGTGGGCGAAGTTTGTCCGCCGGACTCGGAATGGGGCGAGACTTTGCAAGCGCCCTCCGTGTGCCAAAAATAAGCCGTGGACACAGCCGCGCCCAAAAATAAGCGCCCGAAGGTCGGCGTCCCAAAATCCCCCAGCGGAAAAATTGCCAAAAAACGGGTGGGCTATAGCCTTGGTGGGGGGGGGGGTGGGCGAATTTTGTCCGCGGGACTCGGAATGGGGCGAGACTTTGCGAGCGCCCTCCGTGTGCCAAAATATCATCCCAGGAACAGCTGCGTCTAAAAATAAGCGACCGAAGGTCGGCGTGCCAAAAGCCCCCAGCGGAAAAATGGCCAAAAAACGGGTGGGCTATAGCCTTGGTGGGGGGGGGGGGCGGGCGAACTTTGTCCGCGGGACTCGGAATGGGGCGAGACTTTGTGAATGCCCTCCGTGTGCCAAAATATCATCGCGGGAACAGCTGCGCCCAAAAATAAGCGACCGAAGGTCGGCGTGCCAAAAGCCCCCAGCGGAAAAATGGCCAAAAAACGGGTGGGCTATAGCCTTGGTGGGGGGAGTGGGCGAAGTTTGTCCGCGGGACTCGGAATGGGGCAAGACTTTGCGAGCGCCCTCCGTGTGCCAAAATATCATCCCGGGAACAGCTGCGTCCAAAAATAAGCGACCGAAGGTCGGCGTGCCAAAAGCCCCCAGCGGAAAAATGGCAAAAAAACGGGTGGGCTATAGCCTTGGTGGGGGGAATGGGCGAAGTTTGTCCGCCGGACTCGGAATGGGGCGAGACTTTGCGAGCGCCCTACGTGTGCCAAAAATAAGCCGTGGACACAGCCGCGCCAAAAAATAAGCGCCCGAAGGTCGGCGTCCCAAAATCCCCCAGCGGAAAAATGGCAAAAAAACGGGTGGGCTATAGCCTTGGTGGGGGCGGTGGGCGAAGTTCGTCCGCCGGACTTGGAATGGGACGAGACTTTGTGAGTGCCCTCCGTGTGCCAAAATATCATCCCGGCCACAGCCACGCCCAAAAATAGGTGTCCGAAGGTCGGCGTCCCAAAACCCCCCAGCGGAAAAATGGCCAAAAAACGGGTGGGCTATAGCCTTGGTGGGGGGGGGGGGTGGGCGAACTTCGTCCGCCGGACTTGGAATAGGGCGAGACTTTGCGAGCGCCCTTCTTTGTGCCAAAAATAGGCCGCGGGCACAGCCACCCCCAAAAATAAGCGCCCGAAGGTCGTCGTCCCAAAAGCCCCCAGCGGAAAAATGGCCAAAAAACGGGTCAGCTATAGCCTTCGTGGGGGGGGGCGGGCGTACTTCGTCCGCCGGACTCGGAATGGGGCGAGACTTTGCCAGCGCCCTCCGTGTGCCAAAAAAGGGCCGCGCCCAAAAATAGGCACCCGAAGGTCGGCGTCCCAAAACCCCCCAGCGGAAAAAGGGCCAAAAAATGGGTGGGCTATAGCCTTGGTGGGGGGGGCGGGCGAACTTCGTCCGCCGGACTCGAAAGGGGGCGAGACTTTACGAGGGGCCTCCGTGTGCCAAAATATCATCCTGGGCACAGCCGCGCCCAAAAATAAGTGCCCGACGGTCGGCATCCCAAAACCCCCCAGCGGAAAAATGGCCAAAAAACGGGTGGGCTATAGCCTTGGTGGGGGGGGGGGGCGGGCGAACTTTGTCCGCGGGACTCGGAATGGGGCGAGACTTTGCGAGCGCCCTCCGTGTCCCAAAATATCATCCCGGGAACAGCTGCGTCCAAAAATAAGCGCCCGAAGGTCGGCGTCCCAAAACCTCCCAGCGGAAAAATGTCCAAAAACGGGTGGGCTGTAGCCTTGGCGGGGGGGTGGGCGAAGTTCGTCCGCCGGACTCGGAATGGGGCGAGACTTTACGAGCGCCCTCCGTGTGCCAAACATAGGCCGCGGGCACAGCCGCGCCCAAAAATAAGCGCCCGAAGGTCGGCCTCCCAAAAGCCCCCAGCAGAAAAATGGCCAAAAAACGGGTGGGCTATAGCCTTGGTGGGTGGGGCGGGCCAAGTTCGTCCGCCGGACTCGGAATTGGGTGAGACTTTTCGAGCGCCCTCCGTGTGCCAAAAATATGCCGCGGGCACAGCCGCGCCAAAAATAAGCGCACGAAGGTCGGCGTCCCAAAACCCCCCAGCGGAAAAATGGCCAAAAAACGGGTGGGCTATAGCCTTGGTGGGGGGGGGGTGGGCGAAGTTTGTCCGCCGGACTCGGAATGGGGCGAGACTTTGCGAGCGCCCTCCGTGCGCCAAAATATCACCCCGGCCACAGCCGCGCCCAAAAATAAGAGCCCGAAGGTCGGCGTCCCAAAAGCCCCCAGCGGAAAAATGGCCAAAAAACGGGTGGGCTATAGAATTGGTGGGGGGGGCGGGCGAACTTCGTCCGCCGGACTCGGAATGGGGCGAGACTTTGCGAGCACCCTCCGTGTACCAAAAATAGGCCGCGGGCACAACCGCACCCAAAAATAAGCACCCGAAGGTCGGAGGCCCAAAAGCCCCCAGCGGAAAATGGCCAAAAAACGGGTGGGCTATAGCCTTGGTAGGCGGGGCGGGTGAACTTCGTCATCCGGATGAGGAATGGTGCGAGACTTTGCGAGCGCCCTCCGTGTGCCAAAAATAGGCCGCGGGCACAGCCGCGCCGAAAAATAAGTGCCCGAAGGTCGGAGGCCCAAAAGCCACCAGCAGAAAAATGGCCAAAAAATGGGTGGGCTATTGCCTTCGTGGGGGGGGGGGGGGGGCGGGCGAACTTCGTCCGCCGTGTGAGGAATGGGGCAAGACTTTACGAGCGCCCTCCGTGTGCCAAAAATAGGCTGCGGGCACAGCCGCGCCGAAAAATAAGTGCCCGAAGGTCGGAGTCCCAAAAGCCCCCAGCGGAAAAATGGCCAAAAAACGGGTGGGCTATAGCCTTGGTGGGTGCGGGGGCGAACTTCGTCCGCCGGACTCGGAATGGGGCGAGACTTTGCGAGCGCCCTCCGTGTGCCAAAAATAGGCCGCGGGGACAGCCGCGCCGAAAAATAAGTGCCCGAAGGTCGGAGTCAAAAAAGCCCCCAGCGGAAAAATGCCCAAAAAACGGGTGGGCTATAGCCTTGGTGGCGGGGGCGGGCGAACTTCGTCCGTCACACGAGGAATGGGGCGAGACTTTGCGAGCGTCCTCCGTGTGCCAAAAATAGGCCGCGGGCACAGCCGTGCCCAAAAAAAAGCGCCCGAAGGTCGGAAGCCCAAAAGCAATGAGCGGAAAAATGGCCAAAAAATGGGTGGGCTATAGCCTTGGTGGGGGGGGGGGCCGTGCGAACTTCGTCCGCCGGACTTGGAATGGGGCGAGACTTTGCGAGCGCCCTCCGTGAGCCAAAAATAGGTCGCGGGCACAGCCGCGCCCAAAAATAAGATCCCGAAGGTCGGAGTCTAAAAAGCCCCCAGCGGAAAAATGGCCAAAAAACGGGTGGGCTATAGCCTCGGTGGGGGTGGCGAACTTCGTCCGCCGGACTCGGAATGGGGAGATACTTTGCGAGAGCCCTCCGTGTGCCAAAAATAGGCCGCGGGCACAGCCGCGCCGACAAATAAGTGCCCGAAGGTCGGAGTCCAAAAGCCCCCTGCGGAAAAATGCCCAAAAAACGGGTGGGCTATAGCCTTGGTGGGGGGGGCGGGCGAACTTCGTCAGCGGGACTCGGAATGGGACAAGACTTTGCGAGCGCCCTCCGTGTTCCAAAATATCATCCCAGGCTCAGCCGCGCCCGAAAATAAGCCCCGAAGGTCGGCATCCCAAAACCACCAAGCGGAAAAATGACCAAAAAAAGGGAGGGCTATAGCCTTGGTGGGGGGGGTGGGCCAAGTTCGTCCGCGGGACTCGGAATGGGGCGAGACTTTGCGTGCGCCCTCCGTGTGCCAAAAATAGCCCGCGGGCAAAGCCGCACCCGAAGGTCGGAGGCCCAAAAGCCCCCAGCGGAAAATGGCCAAAAAACGGGTGGGCTATAGCCTTGGTAGGGGGGGCGGGCGAACTTCGTCCGCCGGATGAGCAACGGTGCGAGACTTTGCGAGCACCCTCCGTGTGACAAAAAATAGGCCGCGGGCACAGCCGTGCCCAAAAATAAGAGCCCGAAGGTCGGAGTCCCAAAAGCCCCCAGCGGAAAAATGCCCAAAAAACTGTTGGGCTATAGCATTGGTGGGGGGGCGGGCGAACTTTGTCCGCCGGACTCGGAATGGGGCGAGACTTTGCGAGCGCCCTCTGTGAGCCAAAAATATGCCTCCGGCATAGCCGCGAACAAAAATAAGCGCCCAAAGGTCGGAGGCCCAAAAGCCCCCAGCGGAAAAATGACCAAAAAACGGGTGGGCTATAGCCTTGGTGGGGGGGCGGGCGGACTTCGTCCGCCGGACTCGGAACGCGGCGAGACTTTCTGAGCACCCTCCGTGAGCCAAAAATATGCCGCCGGCATAGCCGCGCCCAAAAATAAGCGCCCGAAGGTCGGAGACCCAAAAGCCCCCAGCGGAAAAATGGCCAAAAAACGGGTGGGCTATAGCCTTGGTGGGGGGGGGGGCGGGCGAACTTCGTCCGCCGGACGAGGAATGGGGCGAGACTTTACGAGCGCCCTCCGTGTGCCAAAAATAGGCCACGGGCACAGCCGCGCCAAAAAATAAGCGCCCAAACGTCGGAGTCCCAAAAGCCCCCAGCGGAAAAATGGCCAAAAAACGGGTGGGCTATAGCCTTGGTGGGGGGGGGGGCGGGCGAACTTCGTTCGCGGGACAAGGAATGAGGCGAGACTTTATGAGCACCCTCCGTGTGCCAAAAATAGGTCGCGGGCACAGCCGCGCCTAAAAATAAGAGCCCGAAGGTCGGAGTCTCAAAATCCCCCAGCGGAAAAATGACCAAAAAACGGGTGGGCTATAGCCTTGGTGGGGGGGGCGGGCGAACTTCGTCCGCCGGACTCGGAACGGGGCGAGACTTTGTGAGCGCCCTCCGTGAGCCAAAAATATGCCGCCGGCATAGCCGCGCCCAAAAATAAGCGCCCGAAGGTCGGAGGCCCAAAAGCCCCCAGCGGAAAATGGCCAAAAAACGGGTGGGCTATAGCCTTGGTTGGGGGGGGGGGGGGGCGGGCGAACTTCGTCCGCCGGACGAGGAATGGGGTGAGACTTTACGAGCGCCCTCCGTGTGCCAAAAATAGGCCGCGGGCACAGCCGTGCCGAAAAATAAGTGCCCGAAGGTCGGAGGCCCAAAAGCCACCAGCGGAAAAATGGCCAAAAAACGGGTGGGCTATAGCCTTCGTGGGGGGGGGGGGGCGGGCGAACTTCGTCTGCCGTGTGAGGAATGGGGTGAGACTTTACGAGCGCCCTCCGTGTGCCAAAAATAGGCCGCGGGCACAGCCGTGCCGAAAAATAAGTGCCCGAAGGTCGGAGGCCCAAAAGCCACCAGCGGAAAAATGGCCAAAAAACGGGTGGGCTATAGCCTTCGTGGGGGGGGGGGGCGGGCGAACTTCGTCTGCCGTGTGAGGAATGGGGCGAGACTTTACGAGCGCCCTCCGTGTGCCAAAAATAGGCCGCGGGCACAGCCGCGCCGAAAAATAAGCGCCCGAAGGTCGGAGTCCCAAAAGCCCCCAGCGGAAAAATGGCCAAAAAACGGGTGGGCTATAGCCTTGGTGGCGGGGGCGGGCGAACTTCGTCCGCCACACGAGGAATGGGGCAAGACTTTGCGAGCTCCCTCCGTGTGCCAAAAATAGGCCGCGGGCACAGCCGTGCCCAAAAAAAAGCGCCCGAAGGTCGGAAGCCCAAAAGCAATGAGCGGAAAAATGGCCAAAAAATGGGTGGGCTATAGCCTTGGTGGGGGGGGGGGGGCCGTGCGAACTTCGTCCGCCGGACTTGGAATGGGGCGAGACTTTGCGAGCGCCCTCCGTGAGCCAAAAATAGGTCGCGGGCACAGCCGCGCCCAAAAATAAGATCCCAAAGGTCGGAGTCTAAAAAGCCCCCAGCGAAAAAATGGCCAAAACACGGGTTGGCTATAGCCTTGGTGGGGGTGGGAGCGAACTTCGTCTGCCGGTCTCGGAATGGCGCGAGACATTGCGAGCGCCCTCCATGTGCCAAAAATAGGCCGCGGTCACAGCTGCGCCCAAAAATAAGCGCCCGAAGGTCGGAGTCCCAAAAGCCCCCAGCAGAAAAATGACCAAAAAACAGGTGGGCTATAGCCTTGGTGGGGGGGCGGGCGAACTTCGTCCACCGGACTCGGAACGGGGCGAGGCTTTGCGAGCGCCCTCCGGGAGCCAAAAATATGCCGCCGGCACAGCCGCGCCCAAAAATAAGAGCCCGAAGGTCGGAGGCCCAAAAGCCCCCAGCGGAAAATGGCCAAAAAACGGGTGGGTTATAGCCTTGGTGGGGGGGGCGGGCGAACTTCGTCCGCCGGAATAGGAATGGGGCTAGACTTTGCGAGCACCCTCCGTGTGACCAAAAATAGGCCGCGGGCACAGCCGCGCCCAAAAATAAGCACCCGAAGGTCGGAATCCCAAAAGCCCCCAGCGGAAAAATGCCCAAAAAACTGTTGGGCTATAGCCTTGGTGGGGGGGGGGGGGCGGGCGAACTTCGTCCGCCGGAGTCGGAATGGGGCTATAATTTGCGAGCGCCCTCTGTGTGCCAAAAATAGGTCGCGGTCACAGCCGCTCCCAAAAATAAGAGCCCGAAGGTCGGACTCCCAAAAGCCCCCAGCGGAAAAATGACCAAAAAACGGGTGGGCTATAGCCTTGGTGGGGGGGCGGGCGAACTTCGTCCGCCGGACTCGGAACGGGGCGAGACTTTGCGAGCGCCCTCCGTGAGCCAAAAATATGCCGCCGGCATAGCCGTGCCCAAAAATAAGCGCCCGAAGGTCGGAGGCCCAAAAGCCCCCAGCGGAAAAATGGCCAAAAAACGGGTGGGCTATAGCCTTGGTGGGGGGGGGGGGGCAGGCGAACTTCGTCCGCCGGACGAGGAATGGGGCGAGACTTTACGAGCGCCCTCCGTGTGCCAAAAATAGGCCGCGGGCACAGCCGCGCCGAAAAATAAGCGCCCGAAGGTCGGAGGCCCAAAAGCCCCCAGCGGAAAAATGGCCAAAAAACGGGTAGGCTATAGCCTTGGGGGGGGGGGGCGGGCGAACTTCGTCCGCCGGACGAGGAATGGGGCGAGACTTTACGAGCGCCCTCCGTGTGCCAAAAATAGGCCGCGGGCACAGCCGCGCCAAAAAATAAGCGCCCAAACGTCGGAGTCCCAAAAGCCCCCAGCGGAAAAATGGCCAAAAAACGGGTGGGCTATAGCCTTGGTGGGGGGGGGGCGAACTTCGTCCGCCGGACTCGGAATGGGGTGAGACTTTGCGAGCGCCCTCCATGTGCCAAAAATAGGCCGCGAGCACAGCCACGCCGAAAAATAAATGCCCGAAGGTCGGAGTCCAAAAGCCCCCAGCGGAAAAATGCCCAGAAAACGGGTGGGCTATAGCCTTGGTGGCGGGGGCGGGCGAACTTCGTCCGCCACACGAGGAATGGGGCGAGACTTTGCGAGCGCCCTCCGTGTGCCAAAAATAGGCCGCGGGCACAGCCGTGCCCAAAAAAAAGCGCCCGAAGGTCGGAGGCCCAAAAGCCCCCAGCGGAAAAATGTCCAAAAAACGGGTGGGCTATAGCCTTGGTGGGGGGGGCGGGGGAACTTCGTCCGCCGGATGAGGAATGGGGCGAGACTTTGCGAGCGCCCTCCGTGTGACAAAAACTGGGCCGCGGGCACAGCCGCGCGCAAAAAAAAGCGCCCGAAGGTCGGAATCCAAAAATCCCCCAGCGGAAAAATGCCCAAAAAACTGTTGGGCTATAGCCTTGGTGGGGGGGGGGGGCGGGCGAACTTCGTCCGCCGGAGTCAGAATGGGGCGAGACTTTTCGAGCACCCTCCATGTGCAAAAAATAGGCCGCGGGCACAGCCGCGCCGAAAAATAAGTGCCCAAAGGTCGGAGTCCAAAAGCCCCCAGCGGAAAAATGCCCAAAAAACGGGTGGGCTATAGCCTTGGTGGCGGGGGCGGGCGAACTTCGTCCGCCACACGAGGAATGGGGCGAGACTTTGTGAGAGCCCTTTGTGTGCCAAAAATAGGCCGTGGGCACAGCCATGCCCAAAAAAAAGCGCCCGAAGGTCGGAGGCCCAAAAGCCCCCAGCGGAAAAATGGCCAAAAAACGGGTGGGCTATAGCCTTGGTGGGGGGGGGGGGGCGGGCTGACTTCGTCCGCCGAACTCGGAATGAGGCGAGACTTTGCGAGCGCCCTCCGTGTGCCAAAAATTGGTCGCGGGCACAGCCGCGCCCAAAAATAAGATCCCGAAGGTCGGAGTCTAAAAATCCCCCAGCGGAAAAATGGCAAAAAAACGGGTTGGCTATAGCCTTGGTGGGGGGGGTGAGCGAACTTCGTCTGCCGGTCTCGGAATGGGGCGAGACTTTGTGAGCGCCCTCTATGTGCCAAAAATAGGCCGCGGGCACAGCCGCGCCCAAAAAATAATCGCCGAAGGTCGGAGTCCCAAAAGCCCCCAGCGGAAAAATGACCAAAAAACGGGGGGGCTATAGCCTTGGTGGGGGGGCGGGCGAACTTCGTCCACCGGACTCGGAACGGGGTGAGGCTTTGCGAGCGCCCTCCGTGAGCCAAAAATATGCCGCCGGCACGGCCGCGCCCAAAAATAAGAGCCCGAAGGTCGGAGGCCCAAAAGCCCCCAGCGGAAAATGGCCAAAAAACGGGTGGGCTATAGCCTTGGTCGGGGGGGCGTGGGAACATCGTCCGCCGGATGAGGAATGGGGCGAGACTTTGCGAGCGCCCTCTGTGTGACAAAAATTAGGCCGCGGTCACAGCCGCGCCCAAAAATAAGCGCCCGAAGGTCGGAATCCCAAAATCCCCCAGCGGAAAAATGCCCAAAAAACTGTTGGGCTATAGCCTTGGTGGGGGGGGGGGGCGGGCGAACTTCGTCCGCCGGAGTCGGAATGGGGCGAGACTTTGCGAGCGCCCTCCATGGGCCAAAAATAGGTCGCGGACACAGCCGCGCCCAAAAATAAGAGCCCGAAGGTCGGAGTCTCAAAAGCCCCCAGCGGAAAAATGGCCAAAAAACGGGTGGGCTATAGCCTTGGTGGGGGGGGGCGAGCGAACTTCGTCCGCCGGTCTCGGAATGGGGCAAGACTTTGCGAGCGCTCTCCATGTACCAAATATAGGCCGCGGGCACAGCCGCACCCAAAAATAAGTGCCCGAAGGTCGGAGTCCCAAAAGCCCCCAGCGGAAAAATGCCCAAAACACGGGTGGGCTATAGCCTTGGTGGGGGGGGCGGGCGAACTTTGTCCGCCACATGAGGAATGGGGCGAGACTTTGCGAGCACCCTCCGTGTGCCAAAAATAGGCCGCGGGCACAGCCGCGCCCAAAAATAAGCGCCCCAAGGTCGGAGTCCCAAAAGCGCCCAGCGGAAAAATGGCCAAAAAATGGGTGGGCTATAGCCTTGGTGGGGGCGGCGGGGGAACTTCGTCCGCCGCACTCGGAATGGGGTGAGACTTTACGAGCACCTTCCGTGTGCCAAAAAGAGGCCGCGCCAAAAATAAGTGCCCGAAGGTCGGAGTCCCAAAAGCCCCCAGCGGAAAAATGCCCAAAAAACGGGTGGGCTATAGCCTTGGTGGGGGGGGGAGAACTTCGTCCGCCGGACTCGGAATGGGGCGAGACATTTCGAGCGCCCTACGTGTGCCAAAAATAGGCCACGGGCACAGCCGTGCCCAAAAATAAGCGCCCGAATGTCGGCGCCCCAAAAGCCCCCAGCGGAAAAATGGCCAAAAAATGGCCAAAAAATGGGTGGGCTATAGCCTTGGTGGGGGGGACGGGCGAACTTCGTCCGCCGGACTCACAATGGGTCGATACTTTGCGAGCGCCCACCGTGTGCCAAAAATAGGCCGCGGGCACAGCCGCGCCCAAAAATAAGTGCCCGAATGTCGGCGCCCCAAAAGCCCCCAGCGGAAAAATTTCCAAAATACGGGTGGGCTTTCGCCTTGGTGGGGGGGGGGTGGGCGAAGTCCGTCTGCCGGACTCCGAATGGGGCGAGACTTTGCGATCGCCCTCTGTGTGCCAAAAATAGGCCGCGGGCACAGCCGCGTCCGAAGGTCGGCGTCCCAAATGCCCGCAGCGGAAAAATAGCCTAAAAACGGGTGGGCTATAGACTTGGTGGGGGGGCGGGCGAACTTCGTCCGCCGGATTCGGAATGGGGCGAGAATTTGCGAGCGCCGTCCGTGTGCCAAAATATCATCCCGGGCACAGCCGCGCCCAAAAATAAGCGCCCGAAGGTCGGCGTCCCAAAAGCCCCCAGCGGAAAAATGGCCAAAAAACGGGTGGGCTATAGCCTTGGTGGGGGGGGTGGGCGACCTTCGTCCGCCGGACTCGGAATGGGGCGAGACTTTTCGAGCGCCCTACGTGTGCCAAAAATAGGCCACGGGCACAGCCGCGCCCAAAAATAAGCGCCCGAATGTCGGCGCCCCAAAAGCCCCCAGCGGAAAAATGGCCAAAAAACGGGTGGGCTATAGCCTTGGTGGGGGGGACGGGCGAACTTCGTATGCCGGACTCAGAAAGGGGCGATACTTTGCGAGCGCCCAACGTGTGCCAAAAATAGGCCGCGGGCACTGCCGCCCAAAAATAATCGCCCGAAGGTCAGCGTCCCAAAAGTCCCCAGCGGAAAAATGGCCAAAAAACGGGTGGGCTATAGACTTGGTGGGGGGGGCGGGCGAACTTCGTCCGCCGGACTCGGAATGGGACGAAACTTTGCGAGCACCGTCCGTGTGCCAAAATATCATCCCGGGCGCAGCCGCGCCTGAAGGACGGCGTCCCAAATGCCCCCAGCGGGAAAATGGCCAAAAAACGGGTGGGCTATAGCCTTGGTGGGGGAGGGGGGTGGGCGAACTTCGTCCGCCGGACTCAGAATGGGTCGATACTTTGCGAGCACCCACCGTGTGCCAAAAATAGGCCGCGGGAACAGCCGCGCCCGAAGGTCGGCGTCCGAAAAGCCCCCAGCGGAAAAATGGCCAAAAAACGGGTGGGCTATAGCCTTGGTGGGGGGGGTGGACGAAGTTCGTCCGCCGGACTCGGAATGGGGCGAGACTTTTCGAGCGCCCTACGTGTGCCAAAAATAGGCCGCGGGCACGGCTGCGCACAAAAATAAGCGCCCGAATGTCGGCGCCCCAAAAGCCCCCAGCGGAAAAATGTCCAAAATACGGGTAGGCTATAGCCTTGGTGGGGGGGGGGGTGGGCGAAGTCCGTCTGCCGGAATCAGAATGGGGCGAGACTTTGTGAGCGCCCTCCGTGTGCCAAAAATAGGCCGCGGGCACAGCCGCGTCCGAAGGTCGGCGTCCCAAAAGCCCGCAGCGGAAAAATGGCGAAAAAACGGGTGGGCTATAGACTTGGTGGGGGGGGGGCAGGCGAACTTCGTCCACCGGACTCGGAATGGGGCGAGACTTTGCGAGCGCCATCCGTGTGTCAAAAATAGGCCGCGGGTACAGCCGCGCCCAAAAATAAGCGCCCGAAGGTCGGCGTCCCAAAAGCCCCCAGCGGAAAAATGGCCAAAAAACGGGTGGGCTATAGCCTTGGTGGGGGGGTGGACGAAGTTCGTCCGCCGGACTCGGAATGGGGTGAGACTTTTCGAGCGCCCTACGTGTGCCAAAAATAGGCCGCGGGCACAGCCGCGCACAAAAATCAGCACCCGAATGTCGGCGCCCCAAAAGCCCCCTGCGGAAAAATGTCCAAAATACGGGTAGGCTATAGCCTTCGTGGGGGGGGGGTGGGCGAAGTCCATCTGCCGGACTCGGAATGGGGCGAGACTTTGTGAGCGCCCTCCGTGTGCCAAAAATATGCCGCGGGCACAGCCGCGTCCGAAGGTCGGCGTCCCAAAAGCCCGCAGCGGAAAAATGGCGAAAAAACGGGTGGGCTATAGACTTGGTGGGGGGGGCAGGCGAACTTCGTCCGCCGGACTCGGAATGGGGCGAGACTTTGCGAGCGCCGTCCGTGTGTCAAAAATAGGCCGCGGGTACAGCCGCGCCCAAAAATAAGCGCCCGAAGGTCGGCGTCCCAAAAGCCCCCAGCGGAAAAATGGCAAAAAACGGGTGGGCTATAGCCTTGGTGGGGGGGGGGGGGTGGGCGAAGTTCGTCCGACGGACTCGGAATGGGGCGAGACCTTGCGAGCGCCCTCCGTTTGCCAAAAATAGGCCGCGGGCACAGCCGCGCCCAAAAATAAGCGCCTGAAGGTCGGTGTCCCAAAAGCCCCCAGTGGAAAAATGGCCAAAAAACGGGTGGGCTATAGCCTTCGTGGGGGGGATGGGCAAAGTTCGTCCGCCGGACTCGGAATGGGGCGAGACTTTTTGATCGCCCTCCGTGTGCCAAAAATAGGCCGCGGGCACAGCCGCGCCCAAAAATAAGCGCCCGAAGGTCGGCGTCCCAAAACCCCCCAGCGGAAAAATGGCCAAAAAACGGGTGGGCTATAGCCTTGGTGGAGGGGGGGGCGGGCGAAGTTCGTCCGCCGGACTCGGAATGGGGCGAGACTTTGCGAGCGCCCACCGTGTGCCAAAAATAGGCCGTGGGCACAGCCGCGCCCAAAAATAACCACCCGAAGGCCGGGGCGCCAAGTTCCTCCAGCGGAAAAAGGCCACAAAAACGGGTGGGCTATAGCCTTGGGGGGTGGGGCTGGCCAAGTTCGTCCGCCGTACTCGGAATGGGGTGAGACATTGCGACCGGCTCCGTGTGCCAAAAATTGGATGCGGGCACAGCCATGCCAAAAAATAACCGCACGAAGGCCGGGTGCCAAGTTCGTCCAGCGGAAAATGGCCGCAAAAACGGGTGGGCTATAGCTTTGGGGGGTGGGGCTGGCCAAGTTCGTCCGCCGTACTCGGAATGGGGCGAGACATTGCGACCGGCTCCGTGTGCCAAAAATTGGATGCGGGCACAGCCGCGCCAAAAAATAACCGCACGAAGGCCGGGCGCCAAGTTCGTCCAGCGGAAAATGGCCGCAAAAACGGGTGGGCTATAGCCTTGGTGGGTGGGGCTGGCCAAGTTCGTCCGCCGGGCTCGGAATGGGGCGAGACTTTGCGAGCGGCCTCCATGTGCCAAAAATAGGCCGCGGGCACAGCCGCGCGCAAAAATAACCACCCAAAGGCCATGGCGCCAAGTTCGTCCTGCGGGAAAACGCCACAAAAACGGGTGGGCTATAGCCTTGGGTGGTGGGGCTGGCCAAGTTCGTCCGCCGGACTCAGAATGGGGCGAGACTTTGTGAATGGCCTCTGTGTGCCAAAACTAGGCTGCGGGCACAGCCGCGCTAAAAAATAACCACCCGAAGGCCGGGGCGCCAAGTTCGTCCAGCGGAAAAAGGCCACAACAACCGGTGGGCTACAACCTTGGGGGGTGGGGCCGGCCAAGTTCGTCCGCCGGACTCGTAATGGGGCGAGACTTTGCGAATGGCCTCCGTGTCCCAAAACTAGGCCGCAGGCACAGCCGCGCTAAAAAATAACCATCCGAAGGCCGGGGCGCCAAGTTCGTCCAGCTGAAAAAGGCCACAAAAATGGGTGGGCTACAACCTTGCGGGGTGGGGCTGGCCAAGTTTGTCCGTCGGACTCGGAATGCGGTGAGACTTTGCGAGCAGCCTCCGTGTGCCAAGAATAGGCCGCGGGCACAGCCGCGCTAAAAAATAACCACCCGAAGGCCAGGCCGCCAAGTTCGTCCAGCGGAAAAAGGCCACAACAACGGGTGGGCTACAACCATGGGGGGTGGGGCTGGCCAAGTTCGTCCGCCGGACTCGGAATGGGGCGAGACTTTGCGAACGGCCTCCTTGTGCCAAAAATAGGCCGCGGACACAGCCCCACCCAAAAATACCCACCCGAAGGCTGGGGCGCCAAGTTCGTCCAGCGGAAAAAGGGCACAAAAACGGGTGGGCTATAGCCTTGGGGGGTGGGGCTGTCCAAGTTCGTCCGCCGGACTCGGAATCGGGCGAGACTTTGCGAGCGGCCTCCATGTGCTAAAAATAGGCCGCGGGCACAGCTGCGCCCAAAAATAACCGCCCGAAGGCTGGGGCGCCAAGTTCGTCCAGCGGAAAAAGGGCACAAAAACTGGTGGGCTATAACGTTGGGGGGTGGGGCTGGACAAGTTCATCCGCCGGACTCGGAATGGGGCGAGACTTTGCGAGCGGCCTCCGTGTGCCAAAAATAGGCTTTGGGAACAGCCGCGCGCAAAAATAACCACCCGAAGACCATGGCGCCAAGTTCGTCCAGCGGAAAAACGCCACAAAAACGGGTGGGCTATAGCCTTGGGTGGTGGGGCTGGCCAAGTTCGTCCGCCGGACTCGGAAGGGGGCGAGACTTTGCGAATGGCCTCCGTGTGCCAAAACTAGGCCGCGGGCACAGCCGCGCTAAAAAATAACCACCCGAAGGCCGGGGCGCCAAGTTCGTCCAGCTGAAAAAGGCCACAAAAATGGGTGGGCTACAACCTTGGGGGGTGGGGCCGGCCAAGTTCGTCCGCCGGACTCGGAATGCGGCGAGACTTTGCGAGCGGCCTCCGTGCGGCCTCCGTGTGCCAAGAATAGGCCGCGGGCACAGCCGCGCTAAAAAATAACCGCCCGAAGGCCGGGGCGCCATGTTCGTCCAGCGGAAAAAGGCCACAACAACGGGTGGGCTACAACTTTGGGGGGTGGGGCTGGCCAAGTTCGTCCGCCGGACTTGGAATGGGGCGAGACTTAACGAACGGCCTCCTTGTGCCAAAAATAGGCCGCGGG
This sequence comes from Citrus x changshan-huyou, assembly GCA_039657385.1. Lineage (NCBI taxonomy): Eukaryota > Viridiplantae > Streptophyta > Magnoliopsida > Sapindales > Rutaceae > Citrus > Citrus x changshan-huyou. The sequence continues at coordinate 1,656,053 of JBCGBO010000018.1, forward strand.
CACAGCCCCACCCAAAAATAACCGCCCGAAGGCTGGGGCACCAAGTTCGTCCAGCGGAAAAAGGCCACAAAAACGGGTGGGCTATAGCCTTGGGGGGTGGGGCTGGCCAAGTTCGTCCGCCGGACTCGGAATGGGGCGAGACTTTGCGAGCGTCCTCCGTGTGCTAGAAATTGGCCGCGGGCACAGCCGCGCCCAAAAATAACCGACCGAAGCTCGGGGCGCCAAGTTCGTCCAGCCAAAAAAGGCACCAAAAACTGGTGGGCTATAGCGTTGGGGGGTGGGGCTGGACAAGTTCGTCCGCCGGACTCGGAATGGGATGAGACTTTGCGAGTGGCCTCCGTGTGACAAAAATAGGCTGCGGACACAGCCGCGGCCAAAAATAACCGCCCGAAGGCTGGGGCGTCAAGTTCGTCAAGCGGAAAAAGGGCACAAAAACGGGTGGGCTATAGCCTTGGGGGGTGGGGCCGGCCAAGTTCGTCCGCCGGACTCGGAATGGGGCGAGACTTTACGAGCGGCCTCCGTGTGCCAAAAATAGGCTGCGGGCACAGCTGCGCCCAACAGTAACCGCGCGAAGGCCGGGGCGCCAAGTTCGTCCGGCGGAAAAAGGCCACAAAAACGGGTGGGCTATAGCCTTGGGCGGTGGGGCTGGCCAAGTTCGTCCGCCGGACTCAGAATGGGGCGAGACTTTGCGAGCGGCCTCCGTGTGCCAAAAATAGGCCGCGGGCACAGCCGCGCCCAAAAATAACCACCCGAAGGCCGGGGCGCCAAGTTCGTCCATTAAAAAAAAGGCCACAAAAATGGGTGGGCTATAGCCTTGGGGGGTGGGGCTGGCCAAGTTCGTCCGCCGGTCTCAGAACGGGGCGAGACTTTACGAATGGCCTCCGTGTGCCAAAAATAGGCCGCGGCCACAGCCGCGCCCAAAAATAACCACCCGAAGGCCGGGGCGCCAAGTTCGTCCATTAAAAAAAAGGCCACAAAAATGGGTGGGCTATTGCCTTGGGGGGTGGGGCTGGCCAAGTTCGTCAGCCGGACTCGGAATGTTGCGAGACTTTGCGAGCGGCCTCCGTGTGCCAAAAATAGGCCGCCGGCACAGCTGCGGCCAAAAATAACCACCCGAAGACTGGGGCGCCAAGTTCGTCCAGCGGAAAAAGGGCACAAAAACGGGTGGGCTATAGCCTTGGCGGATGGGGCCGGCCAAGTTCGTCCGCCGGACTCGGAATGGGGCGAGACTTTTCGAGCGGCCTCCGTGTGCCATAAATAGGCCGTGGGCACAGCCGCGCCCAAAAATACCCACCCGAAGGCCATGGCGCCAAGTTCGTCCCGCGGAAAAACGCCACAAAAACGAGTGGGCTAGAGCCTTTGGGGTTGGGGCTGGCCAAGTTTGTATGCCGGACACGCAATGGGATGAGACATTACGAGCGGCCTCCGTGTGCCAAAAATAGACCGCGGGCACAGCCACGCCCAAAAATAACCACCCGAAGGCCATGGCGCCAAGTTCGTCCAGCGGAAAAACGCCACAAAAACGAGAGGGCTAGAGCCTTTGGGGGTGGGGCTGGCCAAGTTCGTAAGCCGGACATGCAATGGGACGAGACTTTACGAGCGGCCTCCATGTGCCAAAAATAGGCCGTGGGCACAGCTGCGCCCAAAAATAACCGCCCGAAGGCCGACGCGCCGAGTTCGTGCAGCGGAAAATGGCCACAAAAACGGGTGGGCTATAGCCTTGGGGGGTGGGGCTGGCCAAGTTCGTCAGCCGGACTCGGAATGGGGCGAGACTTTTCGAGCGGCCTCCGTGTGCCATAAATAGGCCGTGGGCACAGCCGCGCCCAAAAATACCCACCCGAAGGCCATGGCGCCAAGTTCGTCCCGCGGAAAAACGCCACAAAAACGAGTGGGCTAGAGCCTTTGGGGTTGGGGCTGGCCAAGTTTGTATGCCGGACACGCAATGGGATGAGACATTACGAGCGGCCTCCGTGTGCCAAAAATAGACCGCGGGCACAGCCACGCCCAAAAATAACCACCCGAAGGCCATGGCGCCAAGTTCGTCCAGCGGAAAAACGCCACAAAAACGAGAGGGCTAGAGCCTTTGGGGGTGGGGCTGGCCAAGTTCGTAAGCCGGACATGCAATGGGACGAGACTTTACGAGCGGCCTCCATGTGCCAAAAATAGGCCGTGGGCACAGCTGCGCCCAAAAATAACCGCCCGAAGGCCGACGCGCCGAGTTCGTGCAGCGGAAAATGGCCACAAAAACGGGTGGGCTATAGCCTTGGGGGGTGGGGCTGGCCAAGTTCGTCAGCCGGACTCGGAATGGGGCGAGACTTTGCGAGCGGCCTCCGTGTGCCAAGAATAGGCCACGGGCACAGCCGGACCCAAAAATAACCGCCCGAAGGCTGGGGCGCCAAGTTCGTCCAACGAAAAATGGTCACAAAAATGGGTGGGCTATAGCCTTGGGGGGTGGGGGTGGCCAAGTTCGTCTGCCGGACTCGGAATGGGGCGAGACTTGGCGAGCGGCCTCCGTGTGCCAAAACTAGGCCACGGGACCAGCTGCGTCCAAAAATAACCGCCCGATGGCCGGGGCGCCAAGTTCGTCCAGCGGAAAAAGGCCACAAAAATGGGTGGGCTATAGCCTTGGGGGGTGGGGCTGGCCAAGTTTGTTCGCCGGACTCAGAATAGGATGAGACTTTGCGAGCGGTCTCCGTGTGCAAAAAATAGGCCGCGGGCACAGCCGTGTCCAAAACTAACCGCCCGAAGGCCGGGGCGCCAAGTTCGTCCAGCGGAAAAAGGCTACAAAAACGGGTGGGCTATAGCCTTGGGGGGTGGGGCTGGCCAAGTTCGTCCGCCGGACTCGGAATGGGGCGAGACTTTGCGAGCGGCCTCCGTGTACCAAAAATAGGCCGCGGGGCCAGCCGCATCCAAAAATAACTGCCCGAAGGCCAGGGCGCCAAGTTCGTCCAGCGGAAAAAGGCTACAAAAACGGGTGGGCTATAGCCTTGGGGGGTGGGGCTGGCCAAGTTCGTCCGCCGGACTCGGAATGGGGTGAGACTAGGCGAGCGGCCTCCGTGTGCCAAGAATAGGCCCCGGGCACAGCCGCACCCAAAAATAACCGCCCAAAGGCTGGGGCGCCAAGTTCGTCCGGCGGAAAAAGGCCACAAAAACGGGTGGGCTATAGCCTTGGGGGGTGGGGCCGGCCAAGTTCGTCCGCCGGACTCAGAATGGGGCGAGACTTTGCCAGCGGCCTCCGTGTGCCAAAAATAGGCCGCGGGCACAGCCGCGCCCAAAAATAACCACCCGAAGGCCGGGGCGCCAAGTTCGTCCATTAAAAAAAAGGCCACAAAAATGGGTGGGCTATAGCCTTGGGGGGTGGGGCTGGCCAAGTTCGTCCGCCGGTCTCAGAACGGGGCGAGACTTTACGAATGGCGTCCGTGTGCCAAAAATAGGCCGCGGCCACAGCCGCGCCCAAAAATAACCACCCGAAGGCCGGAGCGTCAAGTTCGTCCATTAAAAAAAAGGCCACAAAAATGGGTGGGCTATTGCCTTGGGGGGTGGGGCTGGCCAAGTTCGTCAGCCGGACTCGGAATGTTACGAGACTTTGCGAGCGGCCTCCGTGTGCCAAAAATAGGCCGCCGGCACAGCTGCGGCCAAAAATAACCACCCGAAGACTGGGGCGCCAAGTTCGTCCAGCGGAAAAAGGGCACAAAAACGGGTGGGCTATAGCCTTGGCGGATGGGGCCGGCCAAGTTCGTCCGCCGGACTCGGAATGGGGCGAGACTTTTCGAGCGGCCTCCGTGTGCCATAAATAGGCCGTGGGCACAGCCGCGCCCAAAAATACCCACCCGAAGGCCATGGCGCCAAGTTCGTCCCGCGGAAAAACGCCACAAAAACGAGTGGGCTAGAGCCTTTGGGGTTGGGGCTGGCCAAGTTTGTATGCCGGACACGCAATGGGACGAGACATTACGAGCGGCCTCCGTGTGCCAAAAATAGACCGCGGGCACAGCCACGCCCAAAAATAACCACCCGAAGGCCATGGCGCCAAGTTCGTCCAGCGGAAAAACGCCACAAAAACGAGAGGGCTAGAGCCTTTGGGGGTGGGGCTGGCCAAGTTCGTAAGCCGGACTCGGAATGGGGCGAGACTTTGCGAGCGGCCTCCATGTACCAAAAATAGGCCGCGGGGCCAGCCGCATCCAAAAATAACTGCCCGAAGGCCAGGGCGCCAAGTTCGTCCAGCGGAAAAAGGCTACAAAAACGGGTGGGCTATAGCCTTGGGGGGTGGGGCTGGCCAAGTTCGTCCGCCGGACTCGGAATGGAGTGAGACTAGGCGAGCGGCCTCCGTGTGCCAAGAATAGGCCCCGGGCACAGCCGCACCCAAAAATAACCGCCCGAAGGCTGGGGCGCCAAGTTCGTCCAGCGAAAAATGGCCACAAAAACGGGTGGGCTATAGCCTTGGGGGGTGGGGCTGGCCAAGTTCGTCTGCCGGACTCGGAATGGGACGAGACTTTGCGAGCGGCCTCCGTGTGCCAAAACTAGGCCACGGGACCAGCCGCATCCAAAAATAACCGCCCGATCGCCGGGGCGCCAAGTTCGTCCAGCGGAAAAAGGCCACAAAAATGGGTGGGCTATAGCCTTGGGGGGTGGGGCAGGCCAAGTTTGTTCGCCGGACTCGGAATAGGACGAGACTTTGCTAGCGGTCTCCGTGTGCCAAAAATAGGCCGCGGGACCAGCCGCGTCCAAAAATAACCGCCCGAAGGCCGGGGCACCAAGTTCGTCCAGCGAAAAAAGGCTACAAAAACGGGTGGGCTATAGCCTTGGGGGGTGGGGCTGGCCAAGTTCGTCCGCCGGACTCGGAATGGGGCGAGACTTTGCGAGTGGCCTCCGTGTACCAAAAATAGGCCGCGGGGCCAGCCGCATCCAAAAATAACTGCCCGAAGGCCAGGGCGCCAAGTACGTCCACCGGAAAAAGGCCACAACAACGGGTGGGCTACAACCTTGGGGGGTGGGGCTGGCCAAGTTCGTCCGCCGGAATCGGAATGGGACGAGACTTTGTGAACGGCCTCCTTGTGCCAAAAATAGGCCGCGGGCACAGCCGCACCCAAAAATAACCGCCCGAAGGCTGGGGCGCCAAGTTCGTCCAGCGAAAAATGGCCACAAAAACGGGTGGGGTATAGCCTTGGGGGGTGGGGCTGGCCAAGTTCGTCTGCCGGACTCGGAATGGGGCGAGACTTTGCGAGAGGCCTCCGTGTGCCAAAACTAGGCCACGGGACAAGCCGCGTCCAAAAATAACCGCCCGATGGCCGGGGCGCCAAGTTCGTCCAGCGGAAAAAGGCCACAAAAATGGGTGGGCTATAGCCTTGGGGGGTGGGGCTGGCCAAGTTTGTTCGACGGACTCGGAATAGGACGAGACTTTGCGAGCGGTCTCCGTGTGCAAAAAATAGGCCGCGGGCACAGCCTCGCCCAAAAATAACTGCCCAAAGGCTAGGGCGCCAAGTTCGTCCAGCGAAAAATGGCCAGAAAAACGGGTGGGCTATAGCCTTCGGGGGTGGGGCTGGCCAAGTTCGTCCGCCGGACTCGGAATGGGGCGAGACTTTGCGATCGGCCTCCGTGTGCCAAAAATAGACCGCGCGACCAGCCGCGTCCAAAAATAACAGCCCGAAGGCCGGGGCGCCAAGTTCGTCCAGCGGAAAAAGGTTACAAAAACGGGTGGGCTATAGCCTTGGCGGGTGGGGCTGGCCAAGTTCGTCCGCCGGACTCGGAATGGGGGGAGACTTTGCCAGCGGCCTCCGTGTGCCAAAAATAGGCCGCGGGGCCAGCCGCATCCAAAAATAACCGCCCGAAGGCCAGGGCGCCAAGTTCGTCCACCGGAAAAAGGCCACAACAACGGGTGGGCTACAACCTTGGGGGGTGGGGCTGGCGAAGTTCGTCCGCCGGAATCGGAATGGGACGAGACTTTATGAATGGCCTCCTTGTGCCAAAAATAGGCCGCTGGCACAGCCGCACGCAAAAATAACCGCCCGAAGGCTGGGGCGCCAAGTTCGTCCAGCGAAAAATGGCCAGAAAAACGGGTGGGCTATAGCCTTGGGGGGTGGGGCTGGCCAAGTTCATCCGCCGGACTAGGAATGGGGCGAGACTTTGCGAGCGGCATCCGTTTGCCAAAAATAGGCCGCGGGACCAGCCGCGTCAAAAAATAACCGCCCGAAGGCCGGGGTGCCAAGTTCGTCCAGCGGAAAAAAGCTTCAAAAACGGGTGGGCTATAACCTTGGGGGGTGGGGCTGGCCAAATCCGTCCGCCGGACTCGGAATGGGGTGAAACTTTGCAAGCGACCTCCGTGTGCCAAAAAGAAGACCCGGGCACAGCCGCGCCAAAAAATAACCATCCGATGGCCTTGGTGTTAAGTTCGTCCAGCGGAAAAAGGCCACAAAAACGGGTGAGCTATAGCCATAGGGGGTGGGGCTGGCCAAGTTCGTCCACCGGATTCGTAATGGGACGAGGCTTTTCGAGCGGCCTCCGTGTGCCAAAAATAGGCTGCAGGCACAGCCGCGCCGAAAAATAACCGCCCGAAGACCGGGGCGCCAAGTTCGTCCAGCGGAAAAAGGCCACAAAAACGGGTGGGCTATAGCCTTGGGGGGTGGGGCTGGCCAAGCTCGTCCGCCGGACTCGGAATGGGACGAGGCTTTGCGAGCGGACTTCATGTTCCAAAAATAGGCCGCGCGCACAGCAGTCCCCAAAAATAACCGCCCGAAGGCCGGGGCGCCAAGTTCGTCCAGCGGAAAAAGGCTACAAAAACGGGTGGGCTATAGCCTTGGGGGATGGGGTTGGGCAAGTTCGTCCGCCGGACACGGAATGGGGCAAGACTTACGAGCGGCCTCCGTGTGCGAAAAATATGCCGTGGGCATAGCCGCGCCCAAAAATAACAGCCCGAAGGCCGGGGCGCCATGTTTGTCCAGCGGAAAAAGGCTACAAAAACGGGTGGGCTATAGCCTTGAGGAGTGGGGCTGGCCAAGTTCTTCCGCCGGACTCGGAATGGGATGAGATTTTCTGTGCGGCCTCCATGTGCCAAATATAGGCCGCGGATACAGCCGCGCCCAAAAATAACAGCCCGAAGGCCGGGGCGCCAAGTTCGTCCAGCGGAAAACGGCCACAAAAACGGACGGGATATAGCCTTGGGGGGTGGGGCTGGCCAAGTTCTTCCGCCGGACTCGGAATGGGGCGACACTTTGCGAGCGGCCTCCGTGTGTCAAAAATGAGCCGCAGGCATTGCCACTCCCAAAAACAACCTCCCGAAGGCCGGGGCGCCAAGTTCGTCCAGCAGAAAACGGCCACAAAAATGGGTGGGCTATAGCCTTGGGGGGTGGGGCTGGCCAAGTTCGTCCGCCGGACTCGGAATGGGGCGACACTTTGCGAGCAGCCTCCGTGTGCGAAAAATGGGCCGCGGGTTTTGCCTCTCCCAAAAACAACCTCCCGAAGGCCGGGGCGCCAAGTTCGTCCAGCGGAAAAAGGCCAGAAAAACGGGTGGGCTGTAGCCTTGGGGGGTGGGGCAGGCCAAGTTCGTCCTGCGGACACGGAATGGGGCGAGACTTTGCGAGCGGCCTCCGTGTGCCAAAAATAGGCCACGGGCACAGCCGCGCCTAAAAATAACCGCCCGAAAGCCGGGTTGCCAAGTTCGTCCAGCGGAAAAATGCCACAAAAACGGGTGGGCTATAGCCTTGGGGGTGGGGCTGGCCAAGTTCGACCGCCGGACTCGTAATGGGGCGGGACTTTGCGAGCGGCCTCCGTGTGCCAAAAACAGGCCGCGGGCACAGACGCGCCCAAGAATAACCGCCCGAAGGCCGGGGCGCCAAGTTCGTCCAGCGGAAAAAGGCCACAAAAATGGGTGGGCTATAGCCTTGGGGGGTGGGGCTGGCCAGGTTTGTTCGCCTGACTCGGAATAGGACGAGACTTTGCGAGCGGTCTCCGTGTACAAAAAATAGGCCGCGGTCACAGCCTCGCCCAAAAATAACCGCCCAAAGGCTGGGGCGCCAAGTTCGTCCAGCGAAAAATGGCCAGAAAAACGGGTGGGCTATAGCCTTGGGGGGTGGGGCTGGCCAAGTTCGTCCGCCGGACTCGGAATGGGGCGAGACTTTGCGATCGGCCTCCGTGTGCCAAAAATAGGCCGCGCGACCAGCCGCGTCCAAAAATAACCGCCCGAAGGCCGGGGCGCCAAGTTCGTCCAGCGGAAAAAGGCTACAAAAACGGGTGGGCTATAGCCTTGGCGGGTGGGGCTGGCCAAGTTCGTCCGCCGGACTCGGAATGGGGCGAGACTTTGCGAGCGGCCTCCGTGTGCCAAAAATAGGCCGCGGGGCCAGCCGCATCCAAAAATAACCGACCGAAGGCCAGGGCGCCAAGTTCGTCCACCGGAAAAAGGCCACAACAACGGGTGGGCTACAACCTTGGGGGGTGGGGCTGGCGAAGTTCGTCCGCCGGAATCGGAATGGGACGACACTTTGTGAACAGCCTCCTTGTGCCAAAAATAGGCCGCGGGCACAGCCGCACGCAAAAATAACCGCCCGAAGGCTGGGGCGCCAAGTTCGTCCAGCGAAAAATGGCCGCAAAAACGGGTGGGCTATTGCCTTGGGGGGTGGGGCTGGCCAAGTTCGTCCGCCGGACTTGGAATGGGGCGAGACTTTGCGAGCGGCCTCCGTGTGCCAAAAATAGGCCGCGGGACCAGCCGCGTCAAAAAATAACCACCCGAAGGCCGGGGTGCCAAGTTCGTCCAGCGGAACAAGGCCACAAAAACGGGTGGGCTATAGCCTTGGGGGGTGGGGCTGACCAACTTCGCCCGCCGGACTCGGAGTGGGACGAGACTTTGCGAGCGGCCTCCGTTTGCCAAAAATAGGCCGCGGGCACAGCCGCTCCCAAAAATAACCGCCCAAAGGCCGAGGCGCCAAGTTCGTCCAGCGGAAAAAGGCCACAAAAACGGGTGGGCTATAGCCTTGGGGGTGGGGCGGGCCAAATCCGACCGCCGGACTCCTAATGGGGCGGGACTTTGCGAGCGGCCTCTGTGTGCCAAAAATAGGCCGCGGGCACAGACGCGCCCAAGAATAACCGCCCGAAGTCCGGGGCGCCAAGTTCGTCCAGCGGGACAAGGCCACAAAAACGGGTGGGCTATAGCCTTGGAGGGTGGGGCTGACCAACTTCGTCCGCCGGACTCGGAATGGGACGAGACTTTGCGAGCGGCCTCCGTGTCCCAAAAATAGGCCGCGGGCAAAGCCGATCCCAAAAATAACCGCCCAAAGGCCGAGGCGCCAAGTTCGTCCAGCGGAAAAAGGCCACAAAAACGGGTGGGCTATAGCCTTGGGGGGTGGGGCTGGCCAAGTTCGTCCTGCGGACTCGGAATGGGGCGAGACTTTGCGAGCGGCCTCCGTGTGCCAAAAATAGGCCACGGGCACAGCCGCGCCTAAAAATAACCGCCCGAAAGCCGGGTTGCCAAGTTCGTCCAGCGGAAAAATGCCACAAAAACGGGTGGGCTATAGCCTTGGGGGTGGGGCTGGCCAAGTTCGACCACCGGACTCGTAATGGGGCGGGACTTTGCGAGCGGCCTCCGTGTGCCAAAAATAGGCCGCGGGCACAGACGCGCCCAAGAATAACCGCCCGAAGGCCGGGGCGCCAAGTTCGTCCAGCGGAAAAAGGCTACAAAAACGGGTGGGCTATAGCCTTGGCGGGTGGGGCTGGCCAAGTTCGTCCGCCGGACTCGGAATGGGGCGAGACTTTGCGAGCGGCCTCCGTGTGCCAAAAATAGGCCGCGGGGCCAGCCGCATCCAAAAATAACCGACCGAAGGCCAGGGCGCCAAGTTCGTCCACCGGAAAAAGGCCACAACAACGGGTGGGCTACAACCTTGGGGGGTGGGGCTGGCGAAGTTCGTCCGCCGGAATCGGAATGGGACGACACTTTGTGAACGGCCTCCTTGTGCCAAAAATAGGCCGCGGGCACAGCCGCACGCAAAAATAACCGCCCGAAGGCTGGGGCGCCAAGTTCGTCCAGCGAAAAATGGCCACAAAAACGGGTGGGCTATAGCCTTGGGGGGTAGGGCTGGCCAAGTTCGTCCGCCGGACTTGGAATGGGGCGAGACTTTGCGAGCGGCCTCCGTGTGCCAAAAATAGGCCGCGGGACCAGCCGCGTCAAAAAATAACCACCCGAAGGCCGGGGTGCCAAGTTCGTCCAGCGGAAAAAAGCTTCAAAAACGGGTGGGGCTGGCCAAGTTCGTCCGCCGGATTCGGAATGGGACGAGGCTTTTCGAGCGGCCTCCGTGTGCCAAAAATAGGCTGCGGGCACAGCCGCGCCGAAAAATAACCGCCCGAAGACCGGGGCGCCAAGTTCGTCCAGCGGAAAAAGGCCACAAAAACGGGTGGGCTATAGCCTTGGGGGGTGGGGCTGGCCAAGCTCGTCCGCCGGACTCGGAATGGGACGAGGCTTTGCGAGCGGACTCCATGTGCCAAAAATAGGCCGCGCGCACAGCCGTCCCCAAAAATAACCGCCCGAAGGCCGGGGCGCCAAGTTCGTCCAGCGGAAAAAGGCTACAAAAACGGGTGGGCTATAGCCTTGGGGGGTGGGGCTGACCAACTTCGTCCGCCGGACTCGGAATGGGACGAGACTTTGCGAGCGGCCTCCGTGTGCCAAAAATAGTCCGCGGGCACAGCCGCTCCCAAAAATAACAGCCCGAAGGCCGGGGCGTCAAGTTCGTCCAGCGGAAAAAGGCCACAAAAACGGGTGCGCTATAGCCTTGGGGGGTGGGGCTGGCCACGTTCGTTTGCCGGACTCGGAATGGGGCGAGATTTTGCGAGCGGCCTCCGTGTGCCAAAAATAGGCCGCGGACACAGCCGCTCCCAAAAATAACCGCCCGAAGGCCGGGGCGTCAAGTTCGTCCAGCGGAAAAAGGCCACAAAAACGGGTGGGCTATAGCCATGGGGGGTGGGGCTGGCCAAGTTTGTTCGCAGGACTCGGAATGGGGTGAGACTTTGCGAGCGGCCTCCGTGTGCCAAAAATAGTCTGCGGACACAGCCGCATCCAAAAATAACTGCCCGAACGCCGGGGCGCCAACTTCGTCCAGCGGAAAAAGGCCACAAAAACGGGTGCGCTATAGCCTTGGGGGGTGGGGCTGGCCAAGTTCGTTCGCCGGACTCGGAATGGGGCGAGACTTTGCGAGCGGCCTCCGTGTGCCAAAAATAGGCCGCGGACACAGCCGCTCCCAAAAATAACCGCCCGCAGGCCGGGGCGTCAAGTTCGTCCAGCGGAAAAAGGCCACAAAAACGGGTGGGCTATAGCCTTGGGGGGTGAGGCTGGCCAAGTTCGTCCGCAGGATTCGAAATGGGACGAGACTTTGCGAGCGGCCTCCGTGTGCCAAAAATAGTCCGCGGGCACAGCCGCTCCGAAAAATAACCGCCCAAAAGCCGGGGCGTCAAGTTCGTCCAGCGGAAAAAGGCCACAAAAACGGGTGGGCTATAGCCTTGGGGGGTGAGGCTGGCCAAGTTCGTCCGCAGGATTCGAAATGGGACGAGACTTTGCGAGCGGCCTCCGTGTGCCAAAAATAGGCCGCAGGCCCAGCCGCTCCCAAAAATAACCGTCCGAAGGCCGGGGTGTCAAGTTCGTCCAGCGGAAAAAGGCCACAAAAACGGGTGGGCTATAGGCTTGGGGGGTGGGGCTGGCCAAGTTCGTCCGCAGGATTCGGAATGGGACGAGACTTTGCGGGCGGCCTCCGTGTGCCAAAAATAGTCCGCGGACACAGCCGCTCCCAAAAATAACCGCCCGCAGGACGGGGCGTCAAGTTCGTCCAGCGGAAAAAGGCCACAAAAACGGGCGGGCTATAGCCTTGGGGGGTGGGGCTGGCCAAGTTCGTCCGCCGGACTCGGAATTGGGCGAGACTTGCGAACGGCCTCCGTGTGCAAAAAATAAGCCGCGGGCACAGCAGCGCCCAAAATTAACCGCCCGAAGGCCGGGGCGCTAAGTTCGTCCAGCGGAAAAAGGCCTCAAAAACGGGTGGGCTATAACCTTGGGGGTGGGGCTGGCCAAGTTCGTCCGCCAGACTCGGAATGCGGTGAGACTTTTTGAGCGGCCTCCGTGTGCCAAAAATAGGCCGCGGGCACAGCCGCTCCGAAAAATAACCGCCCAAAAGCCGGGGCGTCAAGTTCGTCCAGCGGAAAAAGGCCACAAAAACGGGTGGGCTATAGCCTTGGGGGGTGGGGCTAGCCAAGTTCGTCCGCAGGATTCGGAATGGGACGAGACTTTGCGAGCGGCCTCCGTGTGTAAAAAATAGGCCGCAGGCACAGCCGCTCCCAAAAATAACCGCCTGAAGGCCGGGGCGTCAAGTTCGTCCAGCGGAAAAAGGCCACAAAAACGGGTGGGCTATAGCCTTGGGGGGTGGGGCTGGCCAAGTTCGTTCGCAGGACTCGGAATGGGGCGAGACTTTGCGAGCGGCCTCCGTGTCCCAAAAATAGGCCGCAGGCACAGCCGTTCCCAAAAATAACCGCCCGAAGGCCGGGGCGTCAAGTTCGTCCAGCGGAAAAAGGCCACAAAAACGGGTGCGCTATAGCCTTGGGAGGTGGGGCTGGCCAAGTTCGTTCGCCGGACTCGGAATGGGGCGAGAGTTTGCGAGCGGCCTCCGTGTGCCAAAAATAGTCCGCGGGCACAGCCGTTCCTAAAAATAACCGCCCGAAGGCCGGGGCGTCAAGTTCGTCCAGCGGAAAAAGGCCACAAAAACGGGTGGGCTATAGCCTTGGGGGGTGGGGCTGGCCAAGTTCGTCCGCAGGATTCGAAATGGGACGAGACTTTGCGAGCGGCCTCCGTGTGCCAAAAATAGGCCGCAGGCACAGCCGCTCCCAAAAATAACCGCCCGAAGGCCGGGGCGTCTAGTTCGTCCAGCGGAAAAAGGCCACAAAAACGGGTGGGCTATAGTCTTCGGGGGTGGGGCTGGCCAAGTTCGTCCGCAGGATTCGGAAGAGACGAGACTTTGCGAGCGGCCTCCGTGTGCCAAAAATAGTCCGCGGGCACAGCTGCTCCCAAAAATAACCGCCCGAAGGCCGGGGCGTCAAGTTCGTCCAGCGGAAAAAGGCCACAAAAACGGGTGGGCTATAGCCTTGGGGGGTGGGGCTGGCCAAGTTCGTCCGCAGGATTCGAAATGGGACGAGACTTTGCGAGCGGCCTCCGTGTGCCAAAAATAGGCCGCAGGCACAGCCGCTCCCAAAAATAACCGCCCGAAGGCCGGGGCGTCTAGTTCGTCCAGCGGAAAAAGGCCACAAAAACGGGTGGGCTATAGCCTTGGGGGGTGGGACAGGCCAAGTTCGTTCGCAGGACTCGGAATGGGGCGAGAGTTTGCGAGTGGCCTCCGTGTGCCAAAAATAGTCCGCGGGCGCAGCGACGTCCAAAAATAACTGCCCGAAGGCCGGGGTGCCAACTTCGTCCAGCGGAAAAAGGCCACAAAAACGGGCGGGCTATAGCCTTGGGGGGTGGGGCTGGCCAAGTTCGTCCGCCGGACTCGGAATTGGGCGAGACTTGCGAACGGCCTCCGTGTGCAAAAAATAAGCCGCGGGCACAGCAGCGCCCAAAATTAACCGCCCGAAGGCCGGGGCGCTAAGTTCGTCCAGCGGAAAAAGGCCTAAAAAACGGGTGGGCTATAACCTTGGGGGTGGGGCTGGCCAAGTTCGTCCGCCAGACTCGGAATGCGGTGAGACTTTTTGAGCGGCCTCCGTGTGCCAAAAATAGGCCGCGGGCACAGCCGCTCCCAAAAAATACTGCCCGAAGGCCGGGGCGCCAACTTCCTCCAGCGGAAAAAGGCCACAAAAACGGGCGGGCTATTGCCTTGGGGGGTGGGGCTGGCCAAGTTCTTCCGCCGGTCTCGGAATGGGGTGAGACTTTGCGAGCGGCCTCCGTGTGCCAAAAATAGGCCGCGGACACAGCCGCTCCCAAAAATAACCGCCCGTAGGCCGGGGCGTCAAGTTCGTCCAGCGGAAAAAGGCCACAAAAACGGATGGGCTATAGCCTTGGGGGGTGGGACTGGCCAAGTTCGTCCGCAGGATTCGAAATGGGACGAGACTTTGCGAGCGGCCTCCGTGGGCCAAAAATAGGCTGCGGGCACAGCCGCTCCCAAAAATAACAGCCCGAAGGCCGGGGCGTCAAGTTCATCCCGCGGAAAAAGGCCACAAAAACGGGTGGGCTGTACCCTTGGGGGGTGGGGCTGGCCAAGTTCGTCCGCAGGATTCGGAATGGGACGAGACTTTGCGAGCGGCCTCCATGTGCCAAAAATAGGCCGCGGGCACAGCCGCTCCCAAAAAATAACCGCCCGAAGGCCGGGGCGTCAAGTTCGTCCAACGGAAAAAGGCCACAAAAACGGGTGGGCTATAGCCTTGCGGGGTGGGGCGGGCAAGTTCGTTCACCGGACTCGGAATGGGGCGAGACTTTGCGAGCGGCCTCCGTGTGCCAAAAATAGTCCGCGGGCACAGCCGCTCCCAAAAATAACCGCCCGAAGGCCGGGGCGTCAAGTTCGTCCAGCGGAAAAAGGCCACAAAAACGGGTGGGCTATAGCCTTGGGGGGTGGGGCGGGCAAGTTCGTTCACCGGACTCGGAATGGGGCGAGACTTTTCGAGCGGCCTCCGTGTGCCAAAAATAGTCCGCGGGCACAGCCGCTCCCAAAAATAACCGCCCGAAGGCCGGGGCGTCAAGTTCGTCCAGCGGAAAAAGGCCACAAAAACGGGTGGGCTATAGCCTTGGGGGGTTGGGCTGGCCAAGTTGGTCCGCCGGACTCGGAATGCGGTGAGACTTTTCGAGCGGCCTCCATGTGCCAAAAATAGGCCGCGGGCACAGCCGCTCCCAAAAAATACTGCCCGAAGGCCGGGGCGCCAACTTCGTCCAGCGGAAAAATGCCACAAAAACGGGCGGGCTATAGCCTTGGGGGGTGGGGCTGGCCAAGTTCTTCCGCCGGTCTCGGAATGGGGCGAGACTTTACAAGCGGCCTCCGTGAGCCAAAAATAGGGCGTGGGCACAGCTGCGCCTAAAAATAACCGCCCGAAAGCTGGGTTGCCAAGTTCGTCCAGCGGGAAAATGCCACAAAAATGGGTGGGCTATAGCCTTGGGGGGTGGGGCTGGCCAAGTTCGTCCGCCGGACTCGGAATGGGGCGGGACTTTGCGAGCGGCGTCCGTGTGCCAAAAATAGGCCGCGGGCACAGACGCGCCCAAGAATAACCGCCCGAAGGCCGGGGCGCCAAGTTCGTCCAGCGGAAAAAGGCCACAAAAACGGGTGGGCTAGAGCCTTGGGGGGTGGGGCTGGCCAAGTTCGTCCGCCGGACTCGGAATGGGACGAGATTTTGCGAGCGGCCTCCGTGTGCCAAAAATAGGCCGCGGGCACCGCCGCCCCGAAAAGTAACCGCCCGAAGGCCGGGGTGTCAAGTTCATCCAGCGGAAAAAGGCCACAAAAACGGGTGGGCTATAGCCTTGGGGGGTGGGGCTGGCCAAGTTCGTCCGCAGGATTCGGAATGGGACGAGACTTTGCGAGTGGCCTCCGTGTGCCAAAAATAGTCCGCGGGCACAGCCACTCCCTAAAATAACGGCCCGAAGGCCGGGGCGTCAAGTTCGTCCAGCGGAAAAAGGCCACAAAAACGGGTGGGCTATAGGCTTGGGGGGTGGGGCTGGCCATGTTCGTCCGCAGGATTCGGAACGGGACGAGACTTTGCGAGCGGCCTCCGTGTGCAAACTATAGGCCGCGGGCACAGCCGCTCCCAAAAATAACCGCCCGAAGGCCGGGGCGTCAAGTTCGTCCAGCGGAAAAAGGCCACAAAAACGGGTGGGCTATAGCCTTGGGGGGTGGGGCTGGCCAAGTTCGTCCTGCGGACTCGGAATGGGGCGAGACTTTGCGAGCGGCCTCAGTGTGCCAAAAATAGGCCGCGGACACAGCCGCGCCCATAAATAACCGCCCGAAAGCCGGGTTGCCAAGTTCGTCCAGTGGAAAAATGCCACAAAAACGGGTGGGCCATAGCCTTGGGGGTGGGGCTGGCCAAGTTCGTTCGCCGGACTCGGAATGGGGCGAGACTTTGCGAGCGGCCTCCGTGTGCCAAAAATAGTCTGCGGGCACAGCCGCGTCAAAAAATAACTGCCCGAAGGCCGGGGCGCCAACTTCATCCAGCGGAAAAAGGCCACAAAAACGGGCGGGCTATAGCCTTGGGGGGTGGGGTTGGCCAAGTTCGTCCGCAAGACTCGGAATTGGGTGAGACTTTGTGAGCGGCCTCCGTGTGCAAAAAATAGGCCGCGGGCACAGCAGCGCCCAAAATTAACCGCCCGAAGGCCGGGGCGCTAAGTTCGTCCAGCGGAAAAAGGCCACAAAAACGGGTGGGCTATAGTCTTCGGGGGTGGGGCTGGCCAAGTTCGTCCGCAGGATTCGGAATGGGACGAGAATTTGCGAGCGGCCTCCGTGTGCCAAAAATAGGACGCGGGCACAGCCGCTCCCAAAAATAACCGCCCGAAGGCCGGGGCGTCAAGTTCGTCCTGCGGAAAAAGGCCACAAAAACGGGAGGGCTATAGCCTTGGGGGGTGGGGCTGGCCAAGTTCGTTCGCAGGACTCGGAATGGGGCGAGACTTTGCGAGCGGCCTCCGTGTGCAAAAAATAGGCCGCGGGCACAGCAGCGCCCAAAATTAACCACCCGAAGGCCGGTGCGCTAAGTTCGTCCAGCGGAAAAAGGCCACAAAAACGGGAGGGCTATAGCCTTGGGGGGTGGGGCTGGCCAAGTTCGTTCGCCGGACTCAGAATGGGGCGAAACTTTGCGAGCGGCCTCCGTTTGCCAAAAATAGTCCGCGGGCACAGCCGCTCCCAAAAATAACTGCCCGAAGGCCGGGGCGTCAAGTTCGTCCAGCGGAAAAAGGCCACAAAAACGGGTGGGCTATAGCCTTGGGGGGTGGGGCTGGCCAAGTTCGTCCGCAGGATTCAAAATGGGACGAGACTTGGCGAGCGGCCTCCGTGTGACAAAAATAGGCCGCAGGCACAGACGCTACCAAAAATAACCGCCCGAAGGCCGGGGCGTCAAGTTCGTCCAGCGGAAAAAGGCCACAAAAACGGGTGGGCAATATCCTTGGGGGGTGGGGCTGGCCAAATTCGTTCGCAGGACTCGGAATGGGGTGAGACGTTGCGAGCGGCCTCCGAGTGCCAAAAATAGTCCGCGGGCACAGCCGCGTCCAAAAATAACTGCCCGAAGGCCAGGGCGCCAACTTCGTCCAGCGGAAAAAGGCCACAAAAACGGGCGGGCTATTGCCTTGGGGGGTGGGGCTGGCCAAGTTCTTCCGCCGGTCTCGGAATGGGGTGAGACTTTGCGAGCGGCCTCCGTGTGCCAAAAATAGGCCGCGGACACAGCCGCTCCCAAAAATAACCGCCCGCAGGCCGGGGCGTCAAGTTCGTCCAGCGGAAAAAGGCCACAAAAACGGGTGGGCTATAGCCTTGGGGGGTGGGACTGGCCATGTTCGTCCGTAGGATTCGAAATGGGACGAGACTTGGCGAGCGGTCTCCGTGTGCCAAAAATGGGCCGCAGGCACAGACGCTCCCAAAAATAACCGCCCGAAGGCCGGGGCGTCAAGTTCGTCCAGCGGAAAAAGGCCACAAAAACGGGCGGGCTATAGCCTTGGGGGGTGGGGCTGGCCAAGTTCGTCCGCCGGACTCGGAATTGGGCGAGACTTTGCGAGCGGCCTCCGTGTGCCAAAAATAGGCCGCGGACACAGCCGCCCCCAAAAATAACCGCCCGAAGGCCTGGTCGTCAAGTTCGTCCAGCGGAAAAAGGCCACAAAAACGGGTGGGCTATAGACTTCGGGGATGGGGCTGGCCAAGTTCGTTCGCAGGACACGGTATGGGGTGAGACTTTGCGAGCGGCCACCGTGTGCCAAAAATAGTCCGCGGGCACAGCCGCGTCCAAAAATAACTGCCCGAGGGCGGGGGCGCCAACTTCGTCCAGCGGAAAAAGGCCACAAAAACGGGCGGGCTATAGCCTTGGGGGGTGGGGCTGGCCAAGTTCGTCCGCCGGACTCGGAATTGGGCGAGACTTTGCGAGCGGCCTCCGTGTGCAAAAAATAGGCCGCGGGCACAGCAGCGCCCAAAATTAACCGCCCGAAGGCCGGGGCGCTAAGTTCGTCCAGCGGAAAAAGGCCACAAAAACGGGTGGTCTATAGCCTTGGGGGGTGGGGCTGGCCAAGTTCGTCCGCCGGACTCGGAATGCGGTGAGACTTTCCGAGCGGCCTCCGAGTCCCAAAAATAGGCCGCGGACACAGCCGCTCCCAAAAATAACCGCCCGAAGGCCGGGGCATCAAGTTCGTCCAGCGGAAAAAGGCCACAAAAACGGGTGGGCTATAGACTTCGGGGGTGGGGCTGGCCAAGTTCGTTCGCAGGACTCGGATTGGGGTGAGACTTTGCGAGCGGCCTCCGTGTTCAAAAAATAGTCCGCGGGCACAGCTGCGTCCAAAAATAACTGCCCGAGGGCCGGGGCGCCAACTTCGTCCAGCGGAAAAAGGCCACAAAAACGGGCGGGCTATAGCCTTGGGGGGTGGGGCTGGCGAAGTTCGTCCGCCGGACTCGGAATTCGGCGAGACTTTGCGAGCGGCCTCCGTGTGCATAAAATAGGCCGCGGGCACAGCAGCGCCCAAAATTAACCGCCCGAAGGCCGGGGCACTAAGTTCGTCCAGCGGAAAAAGGCCACAAAAACGGGTGGGCTATAGCCTTGGGGGGTGGGGCTGGCCAAGTTCGTCCGCCGGACTCGGAATGCGGTGAGACTTTCCGAGTGGCCTCCGTGTGCCAAAAATAGGCCGCGGACACAGCCGCTCCCAAAAATAACCGCCCGAAGGCCGGGGCGTCAAGTTCGTCCAGCGGAAAAAGGCCACAAAAACGGGTGGGCTATAGACTTCGGGGGTGGGGCTGGCCAAGTTCGTCCGCAGGATTCGGAATGGGACGAGACTTTGCGAGCGGCCTCCGTGTGCCAAAAATAGGCCACGGGCACAGCCGCTCCCAAAAATAACCGCCCGAAGGCCGGGCAGTCAAGGTCGTCCAGCGGAAAAAGGCCACAAAAACGGGCGGGCTATAGCCTTGCGGGGTGGGGCTGGCCAAGTTCGTTCGCCGGACTCAGAATGGGGCGAGACTTTGCGAGCGGCCTCCGTGTGCCAAAAATAGGCCGCGGGCACAGCCGCTCCCAAAAATAACAGCCTGAAGGCCGGGGCGTCAAGTTCGTCCAGCGGAAAAAGGCCACAAAAACGGGTGCGCTATAGCCTTGGGGGGTGGGGCTGGCCACGTTCGTTCGCCGGACTCGGAATGGGGCGAGATTTTGCGAGCGGCCTCCGTGTGCCAAAAATAGGCCGCGGATACAGCCGCTCCCAAAAATAACCGCCCGAAGGCCGGGGCGTCAAGTTCGTCCAGCGGAAAAAGGCCACAAAAACGGGTGGGCTATAGCCATGGAGGGTGGGGCTGGCCAAGTTTGTTCGCAGGACTCGGAATGGGGTGAGACTTTGCGAGCGGCCTCCGTGTGCCAAAAATAGTCCACGGACACAGCCGCATCCAAAAATAACTGCCCGAACGCCGGGGTGCCAACTTCGTCCAGCGGAAAAAGGCCACAAAAACGGGTGCGCTATAGCCTTGGGGGGTGGGGCTGGCCAAGTTCGTTCGCCGGACTCGGAATGGGGCGAGACTTTGCGAGCGGCCTCCGTGTGCCAAAAATAGGCCGCGGACACAGCCGCTCCCAAAAATAACCGCCCGCAGGCCGGGGCGTCTACTTCGTCCAGCGGAAAAAAGCCACAAAAACGGGTGGGCTATAGCCTTGGGGGGTGGGGCAGGCCAAGTTCGTTCGCAGGACTCGGAATGGGGCGAGAGTTTGCGAGTGGCCTCCGTGTGCCAAAAATAGTCCGCGGGCACAGCGACGTCCAAAAATAACTGCCCGAAGGCCGGGGTGCCAACTTCGTCCAGCGGAAAAAGGCCACAAAAACGGGCGGGCTAT
Organism: Citrus x changshan-huyou; assembly: GCA_039657385.1. Classification (NCBI taxonomy): domain Eukaryota; kingdom Viridiplantae; phylum Streptophyta; class Magnoliopsida; order Sapindales; family Rutaceae; genus Citrus; species Citrus x changshan-huyou. The sequence continues at coordinate 1,676,021 of JBCGBO010000018.1, forward strand.
AGCCTTGGGGGGTGGGGCTGGCCAAGTTCGTCCGCCGGACTCGGAATTGGGTGAGACTTGCGAACGGCCTCCGTGTGCAAAAAATAAGCCGCGGGCACAGCAGCGCCCGCCCGAAGGCCGGGGCGCTAAGTTCGTCCAGCGGAAAAAGGCCACAAAAACGGGTGGGCTATAGCCTTGGGGGGTGAGGCTGGCCAAGTTCGTCCACAGGATTCGAAATGGGACGAGACTTTGCGAGCGGCCTCCGTGTGCCAAAAATAGTCCGCGGGCACAGCCGCTCCGAAAAATAACCGCCCAAAAGCCGGGGCGTCAAGTTCGTCCAGCGGAAAAAGGCCACAAAAACGGGTGGGCTATAGCCTTGGGGGGTGAGGCTGGCCAAGTTCGTTCGCAGGACTCAGAATGGGGCGAGACTTTGCGAGCGGCCTCCGTGTGCCAAAAATAGGCCGCGGACACAGCCGCTCCCAAAAATAACCGCCCGCAGGCCGGGGCGTCAAGTTCGTCCAGTGGAAAAAGGCCACAAAAACGGGTGGGCTATAGCCTTGGGGGGTGGGGCTGGCCAAGTTCGTCCGCAGGATTCGGAATGGGATGAGACTTTGCGAGCGGCCTCCGTGTGCCAAAAATAGGCCGCAGGCATAGCCGCTCCCAAAAATAACCGCCCAAAGGCCGGGCCGTCAAGTTCGTCCAGCGGAAAAAGGCCACAAAAACGGGCGGGCTATAGCCTTGGGGGGTGGGGCTGGCCAAGTTCGTCCGCCGGACTCGGAATTGGGCGAGACTTTGCGAGCGGTCTCCGTGTGCAAAAAATAGGCCGCTGGCACAGCAGCGCCCAAAATTAAACGCCCGAAGGCCGGGGCGCTAAGTTTGTCCAGCGGAAAACGGCCACAAAAACGGGTGGGCTATATCCTTGGGGGGTTGGGCTGGCCAAGTTGGTCCGCCGGACTCGGAATGCGGTGAGACTTTTCGAGCGGCCTCCATGTGAAAAAAATAGGCCGCGGGCACAGCCGCTCCCAAAAAATACTGCCCGAAGGCCGGGGCGCCAACTTCGTCCAGCGGAAAAATGCCACAAAAACGGGCGGGCTATAGCCTTGGGGGGTGGGGCTGGCCAAGTTCTTCTGCCGGTCTCGGAATGGGGCGAGACTTTACGAGCGGCCTCCGTGTGCCAAAAATAGGCCGCGGGCACAGCTGCGCCTAAAAATAACCGCCCGAAAGCCGGGTTGCCAAGTTCGTCCAGCGGGAAAATGCCACAAAAATGGGTGGGCTATAGCCTTGGGGGGTGGGGCTGGCCAAGTTCGTCCGCCGGACTCGAAATGGGGCGGGACTTTGCGAGCGGCGTCCGTGTGCCAAAAATAGGCCGCGGGCACAGACGCGCCCAAGAATAACCGCCCGAAGGCCGGGGCGCCAAGTTCGTCCAGCGGAAAAAGGCCACAAAAACGGGTGGGCTAGAGCCTTGGGGGGTGGGGTGGCCAAGTTCGTCCGCCAGACTCGGAATGGGACGATATTTTGCAAGCGGCCTCCGTACGCCAAAAATAGGCCGCGGGCACAGCCGCTTCCAAAAATAACCGCCCGAAGGCCGGGGCGCCAAGTTCGTCCAGCGGAAAAAGGCCACAAAAACGGGTGGTTTATAGCCTTGGGGGGTGGGGCTGGCCAAGTTCGTCCGCAGGATTCGAAATGGGACGAGACTTTGCGAGCGGCCTCCGTGGGCCAAAAATAGGCTGCGGGCACAGCCGCTCCCAAAAATAACCGCCCGAAGGCCGTGGCGTCAAGTTCATCTCGTGGAAAAAGGCCACAAAAACGGGTGGGCTGTAGCCTTGGGGGGTGGGGCCGGCCAAGTTCGTCCGCAGGATTCAGAATAGGACAAGACTTTGCGAGCGGCCTCCATGTACCAAAAATAACCGCCCGAAGGCCGGGGCGTCAAGTTCGTCCAGCGGAAAAAGACCACAAAAAGGGGTGGGCTATAGCCTTGGGGGGTGGGGCTGGCCAAGTTCGTTCGCCGGACTCGGAATGGGGCGAGACTTTGCGAGCGGCCTCCGTGTGCCAAAAATAGTCCGCGGGCACAGCCGCTCCCAAAAATAACCGCCCGAAGGCCGGGGCGTCAAGTTCGTCCAGTGGAAAAAGGCCACAAAAACGGGTGGGCTATAGCCTTGGGGGTTGGGGCTGGCCAAGTTCGTTCGCCGGACTCGGAATGGGGCGAGACTTTGCGATCGGCCTCCGTGTGCCAAAATTAGTCCGCGGGCACAGCCGCGCCAAAAAATAACTGCCCGATGGCCAGGGCGCTAAGTTCGTCCAGCGGAAAAAGGCCACAAAAACGGGTGGGCTATAGCCTTGGGGGGTGGGGCCGGCCAAGTTCGTCCGCCGGACTCGGAATACGGTGAGATTTGCCGAGCCGCGTTCGTGTACCAAAAATAGGCCGTAGGCACAGCCGCTCCCAAAAAATAATGCCCGAAGGCCGGGGCGGCGACTTCGTCCAGCGGAAAAAGGCCACAAAAACGGGCGGGCTATAGCCTTGGGGGGTGTGGCTGGCCAAGTTCTTCCGCCGGTCTCGGAATGGGGCGAGACTTTACGAGCGGCCTCCGTGTGCCAAAAATAGGCCGCGGACACAGCCGCGCCTAAAATTAACCGCCCAAAAGCCGGGTTGCCAAGTTCGTCCAGTGGAAAAATGCCACAAAAACGGGTGGGCTATAGCCTTGGGGGGTGGGGCTGGCCAAGTTCGTCCGCCGGACTCGAAATGGGGCGGGACTTTGCGAGCGGCCTCCGTGTGCCAAAAATAGGCCGCGGGCACAGCCGCTCCCAAAAAATACTACCCGAATGCCAGGGCGCCAAGTTCGTCCAGTGGAAAAAGGCCACAAAAACGGGTGGGCTATAGCCTTGGGGGGTGTGGCTGGCCAAGTTCGTCCGCAGGATTCGGAATGGGACGAGACTTTGCGAGCGGCCTCCGTGTGCCAAAAATAGTCCCCGGGCACAGCCGTGCCCAAAAATAACTGCCCGACGGCCGGGGCGCCAACTTCGGCCAGCGTAAAAAGGCCACAAAAACGGGCGGGCTATAGCCTTGGGGGGTGGGGCTGGCCAAGTTCGTCCGCCAGACTCGGAATGGGACGAGACTTTGCGAGCGGCCTCCGTCTGCCAAAAATAGGCCGCGGGCACAGCCACTCCCAAAAATAACAGCCCAAAGGCCGGGGCGCCAAGTTCGTCCAGCGGAAAAAGGCCACAAAAATGGGTGGGCTATAGCCTTGGGGGATGGGGCTGGCCAAGTTCATCCGCCGGACTCGGAATGGGGCGAGACTTTGCCAGCGGCCTCCGTGTGCAAAAAATAGGCCGCGGGCACAGCAGCGTCCAAAAATAACCGCCCTAAGGCCGGGCCGCTAAGTTCGTCCAGCGGAAAAAGGCCACAAAAACGGGTGGGCTATAGCCTTGGGGGGTGGGGCTGGCCAAGTTCGTCCGCCGGACTCGGAATGCGGTGAGACTTTGCGAGCGGCCTCCGTATGCGAAAAATAGGCCGCGGACACAGCCGCGCCCAGTAATAACTTCCCGAAGGCCGGGGCGCCAACTTCGTCCAGCGCAAAAAGGCCACAAAAACGGGTGGGCTATAGCCTTGGGGGGTGGGGCTGGCCAAGTTCGTTCGCAGGACTCGGATGGGGCGAGACTTTGCGAGCGTCTTCCGTGTGCCAAAAATAGTCCGCGGGCACAGCCGCGTCCAAAAATAACTGCCAGAAGGCCGGGGCGCCAAATTCGTCCAGCGGAAAAAGGCCACAAAAACGGGTGGGCTAGAGCCTTGGGGGGTGGGGCTGGCCAAGTTCGTCCGCCGGACTCGGAATGGGGCGAGACTTTGCGAGCGGCCTCCGTGTGCAAAAAATAGGCCGCGGGTACAGCCGCTCCCAAAAAATACTGCCCGAATGCCAGGGCGCCAAGTTCGTCCAGTGGAAAAAGGCCACAAAAACGGGTGGGCTATAGCCTTGGGGGGTGGGGCTAGCCAAGTTCGTCCGCCGGACTCGGAATTGGGCGAGACTTTGCGAGCGGCCTCCGTGTGCCAAAAATAGGCCACGGGCACAGCCGCGCCTAAAAATAACCGCCCGAAAGCCGGGTTGCCAAGTTCGTCCAGCGGAAAAAGGCCACAAAAACGGGTGGGGTAGAGCCTTGGGGGGTGGCGCTGGCCAAGTTCGTCCGCCAGACTCGGAATGGAACGAGATTTTGCAAGCGGCCTCCGTGCGTCAAAAATAGGCCGCGGGTACAGCCGCTCCCAAAAAATACTGCCCGAATGCCAGGGCGCCAAGTTCGTCCAGTGGAAAAAGGCCACAAAAACGGGTGGGCTATAGCCTTGGGGGGTGGGGCTGGCCAAGTTCGTCCGCCGGACTCGGAATTGGACGAGACTTTGCGAGCGGCCTCCGTGTGCCAAAAATAGGGCACGGGCACAGCCGCGCCTAAAAATAACCGCCCGAAAGCCGGGTTGCCAAGTTCGTCCAGCGGAAAAAGGCCACAAAAACGGGTGGGCTAGAGCCTTGGGGGGTGGGGCTGGCCAAGTTCGTCCGCCAGACTCGGAATGGAACGAGATTTTGCAAGCGGCCTCCGTGCGTCAAAAATAGGACGCGGGCACAGCCGCTTCCAAAAATAACCGCCCGAAGGCCGGGGCGCCAAGTTCGTCCAGTGGAAAAAGGCCACAAAAACGGGTGGGCTATAGCCTTGGGGGGTGGGGCTGGCCAAGTTCGTCCGCAGGATTCGGAATGGGACGAGACTTTGCGAGCGGCCTCCGCGTGCAATAAATAGGCCGCAGGCACAGCCGCTCCCAAAAATAACCGCCCGAAGGCCGGGGCGTCAAGTTCGTCCAGCGCAAAAAGGCCACAAAAACGGGTGGGCTATAGCCTTGGGGGGTGGGGCTGGCCAAGTTCGTTCGCAGGACTCGGATGGGGCGAGACTTTGCGAGCGTCTTCCGTGTGCCAAAAATAGTCCGCGGGCACAGCCGCGTCCAAAAATAACTGCCAGAAGGCCGGGGCGCCAAATTCGTCCAGCGGAAAAAGGCCACAAAAACGGGCGGGCTATAGCCTTGGGGGGTGGGGCTGGCCAAGTTCGTCCGCCGGACTCGGAATTGGGCGAGACTTTGCGAGCGGCCTCCGTGTGCCAAAAATAGGCCACGGGCACAGCGGCACCTAAAAATAACCGCCCGAAAGCCGGGTTGCGAAGTTCGGCCAGCGGAAAAATGCCACAAAAATGGGTGGGCTATAGCCTTGGGGGGTGGGGCTGGACAAGTTCGTCCGCCGGACTCGGAATGGGGCGGTACTTTGCGAGCGGCCTCCGTGTGCCAAAAATAGGGCACGGGCACAGCCGCGCCTAAAAATAACCGCCCGAAAGCCGGGTTGCCAAGTTCGTCCAGCGGAAAAAGGCCACAAAAACGGGTGGGCTAGAGCCTTGGGGGGTGGGGCTGGCCAAGTTCGTCCGCCAGACTCGGAAAGGGACGAGATTTTGCAAGCGGCCTCCGTGCGCCAAAAATAGGCCGCGGGCACAGCCGCTTCCAAAAATAACCGCCCGAAGGCCGGGGCGCCAAGTTCGTCCAGCGGAAAAAGGCCACAAAAACGGGTGGTTTATAGCCTTGGGGGGTGGGGCTGGCCAAGTTCGTCCGCAGGATTCGAAATGGGACGAGACTTTGCGAGCGGCCTCCGTGGGCCAAAAATAGGCTGCGGGCACAGCCGCTCTCAAAAATAACCGCCCGAAGGCCGGGGCGTCAAGTTCATCCCGCGGAAAAAGGCCACAAAAACGGGTGGGCCAGCCTTGGGGGGGGGCCGGCCAAGTTCGTCCGCAGGATTCGGAATGGGATGAGACTTTGCGAGCGGCCTCCATGTGCCAAAAATATGCCGTGGGCACAGCCGCTCCCAAAAATAACTGCCCGAAGGCCGGGGCGTCAAGTTCGTCCAGCGGAAAAAGCCACAAAAACGGGTGCGCTATAGCCTTAGGGGGTGGGGCTGGCCAAGTTCGTTCGCCGGACTCGGAATGGGGCGAGACTTTGCAGCGGCCTCCGTGTGCCAAAAATAGGCCGCGGGCACAGCCGCTCCCAAAAATAACCACCCGAAGGCCGGGGCGTCAAGTTCGTCCAGCGGAAAAAGGCCACAAAAACGGGTGGGCTATAGCCTTGGGGGGTGGGGCTGGCCAAGTTCGTCCGCAGGATTCGGAATGGGACAAGACGTTGCGAGCGGCCTCCGTGTGCCAAAAATAGGCCGCGGGGACAGCCGCTCCCAAAAATGACCGCCCGAAGGCCGGGCCGTCAAGTTCGTCCAGCGGAAAAAGGCCACAAAATCGGGTGGGCTATAGCCTTGGGGGGTGGGGCTGGCCAAGTTCGTTCGCCGGACTCGGAATGGGGCGAGACTTTGCGATCGGCCTCCGTGTGCCAAAAATAGTCCGCGGGCACAGCCGCGCCCAAAAATAACTGCCCGAAGGCCGGGCGCTAAGTTCGTCCAGCGGAAAAAGGCCACAAAAACGGGTGGGCTATAGCCTTGGGGGGTGGGGCTGGCCAAGTTCGTCCGCCGGACTCGGAATACGGTGAGATTTGGCGAGCGGCGTTCGTGTACCAAAAATAGGCCGCAGGCTCAGCCGCTCCCAAAAAATACTGCCTGAAGGCCGGGGCGGTAACTTCGTCCAGCGGAAAAAGGCCACAAAAACGGGCGGGCTATAGCCTTGGGGGGTGGGGCTGGCCAAGTTCTTCCGCCGGTCTCGGAATGGGGCGAGACTTTACGAGCGGCCTCCGTGTGCAAAAAATAGGCCGCGGACACAGCCGCGCCGAAAATTAACCGCCCAAAAGCCGGGTTGCCAAGTTCGTCCAGTGGAAAAATGCCACAAAAACGGGTGGGCTATAGCCTTGGGGGGTGGGGCTGGCCAAGTTCGTTCGCCGGACTCGGAATGAGGCGAGACTTTGCGATCGGCCTCCATGTGCCAAAAATAGTCCGCGGGCACAGCCGCGCCCAAAAATAACTGCCCGAAGGCCGGGGCGCTAAGTTCGTCCAGCGGAAAAAGGCCACAAAAACGGGTGGGCTATAGCCTTGGGGGATGGGGCTGGCCAAGTTCGTCCGCCGGACTCGCAATGGGGCGAGACTTTGCAATCGGCCCCCGTGTGCAAAAAATAGGCCGTGGGCACAGCAGCGCCCAAAAATAACCGCCCGAAGGCCGGGCCGCTAAGTTCGTCCAGCGGAAAAAGGCCACAAAAACGGGTGGGCTATAGCCTTTGGGGGTGGGGCTGGCCAAGTTCGTCCGCCGGACTCGGAATGCGGTGAGACTTTGTGAACGGCCTCCGTATGCGAAAAATAGGCCGCGGACACAGCCGCGCCGAGTAATAACTGCCCGAAGGCCGGGGCGCCAACTTCGTCCAGCGGAAAAAGGCCACAAAAACGGGCGGGCTATAGCCTTGGGGGGTGGGGCTGGCCAAGTTCTTCCGCCGGTCTCGGAATGGGACGAGACTTTGCGAGCGGCCTCCGTGTGCCAAAAATAGGCCGCGGGCACAGCCGCGCCCAAAAATAACCCCCCGAAGGCCGAGCCGCTAAGTTCGTCCAGCGGAAAAAGGCCACAAAAACGGGTGGGCTATAGCCTTGGGGGGTGGGGCTGTCCAAGTTCGTCCGCCGGACTCGGAATGCGGTGAGACTTTGTGAGCGGCCTCCGTATGCGAAAAATAGGCCGCGGACACAGCCGCGCCCAGTAATAACTGCCCGAAGGCCGGGGCGCCAACTTCGTCCAGCGGAAAAAGGCCACAAAAACGGGCGGGCTATAGCCTTGGGGGGTGGGGCTGGCCAAGTTCTTCCGCCGGTCTCGGAATGGGACGAGACTTTGCGAGCGGCCTCCGTGTGCCAAAAATAGGCCGCGGGCACAGTCGCGCCCAAAAATAACCCCCCGAAAGCCGGGTTGCCAAGTTCCTCCTGCGGAAAAATGCCACAAAAACGGGTGGGCTATAGCCTTGGGGGGTAGGGCTGGCCAAGTTCGTCCGCCGGACTCGGAATGGGTCGAGACTTTGCGAGCGGCCTCCGTGTGCCAAAAATAGGCCACGGGCACAGTCACTCCCAAAAATAACCCACCGAAGGCCGGGGCGCCAAGTTCGTCCAGCGGAAAAAGGCCACAAAAATGGGCGGGCTATAGCCTTGTGGGGTGGGGCTGGCCAAGTTCGTCCGCCGGACTTGGAATGGGGCGAGAATTTGCGAGCGGCCTCCGTGTACAAAAAATAGGCCGCGGGCACAGCCGCGCCCAAAAATAACCACCCGAAGGCCGGGGCGCTAAGTTCGTCCAAGGGAAAGGGCCACAAAAACGGGTGGGCTATAGCCTTGGGGGGTGGGGCTGGCCAAGTTCGTCCGCCGGACTCAGAATGCGGTGAGACTTTGCGAGCGGCCTCTGTATGCGAAACATAGGCCGCGGACACAGCCGCGCCCAGTAATAACCGCACGAAGGCCGGGGCGCCAAGTTCGACCAGCGGAAAAAGGCCACAAAAATGCGTGGGCTATAGCCTTGGGCGGTGGGGCTGGCCAAGTTCGTATGCAGGACTAGGAATTGGGCGAGACTTTGTGAGCGGCCTCCATGTGCCAAAAATAGGCCGTGGTCACAACTGCCCCCAAAAATAACTGCCCGAAGGCCGAGGCGCTAAGTTCGTCCATGGGAAAGGGCCACAAAAAATGGTGGGCTATAGCCTTGGGGGGTGGGGCTGGCCAAGTTCGTCCGCCGGACTCAGAATGCGGTGAGACTTTGCGAGCGGCCTCCGTATGCGAAACATAGGCCGCGGACACAGCCGCGCCCAGTAATAACCGCCCGAAGGCCGGGGCGCCAAGTTCGACCAGCGGAAAAAGGCCACAAAAATGGGTGGGCTATAGCCTTGGGCGGTGAGGCTGGCCAAGTTCGTATGTAGGACTAGGAATGGGGCGAGACTTTGTGAGCGGACTCCATGTACCAAAAATAGGCCGCGGTCACAACCGCGCCCAAAAATAACCGCCCGAAGGCCGGGGCGCCAAGTTCGTCCATGGGAAAAAGGCCACAAAAACGGGTGGGCTATAGCCTTGGGGGGTGGGGCTGGCCAAGTACGTCCGCCGGACTCGGAATGGGACGAGACATTCCGAGTGGCCTCCGTGTGCCAAAAATAGGCCGCGGGTACAGCCGCTCCCAAAAATAACCGCCCGAAAGCCGGGTTGCCAAGTTCATCCAGCGGAAAAATGCCACAAAAACAGGTGGGCTATAGCCTTGGGGGGTGGGGCTGGCCAAGTTCGTCCGCCGGACTCAGAATGGGGCGAGACTTTGCGAGCGGCCTCCGTGTGCCAAAAATAGGCCTTGGGCACAGCCGTGCCCAAAAATAACCACCCGAAGGCCGGGATGCCAAGTTGGTCCAGCGGAAAAAGGCCACAAAAACGGGTGGGCTATAGCCTTGGGGGGTGGGGCTGGCCAAGTTCATGCGCCGGACTCGGAATGGGGCGAGACTTTACGAGCGGCCTCCGTGCGCCAAAAATAGGCCGTGGGCACAGCCGCACACAAAAATAACCGCCCGAAGGCCGGGGCGCCAAGTTCGTCCTGCGGAAAAAGGCCACAAAAACGGGTGGGCTATACCCTTGGGGGGTGGGGCTGGCGAAGTTCGTCCTCCGGACTCGGAATGGGGCGAGACTTTGCGAGCGGCCTCTGGGTGCGAAAAATAGGCCGCGGGCACGGCCGCACCCAAAAATAACCGCCAGAAGGCCGGGGCGCCAAGTTCGTCCAGCGGAAAAAGGCCACAAAAATGGGTGGGCAATAGCCTTGGGGGGTTGAGCTGGCCAAGTTCGTCCGCCAGACTCGGAATGGGGCGAGACTTTGCGAGCGGCCTCCTTGTGCCAAAAATTGGTCGCAGGCACAGCCGCGCCAAAAAATAACTGCCCGAAGGCCGGGGCGCCAAGTTCATCCAGCGGAAAAAGGCCACAAAAACGGGTGGGCCATAGCCTTGGGGGGTGGGGCTGGCCAAGTTCGTCCGACGGAATCGGAATGGGACGAGACTTTGTGAGCGGTCTCCGTGTGTCAAAAATAGGCCGCGGGCACAGCCGCGCCAAAAAATAACTGCCCGAAGGCCGGGGCGCCAAGTTCATCCAGCGGAAAAAGGCCACAAAAACGGGTGGGCCATAGCCTTGGGGGGTGGGGCTGGCCAAGTTCGTCCGACGGAATCGGAATGGGACGAGACTTTGTGAGCGGTCTCCGTGTGTCAAAAATAGGCCGCGGGCACAGCCGCGCCAAAAAATAACTGCCCGAAGGCCGGGGCGCCAAGTTCATCCAGCGGAAAAAGGCCACAAAAACGGGTGGGCCATAGCCTTGGGGGGTGGGGCTGGCCAAGTTCGTCCGACGGAATCGGAATGGGACGAGACTTTGTGAGCGGTCTCCGTGTGTCAAAAATAGGCCGCGGGCACAGCCGCGCACAAAAATAAGTGCCCGAAGGCCGGGGCGCCAAGTTCGTCCAGCGGAAAAAGGCCACAAATACGGGTGGGCTATAGTTTTGGGGGGTGGGGCTGGCCAAGTTCGTCCGCAGGACTCGGAATGGGGCGAGACTTTGCGAGCGGCCTCCGTGTGCCAAAAATAGGCCGCGGGCACAGCCGCCCCCAAAAATAAGTGCCCGATGGCCGGGGCGCTAAGTTCGTCCAGCGGAAAAAGGCCACAAATACGGGTGGGCTATAGTTTTGGGGGGTGGGGCTGGCCAAGTTCGTCCGCAGGACTCGGAATGGGGCGAGACTTTGCGAGCGGCCTCCGTGTGCTAAAAATAGGCCGCGGGCACAGCCGCGCCCAAAAATAAGTGCCCGAAGGCCGGGGCGCCAAGTTCGTCCAGCGGAAAAAGGCCACAAAAACGGGTGGGCCATAGCCTTGGGGGGTGGGGCTGGCCAAGTTCGTCCGCCGGACTCGGAATGGGGCGAGACTTTGGGAACGGCCTCCGTGTGCCAAAAATAGGCGGCGGGCACTGCCGCTCCCAAAAATAAGTGCCCGAAGGCCGGGGCGCCAACTTCGTCCAGCGGAAAAAGGCCACAAAAACGGGTGGGCTATAGCCTTGAGGGGTGGGGCTGGCCAAGTTGGTCCGTCGGAATCGGAATGGTGCGAGACTTTGCGAGCGGCCTCGGTGTGCCAAAAATAGGCTGCGGACACAGCCGTACCCAAAAATAACCGCCCGAAGGCCGGGGTGCGAAGTTCGTCCAGCGGAAAAAGGTCACAAAAACGGGTGGGCTATAGCCTTGAGGGGTGGGGCTGGCCAAGTTCGTCCGCCGGAATTGGAATGGGACAACACTTTGCGAGCGGTCTTCATATGTCAAAAATAGGCTGCGGGCACAACCGCGCCCAAAAATAACCGCCCGAAGGCCAGGCCCCAAGTTCGTCCAGCGGAAAAAGGCCACAAAAACGGGTAGGCTATAGGCTTGTGGGGTGGGGCTGGCCAAGTTTGTCCACCGGACTCGGAATGGGGCGAGACTTTGCGAGTGGCCTCCGTGTGACAAAAATAGGCAGTGGGCACTGGCGCGCCCAAAAATAACAGCCCGAAGGCCGGGGCACCAATTTCGTCCAGCGGAAAAAGGCCACAAAAACGGGTGGGGGCTGGCCAAGTTCGTCCGCCGGACTTGGAATGGGGCGAGACTTTCGAGCGGCTTCCGTGTGCCAAAAATAGGCCGTGTGCACAGCCGCTCCCAAAAATAACTGCCCGAAGGCCGGGGTGCCAAGTTCGTCCAGCGGAAAAAGGCCACAAAAACGGGTGGGCTATAGCCTTGGGGGGTGGGCCTGGCCAAGTTCGTCCGCCGGACTCGGAATGGGGCGAGACTTTGTGAGTGGCCTCCATGTGCCAAAAATAGGCCGTGGGCACAGACGCACCCAAAAATAAGTGCCCGAAGGCCGGGCCGCCAAGTTCGTCCAGCGGAAAAAGGCCACAAAAACGGGCGGGCTATAGCCTTGGGGGGTGGGGCTGGCCAAGTTCGTCCGCCGGAATCGGAATGGGACGAGACTTTGCGAGCGGCCTCCGTGTGTCAAAAATAGGCCGCGGGCATAGTGTTGCCCAAAAATAATTGCCCGAAGGCCGGGGCGCCAAGTTCGTCCAGCGGAAAAAGGCCACTAAAACGGGTAGGCCATAGCCTTGGGGGGTTGGGCTGGCCAAGTTCGTCCGCCGGACTCGGAGTGGGATGAGACTTCACGAGTGGCCTCCGTGGACCAAAAATAGGCCACGCGCATAGCCGCGGCCAAAAATAACTGCCCAAAGGCCGGGGTGCCAAGTTCGTGCAGCGGAAAAAGGCCACAAAAACGGGTGGGCTATAGCCTTGTGGGGTGGGGCTGGCCAAGTTCGTCCACCGGACTCGGAATGGGGCGAGACTTTGCGAGTGGCCTCCGTGTGCCAAAAAAAGGGCCGTGGACACAGGCGCGCCCAAATATAACAGCCCGAAGGCCGGGGCGCCAAGTTCGTCCAGCGGAAAAAGGCCACAAAAACGGGTGGGGGCTGGCCAAGTTCGTCCGCCGGACTTGGAATGGGGCGAGACTTTACGGGCGGTCTCCGTGTGTCAAAAATAGGCCGCGGACACAGCCGTGGGCAAAAATAACCGCCCGAAGGCCGGGGCGCCAAGTCCGTCCAGCGGAAAAAGGCCACAAAAACGGGTGGGCTATAGCCTTGGGGGGTTGGGCTGGCCAAGTTCGTCCGCCGGACTCGGAATGGGATAAGACTTTGCGAGCAGCCTCCGTGTGCCAAAAATAGGCCACGCGCATGGCCACGGCCAAAAATAACTGCCCGAACGCCGGAGCGCCTAGTTCGTCCAGCGGAAAAAGGCCACAAAAACGGGTGGGGGCAGGCCAAGTTCGTCCGCCGGACTTGGAATGGGGCGAGACTTTCGAGCGGCCTTCATGTGCCAAAAATAGGCCGTGGGCACAGCCGCGACCAAAAATAACCGCCCGAAGGCCGGGGCGCGAAGTTCGTCCAGCGGAAAAAGGCCACGAAAACGGTTGGGCTATAGCCTTCGGGGGTGGGGCTGGCCAAGTTCGTCCGCCAGACTCGGAATGGGGCGAGACTTTGCGAGCGGCCTCTGTGTGCCAAAAATAGGCCGCGGGCACAGGCGCGCCCAAAAGTAACCGCCGAAGGCCGGGGTGCCAAGGTCATCCAGCGGAAAAAGGCCACAAAAACGGGTGGGCTATAGCCTTGGGGGGTGGGGCTGGCCAAGTTCGTCCGCCGGAATCGGAATAGCTCGAGACTTTGCGAGCTGTCTCCGTGTGTCAAAAATAGGCCGGGGCCACAGCCGCGCACAAAAATAACTGCCCGAAGGCCGGGGCGCCAAGTTCGTCCAGCGGAAAAAGGCCACAAAAACGGGTGGACTATAGCCTTGGGGGGTTGGGCTGGCCAAGTTCGTCCGCCGGACTCGGAACGGGACGGGACTTTGCGAGCAGCCTCCGTGTGCCAAAAATAGGCCATGCGCATGGCCGCAGCCAAATATAACCGCCCGAAGGCCGGGGCGCCATGTTTGTCCAGCGGAAAAAGGCAACAAAAACAGGTGGGCTATAGCCTTGTGGGGTGGGGCTGGCCAAGTTCGTCCACCGGACTCGGAATGGGGCGAGACTTTGCGAGTGGCCTCCGTGTGCCAAAAAGAGGCCGTGGGCACAGCCGCGCCCAAAAATAACTGCCCGAAGACCGTGGCGCCAAGTTCGTCCAGCGGAAAAAGGCCACAAAAACGGGTGGGGGCTGGCCAAGTTCGTCCGCCGGACTTGGCATGGGGCGAGACTTTGCGAGCGGCCTCCGTGTTCCAAAAATAGGCCGTGTACACAGCCGCTCCCAAAAATAACTGCCCGAAGGCCGGGGCGCAAAGTTCGTCCAGCGGAAAAAGGCCACAAAAACGAGTGGGCGATAGCCTTGGGGGGTGGGGCTGGCCAAGTTCGTCCACAGGACTCGGAATGGGCGGAGACTTTGTGAGCGGCCTCCATGTACCAAAAATAGGCCGCGGGCACTGCCGCGCCCAAAAATAACCGCCGGAAGGCCGGGGCACTAAGTTCGTTCAGCGGAAAAAGGCCACAAAAATGGGTGGGCTATAGCCTTGGGAGGTGGGGCCGGCCAAGTTCGTCCGCCGGAATTGGAATGGGACGAGACTTTGCGAGCAGCCTCCGTGTGTCAAAAATAGTCCGCGGACACAGCCGCGCCCAAAAAAAACTGCCCGAAGGCCGGGCGCCAAGTTCGTCCGGCGGAAAAAGGCCACAAAAACGGATGGGCTATAGCATTGGGGGGTGGGGCTGACCAAGTTCGTCCGCCGGACTCGGAATGGGGCGAGACTTTGCGAGCGCCCTCTGTGTGCCAAAAATAGGCTGTGGGCACAGCCGTGCCCAAAAAGAACAGCCTGAAGGCCGGGGCGCCAAGTTCGTCCGGCGGAAAAAGGCCACAAAAACGGGTGGGCTATAGCCTTGGGGGGTGGGGCTGACCAAGTTCGTCCGCCGGACTCGGAATGGGCCGAGACGTTTTGAGCGGCCACCGCGTGCCACAAATAGGCCGCGGACACAGCCGCGTCCAAAAATAACAGCCCGAAGGCCGGGGCGCCAACTTCGTCCAGCGGAAAAAGGCCACAAAAATGGGCGGGCTATAGCCTTGGGGGGTGGGGCTGGCCAAGTTCGTCCGCCGGGCTCGGAATGGGGCGAGACTTTGCGAGCGGCCTCCGTGTGCCAAAAATGGGACGCGGGCACAGCCGCGCCCAAAAATAAGTGCCCGAAGGTCAGGGCGCCAAGACCCCCCAGCGGAAAAAGTCCAAAAAAATGGGTGGGCCATAGCCTTGGGGGTGGGGCTGGCCAAGTTCGTTTGCCGAACTCGGAATGGGGCGAGACTTTGCGAGGGGTCTCCGTGTGCCAAAAATAGGCCGCGGGCACAGCCGTGCCCAAAAATGACCGCCCGACGGTCGGGTCCCCAAGTTCGTCCGCCGGAAAGAGGCCAAAAAAACGGGTGGGCTATAGCCTGGGGAGGTGGGGCTGGCCAAGTTCGTCCGCCGGACTCGGAATGGGGTGAGACATTGCGAGGGGCCTCCGTGTGCCAAAAATAGGCTGCGGGCACAGCCGCGCCCAAAAATAAGCACCCGATGGTTGGGGTGCCCACCAACCCCAGCGGAAAAAGGCCAAAAAAATGGATGGGCTATAGCCTTGGGGGGTGGGGCTGGCCAAGTTCGTCCGCCGGACTCGGAATCGTTTGAGACTTTGCGAGGGGCCTCCGTGTGCCAAAAATAGGCCGCGGGCACAGCCGTGCCCAAAAATAAGCTCCCGAAGGTCGGGGCGCCAAAACCCCGCAGTAGAAAAAGGCCAAAAAAACGGGTGGGCTATAGCCTTGGGGGTGGGGCTGGCCAAGTTCGTCCGCCGCACTCGGAATGGGGCGAGACTTTGCGAGGGGCCTCCGTGTACCAAAAATATACCACGGTCACAGCCGCGCCCAAAAATGACCGCCCGAAGGTCGGGTCCCCAAGTTCATCCGCCGGAAAAAGGCCAAAAAAAGGGTGGGCGATAGCCTTGGGGGGTGGGGCTGGCCAAGTTCGTCCGCCGGACTCGGAATGGTGTGAGACTTTGTGAGGGGCCTCCGTGTGCTAGAAATAGGCTGCGATCACAGCCGCGCCCAAAAATAACCGCCCGATGGTCGAATCCCCAAGTTCGTCCGCCGGAAAGAGGCCAAAAAAACGGGTGGGCTATAGCCTGGGGAGGTGGGGCTGGCCAAGTTCGTCCGCCGGACTCGGAATGGGGTGAGACATTGCGAGGGGCCTCCGTGTGCCAAAAATAGGCTGCGGGCACAGCCGCGCCCAAAAATAAGCACCCGATGGTTGGGGTGCCCACCAACCCCAGCGGAAAAAGGCTAAAAAAATGGATGGGCTATAGCCTTGGGGGGTGGGGCTGGCCAAGTTCGTCCGCCGGACTCGGAATCGTTTGAGACTTTGCGAGGGGCCTCCGTGTGCCAAAAATAGGCCGCGGGCACAGCCGTGCCCAAAAATAAGCGCCCGAAGGTCGGGGCGCCAAAACCCCGCGTAGAAAAAGGCCAAAAAAACGGGTGGGCTATAGCCTTGGGGGTGGGGCTGGGCAAGTTCGTCCGCCGCACTCGGAATGGGGCGAGACTTTGCGAGGGGCCTCCGTGTACCAAAAATATACCACGGTCACAGCCGCGCCCAAAAATGACCGCCCGAAGGTCGGGTCCCCAAGTTCATCCGCCGGAAAAAGGCCAAAAAAAGGGTGGGCGATAGCCTTGGGGGGTGGGGCTGGCCAAGTTCGTCCGCCGGTCTCAGAATGGTGTGAGACTTTGTGAGGGGCCTCCGTGTGCTAGAAATAGGCTGCAATCACAGCCGCGCCCAAAAATAACCGCCCGATAGTCGAATCCCCAAGTTCGTCCGCCGGAAAAATGTCAAAAAAAATGGGTGGGCTATAGCCTTGGGGAGTGGGGCTGGCCAAGTTCGTCCGCCGGACTTGGAATGGGGCGAGACTTTGTGAGGGGCCTCCGTGTGCTAAAAATAGGCCGCGCCCAAAAATGACCTCCCGAAGGTCGGGTCCCGACGTTTGTCCGCCGGAAAAAGGCCAAAAAAAGGGTTGGGCTATAGCCTTGGGGGGTGGGGCTGGCCAAGTTCGTCCTCCGGACTCGGAATGGAGCGAGACTTTGCGAGGGGCCTCCATGTACCAAAAATAGGCCGCGGACAAAGCCGCACCCAAAAATAGGCGCCCGAAGGTTGGGGCGCCAAAACCCCCCAGCGGAAAAAGGCCAAAAAAACGGGTGGGCTATAGCCTTAGGGGGTGGGGCTGGCCAAGTTCGTCCGCCGGACTCGGAATGGGTCGAGACATTGGGAGGGGCCTCCGTGTACAAAAAATAGGTCGCGGGCACAGCCGCGCCCAAAAATGACCGCCCGAAGGTCGGGTCCCCTAGTTCGTCCGCCGGAAAAAGGCCAAAAAACGGGTGGGCTATAGCTTTGGGGGGTGGGGCTGGCCAAGTTCGTCCGCGGGACTCGGAATGGGGTGAGACTTTGCGAGGGGCCTCCGTGGGCCAAAACTAGGCCGCGGGCACATCCGCGCCCAAAAATTACCACCCGAAGGTCGGGTCCCCAAGTTCGTCCGCCGGAAAAAGGCCAAAAAAAGGGGTGGGCTATAGCCCTGGGGGGTGGGGCTGGCAAAGTTCGTCCGCGGGACTCGGAATGGGTCGAAACTTTGCGAGGGGCCTCCATGTGCCAAAAATATGCCGCGGACACAGCCGCACCCAAAAATGACCGCCTGAAGGTCGGGTCCCCAAGTTCGTCCGCCCGGAAAAGGAAACAAAACGGGTGAGCTGTTGCCTTGTGTGGTGGGGCTGGCCAAGTTCGTCCGCCGGACTCGGAATGGGTCGAGACTATGCGAGAGACCTCCGTGTGCCAAAAATAGGCCGCGGGCACAGCCGTGCCGAAAAATGACCGTCCGAAGGTCGGGTCCCCAAGTTCGCCCGCCGGAAAAAGGCCAAAAAAAGGGGTGGGCTATAGCCTTGGGGGGTGGGGCTGGCCAAGTTCGTCCGCCGGAAAAAGGCCAAAAAAAGGGGTGGGCTATAGCCTTCGGGGGTGCGGCCGGCCAAGTTCTTCCGCCGGACTCGGAATGGGTCGAGACTATGCGAGGGGCCTCCGTGTGCCAAAAATATGCCGCGGGCACAGCCGCGCCCAAAAATGACTGCTCGAAGGTCGGGTCCCCAAGTTCGTCCGCCGGAAAGAGGCCAAAAAAACGGGTGGGCTATAGCCTTGGGGGGTGGGGCTGGCCAAGTTCGTCCTCCGGACTCGGAATGGAGTGAGACTTTGCGAGGGGCCTCCATGTACCAAAAATAGGCCGCGGGCAAAGCCGCACCCAAAAATAGGCGCCCGAAGGTTGGGGCGCCAAAACCCCCCAGCGGAAAAAGGCCAAAAAAACGGGTGGGCTATAGCCTTAGGGGGTGGGGCTGGCCAAGTTCGTCCGCCGGACTCGGAATGGGTCGAGCCATTGCGAGGGGCCTCCGTGTACAAAAAATAGGTCGCGGGCACAGCCGCGCCCAAAAATGACCGCCCGAAGGTCGGGTCCCCTAGTTCGTCTGCCGGAAAAAGGCCAAAAAAAGGGGTGGGCTATAGCCTTGGGGGGTGAGGCTGGCCAAGTTCGTCCGCGGGACTCGGAATGGGGTGAGACTTTGCGAGGGGCCTCCGTGGGTCAAAACTAGACCGCAGGCAAAGCCGCACCCAAAAATTACCACCCGAAGGTCGGGTCCCCAAGTTTGTCCGCCGGAAAAAGGCCAAAAAAAGGGGTGGGCTATAGCCCTGGGGGGTGGGGCTGGCAAAGTTCGTCCGCGGGACTCGGAATGGGTCGAAACTTTGCGAGGGGCCTCCATGTGCCAAAAATATGCCGCGGACACAGCCACACCCAAAAATGACCGCCCGAACGTCGGGTCCCCAAGTTCGTCCGCCCGGAAAAGGAAACAAAACGGGTGGGTTGTTGCCTTGTGTGGTGGGGCTGGCCAAGTTCGTCCGCCGGACTCGGAATGGGTCGAGACTTTGCGAGAGACCTCCGTGTGCCAAAAATAGGCCGCGCGCACAGCCGTGCCAAAAAATGACCGTCCGAAGGTCGGGTCCCCAAGTTCGTCCGCCGGAAAAAGGCCAAAAAAAGGGGTGGGCTATAGCCCTGGGGGGTGGGGCTGGCAAAGTTCGTTCGCCGGACTCGGAATGGGTCGAAACTTTGCGAGGGGCCTCCATGTGCCAAAAATATGCCGCGGACACAGCCGCACCAGAAAAAACCGCCCGAAGGTCGGGTCCCCAAGTTCGTCCGCCCGGAAAAGGAAAAAAAAAACGGGTGGGCTGTTGCCTTGTGTGGTGGGGCTGGCCAAGTTCGTCCGCCGGACTCGGAATGCGTCGAGACTATGAGAGGGGCCTCCGTGTGCCAAAAATATGCCGCGGGCACAGCCGCACCAGAAAAAACCGCCCGAAGGTCGGGTCCCCAAGTTCGTCCGCCGGAAAAAGGCCAAAAAAAGGGGTGGGTTATAGCCTTTGGGGGTGGGGCTGGCCATGTTCGTCCGCAGGACTCGGAATGGGGTGAGACTTTGCGAGGGGCCTCCGTGGGCCAAAAATAGGCCGCGGGCAGAGCGGCGCGCAAAAATTACCGCCCGACGGTCGGGTCCCCAAGTTTGTCCGCCGGAAAAAGGCCAAAAAAAGTGGTGGGCTATAGCCCTGGGGGGTGGGGCAGGCAAAGTTCGTCCACCGGACTCGGAATGGGTCGAAACTTTGCGAGGGGCCTCCATGTGCCAAAAATATGCCGCGGACACAGCCGCACCAGAAAAAACCGCCCGAAGGTCGGGTCCCCAAGTTCGTCCGCCCGGAAAAGGAAAAAAAACGGGTGGGCTGTTTCCTTGTGTGGTGGGGCGGGCCAAGTTCGTCCGCCGGACTCGGAATGGGTCGAGACTTTGCGACAGACCTCCGTGTGCCAAAAATAGGCCGCGGGCACAGCCGTGCCGAAAAATAACCGTCCGAAGGTCGGGTCCCCAAGTTCATCCGCCGGAAAAAGGCCAAAAAAAGGGGTGGGCCATAGCCTTCGGGGGTGGGGCTGGCCAAGTTCGTCCGCCGGACTCGGAATGGGTCGAGACTATGCGAGGGGCCTCCGTGTGCCAAAAATATGCCGCGGGCACAGCCGCGCCCAAAAATGACCGCCCGAAGGTCGGGTCCCCATGTTCGTCCGCCGGAAAAAGGCCAAAAAAAGGGGTGGGCTATAGCTTTCAGGGGTGGGGCTGGCCAAGTTCGTCCGCCGGACTCGGAATGGGTCGAGACTATACGAGGGGCCTCCGTGTGCCAAAAATATGCCGCGGGGACAGCCGCGCCCAAAAATGACCGCCCGAAGGTCGGGTCCCCAAGTTCGTCCTTTGGAAAAAGGCCAAAAAAAGGGGTGGGCTATAGCCTTGGGGGGTGGGGCTGGCCAAGTTCGTCCGCGGGACTCGGAATGGGGTGAGACTTTGCGAGGGGCCTCCGTGGGCCATAAATAGGCCGCGGTCACAAACGCGCCCAAAAATTACCGCCCGAAGGTTGGGTCCCCAAGTTCGTCCGCCGGAAAAAGGCCAAAAAATGGGGTGGGCTATAGCCCTGGGGGGTGGGGCTGGCAAAGTTCGTCCGCCGGACTCGGAATGGGTCGAAACTTTGCGAGGGGCCTCCATTTGCCAAAAATATGCCGCGGACACAGCCGCACCCAAAAATGACAGCCCGAAGGTTGGGTCCCCAAGTTCGTCCGCCCGGAAAAGGAAAAAAAACAGGTGGGCTGTTGCCTTGTGTGGTGGGGCTGGCCAAGTTCGTCTGCCGGACTCGGAATGGGTCGAGACTTTGCGAGAGACCTCCGTGTGCCAAAAATAGGCCGCGGGCACAGCCGTGCCGAAAAATGACCGTCCGAAGGTCGGGTCCCCAAGTTCATCCGCCGGAAAAAGGCCAAAAAAAGGGGTGGGCTATAGCCTTCGGGGGTGGGGCTGGCCAAGTTCGTCCGCCGGACTCGGAATGGGTCGAGACTATGCGAGGGGCCTCCGTGTGCCAAAAATATGCCGCGGGCGCAGCCGCGCCCAAAAATGACCGCCCGAAGGTCGGGTCCCCAAGTTCGTCCGCCGGAAAAAGGCCAAAAAAAGGGGTGGCCTATAGCTTTCAGGGGTGGGGCTGGCCAAGTTCGTCCGCCGGACTCGGAATGGGTCGAGACTATACGAGGGGCCTCCGTGTGCCAAAAATATGCCGCGGGGACAGCCGCGCCCAAAAATGACCGCCCGAAGGTCGGGTCCCCAAGTTCGTCCTTTGGAAAAAGGCCAAAAAAAGGGGTGGGCAATAGCCTTGGGGGGTGGGGCTGGCCAAGTTCGTCCGCGGGACTCGGAATGGGGTGAGACTTTGCGAGGGGCCTCCGTGGGCCATAAATAGGCCACGGTCACAAACGCGCCCAAAAATTACCGCCCGAAGGTTGGGTCCCCAAGTTTGTCCGCCGGAAAAAGGCCAAAAAATGGGGTGGGCTATAGCCCTGGGGGGTGGGGCTGGCAAAGTGCGTCCGCCGGACTCGGAATGGGTCAAAACTTTGTGAGGGGCCTCCATTTGCCAAAAATATGCCGCGGACACAGCCGCACCCAAAAATGACCGCCCGAAGGTCGGGTCCCCAAGTTCGTCCGCCCGGAAAAGGAAAAAAAACGGGTGGGCTGTTGCCTTGTGTGGTGGGGCTGGCCAAGTTCGTCTGCCGGACTCGGAATGGGTCGAGACTTTGCGAGAGACCTCCATGTGCCAAAAATAGGCTGCGGGCACAGCCGTGCCGAAAAATGACCGTCTGAAGGTCGGGTCCCCAAGTTCGTCCGCCGGAAAAAGGCCAAAAAAAGGGGTGGGCTGTAGCCCTGGGGGGTGGGGCTGGCAAAGTTCGTCCGCCGGAATCGGAATGGGTCGAAACTTTGCGAGGGGCCTCCATTTGCCAAAAATATGCCGCGGACACAGCCGCACCCAAAAATGACTACCCGAAGGTCGGGTCCCCAAGTTCGTCCGCCCGGAAAAGGAAAAAAAACGGGTGGGCTGTTGCCTTGTGTGGTGGGGCTGGCCAAGTTCGTCCGCCGGACTCGGAATGGGTCGAGACTTTTCGAGAGACCTCCGTGTGCCAAAAATAGGCCGCGGGCACAGCCGTGCCGAAAAATGACCGTCTTAAGGTCGGGTCCCCAAGTTCGTCCGCCGGAAAAAGGCCAAAAAAAGGGGTGGGCTATAGCCCTGGGGGGTGCGGCTGGCAAAGTTCGTCCGCCGGACTCGAAATGGGTCGAAACTTTGCTAGGGGCCTCCATTTGTCAAAAATATGCCGCGGACGCAGCCGCACCCAAAAATGACTGCCCGAAGGTCGGGTCCCCAAGTTCGTCCGCCCGGATAAGGAAAAAAAACGGGTGGGCTGTTGCCTTGTGTGGTGGGGCTGGCCAAGTTCGTCCGCCGGACTCGGAATGGGTCGAGACTTTGCGAGAGACCTCCGTGTGCCAAAAATAGGCCGCGGGCACAGACGTGCCGAAAAATGACCGTCTGAAGGTCGGGTCCCCAAGTTCGTCCGCCGGAAAAAGGCCAAAAAAAGGGGTGGGCTATAGCCCTGGGGGGTGGGGCTGGCAAAGTTCGTCCGCCGGACTCGGAATGGGTCGAAACTTTGCGAGGGGCCTCCATTTGCCAAAAATATGCCGCGGACACAATCGCACCCAAAAATGACAGCCCGAAGGTCGGGTCCCCAAGTTCGTCCTCCCGGAAAAGGAAAACAAACGGCTGGGCAGTTGCCTTGTGTGGTGGGGCTGGCCAAGTTCGTCCGCCGGACTCGGAATGGGGCGAGACTTTGCGAGAGACCTCCGTGTCCCAAAAATAGGCCGCAGGCACAGCCGTGCCGAAAAATGACCATCCGAAGGTCGGGTCCCCAAGTTCGTCCGCCGGAAAAAGGCCAAAAAAAGGGGAGGGCTATAGCCTTGGGGGGTGGGGCTGGCCAAGTTCGTCCACCGGAAAATGGCCAAAAAAAGGGGTGGGCTATAGCCTTCGGGGGTGGGGCTGGCCAAGTTCGTCCGCCGGACTCGGAATGGGTCGAGACTATGCGAGGGACCTCCGTGTGCCAAAAATAGGCCGCGGGCACAGCCGTGCCGAAGAATGACCGTCCGAAGTTCGGGTCCCCAAGTTCGTCCGCCGGAAAAAGGCCAAAAAAAGGGGTGGGCTATAGCCTTGGGGGGTGGGGCTGGTGAAGTTCGTCCGCCGGACTTGGAATGGGGCGAGACTTTGCAAGGGGCCTCCGTGTGCCAAAAATAGGCCGCGGGCACGGCCGCGCCCAAAAATGACCCACTGAAGGCCGGGTCCCCAAGTTCGTCCGCAGGAAAAAGGACAAAAAAAGGGGTGGGCTATAGCCTTGGGGGGTGGGGCTGGCCAAGTTCGTCCGCCGGACTCGGAATGGGGCGAGACTTTGCGAGGCACCTCTGTGTGCCAAAAATAGGCCGCGGGCACAGCCGCGTCCAAAAATGACCGCTCGAAGGTCGGGTCCCCATGTTCGTCCGCCGGAAAAAGGCCAAAACCAGGGGTGGGCTATAGCCTTGGGGGGTGGGGCTGGCCAAGTTTGTTCGCCGGACTCGGAATGGGTCGAGACTATGCGAGGGGCCTCCGTGTGAGAAAACTATGCTGCGGGCACAGCCGCGTCCAAAAATTCTCCCGATGGTCTGGTCCCCAAGTTCGTCTGCTGGAAAAAGGCCAAAAAAAGGGGTGGGCTATAGCCTTGGGGGGTGGGGCTGGCCAAGTTCGTCCGCCTGACTCGGAATGGGTCGAGACTTTGCGAGAGGCCTCCGTGTACCAAAAATAGGCCGCGGGCAGAGCCGCGCCAAAAAATAACCGTCCGAAGGCAGGGGCACCAAGTTCGTCCAGCGGAAAAAGGCCACAAAAACGGGTGGGCTATAGCCTTGGGGGGTGGGGCTGACCAAGTTCGTCCGCCGGACTCGGAATGGGGCGAGACTTTGTGAGCAGCCTCCGTGTGCTAAAAATAGGCCGCGGGCACAGCGGGGCCCAAAAATAACCGCCCCAAGGCCAGGGCGCGACGTTCGTCCAGCGGAAAAATGCCACAAAAACGGGTGGGCTATAGCCTTGGGGGGTGGGGCTTGCCAAGTTCGTCCGCCGGACTCGGAATGGGGGCAGACTTTGCGAGTGGCCTCCGTGCGCCAAAAATAGGCCGCGGGCACAGCTGCGCCAAAAAATGACTGCCTGAACGCCGGGGCGCCAAGTTCGTCCAACGGAAAAAGGCCACAAAAACGGGTGGGCTAAAGCCTTGGGGGGTGGGGCTGGCCATGTTCGTCCGCCGGACTCGGAATGGGGCGAGACTTTGGGAGCGGGCTCCGTGTGCCAAAAATATGCCGCGGGCACAGCCGCGCCCAAAAATAACCACCTAAAGGCCGGGGCGCCAAGTTCGTCCTGCGGAAAAAGGCCACAAAAACGGGTGGGCTATACGCTTGGGGGGTGGGGCTGGCCAAGTTCGTCCGCCGGACTTGGAATGGGGCGAGACTTTGCAAGCGGCCTCCGTGTGCCATAAATAGGCCATGGGCTCAGCCGCGCACAAAAATAACCGCCCGAACGCCGGGGCGCCTAATTCGTCCAGCGGAAAAAGGCCACAAAAACGGGTGGGCTATACCCTTGGGGGGTGGGGCTGGCCAAGTTCGTCCGCCGGACTTCGAATGTGGCGAGACTTTGCGAGCGGCCTCCGTGTGCCATAAATAGGCCATGGGCTCAGCCGTGCACAAAAATAACCGCCCGAACGCCGGGGCGCCTAGTTCGTCCAGCGGAAAAAGGCCACAAAAACGGGTGGGCTATAGCCTTGGGGAGTGGGGCTGGCCATGTTCGTCCGCCGGACTCGGAATGGGGCGGGACTTTGCGAGAGGGCTCCGTGTGCCAAAAATATGCCACGGGCGCAGCTGCGTCCAAAAATAACCACGTAAAGGCCGGGGCGCCAAGTTCGTCCAGCGGAAAAAGGCCACAAAACGGGTGGGCTATACCCTTGGGGGGTGGGGCTGGCCAAGTTCGTCCGCAGGACTCGGAATGGGGCCAGACTTTGCGAGCGGCCTCCGTGTGCCAAAAATAGGCCATGGGCTCAGCCGCGCACAAAAATAACCGCCCGAACGCCGGGGCGCCTAGTTCGTCCAGCGGAAAAAGGCCACAAAAACGGGTGGGCTATAGCCTTGGGGGGTGGGGCTGGCCATGTTCGTCCGCCGGACTCGGAATGGGGCGAGACTTTGCGAGCGGCCTCCGTGTGCCAAAAATAGGCCGCAGACTCAGCCGCACCCAAAAATAACTGCCCGAAGGCCGGGGCGCCAAGTTCGTCCAGCGGAAAAAGGCCACAAAAATGGGTGGGCTATAGCCTTGGCGGGTGGGGTTGGCCAAGTTCGTCTGCCGGGTTTGGAATGGGACGAGACTTTGCGATCGGCCTCCGTGTGCCAAAAATAGGCCGCGGGCACAGCCGCTCCCAAAAATAACCGCCCCACGGCTTGGGGGCCATGTTCTTCCCGCGGACAAAGGCCACAAAAACAGGTGGGCTATTGCCTTTTGGGTTGGGGCTGGCCAAGTTCGTCCGCTAAACTTGGAATAGGATGAGACTTTGCGAGCGGTCTCCGTGTGCCAAAAATAGGCCGCGGGCACAGCCGCACCCAAAACTAACCGCCCGAAGGCCGAGGCGCCAAGTTCGTCCAGCGGAAAAAGGCCACAAAAACGGGTGGGCTATAGCCTTGGGGGCTGGGGCTGGCCATGATCATCCGCCGGATTCGGAATGGGGCGAGAGTTTGCGAGCAGCCTCCGTGTGCCAAAAAATAGACTGTGGTCACAGCCGCGCCCAAAAATAACCGCCCGAAGGCCGGGGCGCCAAGTTCGGCCAGCGGAAAAAGGCCACAAAAACGGGGGGGCTACAGCGTTGGGGGGTGAGGCTGGCCAAGTTCGTCCGCCGGACTCGGAATGGGACGAGACTTTACGAGCGGCATCCGTGTACTAAAAATAGGCCGTGGGCACAGCCGCTCCAAAAAATAACAGCCCGAAGGCCGTGGCGCCAAGTTCGTCCAGCGGGAAAAGGCCACAAAAACGAATGGGCTATAACCTTGGGGGGTGGGGCAGGCCAAGTTTGTCTGCCGGGCTTGGAATGGGACGAGACTTTGCGATCGGCCTCCGTGTGCCAAAAATAGGCCGCGGGCACAGCCGCGCCCAAAAAAAACTACCCGAAGGCTGGGGCGCCATGTTCTTCCAGCGGAAAAAGGCCTCAAAAACGGGTGGGCTATTGCCTTTTGGGTTGGGGCTGGACAAGTTCGTCCGCCGGACTCCGAATGGGACGAGACTTTGCGAGCGGCCTCCGTGTGCCAAAAATAGGCTGCGGGCACAACCACGCCCAAAAATAAACTCCTGAAGGCCTTGGCACCAAGTTCGTCCAGCGGAAAAAGGCCACAAAAACGGGTGGGCTATAGCCTTGGGGGGTGGGGCAGGCCAAGTTCGTCCGCCGGACTCGGAATGGGGCGAGACATTGCGAGCGGCCAACGTGTGCCAAAAATAGGACGCGGGCACAGCCGCGCCCAAAAATAACCACCCGAAGGCCGGGGCGGCAAGTTTGTCCAGCAGAAAAAGGCCACAAAAACGGGTGGGCTATAGCCTTGGGGGGTGGGGCAGGCCAAGTTCGTCCGCCGGACTCGGAATGGGGTGAGACATTGCGAGCGGCCTCCGTGTGCCAAAAATAGGATGCGGGAACAGCCGCGCCCAAAAATAACCACCCGAAGGCCGGGGCGGCAAGTTTGTCCAGCAGAAAAAGGCCACAAAAACGGTTGGGCTATAGCCTTGGGGGGTGGGGCAGGCCAAGTTCGTCCGCCGGACTCGGAATGGGGCGAGACATTGCGAGCGGCCTCCGTGTGCCAAAAATAGGACGCGGGCACAGCCGCGCCCAAAAATAGCCGGCCGAAGGCCGGGGCGCCAAGTTCGTCCAGCGGAAAAAGTCCACAAAAACGGGTGGGCTATAGCCTTGGGGGTTGGGGCTTGCCAAGTTCGTCCGCCGGACTCGGAATGGGGGGAGACTTTGCGAGCAGCCTCCGTGTGCCAAAAATATGTCGCGGGCACAGCCGCGCCCAAAAATGACAGCCCGAAGGCCGGGGCACCAAGTTCGTCCAGCAGAATATGTCCACAAAAACAGGTGGGCTATAGCCTTGGGGGGTGTGGCTGGCCAAGTTCGTCCGCCGGACTCGGAATGGGGAAAGACTTTGCGAGCAGCCTCTGTTTGCCAAAAATATGTCGCGGGCATAGCCGCGCCCAAAAATGACCGCCCGAAGGCCGGGGCACCATGTTCGTCCAGCGGAAAATGTCCACAAAAACGGGTGGGCTATAGCCTTGGGGGGTGGGGCTGGCCAAGTTCGTCCGCCGGACTCCGAATGGGACGAGACTTTGCGATCGGCCTCCGTGTGCCAAAAATAGGCTGTGGGCACAACCGCGCCCAAAAATAAACTCCCGAAGGCCTGGGCGCCAAGTTCGTCCAGTGGAAAAAGGCCACAAAAACGGGTGGGCTATAGCCTTGGGTGGTGGGGCTGGCCAAGTTCGTCCGCCGGACTCCGAATGGGACGAGACTTTGCGAGCGGCCTCCGTGTGCCAAAAATAGGCTGCGGGCGTAACCACGCCCAAAAATAAACTCCTGAAGGCCTGGGCACCAAGTTCGTCCAGCGGAAAAAGGCCACAAAAACGGGTGGGCTATAGCCTTGGGGGGTGGGGCAGGCCAAGTTCGTCGGCTGGACTCGGAATGGGGCGAGACATTGCGAGCGGCCTACGTGTGCCAAAAATAGGACGCGGGCACAGCCGCGCCCAAAAATAACCACCCGAAGGCCGGGGCGGCAAGTTTGTCCAGCAGAAAAAGGCCACAAAAACGGGTGGGCTATAGCCTTGGGGGGTGGGGCAGGCCAAGTTCGTCCGCCGGACTCGGAATGGGGCGAGACATTGCGAGCGGACTCCGTGTGCCAAAAATAGGACGCGGGCACAGCCGCGCCAAAAAATAACCGGCCGAAGGCCGGGGCGCCAAGTTCGTCCAGCGGAAAATGTCCACAAAAACGGGTGGGCTATAGCCTTGGGGGGTGGGGCTTTCCAAGTTCGTCCGCCGGACTCGGAATGGGGGGAGACTTTGCGAGCAGCCTCCGTGTGCCAAAAATATGTCGCGGGCACAGCCGCGCCCAAAAATGACAGCCCAAAGGCCGGGGCACCAAGTTCGTCCAGCGGAATATGTCCACAAAGACAGGTGGGCTATAGCCTTGGGGGGTGTGGCTGGCCAAGTTCGTCCGCCGGACTCTGAATGGGGAAAGACTTTGCGAGCAGCCTCTGTTTGCCAAAAATATGTCGCGGGCACAGCTGCGCCCAAAAATGACCACCCGAAGGCCGGGGCACCATGTTCGTCCAGCGGAAAATGTCCACAAAAACGGGTGGGCTATAGCCTTGGGGGGTGGGGCTGGCCAAGTTCGTCCGCCGGACTCCGAATGGGACGAGACTTTGCGATCGGCCTCCGTGTGCCAAAAATAGGACGCGGGCACAGCCGCGCCCAAAAATAACCGCCCGAAGGCCGGGGCGCCAAGTTCGTCCAGCGGAAAATGTCCACAAAAACGGGTGGGCTATAGCCTTGGGGGGTGGGGCTTGCCAAGTTAGTCCGCCGGACTCGGAATGGGGGGAGCCTTTGCGAGCAGCCTCCGCGTGCCAAAAACATGTCGCGCGCACAGCCGCACCCAAAAATGACAGCCCGAAGGCCGGGGCACCAAGTTCGTCCAGCGGAATATGTCCACAAAAACGGGTGGGCTATAGCCTTGGGGGGTGGGGCTGGCCAAGTTCGTCCGCCGGACTCAGAATGGGGAAAGACTTTGCGAGCAGCCTCTGTTTTCGAAAAATATGTCGCGGGCACAGCCGCGCCCAAAAATGACCGCCCGAAGGCCGGGGCACCATGTTCGTCCAGCGGAAAATGTCCACAAAAACGGGTGGGCTATAGCCTTGGGGGGTGGGGCTGGCCAAGTTCGTCCGCCGGACTCCGAATGGGACGAGACTTTAAGAGTGGCCTCCGTGTTCCGAAAATAGGCAACGGGCAAAGCCGCGCCCAAAAATAACCGCCCGAAGGCCGGGGCGCCAAGTTCGTCCAGCGGAAAAAGGCCACAAAAACGGGTGGGCTATTGCCTTGGGGGGTGGGGCCGGCCAAGTTCCTCCGCAGGACTCGGAATGGGGCGAGACTTTTCGAGCAGCCTCCGTGTGCCAAAAATAGGCCACGGGCACAGCCGAACCCAAAACTAACCGCCCGAAAGCCGGGGCGCCAAGTTCGTCCAGCGGAAAAAGGCCACAAAAACGGGTGTGCTGTAGCCTTGGGGGGTGGGGCTGGCCATGTTCGTGCGCCAGATTCAGAATGGGGCGAGAGTTTGCGAGCAGCCTCCGTGTGCCAAAAATAGACTGCGGGCACAGCCACGCCCAAAAATAACCGCCCGAAGGCCGGGGCGCCAAGTTCGTCCAGCGGAAAATGGCCACAAAAACGGGTGGGCTATAGCGTTGGGGGATGAGGCTGGCCAAGTTCGTCCGCCGGACTCGGAATGGGGCGAGACTTTGCGAACGGCCTCCTATGCCAAAAATAGGCCGCGGGTACAGCCGCGCCCAAAAATAACCGCCCGAAGGCCGGGGCGCCAAGTTCGTCCAGCGGAAAAAGGCCACAAAAACGGGTGGGCTATTGCCTTGGGGGGTGGGGCCGGCCAAGTTCGTCCGCAGGACTCGGAATGGGGCGAGACTTTTCGAGCAGCCTCCGTGTGCCAAAAATAGGCCGTGGGCACAGCCGTACCCAAAAATAACTGCCCGACGGCCGGGGCGCCATGTTCTTCCAGCGGAAAAAGGCCACAAAAATGGTTGGGCTATAGCCTTGGGGGGTGGGGCTGGCCAAGTTCGTCCGACGAACTGGGAATGGGACGAGACTTTGCGAGCAGCCTCCGTGTGCCAAAAATAGGTTTTTGGGCACAGCCGTGCCCAAAAATAACCACCCGAAGGCCGGGGCGCCAAGTTAGTCCAGCCGAAAAAGGCCACAAAAACGGGTGGGCTATAGCCTTGGGGGGTGGGGCTGGCCAAGTTCGTACGCCGGACTCGGAATGGGGTGAGACTTTGCGAGCGGCCTCCGTGCACCAAATATAGTCCGCGGGCAGAGCCGGGCACAAATATAACCACCCGAAGGGCGGGGCGCCAAGTTCGTCGAGCGGAAAAAGACCACAAAAACGGGTGGGCTATAGCCTTGGGGGGTGGGGCTGGCCAAGTTCGTCCGCCGGACTCGGAATGGGACGAGTCTTTGCGAGCGGCCTCCGTGTGCCTAAAATAGGACGCAGGCACAGCCGCGCCCAAAAATAACAACCTAAAGGCCGGGGCGCCAAGTTCGTCCAGCAGAAAAAGGCCACAAAAATGGGTGGGCTATAGCCTTGGGGGGTGGGGCTGGCCAAGTTCGTCCGCCGGACTCGGAATGGGGCGAGACTTTGCGAGCGGCCTTCGTGTCCCAAAAATAGGCCGCAGGTACAGCCACCCCAAAAAATAACTGCCCGAACGCCGGGCCGCCAAGTTCGTCCAATGGAAAAAGGCCACAAAAACGGGTGGGCTATAGCCTTGGGGGGTGGGGCTGGCCATGTTCGACCGCCGGACTCGGAATGGGGCGAGACTTTGCGAGCGGGCTCCGTGTGCTAAAACTATGCCGCGGGCACAGCCGCGCCCAAAAATAACCACCGGAAGGCCGGGGCGCCAAGTTCGTCCACCGGAAAAAGGCCACAAAAACGGGTGGGCTATAGCCTTGGGGGGTGGGGCTGGCCAAGTTCGTCCGCCGGACTCGGAATGGGACGAGTCTTTGCGAGCGGCCTCCGTGTGCCTAAAATAGGACGCAGGCACAGCCGCGCCCAAAAATAACAACCTAAAGGCCGGGGCGCCAAGTTCGTCCAGCAGAAAAAGGCCACAAAAATGGGTGGGCTATAGCCTTGGGGGGTGGGGCTGGCCAAGTTCGTCCGCCGGACTCGGAATGGGGCGAGACTTTGCGAACGGCCTTCGTGTCCCAAAAATAGGCCGCAGGTACAGCCACCCCAAAAAATAACTGCCCGAACGCCGGGCCGCCAAGTTCGTCCAATGGAAAAAGGCCACAAAAACGGGTGGGCTATAGCCTTGGGGGGTGGGGCTGGCCATGTTCGACCGCCGGACTCGGAATGGGGCGAGACTTTGCGAGCGGGCTCCGTGTGCTAAAACTATGCCGCGGGCACAGCCGCGCCCAAAAATAACCACCGGAAGGCCGGGGCGCCAAGTTCGTCCACCGGAAAAAGGCCACAAAAACGGGTGGGCTATAGCCTTGGGGGGTGGGGCTGGCCAAGTTCGTCCGCCGGACTCGGAATGGGACGAGTCTTTGCGAGCGGCCTCCGTGTGCCTAAAATAGGACGCAGGCACAGCCGCGCCCAAAAATAACCACCTAAAGGCCGGGGCGCCAAGTTCGTCCAGCAGAAAAAGGCCACAAAAATGGGTGGGCTATAGCCTTGGGGGGTGGGGCTGGCCAAGTTCGTCCGCCGGACTCGGAATGGGGCGAGACTTTGCGAGCGGCCTTCGTGTCCCAAAAATAGGCCGCAGGTACAGCCGCCCCAAAAAATAACTGCCCGAACGCCGGGCCGCCAAGTTCGTCCAATGGAAAAAGGCCACAAAAACGGGTGGGCTATAGCCTTGGGGGGTGGGGCTGGCCATGTTCGACCGCCGGACTCGGAATGGGGCGAGACTTTGCGAGCGGGCTCCGTGTGCTAAAACTATGCCGCGGGCACAGCCGCGCCCAAAAATAACCACCGGAAGGCCGGGGCGCCAAGTTCGTCCACCGGAAAAAGGCCACAAAAACGGGTGGGCTATAGCCTTGGGGGGTGGGGCTGGCCAAGTTCGTCCGCCGGACTCGGAATGGGACGAGTCTTTGCGAGCGGCCTCCGTGTGTCGAAAATAGGACGCAGGCCCAGCCGCGCCAAAAAATAACCACCTAAAGGCCGGGGCGCCAAGTTCGTCCAGCAGAAAAAGGCCACAAAAATGGGTGGGCTATAGCCTTGGGGGGTGGGGCTGGCCAAGTTCGTCCGCCGGAATCGGAATGGGACGAGACTTTGCGAGCGGCTTCCGTGTTCCAAAAATAGGCCGCAGGTACAGCCACCCCAAAAAATAACCGCCCGAAGGCCGGGGTGCCAAGTTCGTCCAGCGGAAAAAGGCCACAAAAACGGGTGGGCTATAGCCTTGGGGGGTGGGGCTGGCCAAGTTCGTCCGCCAGACTTGGAATGGGACGAGGCTTTGCGAGCGGCCTTCGTGTGCCAAAAATAGGCTGCGGGCACAGCCGCGCCCAAAAATAACCACCCGAAGGCTGGGGCGCCATGTTCGTCCAGCGGAAAAAAGCAACAAAAACAGGTGGGCTATTGCCTTTGGGGTTGCGGCTGAGCAAACGTTCGGCCGCAGGACTCGGAATGGGGCGAGACTTTGCGAGCGGCCTCCGTGTGCCAAAAATAGGCCGCGGGCACAGCCGCGCCCAAAAATAACAGCCCGAAGGCCGGGGCACCAAGTTCCTCCAGCGGAAAAAGGCCACAAAAATGGGTGGGTTATAGCCTTGCGGGGTGGGGCTGGCCAAGTTCGTCCGCCGGACTCGGAATGGGGCGAGACATTACGAGTGGCCTCCGTGTGCCAAAAATAGGACGTGGGCACCGCCGCGCCCAAAAATAACCTCCCGAAGGCCGGGGCGCAAAGTTCGTCCAGCGGAAAATGTCCACAAAAACGGGTGGGCTATAGCCTTGGGGGGTCGGGCTGGCCAAGTTCGTCCGCCGAACTCAGAATGGGACGAGACTTTGCGAGCGGCCTCCGTGTGCCAAAACTAGGCTGCGGGCACAGCCGCGCTAAAAAATAGCTGGCCGAAAGCCGGGGCGGCAGGTTCGTCCAGCGGCAAAAGGACTCAAAAAGGGGTGGGCTATAGCCTTGGGGGGTGGGGCTGGCCAAGTTCGTCCGCCGGACTTGGAATGGGGGGAGACTTTGTGAGCGGACTCCGTGTCCCAAAAATAGGCCGCAGGCACAGCCGCGCCCAAAAATAATTGCCCGAACGCCGGGGCGCCAAGTTCGTCCAATGGAAAAAGGCCACAAAAACGGGTGGGCTATTGCCTTGGGGGGTGGGGCCGGCCAAGTTCGTCCGCAGGACTCGGAATGGGGCGAGACTTTTCGAGCAGCCTCCGTGTGCCAAAAATAGGCCACGGGCACAGCCGAACCCAAAACTAACCGCCCGAAAGCCGGGGCGCCAAGTTCGTCCAGCGGAAAAAGGCCACAAAAACGGGTGTGCTGTAGCCTTGGGGGGTGGGGCTGGCCATGTTCGTGAGCCAGATTCAGAATGGGGCGAGAGTTTGCGAGCAGCCTCCGTGTGCCAAAAATAGACTGCGGGCACAGCCACGCCCAAAAATAACCGCCCGAAGGCCGGGGCGCCAAGTTCGTCCAGCGGAAAATGGCCACAAAAACGGGTGGGCTATAGCGTTGGGGGATGAGGCTGGCCAAGTTCGTCCGCCGGACTCGGAATGGGGCGAGACTTTGCGAACGGCCTCCTATGCCAAAAATAGGCCGCGGGTACAGCCGCGCCCAAAAATAACCGCCCGAAGGCCGGGGCGCCAAGTTCGTCCAGCGGAAAAAGGCCACAAAAACGGGTGGGCTATTGCCTTGGGGAGTGGGGCCGGCCAAGTTCGTCCGCAGGACTCGGAATGGGGCGAGACTTTTCGAGCAGCCTCCGTGTGCCAAAAATAGGCCGTGGGCACAGCCGTACCCAAAAATAACTGCCCGACGGCCGGGGCGCCATGTTCGTCCAGCGGAAAAAGGCCACAAAAATGGTTGGGCTATAGCCTTGGGGGGTGGGGCTGGCCAAGTTCGTCCGACGAACTGGGAATGGGACGAGACTTTGCGAGCGGCCTCCGTGTGCCAAAAATAGGTTTTTGGGCACAGCCGTGCCCAAAAATAACCACCCGAAGGCCGGGGCGCCAAGTTAGTCCAGCCGAAAAAGGCCACAAAAACGGGTGGGCTATAGCCTTGGGGGGTGGGGCTGGCCAAGTTCGTACGCCGGACTCGGAATGGGGTGAGACTTTGCGAGCGGCCTCCGTGCACCAAATATAGTCCGCGGGCAGAGCCGGGCACAAATATAACCACCCGAAGGGCGGGGCGCCAAGTTCGTCGAGCGGAAAAAGACCACAAAAACGGGTGGGCTATAGCCTTGGGGGGTGGGGCTGGCCAAGTTCGTCCGCCGGACTCGGAATGGGACGAGTCTTTGCGAGCGGCCTCCGTGTGCCTAAAATAGGACGCAGGCACAGCCGCGCCCAAAAATAACAACCTAAAGGCCGGGGCGCCAAGTTCGTCCAGCAGAAAAAGGCCACAAAAATGGGTGGGCTATAGCCTTGGGGGGTGGGGCTGGCCAAGTTCGTCCGCCGGACTCGGAATGGGGCGAGACTTTGCGAGCGGCCTTCGTGTCCCAAAAATAGGCCGCAGGTACAGCCACCCCAAAAAATAACTGCCCGAACGCCGGGCCGCCAAGTTCGTCCAATGGAAAAAGGCCACAAAAACGGGTGGGCTATAGCCTTGGGGGGTGGGGCTGGCCATGTTCGACCGCCGGACTCGGAATGGGGCGAGACTTTGCGAGCGGGCTCCGTGTGCTAAAACTATGCCGCGGGCACAGCCGCGCCCAAAAATAACCACCGGAAGGCCGGGGCGCCAAGTTCGTCCACCGGAAAAAGGCCACAAAAACGGGTGGGCTATAGCCTTGGGGGGTGGGGCTGGCCAAGTTCGTCCGCCGGACTCGGAATGGGACGAGTCTTTGCGAGCGGCCTCCATGTGCCTAAAATAGGACGCAGGCACAGCCGCGCCCAAAAATAACCACCTAAAGGCCGGGGCGCCAAGTTCGTCCAGCAGAAAAAGGCCACAAAAATGGGTGGGCTATAGCCTTGGGGGGTGGGGCTGGCCAAGTTCGTCCGCCGGACTCGGAATGGGGCGAGACTTTGCGAGCGGCCTTCGTGTCCCAAAAATAGGCCGCAGGTACAGCCGCCCCAAAAAATAACTGCCCGAACGCCGGGCCGCCAAGTTCGTCCAATGGAAAAAGGCCACAAAAACGGGTGGGCTATAGCCTTGGGGGGTGGGGCTGGCCATGTTCGACCGCCGGACTCGGAATGGGGCGAGACTTTGCGAGCGGGCTCCGTGTGCTAAAACTATGCCGCGGGCAAAGCCGCGCCCAAAAATAACCACCGGAAGGCCGGGGCGCCAAGTTCGTCCACCGGAAAAAGGCCACAAAAACGGGTGGGCTATAGCCTTGGGGGGTGGGGCTGGCCAAGTTCGTCCGCCGGACTCGGAATGGGACGAGTCTTTGCGAGCGGCCTCCGTGTGTCGAAAATAGGACGCAGGCCCAGCCGCGCCAAAAAATAACCACCTAAAGGCCGGGGCGCCAAGTTCGTCCAGCAGAAAAAGGCCACAAAAATGGGTGGGCTATAGCCTTGGGGGGTGGGGCTGGCCAAGTTCGTCCGCCGGAATCGGAATGGGACGAGACTTTGCGAGCGGCTTCCGTGTTCCAAAAATAGGCCGTGGGCAGAGCCGTACCAAAAAATAACCGCCCGAAGGCCGGGGTGCCAAGTTCGTCCAGCGGAAAAAGGCCACGAAAACGGGTGGGCTATAGCCTTGGGGGGTGGGGCTGGCCAAGTTCGTCCGCCAGACTTGGAATGGGACGAGGCTTTGCGAGCGGCCTTCGTGTGCCAAAAATAGGCTGCGGGCACAGCCGCGCCCAAAAATAACCGCCCGAAGGCTGGGGCGCCATGTTCGTCCAGCGGAAAAAAGCAACAAAAACAGGTGGGCTATTGCCTTTGGGGTTGCGGCTGAGCAAACGTTCGGCCGCAGGACTCGGAATGGGGCGAGACTTTGCGAGCGGCCTCCGTGTGCCAAAAATAGGCCGCGGGCACAGCCGCGCCCAAAAATAACAGCCCGAAGGCCGGGGCACCAAGTTCCTCCAGCGGAAAAAGGCCACAAAAATGGGTGGGTTATAGCCTTGCGGGGTGGGGCTGGCCAAGTTCGTCCGCCGGACTCGGAATGGGGCGAGACATTACGAGTGGCCTCCGTGTGCCAAAAATAGGACGTGGGCACCGCCGCGCCCAAAAATAACCTCCCGAAGGCCGGGGCGCAAAGTTCGTCCAGCGGAAAATGTCCACAAAAACGGGTGGGCTATAGCCTTGGGGGGTCGGGCTGGCCAAGTTCGTCCGCCGAACTCAGAATGGGACGAGACTTTGCGAGCGGCCTCCGTGTGCCAAAACTAGGCTGCGGGCACAGCCGCGCTAAAAAATAGCTGGCCGAAAGCCGGGGCGCCAGGTTCGTCCAGCGGCAAAAGGACTCAAAAAGGGGTGGGCTATAGCCTTGGGGGGTGGGGCTGGCCAAGTTCGTCCGCCGGACTTGGAATGGGGGGAGACTTTGTGAGCGGACTCCGTGTCCCAAAAATAGGCCGCAGGCACAGCCGCGCCCAAAAATAATTGCCCGAACGCCGGGGCGCCAAGTTCGTCCAATGGAAAAAGGCCACAAAAACGGGTGGGTTATAGCCTTGGGGGGTGGGGCTGGCCATGTTCGACCGCCGGACTCGGAATGGGGCGAGACTTTGCGAGCGGGCTCCGTTTGCTAAAACTATGCCGCGGGCACAGCCGCGCCCAAAAATAACCACCGGAAGGCCGGGGCGCCAAGTTCGTCCAGCGGAAAAAGGCCACAAAAACGGGTGGGCTATAGCCTTGGGGGGTGGGGCTGGCCAAGTTCGTCCGGCGGACTCGGAATGGGACGAGACTTTGCGAGCGGCCTTCGTGTGCCCAAAATAGGCAGCGAGCACAGCTGCGCCCAAAAATAACCGTCCGAAGGCTGGGGCCCCAAGTTCGTCCAGCGGAAAAAGGCCACGAAAACAGGTGGGCTATAGCCTTGGGCGGTGGGGCTGGCCAAGTTCGTCCACCGGACTCGGAATGGGGCGAGACTTTGCGAGCGGACTCCATGTGCCCAAAATAGGCTGCGGGCACAGCCGCGTCCAAAATAAACCGCCCAAAGGCCGGGGCGCCAAGTTCGTCCAGTGGAAAAATGCCACAAAAACGGGTGGGCTATAGCCTTGGGGGTGGGGCTGGCCAAGTTCGTCCGCCGGACAAGGAATGGGACGAGACTTTGCAAGCGGACTCCGTGTGCCGAAAATAGGCCGCGGGCACTGCCGCGTCCAAAATAAACCGCCCGATGGCCGGGGCGCCAAGTTCGTCCAGCAGAAAAAGGCCACAAAAACGGGTGGGCTATAGCCTTGGGGGGTGGGGCTGGCCAAGTTCGTCCGCCGGACTCGGAATGGGACGAGACTTTGCGAGCGTCCTTCGTGTGCCCAAAATAGGCAGCGAGCACAGCCGCGCCCAAAAATAACCGTCCGAAGGCTGGGGCGCCAAGTTCGTCCAGCGGAAAAAGGCCACGAAAACGGGTGGGCTATAGCCTTGGGCGGTGGGGCTGGCCAAGTTCGTCCACCGGACTCAGAATGGGACGAGACTTTGCGAGCGGCCTTCGTGTGCCCAAAATAGGCAGCGAGCACAGCCGCGCCCAAAACTAACTGTCCGAAGGCTGGGGCGCCAAGTTCGTCCAGCGGAAAAAGGCCACGAAAACGGGTGGGCTATAGCCTTGGGCGGTGGGGCTGGCCAAGTTCGTCCACCGGACCCGGAATGGGACGAGAATTTGCGAGCGGACTCCGTGTGCCCAAAATAGGCTGTGTGCACAGCCGCGTCCAAAATAAACCGCCCGAAGGCCGGGGCGCCAAGTTCGTCCAGCAGAAAAAGAAAACAAAAACGGGTGGGCTATAGCCTTGGGGGGTGGGGCTGGCCAAGTTCGTCCGCCGGACTCGGAATGGGACGAGACTTTGCGAGCGGCCTTCCTGTGCCCAAAATAGGCAGCGAGCACAGCCGCGCCCAAAAATAACCGTCCGAAGGCTGGGGCGCCAAGTTCGTCCAGCGGAAAAAGGCCACGAAAACGGGTGGGCTATAGCCTTGGGCGGTGGGGCTGGCCAAGTTCGTCCACCGGACTCGGAATGGGACGAGACTCTGCGAGCGGACTCTGTGTCCCAAAAATAGGCCGCAGGCACAGCCGCGCCGAAAAATAACTGCCCGAACGCCGGGGTGCCAAGTTCTTCCAACGGAAAAAGGCCACAAAAACGGGTGGGCTATAGCCTTGGGGGGGTGGGGCTGGCCAAGTTCGTCCGCCGGACTCGGAATGGGACGAGACTTTGCGAGTGGCCTTCGTGTGCCCAAAATATGCAGCGAGCACAGCCGCGCCCAAAAATAACCGTCCGAAGGCTGGGGCGCCGAGTTCGTCCAGCGGAAAAAGGCCACGAAAACGGGTGGGCTATAGCCTTGGGCGGTGGGGCTGGCCAAGTTCGTCCACCGGACTCGGAATGGGACGAGACTTTGCGAGCGGACTCCATGTGCCCAAAATAGGCTACGGGCACAGCCGCGTCCAAAATAAACCGCCCGAAGGCCGGGGCGCCAGGTTTGTCCAGCGGAAAAAAGCCACAAAAACGGGTGGGCTATAGCATTGGGGGTGGGGCTGGCCAAGTTCGTCCGCCGGACTCGGAATGGGACGAGAGTTTGCGAGCAGACTCCGTGTGCCCAAAATAGGCTGCGGGCACTGCCGCGTCCAAAATAAACCGCCCGAAGGCCGGGGCGCCAAGTTCATCCAGCGGAAAAAGGCCACAAAAACGGGTGGGCTATAGCCTTGGGGGGTGGGGCTGGCCAAGTTTGTCCGCCGGACTCGGAATGGGAAGCGACTTTGCGAGCGGCCTCAGTGTCCCAAAAATAGGCCGCGGGCACAGCCGCACCCAAAAATAACCGCCCGAAGGCCGGTGCGCCAATTCGTCCCGCGGAAAAAGGCCACAAAAACGGGTGGGCTATAGCCTTGGGGGGTGGGGCTGGCCAAGTTCGTCCGCCGGACTCAGAATGGGGTGAGACGTTACGAGTGGCCTCGGTGTACCAAAAATAGGCCGCAGACACAGCCGCACCCAAAAATAACTGCCCGAAGGCCGGGGTGCCAAGTTCGTCCAGCGGAAAAAGGCCACAAAAACGGGTGGGCTATAGCCTTGGGGGGTGGGGCTGGCCAAGTTCGTCCGCCGGACTCGGAATGGGGCGAGACTTTGCGAGTGGCCTTTGTGTCCGAAAAATAGGCCACGGGCGCAGCCGCGCCCAAAAATAACTGCCCGAAGGCCGGGGCGCCCTGTTCGTCCAGCGGAAAAAGGCGACAAAAACGGGTGGACTATGGCCTTGGTGGGGGCGCGGGCGAAGTTCGTCCGCCGGACTCGGATTGGTGTGAGACTTTGCAGGGCACCTCCGTGTGCCAAAAATAGGCCACGGGCACATCCGCACCCAAAAATAAGCACCCGAAGGTTGCCAAGCCAAAACCGCCCAGCGGAAAAAAGGCCAAAAAACGGGTGGACTATGGCCCAGGTGGGGGGCGCGGGCGAAGTTCGTCCGCCGGACCCGGAATGGAGCGAGACTTTGCGGGTGTCTACGTGTGCCAAAAATAGGCCACGGGCACAGCCGCGCCCAAAAATAAGCGCCCGAAGCTCGCCAAGCCAAAACCGCCCAGCGGAAAAAAGGCCAAAAAACGGGTGGACTATGGCCTTGGTGGGGGGCGCGGGCGAAGTTCGTCCGCCGGACTCGGAATGGGGCGAGACTTTCCGGGGCGCATCTGTGTGGCGAAAATAGGCCACGGGCACAGCTGCGCCCAAAAATAAGCGCCCGAAGGTCGGGGTGCCAAAACCCCCCAGCGGAAAAATGGCCAAAAAACGGGTGGGCTATAGCCTTGGTGGGGGGCACGGGCGAAGTTCATCCACCGGACTCGGAATGGGGCGAGGCTTTGCGGGGCACCTCCGTCTGCCAAAAATAGGCCACGGGCACAGCCGCGCCCAAAAATAAGGACCCGAAGCTCGCCAAGCCAAAACCGCCCAGCGGAAAAAAGGCCAAAAAACGGGTGGATTATGGCCTTGGTGGGGGGCGCGGGCGAAGTTCGTCCGCCGGACTCGGAATGGGGCGAGACTTTGCGGGGTGCCTCTGTGTGCCGAAAATAGGCCACGGGCACAGCCGCGCCCAAAAATAACCGCCCGAAGGCCGGTGCGCCAATTCGTCCCGCGGAAAAAGGCCACAAAAACGGGTGGGCTATAGCCTTGGGGGGTGGGGCTGGCCAAGTTCGTCCGCCGGACTCGGAATGGGGTGAGACTTTACGAGTGGCCTCTGTGTGCCAAAAATAGGCCGCAGACATAGCCCAACCCAAAAATAACTGCCCGAAGGCCGGGGTGCAGAGTTCGTCCAGCGGAAAAAGTCCACAAAAACGGGTGGGCTATAGCCTTGGGGGGTGGGGCTGGCCAAGTTCGTCCGCCGGACTCGGAATGGGGTGAGACTTTACGAGTGGCCTCTGTGTGCCAAAAATAGGCCGCAGACATAGCCCAACCCAAAAATAACTGCCCGAAGGCCGGGGTGCAGAGTTCGTCCAGCGGAAAAAGTCCACAAAAACGGGTGGGCTATAGCCTTGGGGGGTGGGGCTGGCCAAGTTCGTCCGCCGGACCCGGAATGGGGCGAGACTTTGCGAGTGGCCTCCGTGTACCAAAAATAGGCCGCAGACACAGCCGCACCCAAAAATAACTGCCCGAAGGCCGGGGTGCCAAGTTCGTCCAGCGGAAAAAGGCCACAAAAACGGGTGGGCTATAGCCTTGGGGGGTGGGGCTGGCCAAGTTCGTCCGCCGGACTCGGAATGGGGCGAGACTTTGCGAGTGGCCTTTGTGTCCGAAAAATAGGCCACGGGCGCAGCCGCGCCCAAAAATAACTGCCCGAAGGCCGGGGCGCCCTGTTCGTCCAGCGGAAAAAGGCGACAAAAACGGGTGGACTATGGCCTTGGTGGGCGCGCGGGCGAAGTTCGTCTGCCGGACTCGGATTGGGGTGAGACTTTGCAGGGCACCTCCGTGTGCCAAAAATAGGCCACGGGCACATCCGCACCCAAAAATATGCACCCGAAGGCTGGTGCGCCAATTCGTCCCGCGGAAAAAGGCCACAAAAACGGGTGGGCTATAGCCTTGGGGGGTGGGGCTGGCCAAGTTCGTCCGCCGGACTCAGAATGGGGTGAGACGTTACGAGTGGCCTCCGTGTACCAAAAATAGGCCGCAGACACAGCCGCACCCAAAAATAACTGCCCGAAGGCCGGGGTGCCAAGTTCGTCCAGCGGAAAAAGGCCACAAAAACGGGTGGGCTATAGCCTTGGGGGGTGGGGCTGGCCAAGTTCGTCCGCCGGACTCGGAATGGGGCGAGACTTTGCGAGTGGCCTTTGTGTCCGAAAAATAGGCCACGGGCGCAGCCGCGCCCAAAAATAACTGCCCGAAGGCCGGGGCGCCCTGTTCGTCCAGCGGAAAAAGGCGACAAAAACGGGTGGACTATGGCCTTGGTGGGGGCGCGGGCGAAGTTCGTCCGCCGGACTCGGATTGGGGTGAGACTTTGCAGGGCACCTCCGTGTGCCAAAAATAGGCCACGGGCACATCCGCACCCAAAAATAAGCACCCGAAGGTTGCCAAGCCAAAACCGCCCAGCGGAAAAAAGGCCAAAAAACGGGTGGACTATGGCCTTGGTGGGGGGGGGCGGGCGAAGTTCGTCCGCCGGACCCGGAATGGTGCGAGACTTTGCGGGGCGCCTCTGTGTGGCGAAAATAGGCCACGGGCACAGCCGCGTCCAAAAATAAGCGCCCGAAGCTCGCCAAGCCAAAACCGCCCAGCGGAAAAAAGGCCAAAAAACGGGTGGGCTATGTCCTTGGTGGGGGGCGCGGGCGAAATTCGTCTGCCGGACTCGGAATGAGGCGAGACGTTGCGGGGCGCCTCCATGTGCCAAAAATAGGCCACGGGCACAGCCACGCCCAAAAATAAGCGCCCGAAGGTCGGGGAGGCAAAACCCCCCAGCGGAAAAATGGCCAAAAAATGGGTGGGCGATAGCCTTGGTGGGGGGCGCGGGCGAAGTTCGTCCCCCGGACTCGGAATGGGGCGAGACTTTGCGGGCCGCCTCCGTGTGCCAAAAATAGGGCACGGGCACAGCCGTGCCCAAATATAAGCGCCCAAAGGTCGGGGTGCCAAAACCCCCCAGCGGAAAATTGGCCAAAAAACAGGTGGGCTATAGCCTTGGTGGGGGGCGCGGACGAAGTTCGTCCCCCGGACTCGGAATGGGGCGAGACTTTGCGTGTCGCCTCCGTGTGCCAAAAATAGGGCACAGGCACAGCCGTGCCCAAATATAAGCGCCCGAAGCTCGCCAAGCCAAAACCACCCCACGGAAAAATGGCCAAAAAACGGGTGGACTATGGCCTTGGTTGGGGGCGCGGGCGAAGTTCGTCCGCCGGACTGGGAATGGGGCGAGACTTTGCGGGGTGCCTCTGTGTGGCGAAAATAGGCCACGGGCACAGCCGCGCCCAAAAATAAGCGCCCAAAGCTCGCCAAGCCAAAACCGCCCAGCGGAAAAAAGGCCAAAAAACGGGTGGGCTATAGCCTTTGGTCGGGGGCGCGGGCGAAGTTCATCCACCGGACTCGGAATGGGGCGAGACTTTGCGGGGCGCCTCCGTGTGCCAAAAATAGGCCACGGGCACAGCCGCGCCCAAAAATAAGCACCCGAAGCTCGCCAAGCCAAAACCACCCCACGGAAAAATGGCCAAAAAACGGGTGGACTATGGCCTTGGTGGGGGGCGCGGGCGAAGTTCGTCCGCCGGACTGGGAATGGGGCGAGACTTTGCGGGGTGCCTCTGTGTGGCGAAAATAGGCCACGGGCACAGCCGCGCCCAAAAATAAGCGCCCAAAGCTCGCCAAGCCAAAACCGCCCAGCGGAAAAAAGGCCAAAAAACGGGTGGGCTATAGCCTTTGGTCGGGGGCGCGGGCGAAGTTCGTCCGCCGGACTCGGAATGGGGCGCAACTTTGCGGGGCACCTCCGTGTGCCAAATATTGGCCACGGACACAGCCGCGCCCAAAAATAAGCACCCGAAACTCGCCAAGCCAAAACCGCCCAGCGGAAAAATGGCCAAAAAACGGGCGGACTATGTCCTTGGTGGGGGGCGCGGGCGAAGTTCGTCCGCGGGACTCGGAATGGGGCAAGACTTTACGGGTCACCTCCGTGTGCCAAATATTGGCCACGGACACAGCCGCGCCCAAAAATAAGCGCCCGAAACTCGCCAAGCCAAAACCGCCCAGCGGAAAAATGGCCAAAAAACGGGTGGACTATGTCCTTGGTGGGGGGCGCGGGCGAAGTTCGTCCGCGGGGCTCGGAATGGGGCGAGACTTTACGGGTCGGCTCCGTGTGCCAAAAATAGGCCACGGGCACAGCCGTGCCCAAAAGTAAGCCCCCGAAGCTCGCCAAGCCAAAACCGCCCCGCCGAAAAAAGGCCAAAAAACGGGTGGACTATGGCCTTGGTGGGGGGCGCGGGCGAAATTCTTCCGCCGGACTCGGAATGAGGCGAGACGTTGCGGGGCGCCTCCATGTGCCAAAAATAGGCCACGGGCACAGCCACGCCCAAAAATAAGCGCCCGAAGGTCGGGGTGCCAAAACCCCCCAGCGGAAAAATGGCCAAAAAACGGGTGGGCTATAGTCTTGCTGGGGGGCGCGGGCGAAGTTCGTCCCCCGGACTCGGAATGGGGCGAGACTTTGCGGGCCGCCTCCGTGTGCCAAAAATAGGGCATGGGCACAGCCGTGCCCAAATATAAGCGCCCAACGGTCGGGGTGCCAAAACCCCCCAGCGGAAAAATGGCCAAAAAACAGGTGGGCTATAGCCTTGGTGGGGGGCGCGGACGAAGTTCGTCCCCCGGACTCAGAATGGGGCGAGACTTTGCGTGTCGCCTCCGTGTGCCAAAAATAGGGCACGGGCACAGCCGCGCCCAAATATAAGCGGCCGAAGCTCGCCAAGCCAATACCAGCCCACGGAAAAATGGCCAAAAAACGGGTGGACTATGGCCTTGGTGGGGGGCGCGGGCGAAGTTCGTCCGCCGGACACGGAATGGGGCGAGACTTTGCGGGGCACCTCCGTGTGCCAAAACTAGGCCACGGGCACAGCCGCGCCCAAAAATAAGCGCCCG
Source organism: Citrus x changshan-huyou (assembly GCA_039657385.1). Lineage (NCBI taxonomy): Eukaryota > Viridiplantae > Streptophyta > Magnoliopsida > Sapindales > Rutaceae > Citrus > Citrus x changshan-huyou. The sequence goes on from JBCGBO010000018.1 coordinate 1,719,554, forward strand.
AAGCTCGCCAAGTCAAAACCCCACAGCGGAAAAATGGCCAAAAAACGGGTGGACTAAGGCCTTGGTGGGGGGCGCGGGCGAAGTTCATCCGCCGGACTCGGAATGGGGCGAGACTTTGCGGGGCGCCTCCGTGTGCCAAAAATAGGCCACGGGCACAGCCGCACCAAAAAATAAGCACCCGAAGCTCGCCAAACCAAAACCGCCCAGCGGAAAAAGGGCCAAAAAACGGGTGGACTATGGCCTTGGTGGGGGGAGCGGGTGAAGTTCGTCCGCCGGACTCGGAATGGGGCGAGACTTTGCGGGGCACCTCCGTGTGCCAAATATTGGCCACGGACACAGCTGCGCCCAAAACTAAGCGCCCAAAACTCGCCAAGCCAAAACCGCCCAGCGGAAAAATGGCCAAAAAACGGGTGGACTATGTCCTTGGTGGGGGGCGCGGGCGAAGTTCGTCCGCGGGACTCGGAATGGGGTGAGACTTTACGGGTCGGCTCCATGTGCCAAAAATAGGCCACGGGCACAGCCGCGCCCAAAAGTAAGCGCTCGAAGCTCGCCAAGCCAAAACCGCCCCGCCGAAAAAAGGCCAAAAAACGGGTGGACTATGGCCTTGGTGGGGGGCGCGGGCGAAGTTCGTCCGCCGGACTCGGAATGAGGCGAGACGGTGCGGGGCGCCTCCATGTGCCAAAAATAGGCCACGGGCACAGCCACGCCCAAAAATAAGCGCCCGAAGGTTGGGGTGCCAAAACCCCCCAGCGGAAAAATGGCCAAAAAACGGGTGGGCTATAGCCTTGGTGGGGGGCGCGGGCGAAGTTCGTCCCCCGGACTCGGAATGGGGCGAGACTTTGCGGGGCACCTCCGTGTGCCAAATATTGGCCACGGACACAGCTGCGCCCAAAACTAAGCGCCCAAAACTCGCCAAGCCAAAACCGCCCAGCGGAAAAATGGCCAAAAAACGGGTGGACTATGTCCTTGGTGGGGGGCGCGGGCGAAGTTCGTCCGCGGGACTCGGAATGGGGCGAGACTTTGCGGGTCACCTCCGTCTACCAAAAATAGACCACGGGCACCGCCGCGCCCAAAAATAAGTGCCCGAAGCTCGCCAAGCCAAAACCGCCCAGCGGAAATATGGCCAAAAAACGGGCGGGCTATAGCCTTGGTGGGGGGCGTGGGCGAAGTTCGTCCGCCTGACTCGGAATGGGGCGAGACTTTGCGGGGCACCTCCATGTGCCAAAAATAGGGCATGGGCAGAGCCGTGCCCAAATATAAGCGCCCAAAGGTCGGGGTGCCAAAACCCACCAGCGGAAAAATGGCCAAAAAACGGGTGGGCTATACTCTTTGGTGGGGGGCGCGGGCGAAATTCATCCGCCGGACTCGGAATGGGGCGAGACTTTGCGGGGTGCCTCTGTGTGCCGAAAATAGGCCACGGGCACAGCCGCGTCCAAAAATTAGCGCCCGAAGGTCGGGGTGCCAAAACCCCCCAGCCGAAAAAAGGCCAAAAAACGGGTGGACTACGGCCTTGGTGGGGGGCGGGGGCGAAGTTCGTCCGCCGGACTCGGAATGAGGCGAGACTTTGCGGGGCGCCTCCGTGTGCCAAAAATAGGCCACGGGCACAGCCACGCCCAAAAATAAGCACCCAAAGGTCGGGGTGCCAAAACCCCCCAGCGGAAAAATGGCCAAAAAACAGGTGGGCTATAGCCTTGGTGGGGGGCGCGGACGAAGTTCGTCCCCCGGACTCGGAATGGGGCGAGACTTTGCGTGTCCCCTCCGTGTGCCAAAAATAGGGCACTTGCACAGCCGCGCCTAAATATAAGCGCCCGAAGCTCGCCAAGCCAAAACCACCCCACGGAAAAATGGCCAAAAAATGGGTGGACTATGGCCTTGGTGGGGGGCGCGGGCGAAGTTCGTCCGCCGGACACGGAATGGGGCGAGACTTTGCGGGGCGCCTCCGTGTGCCAAAAATAGGCCACGGGCACAGCCGCGCCCAAAAATAAGCTCCCGAAGCTCGCCGATCCAAAACCCCACAGCGGAAAAATGGCCAAAAAACAAGAGGACTATGGCCTTGGTGGGGGGCGTGGGCGAAGTTCGTCCGCCGGACTCGGAATGGGGCGAGACTTTGCGGGGCGTCTCCGTGTGCCAAAAATAGGCCACGGGTACAGCCGCACCAAAAAATAAGCGCCCGAAGCTCGCCAAACCAAAACCGCCCAGCGGAAAAAAGGCCAAAAAATGGGTGGACTATGGCCTTGGTGGGGGGCGCGGGCGAAGTTCGTCCGCCGGACTCGGAATGGGGCGAGACTTTGCGGGGCGTCTCCGTGTGCCAAAAATAGGCCACGGGCACAGCAGCACCAAAAAATAAGCGCCCGAAGCTCGCCAAACCAAAACCGCCCTGCGAAAAAAAGGCCAAAAAACGGGTGGACTATGGCCTTGGTGGGGGGAGCGGGCAAAGTTCGTCCGCCGGACTCGGAATGGGGCGAAACTTTGCGGGGCACCTCCGTGTGCCAAATATTGGCCACGGACACAGCCGCGCCCAAAAATAAGCGCCCGAAACTCGCCAAGCCAAAACCGCCCAGCGGAAAAATGGCCAAAAAACGGGTGGACTATGTCCTTGGTGGGGGGCGCGGGCGAAGTTCGTCCGCGGGACTCGGAATGGGGCGAGACTTTACGGGTCGGCTCCGTGTGCCAAAAATAGGCCACGGGCAAAGCCGTGCCCAAAAGTAAGCGCCCGAAGCTCGCCAAGCGAAAACCGCCCCGCCGAAAAAAGGCCAAAAAACGGGTGCACTATGGCCTTGGTCGGGGGCGCGGGTGAAATTCGTCCGCCGGACTCGGAATGAGGCGAGACGTTGCGGGGCGCCTCCATGTGCCAAAAATAGGCCACGGGCACAGCCACGTCCAAAAATAAGCGCCCGAAGGTCGGGGTGCCAAAACCCCCCAGCGGAAAAATGGCCAAAAAACGGATGGGCTATAGTCTTGCTGGGGGGCGCGGGCGAAGTTCGTCCCCCGGACTCGGAATGGGGCGAGACTTTGCGGGCCGCCTCCGTGTGCCAAAAATAGGGCATGGGCACAGCTGTGCCCAAATATAAGCGCCCAAAGGTCGGGGTGCCAAAATCCCCCAGCGGAAAAATGGCCAAAAAACAGGTGGGCTATAGCCTTGGTGGGGGGCGCGGACGAAGTTCGTCCCCCGGACTCGGAATGGGGCGAGACTTTGCGTGTCGCCTCCGTGCGCTAAAAATAGGGCACGGGCACAGCCGCGCCCAAATATAAGCGGCCGAAGCTCGCCAAGCCAAAACCCCACAGCGGAAAAATGGCCAAAAAACGAGTGGACTATGGCCTTGGTGGGGGGCACGGGCGAAGTTCATCCGCCGGACTCGGAATGGGGCGAGACTTTGCGGGGCGCCTCCGTGTGCCAAAAATAGGCCACGGGCACAGCCGCACCAAAAAATAAGCACCCGAAGCTCGCCAAACCAAAACCGCCCAGCGGAAAAAAGGCCAAAAAACGGGTGGACTATGGCCTTGGTGGGGGGAGCGGGTGAAGTTCGTCCGCCGGACTCGGAATGGGGCGAGACTTTGCGGGGCACCTCCGTGTGCCAAATATTGGCCACGGACACAGCCGCGCCCAAAACTAAGCCCCCAAAACTCGCCAAGCCAAAACCGCCCAGCGGAAAAATGGCCAAAAAACGGGTGGACTATGTCCTTGGTGGGGGGCGCGGGCGAAGTTCGTCCGCGGGACTCGGAATGGGGCGAGACTTTACGGGTCGGCTCCGTGTGCCAAAAATAGGCCACGGGCACAGCCGCGCCCAAAAGTAAGCGCTCGAAGCTCGCCAAGCCAAAACCGCCCCGCCGAAAAAAGGCCAAAAAACGGGTGGACTATGGCCTTGGTGGGGGGCGCGGGCGAAGTTCGTCCGCCGGACTCGGAATGAGGCGAGACGGTGCGGGGCGCCTCCATGTGCCAAAAATAGGCCACGGGCACAGCCACGCCCAAAAATCAGCGCCCGAAGGTCGGGGTGCCAAAACCCCCCAGCGGACAAAATGGCCAAAAAACGGGTGGGCAATAGCCTTGGTGGGGGGCGCGGGCGAAGTTCGTCCCCCGGACTCGGAATGGGGCGAGACTTTGCGGGGCACCTCCGTGTGCCAAAAATTGGCCACGGGCACAGCCGCGCCCAAAAATAAGCACCCGAAGCTCGCCAAGCCAAAACCGCCCCGCGGAAAAATGGCTAAAAAACGGGTGGACTATGGCCTTGGTGGGGGGCGCAGGCGAAGTTCGTCCGCCGGACTCGGAATGGGGCGAGACTTTGCGGGTCGCCTCCATGTGCCAAAAATAGGCCACGGGTCCAGCCGCGTGCAAAAATAAGCGCCCGAAGCTCGCCAAGCCAAAACCGCCCAGCGGAAAAAAGGCCAAAAAACGGGTGGACTATGGCCTTGGTGGGGGGCGCGGGCGAAGTTCATCCGCCGGACTCGGAATGGGGCGAGACTTTGCGGGTCACCTCCGTGTACCAAAAATAGACCACGGGCACCGCCGCGCCCGAAGCTCGCCATGCCAAAACCGCCCAGCGGAAAAATGGCCAAAAAACGGGTGGACTATGGCCTTGGTGGGGGGCGCGGGCGAAGTTCGTCCGCCGGTCTCGGAATGGGGCGAGACGTTGCGGGTCGCCTCCGTGTCCCAAAAATAGGCCACGGGCACAGCCGCGTCCAAAAATAAGCGCCCGAAGCTCGCCATGCCAAAACCGCCCAGCGGAAAAAAGGCCAAAAAACGGGTGGACTATGGCCTTGGTGGGGGGCGCGGGCGAAGTTCATCCGCCGGACTCGGAATGGGGCGAGACTTTGCGGGTCACCTCCGTGTACCAAAAATAGACCACGGGCACCGCCGCGCCCGAAGCTCGCCATGCCAAAACCGCCCAGCGGAAAAATGGCCAAAAAACGGGTGGACTATGGCCTTGGTGAGGGTCGCGAGCGAAGTTCGTCCGCCGGACTCGGAATGGGGCGAGGCTTTGCGAGTGGCCTCTGTGTGCCAAAAATAGGCCGTGAGCACAGCCGCGCCCAAAAATAACCGCCCGAAGGCCGGGGCGCCTAGTTCGTCCAGCGGATAAAGGCCACAAAAACGGGTGGGATATTGCCTTGGGGGGTGGGGCTGGCCAAGTTCGTCCGCCGGACTCGGAATGCCGCTAGACTTTGCGAGGGGCCTCCGTGTGCCAAAAATAGGTCGTGGACACAGCCGCGCCCAAAAATAACCACCCGAAGGCCGGGGCGCCAAGTTCGTCCAGCGGAAAAAGGCCACAAAAACGGGTGGGCTATAGCCTTGGGGGGTGGGGCTGGCGATGTTCATCCGCCGGACTCGGAATGGGGCGAGACTTTGCGAGCGGCCTCTGTGTGCCAAAAATAGGCCGCGGGCACAGCCGCGCCCAAAAATAACTGCCCGAAGGCAGGGGCGTGAAGTTCGTCCAGCGGAAAAAAGGCCACAAAAACGGGCGGGCTATAGCCTTGGGGGGTGGGGCTGGCAAAGTCCGTCCGTCGGACTCGGAATGGGGCGAGACTTTGCGAGCGGCCTCCGTGTGCCAAATATAGGCCGCGGGCACTGCCGCGCCAAAAAATAACCGCCCGAAGGCCGGGGCGCCAAGTTCGTCCAGCGGAAAAAAGCCACAAAAACGGGTGGGCTATAGCCTTGGGGGGTGGGGCTGGCCAAGTTCGTCCGCCGGACTCGGAATGGGGTGAGACTTTGCGAGCAGCCACCGTGTGCTAAAAATGGGACGCGGGCACAGCCGCGTCCAAAAATAACCGCCCGAAGGCGGCGGCGCCAAGTTCATCCAGCGGATAAAGGCCACAAAAACGGGTGGGCTATAGCATTGGGGGGTGGGGCTGGACAAGTTCGTCCGCCGAACTCGGAATGGGGCGAGACTTTGCGAGCGGCCTCCGTGTGCCAAAAATAGGTCGCGGGAACAGCCGTACCCAAAAATAACTGCCCGAAGGTGGCGGCACCAAGTTTGTCCAGCGGAAAAAGGCCACAAAAACGGGTGGGCTATAGCCTTGGGGGGTGGGGCTGGCCAAGTTTGTCCTCCGGACTCGGAATGGGGCGAGACATTGCGAGCGGCCTCTGTGTACCAAAAATAGGCCGCGGGCACAGCCGCGCCCAAAAATAACCGCCCGAAGGCGGCGACACCAAGTTCGTCCAGCGGAAAAAGGCCACAAAAACGGGTGGGCTATAGCCTTGGGTGTGGGGCTGGCTAAATTCGTCCGCCGGACTCGGAATGGGGTGAGACTTTTCGAGCGGCCTCCGTGTGCCAAAAATAGGCGGCGGGCCCAGCCGTGATAAAAAATAACCGCCCGAAGGCCGGGGCGCCAAGTTCGTCCAGCGGAAAAAGGCCACAAAAACGGGTGGGCTATAGCCTTGGGGGGTGGGGCTGGCCAAGCTCGTCCGCCGGACTCGGAATGGGGCGAGACTTTGCCAGCAGCCTCCGTGTGCCAAAAGTAGGCCGCGGGCACAGCCGCACCCAAAAATAACAGCCCGAAGGCCGGGGCGCCAAGTTCGTCCAGTGGAAAAAGGATACAAAAATGGGTGGGCTGTAGCCTTGGGGAGTGGGGCTGGCCACGTTCGTCCGCCGGACTCGGAATGGGGCGAGACTTTGCGAGCGACCTCCATGTGCCAAAAATAGGCCCCGGGCACAGCCGCACCAAAAAATAACCGCCCGAAAGCCGGGCCGCCATGTTCGTCCAGCGGAAAAAGCCCACAAAAACGGTTGGGCTATAGCCTTGGGGGGTGGGGCTGGACAAGTTCGTCCGCCGGACTCGAAATGGGACGAGACTTTGCGAGTGTCCTCCGTATGCCAAAAATAGGCCGCTAGCACAGCCGCGCCCAAAAACAACCGCCCGAAGGCCGGGGAGCCAAGTTCTTCCAGCGGAAAAAGCCCACAAAAACGGGTGGCCTATAGCCTTCGGGGGTGGGGCTGGCCAAGCTCGTCCGCCGGACTCGGAATGGGGCGAGGCTTTGCGTGCGGCCTCCGTGTGCCAAAAATAGGCCACGCGCACAGCCTCGCCCAAAAATAACCGCCCGAAGGCCGGGGCGCCAAGTTCGTCCAGCGGAAAAAGGCCACAAAAACGGGTGGGCTATAGCCTTGGGGGGTGGGGCTGGCCAAGCTCGTCCGCCGGACTCCGAATGGGGCGAGACTTTGCGAGCGGCCTCCGTGTGCCAAAAATAGGCCGCGGGCACAGCCGCGCCCAAAAATAACAGCCCGAAGGCCGGGGCGCCAAGTTCGTCCAGTGGAAAAAGGATACAAAAATGGGTGGGCTATAGCCTTGGGGGATGGGGCTGGCCAAGCTCGTCCGCCGGACTCGGAATGGGGCAAGCTTTGCCAGCGGCCTCCGTGTGCCAAAAATAGGCCGCGGGCACAGCCGCGCCCAAAAACAACCGCCCGAAGGCCGGGGAGCCAAGTTCTTCCAGCGGAAAAAGCCCACAAAAACGGGTGGCCTATAGCCTTCGGGGGTGGGGCTGGCCAAGCTCGTCCGCCGGAATTGGAATGGGGCGAGGCTTTGCGAGCGGCCTCCGTGTGCCAAAAATAGGCCGCGCGCACAGCCTCGCCCAAAAATAACCGCCCGAAGGCCGGGGCGCCAAGTTCGTCCAGCGGAAAAAGGCCACAAAAACGGGTGGGCTATAGCCTTGGGGGGTGGGGCTGGCCAAGCTCGTCCGCCGGACTCGGAATGGGGCGAGACTTTGTGAGCGGCATCCATGTGCCAAAAATAGGACGCGGGCACAGCCGCGCCCAAAAATAACAGCCCAAAGGCCGGGGCGCCAAGTTCGTCCAGTGGAAAAAGGATACAAAAATGGGTGGGCTATAGCCTTGGGGGGTGGGGCTGGCCAAGCTCGTCCGCCGGACTCGGAATGGGGCGAGACTTTGCCAGCGGCCTCCGTGTGCCAAAAATAGGCCGCGGGCACAGCCGCGCCCAAAAATAACCGCCCGAAGGCCGGGGAGCCAAGTTCTTCCAGCGGAAAAAGCCCACAAAAACGGGTGGCCTATAGCCTTCGGGGGTGGGGCTGGCCAAGCTCGTCCGCCGGACTCGGAATGGGGCGAGGCTTTGCGAGCGGCCTCCGTGTGCCAAAAATAGGCCGCACGCACAGCCTCGCCCAAAAATAACCGCCCGAAGGCCGGGGCGCCAAGTTCGTCCAGCGGAAAAAGGCCACAAAAACGGGTGGGCTATAGCCTTGGGGGGTGGGGCTGGCCAAGTTCGTCCGCCAGACTCGGAATGGAGCGAGACTTTGCGAGCGGCCTCCGTGTACAAAATATAGGCCGCGGGCACAGCCGTGCCCAAAAATAACCGCCCGAAGGCCGGGACGCCAAGTTCGTCCAGCGGAAAAAGGCCACAAAAATGGGTGGGCTATAACCTTGGGCGGTGGGGCTGGCCAAGTTCGTCCACCGGACTTGGAATGGGACGAGACTTTGCGAGCGGCGTCCGTGTGCCAAAAATAGGCCACGGGGACAGCCGCGCCCAAAAATAACCGCCCGATGGCCGGGGCGCCAAGTTCTTCCAGCGGAAAAAGGCCACAAAAACGGGTGGGCTGTAGCCTTGGGGGGTGGGGCTGGCCAAGTTCGTCCGCCGGACTAGGAATGGGACGAGACTTTGCGAACGGCCTCCGTGTGCCAAAAATAGGCCGCGGGCACAGCGGTGCCCAAAAAGAACTGCCCGAAGACGGCTGCGCCAAGTTCGTCCAGCGGAAAAAGGCCACAAAAACGGGTGGGCTATAGCCTTGGGGGGTGGGGCTGGCCAAGTTCGTCCGCCGGACTCGGAATGGGGCGGGACTTTGCGAGTGGCCTCCGTGTGCCAAAAATAGACCGCGGGCACAGCCGCGCCCAAAAATAACCGCCCGAAGGCCGGGACGCCAAGTTCGTCCAGCGGAAAATGGCCACAAAAACGGGTGGGCTATAGCCCTGGGGGGTGGGGCTGGCCAAGTTCGTCCGCCGGACTAGGAATGGGACGAGACTTTGCAAACGGCCTCCGTGTGCCAAAAATAGGCCGCGGACACAGCCGTGCCCAAAAAGAACTACCCGAAGGCGGCTGCGCCAAGTTCGTCCAGCGGAAAAAGGCCACAAAAACGGGTGGGCTATAGCCTTGGGGGGTGGGGCTGGCCAAGTTCGTCCGCCGGACTCGGAATGGGGCGGGACTTTGCGAGTAGCCTCCGTGTGCCAAAAATAGACCGCGGGCACAGCCGCGCCCAAAAATAACCGCCCGAAGGCCGGGACGCCAAGTTCGTCGAGCGGAAAAAGGCCACAAAAACGGGTGGGCTATAGCCTTGGGGGGTGGGGCTGGCCAAGTTCGTCCGCCGGACAAGGAATGGGACAAGACTTTGCGAACGGACTCCGTGTGCCAAAAATAGGCCGCGGACACAGCCGTGCCCAAAAAGAACTGCCCGAAGGCGGCTGCGCCAAGTTCGTCCAGCGGAAAAAGGCCACAAAAACGGGTGGGCTATAGCCTTGGGGGGTGGGGCTGGCCAAGTTCGTCCGCCGGACTCGGAATGGGGCGGGACTTTGCGAGTAGCCTCCGTGTGCCAAAAATAGACCGCGGGCACAGCCGCGCCCAAAAATAACCGCCCGAAGGCCGGGACGCCAAGTTCGTCGAGCGGAAAAAGGCCACAAAAATGGGTGGGCTATAGCCTTGGGGGATGGGGCTGGCCAAGCTCGTCCGCCGGACTCGGAATGGGGCAAGCTTTGCCAGCGGCCTCCGTGTGCCAAAAATAGGCCGCGGGCACAGCCGCGCCCAAAAACAACCGCCCGAAGGCCGGGGAGCCAAGTTCTTCCAGCGGAAAAAGCCCACAAAAACGGGTGGCCTATAGCCTTCGGGGGTGGGGCTGGCCAAGCTCGTCCGCCGGAATTGGAATGGGGCGAGGCTTTGCGAGCGGCCTCCGTGTGCCAAAAATAGGCCGCGCGCACAGCCTCGCCCAAAAATAACCGCCCGAAGGCCGGGGCGCCAAGTTCGTCCAGCGGAAAAAGGCCACAAAAACGGGTGGGCTATAGCCTTGGGGGGTGGGGCTGGCCAAGCTCGTCCGCCGGACTCGGAATGGGGCGAGACTTTGTGAGCGGCATCCGTGTGCCAAAAATAGGACGCGGGCACAGCCGCGCCCAAAAATAACAGCCCAAAGGCCGGGGCGCCAAGTTCGTCCAGTGGAAAAAGGATACAAAAATGGGTGGGCTATAGCCTTGGGGGGTGGGGCTGGCCAAGCTCGTCCGCCGGACTCGGAATGGGGCGAGACTTTGCCAGCGGCCTCCGTGTGCCAAAAATAGGCCGCGGGCACAGCCGCGCCCAAAAATAACCGCCCGAAGGCCGGGGAGCCAAGTTCTTCCAGCGGAAAAAGCCCACAAAAACGGGTGGCCTATAGCCTTGGGGGGTGGGGCTGGCCAAGCTCGTCCGCCGGACTCGGAATGGGGCGAGACTTTGTGAGCGGCATCCGTGTGCCAAAAATAGGACGCGGGCACAGCCGCGCCCAAAAATAACAGCCCAAAGGCCGGGGCGCCAAGTTCGTCCAGTGGAAAAAGGATACAAAAATGGGTGGGCTATAGCCTTGGGGGGTGGGGCTGGCCAAGCTCGTCCGCCGGACTCGGAATGGGGCGAGACTTTGCCAGCGGCCTCCGTGTGCCAAAAATAGGCCGCGGGCACAGCCGCGCCCAAAAATAACCGCCCGAAGGCCGGGGAGCCAAGTTCTTCCAGCGGAAAAAGCCCACAAAAACGGGTGGCCTATAGCCTTCGGGGGTGGGGCTGGCCAAGCTCGTCCGCCGGACTCGGAATGGGGCGAGGCTTTGCGAGCGGCCTCCGTGTGCCAAAAATAGGCCGCACGCACAGCCTCGCCCAAAAATAACCGCCCGAAGGCCGGGGCGCCAAGTTCGTCCAGCGGAAAAAGGCCACAAAAACGGGTGGGCTATAGCCTTGGGGGGTGGGGCTGGCCAAGTTCGTCCGCCAGACTCGGAATGGAGCGAGACTTTGCGAGCGGCCTCCGTGTACAAAATATAGGCCGCGGGCACAGCCGTGCCCAAAAATAACCGCCCGAAGGCCGGGACGCCAAGTTCGTCCAGCGGAAAAAGGCCACAAAAATGGGTGGGCTATAACCTTGGGCGGTGGGGCTGGCCAAGTTCGTCCACCGGACTTGGAATGGGACGAGACTTTGCGAGCGGCGTCCGTGTGCCAAAAATAGGCCACGGGGACAGCCGCGCCCAAAAATAACCGCCCGATGGCCGGGGCGCCAAGTTCTTCCAGCGGAAAAAGGCCACAAAAACGGGTGGGCTGTAGCCTTGGGGGGTGGGGCTGGCCAAGTTCGTCCGCCGGACTAGGAATGGGACGAGACTTTGCGAACGGCCTCCGTGTGCCAAAAATAGGCCGCGGGCACAGCGGTGCCCAAAAAGAACTGCCCGAAGACGGCTGCGCCAAGTTCGTCCAGCGGAAAAAGGCCACAAAAACGGGTGGGCTATAGCCTTGGGGGGTGGGGCTGGCCAAGTTCGTCCGCCGGACTCGGAATGGGGCGGGACTTTGCGAGTGGCCTCCGTGTGCCAAAAATAGACCGCGGGCACAGCCGCGCCCAAAAATAACCGCCCGAAGGCCGGGACGCCAAGTTCGTCCAGCGGAAAATGGCCACAAAAATGGGTGGGCTATAGCCCTGGGGGGTGGGGCTGGCCAAGTTCGTCCGCCGGACTAGGAATGGGACGAGACTTTGCAAACGGCCTCCGTGTGCCAAAAATAGGCCGCGGACACAGCCGTGCCCAAAAAGAACTGCCCGAAGGCGGCTGCGCCAAGTTCGTCCAGCGGAAAAAGGCCACAAAAACGGGTGGGCTATAGCCTTGGGGGGTGGGGCTGGCCAAGTTCGTCCGCCGGACTCGGAATGGGGCGGGACTTTGCGAGTAGCCTCCGTGTGCCAAAAATAGACCGCGGGCACAGCCGCGCCCAAAAATAACCGCCCGAAGGCCGGGACGCCAAGTTCGTCGAGCGGAAAAAGGCCACAAAAACGGGTGGGCTATAGCCTTGGGGGGTGGGGCTGGCCAAGTTCGTCCGCCGGACAAGGAATGGGACAAGACTTTGCGAACGGACTCCGTGTGCCAAAAATAGGCCGCGGGCACAGCTGTGCCCAAAAAGAACCGCCTGAAGGCCGGGGCGCCAAGTTCGTCCAGCGGAAAAAGGCCACAAAAACGGGTGGGCTATAGCGTTGGGGGGTGGGGCTGGCCAAGTTCATCCGCCGGACTCGGAATGGGGTGAGACTTTGTGTGCGGCCTCCGTGTGCCAAAAATATGCTGCGGGCACAGCCGCGCCCAAAAATAACAGCCCGAAGGCCGGGGCGCCAAATTCGTTCAGCGGAAAAAGGCTACAAAAACGGGTGGGCTATAGCCTTGGGGGGTGGGGTTGGCCAAGTTCGTCCGCCGGACTCGGAATGGGGTGAAACTTTGCAAGCGACCTCTGTGTGCCAAAAATAGGCCGTGGGCACAGCTGTGCCCAAAAAGAACCGCCCGAAGGCCGGGGCGCCAAGTTCGTCCAGCGGAAAAAGGCCACAAAAACGGGTGGGCTATAGCCTTGGGGGGTGGGGCTGGCCAAGTTCTTCCGCAGCGCTCGGAATGGGACGAGACTATCCGAGCGGCCTCCATGTGCCAAAAATAGGCCGCGGGCACAGCCGCGCCCAAAAATAACAGCCCGAAGGCCGGGGCGCCAAATTCGTTCAGCGGAAAAAGGCCACAAAAACGGGTGGGCTATAGCCTTGGGGGGTGGGGCTGGCCAAGTTCGTCTGCCGTACTCGGAATGGGACGAGACTTTGCGAGTGGCCTCCGTGTGCCAAAAATAGGCTGCGGGCGCAGCCGCTCCCAAAAATAACAGCCCGAAGGCCGGGGCGCCAAGTTCGTCCAGCGGAAAAAGGCCACAAAAACGGGTGGGCTATAGCCTTGGGGGGTGGGGCTGGCCAAGTTCGTCCGCCGGGCTCGGAATAGGACGAGACTTTGCGAGCGGCCTCCGTGTGCCAAAAATAGACCGCAGGCACAGCCGCTCCCAAAAAGAACAGCCCGAAGGCCGGGGCGCCAAGTTCGTCCAGCGGAAAAATGCCACAAAAATGGGTGGGCTGTAGCCTTGGGGGGTGGGGTTGGCCAAGTTCGTCCGGCGGACTCAGAATTGGTCGAGAGTTTGCGAGCGGTCTTCGTGTGCCAAAAATAGGCCACGGGCACAGCAACGTACAAAAAAAAACCGCCCGAAGGCCGGGGCGCCAAGTTCATCCAGCGGAAAAAGGCCACAAAAACGGGTGGGCTATAGCCTTGGGGGGTGGGGCGGGCCAAGTTCTTCCGCCGGACTCGGAATGTGGCGAGACTTTGCGAGTGGCCTCCGTGTGCCAAAAATAGGCCGCGGTCACAGCCGCACCCAAAAATAACCGCCCGACGGCCGGGGCGCCAAGTTCGTCCAGCGGAAAAAGGCCACAAAAACGGGTGGGCTATAGCCTTGGGGGGTGGGGCAGGCCAAGTTCGTTTGCCGCACTCGGAATGCGGTGAGACTTTGCGAACGGTCTCCGTGTACGAAAAATAGGCCGCGGGCACAGCCGCGCCCAGTAATAACGGCCCGAAGGCCGGGGAGCCAAGTTCCTCCAGCGGAAAAAGGCCACAAAAACGGGTGGGCTATAGCCTTGTGGGGTGGGGCTGGCCAAGTTCGTCCGCCGGATTTGGAAAGGGACGAAACTTTACGAGTGCCCTCCGTGTGCCAAAAATAGGCCGCGGGCACAGCCGCTCCCAAAAATAACCGCCCGAAGGCCGGGGCGTCAAGTTCGTCCAACGGAAAAAGGCAACAAAAACGGGTGGGCTATAGCCTTGGGGGGTGGGGCTGGCCAAGTTCGTCCGCCGGACTCGGAATGGGAAGATACTTTGCGAGCGGCCTCCGTGCGCCAAAAATAGGCCGCGGGCGCAGCCACTCCCAACAATAACCACCCGAAGGCCGGGGCGCCAAGTTCGTCCAGCGGAAAAAGGCCACAAAAACAGGTGGGCTATAGCCTTGGGGGGTGGGGCTGGCCAAGTTCGTCCGCCGGACTCGGAATGGGGGAGACTTTGCGAGCTTCCTCCGTGTGCCAAAAATTAGCCGCGGGCATAGCCGCGCCCAAAAGTAAGCGCCCGAAGGCCGGGGCGCCAAGTTCGTCCTGCGGAAAAAGGCCACAAAAACGGGTGGGCTATACCCTTGGGGGGTGGGGCTGGCGAAGTTCGTTCTCCGGACACGGAATGGGACGACTCTTTGCGAGTGGCCTCCACGTGCGAAAAATAGGCCGCAGGCACAGCCGCGCCCAAAACTAACCGCCAGAAGGCCGGGGCGCCAAGTTCGTCCTGCGGAAAAAGGCCACAAAAACGGGTGGGCTATAGCCTTGGGGGGTGGGGCCGGCCAAGTTCGTCCGCCGGACTCAAAATGGGACGAGACTTTGCGAGTGGCCTCCGTGAGCCAAAAATAGACCGTGGGCACAGCCGCGCCCAAAAATAACCGCCCAATGGCCGGGGCGCGAAGTTCGTCCAGCAGAAAAAGGCCACAAAAACGGGTTGACTATAGCCTTGGGGGGTGGGGCTGGCGAAGTTCGTTCGCCGGACTCGGAATGGGGCGAGACTTTATGAGCGGCCTCCATGTGCCAAAAATAGGCCGCGGGTTCAGCCACGCCCAAAAATAACCGCCCGAAGGCCTGGGTGCGAAGTTCGTACAGTGGAAAACGGCCACAAAAACGGTTGGGCTATAGCCTTGGGGGGTGGGGCTGGCCAATCTCGGCCGCCGGACTCGGAATGGGGCGAGACTTTGCGAGCGGTGTCTGTGTCCCAAAAATAGGCCGCAGGCACAGGCGCGCCCAGTAATAACAGCCCAAAGGCCGGGGCGACAAGTTCCTCCAGCGGAAAACGGCCACAAAAACGGGTGGGCTATAGCCTTGTGGGGTGGGGCTGGCCAAGTTCGTCGGCCGGATTTGGAAAGGGACGAAACTTTGCGGGCGCCCTCCGTGTGCCAAAAATAGGCCGCGGGCACAGCCGCTCCCAAAAATAACCGCCCGAAGGCCGGGGCGTCAAGTTCGTCCAACGGAAAAAGGCAACAAAAACGGGTGGGCTATAGCCTTGGGGGGTGGGGCTGGCCAAGTTCGTCCGCCGGACTCGGAATGGGAAGATACTTTGCGAGCGGCCTCCGTGTGCCAAAAATAGGCCGCGGGCGCAGCCACTCCCAAAAATAACCGCCCGAAGGCCAGGGCGCCAAGTTCGTCCAGCGAAAAAGGCCACAAAAACGGGTGAGCTATAGCCTTGAGGGGTGGGGCTGGCCAAGTTCGTCCGCCGGAATCGGTGGGACGAGACTTTGCGAGCGGTCTCCATGTGTCAAAAATAGGCTGCGGGCATGACCACGCCCAAAAATAACCGCCCGAAGGCCGGGGCGCCATGTTCGTCCAGCGGAAAAAGGCCACAAAAACGGGTGGGCTATAGCCTTGGGGGGTTGGGCTGGCCAAGTTCGTCCGCCGGACTCGGAATGGGACGAGACTTTGCGAGCGGCATCCGTGTGCCAAAAATACGCCACGCGCATGGCCGCGGCCAAAAATAAACGCCCGAAGGCCGGGGCGCCGAGTTCGTCCAGCGGAAAAAGGCCACAAAAACGGGTGGGCTATAGCCTTGGGGGGTGGGGCTGGCCAAGTTCGTCCGCCGGACTCGGAATGCGGCGAGACTTTACGAGCGGCCTCCGTGTGCCAAAAATAGGCCGCAGGCACAGCCGCACCCAAAAATAGGTGCCCGAAGGCCGGGGCGCCAAGTTCGACCAGCGGGAAAAGTCCACAAAAACGGGTGGGCTATAGCCTTGGGGGGTTGGGCTGGCCAAGTTCGTCCGCCGGACTCGGAATGGGGCGAGACTTTGCGAGCGGTGTCTGTGTGCTAAAAATAGGCCGCGGGCAAAGCCGTACCCAAAAATAACTGCCCGAAGGCCTGGGCGCCAAGTTCGTCCAGCGGAAAAAGGCCACAAAAACGGGTGGGCTATAGCCTTGAGGGGTGGGGCTGGCCAAGTTCGTTCGCCGGAATCGGATTGGGACTAGACTTTGCGAGCGGTCACCATGTGTCAAAAATAGGCTGCGGGCACGACCGCGCCCAAAAATAACCGCCCGAAGGCCGGGGCGCCATGTTCGTCCAGCGGAAAAAGGCCACAAAAACGGGTGGGCTATGGCCTTGGGGGGTTGGGCTGGCCAAGTTCGTCCGCCGGACTCGGAATGGGACGAGACTTTGCGAGCGGCATCCGTGTGCCAAAAATAGGCTTCGCGCATGGCCCCGGCCAAAAATAACCGCCCGAAGGCCGGGGCGCCAAGTTCGTCCAACGGAAAATGGCCACAAAAACGGGTGGACTGTAGCCTTGAGGGGTGGGGTTGGCCAAGTTCGTCCTCCGGAATCGGATTGGGACGAGACTTTGCGAGCGGTCTCCATGTGTGAAAAATAGGCCGCGGGCACAACCGCGCCCAAAAATAACCGCCCGAAGGCCGGGGCGCCATGTTCGTCAATCGGAAAAAGGCCACAAAAACGGGTGGCTATAGCCTTGGGGGGTTGGGCAGGCCAAGTTCCTCCGCCGGACTCAGAATGGGACGAGACTTTGCGAGCGGCATCCGTCTCCCAAAAATAGGCCACGCGCATGGCCGCGGCCAAAAATAACTGCTCGAAGGCCGGGGCGCGAAGTTCGTCCAGCGGAAAAAGGCCACAAAAATGGGTGGGCTATAGCCTTGGGGGGTGAGGCTGGCCAAGTTCGTCCGCCGGACTCGGAATGCGGCGAGACTTTGCGAGCGGCCTCCGTGTGCCAAAAATAGGCCGTAGGCACAGCCGCGCCCAAAAATAAGTGCCCGAAGGCCGGGGCGCCAAGTTCGACCAGCGGAAAAAGGCCACAAAAATGGGTGGGCTATAGCCTTGGGGGGTTGGGCTGGCCAAGTTCGTCCACCGGACTCGGAATGGGACGAGACTTTCCGAGCGGCATCCGTGTGCCAAAAATAGGCCACGCGCATGGCCCCGGCCAAAAATAACCACCCGAAGGCCGGGGCGCCATGTTCGTCCAGCGGAAAAAGGCCACAAAAACGGGTGGGCTATAGCCTTGGGGGGTTGGGCAGGCCAAGTTCGTCCGCCGGACTCGGAATGGGACGTGACTTTGCGAGCGGCATCCGTGTGCCAAAAATAGGCCACGCGCATGGACGCGGCCAAAAATAACCGCCCGAAGGCTGGGGCGCCAAGTTCGTCCATCGGAAAAAGGCCACAAAAACGGGTGGGCTATAGCCTTGGGGGGTGGGGCTGGCCAAGTTCGTCCGCCGGACTCGGAATGCGGTGAGACTTTGCGAGCGGCCGCCGTGTGCCAAAAATTGGCCGCAGGCACAGCCGCGCCCAAAAATAAGTGTCCGAAGGCCGGGGCGCCAAGTTCGACCAGCGGAAAAAGGCCACAAAAACAGGTGGGCTATAGCCTTGGGGGGTTGGGCTGGCCAAGTTCGTCCGCCGGACTCGGAATGGGATGAGACATTGCGTGTGGCCTCCGTGTGCTAAAAATAGGCCACGCGCATGGCCGCGGCCAAAAATAACCGCCCAAAGGCCGGGGCACCAAGTTCGTCCAGCGGAAAAAGGCCACAAAAACGGGTGGGCTATAGCCTTGTGGGGTGGGGCTGGCCAAGTTCGTCCACCGGACTCGGAATGGGGCGAGACTTTGTGAGTGGCCTCCGTGTGCCAAAAATAGGCTGCGGGCACAGGCGCGCCCAAAACTAACTGCCTGAAGGCCAGGGCGCCAAGTTCGTCCGGCGGAAATAGGCCACAAAAACGGGTGGGCTATAGCCTTGGGGGGTGGGGCTGGCCATGTTCGTCCGCCGGACTCGGAATGGGACGAGACTTTCCGAGCGGCCTCCGTGTACCAAAAATAGGCCGCGGCCACAGCCGCGTCCAAAAATAACTGCCCGAACGACGGGGCGCCAAGTTCGTCCCGCGGAAAAAGGTCACAAAAACGGGTGGGCTATGGCCTTGGGGGATGGGGCTGGCCATGTTCGTCCGCGGGACTCGGAATGGGACGAGACTAGCCGAGCGGCCTCCGTGTGCCAAACATATGCCGCGGGCACAGCCGCACCCAAAAATATCCGCCCGAAGGCCGGGGCCCCAAGTTTGTCCAGCGGAAAAAGGCCACAAAAACGGGTGGGTTATAGCCTTGGGGGGTGGGGCTGGCCAAGAACGTCTGCTGGACTCGGAATGGGGCGAGACCTTGCGAGCAGCCACCATCTGCCAAAAATAAGCCGGGGCACAGCCGCGCCCAAAAATAAGTGTCCGAAGGCCGGGGCGCCAAGTTCGACCAGCGGAAAAAGGCCACAAAAACGGGTGCGCTATAGCCTTGGGGGGTTGGGCAGGCCAAGTTCGTCCGCCGGACTCGGAATGGGACGAGACATTGCGAGCGGCATCCGTGTGCCAAAAATAGGCCACGCGCATGGACGCGGCCAAAAATAACCGCCCGAAGGCCGGGTCGCCAAGTTCGTCCAGCGGAAAAAGGCCACAAAAACGGGTGGGCTATAGCCTTGGGGGGTGGGGCTGGCCAAGTTCGTCTGCCGGACTCGGAATGCGGCGAGACTTTGCGAGCGGCCTCCGTGTGCCAAAAATAGGCCGCAGGCACAGCCGCGCCCAAAAATAAGTGTCCGAAGGCCGGGGCGCCAAGTTCGACCAGCGGAAAAAGGGCAGAAAAACGGGTGGGCTATAGCCTTGGGGGGTGGGGCTGGCCAAGTTCGTACGCCGGACTCGGAATGGGATGAGACTTTGCGCGCAGCATCCGTGTGCTAAAAATAGGCCGCGAGCATAGCCGCACCCAAAAATAACCGCCCCAAGGCCGGGGCGCCAAGTTCGTCCAGCGGAAAAAGGCCACAATATCGGGTTGGCAATAGCCTTGGGGGGTGGGGCTGGCCAAGTTCGTCCGCCGGACTCGGAATGGGGCGAGACTTTACGAGCGGTTTCCGTGTACCAAAAATAGGGCCCGGGCACAGCCGCCCCCAAAAAAAACCGCCCAAAGGCCGGGGCGCCAAATTCGTCCAGCGGAAAAAGGGCAGAAAAACGGGTGGGCTATAGCCTTGGGGGGTGGGACTGGCCAAGTTCGTCCGCCGGACTCGGAATGGGATGAGACTTTGTGAGCGGCTTCCGTGTGCCAAAATTAGGCCGCGGGTACAGCCGCGCCGAAAAATAACTGCCTGAAGGCCGGGGCGCCAAGTTCGTCCAGCGGAAAAAGGCCACAAAAACGGGTGGGCTATAGCCTTGGGGGGTGGGGCTGGCCAGGTTTGTCCGCCGGACTCGGAATGGGACGAGACTTTGCGAGCGGCCTCCGTGTGCCAAAAATATGCTGCGGGCACAGCCGTACCCAAAAATAACGGCCTGAAGGCCGGGGCGCCAAGTTCGTCCAGCGGAAAAAGGCCACAAAAACGGGTGGGCTATAGCCTTGGGGATGGGGCCGGCCAAGTTCGTCCGCCGGACTCGGAATGGGGTGAGACTTTGCGAGTGGCCTCCGTGTTCCAAAAGTAGGCCGCAGTCACAGCCGCGCTAAAAAATGACCGCCCAAACGCCGGGTCGCCAAGTTCGTCCAGCGGAAAAAGGCCACAAAAACGGGTGGGCTATAGCGTTGGGGGGTGGGGCTGGCCTACTTCGTCCGCCGGACTCGTAATGCCGCGAGACTTTGCGAGGGGCCTCCGTGTGCCAAAAATAACCGCCCGAAGGCCGGTACGCCAAATTCGTCCAGCGGAAAAAGGCCACAGAAACGGGTGGGCTATAGCCTTGGGGGGTGGTGCTTGCCAAGTTCATCCGCCGGACTCGGAATGGGGCGAGACTTTGCGAGCGGCCTCCGTGTGCCAAAAATAGGCCGCGGGCACAGCCGCCCCCCAAAATAACCGCCCGAAGACCGGGGCGCCAAGTTCGTCCAGCGGAAAAAGGCCACAAAAACGGGTGGGCTATAGCCTTGGGGGGTGGGGCTGGCCAAGTTCGTCCGCCGGACTCGGAATGGGACGAGACTTTGCGAGCGGCCTCTGTGTACCAAAAATAGGCCGCGAACGTAGCCGCATCGAAAAATAAACTCCCGATGGCCGGGGCGTCAAGTTCGTCCAGCGGAAAAAGGCCACAAAAACGGGTGGGCTATAGCCTTGGGGGATGGGGCTGGCCAAGTTCGTCCGCCGGACTCGGAATGGGGTGAGACTTTGCGTGTGGCCTCCGTGCTCCAAAAGTAGGCCGCGGTCACAGCCGCGTTAAAAAATAACCACCCAAAGGCCGGGTCGCCAAGTTCATCCAGCGGAAAAAGGCCACAAAAACAGGTGGGCTATAGCCTTGGGGGATGGGGCTGGCCAAGTTCGTCCGCCGGACTCGGAATGGGGTGAGACTTTGCGAGTGGCCTCCGTGCTCCAAAAGTAGGCCGCGGTCACAGCCGCGTTAAAAAATAACCACCCAAAGGCCGGGTCGCCAAGTTCATCCAGCGGAAAAAGGCCACAAAAACGGGTGGGCTATAGCCTTGGGGGGTGGGGCTCGCCAAGTTAGTCTGCCGGACTCGGAATGGGGTGAGACTTTGCGAGTGGCCTCAGTGTACCAAAAATAGGCCGCGGGCACAGCCGCCCCCCAAAATAACCGCCCGAAGACCGGGGCGCCAAGTTCGTCCAGCGGAAAAAGGCCACAAAAACGGGTGGGCTATAGCCTTGGGGGGTGGGGCTGGCCAAGTTCGTCCGCCGGACTCGGAATGGGACGAGACTTTGCGAGTGGCCTCTGTGTACCAAAAATAGGCCGCGAACGTAGCCGCATCGAAAAATAAACTCCCGATGGCCGGGGCGCCAAGTTCGTCCAGCGGAAAAAGGTCACAAAAACGGGTGGCCTATAGCCTTGGGGGATGGGGCTGGCCAAGTTCGTCCGCCGGACTCGGAATGGGGTGAGACTTTGCGAGTGGCCTCCGTGCTCCAAAAGTAGGCCGCGGTCACAGCCGCGTTCAAAAATAACCACCCAAAGGCCGGGTCGCCAAGTTCATCCAGCGGAAAAAGGCCACAAAAACAGGTGGGCTATAGCCTTGGGGGATGGGGCTGGCCAAGTTCGTCCGCCGGACTCGGAATGGGGTGAGACTTTGCGAGTGGCCTCCATGCTCCAAAAGTAGGCCGCGGTCACAGCCGCGTTAAAAAATAACCACCCAAAGGCCGGGTCGCCAAGTTCATCCAGCGGAAAAAGGCCACAAAAACGGGTGGGCTATAGCCTTGGGGGGTGGGGCTCGCCAAGTTAGTCTGCCGGACTCGGAATGGGGTGAGACTTTGCGAGTGGCCTCAGTGTACCAAAAATAGGCCGCGGGCACAGCCGCCCCCCAAAATAACCGCCCGAAGACCGGGGCGCCAAGTTCGTCCAGCGGAAAAAGGCCACAAAAACGGGTGGGCTATAGCCTTGGGGGGTGGGGCTGGCCAAGTTCGTCCGCCGGACTCGGAATGGGACGAGACTTTGCGAGCGGCCTCTGTGTACCAAAAATAGGCCGCAGACGCAGTCGCATCGAAAAATAAACTCCCGATGGCCGGGGCGCCAAGTTCGTCCAGCGGAAAAAGGCCACAAAAACGGGTGGGCTATAGCCTTGGGGGATGGGGCTGGCCAAGTTCGTCCGCCGGACTCGGAATGGGGTGAGACTTTGCGAGTGGCCTCCGTGCTCCAAAAGTAGGCCGCGGTCACAGCCGCGTTAAAAAATAACCACCCAAAGGGCGGGTCGCCAGGTTCATCCAGCGGAAAAAGGCCACAAAAACGGGTGGGCTATAGCCTTGGGGGGTGGGGCTGGCCAAGTTCGTCCGCCGGACTCCGAATGGGACGAGACTTTGTGAGCGGCCTCCGTGTGACAAAAATAGGCCGCGGGCACAGCCGCACCCAAAAATAACCGCGCGAAGGCCGGGGCGCCAAGTTCGTCCAGCGGAAAAAGGCCGCAAAAACGGGTGGCCTATAGCCTTGGGGGGTGGTGCTTGCCAAGTTCGTCCGCCGGACTCGGAATGGGGCGATATTTTGCGAGCGGCCTCCGTGTGCCAAAAATAGGCCGCGGGCACAGCCGCACCCAAAAATAACCGCCCGAAGACCGGGGCGCCAAGTTCGTCCAGCGGAAAAAGGCCACAAAAACAGGTGGGCTATAGCCTTGGGCGGTGGGGCTGGCCAAGTTCGTCTGCCGGACCCGGAATGGGACGAGACTTTGCGAGCGGCCTCCGTGTGCCAAAAATAGGCCGCGGGCACAAATAACCGCCCGAAGGCCGGGGCGCCAAGTTCGTCCAGCGGAAAACAGCCGCGACGAAAGATAACCGCGCGAAGGCCGGGGCGCAGAGTCCGTCCAGCGGAAAAAGGCCACAAAAACGGGTGGGCTATAGCCTTGGGGGGTGGGGCTGGCCAAGTTCGTCCGCCGGACTCCGAATGGGACGAGACTTTGTGAGCGGCCTCCGTGTGACAAAAATAGGCCGCGGGCACAGCCGCACCCAAAAATAACCGCGCGAAGGCCGGGGCGCCAAGTTCGTCCAGCGGAAAAAGGCCGCAAAAACGGGTGGGCTATAGCCTTGGGGGGTGGTGCTTGCCAAGTTCGTCCGCCGGACTCGGAATGGGGCGATATTTTGCGAGCGGCCTCCGTGTGCCAAAAATAGGCCGCGGGCACAGCCGCACCCAAAAATAACCGCCCGAAGACCGGGGCGCCAAGTTCGTCCAGCGGAAAAAGGCCACAAAAACAGGTGGGCTATAGCCTTGGGCGGTGGGGCTGGCCAAGTTCGTCTGCCGGACCCGGAATGGGACGAGACTTTGCGAGCGGCCTCCGTGTGCCAAAAATAGGCCGCGGGCACAGCCGCACCCAAAAATAACCGCCCGAAGACCGGGGCGCCAAGTTCGTCCAGCGGAAAAAGGCCACAAAAACAGGTGGGCTATAGCCTTGGGCGGTGGGGCTGGCCAAGTTCGTCTGCCGGACCCGGAATGGGACGAGACTTTGCGAGCGGCCTCCGTGTGCCAAAAATAGGCCGCGGGCACAAATAACCGCCCGAAGGCCGGGACGCCAAGTTCGTCCAGCGGAAAACAGCCGCGACGAAAGATAACCGCGCGAAGGCCGGGGCGCAGAGTCCGTCCAGCGGAAAAAGGCCACAAAAACGGGTGGGCTATAGCCTTGGGGGTGGGGCAGGCCAAGTTCGTCCGCAGGACTCGGAATAGGGCGAGACTTTGCGAGCTGCCTCCGTGTGCCAAAAATAGGCCGCGGGCACAGCCGCGCCCGAAAATAACCGTCCGAAGGCCGGGACGCCAAGTTCGTCGAGCGGAAAAAGGCCACAAAAAACGGTGGGCTATAGCCTAGGGGGATGGGGCTGGCCAAGTTCATCTGCCGGACTCGGAATGGGGTGAGACTTTGCGAGCAGCCTCCGTGTGCCAAAAATAGGCCGCGGGCACAGCCGCGCCCAAAAATAACCGCCCGAAGGCCGGGGCGCCAAGTTCGTCCAGCGGAAAAAGGCCACAATAATGGGTGGGCTATAGCCTTGGGGGGTGGGGCCGGCCATGTTCGTCCGCCGGACTAGGAATGGGGCGAGACTTTGCGAGCGGCCTCCGTGTGTCAAAAATAGGCCGCGGGCACAGTCGCGCCAAAAAATAACCTCCCGAAGACCGGGGCGCCAAGTTCGACAAGCGGAAAAAGGCGAAAAAAAATGGGTGGGCTATAGCCCTGGGGGGTGGGGCTGGCCAAGTTTGTCCGCCGGACTCGGAATGGGGCGAGACTTTGCGAGCCACCTCCGTGTGTCAAAAATAGGCCGCGGGCACAGCCGCACCCAAAAATAACCGCGCGAAGGCCGGGGCGCCAAGTTCGTCCAGCGGAAAAAGGCCGCAAAAACAGGTGGGCTATAGCCTTGGGGGGTGGTGCTTGCCAAGTTCGTCCGCCGGACTCGGAATGGGGCGATATTTTGCGAGCGGCCTCCGTGTGCCAAAAATAGGCCGCGGGCACAGCCGCACCCAAAAATAACCGCCCGAAGACCGGGGCGCCAAGTTCGTCTAGCGGAAAAAGGCCACAAAAACAGGTGGGCTATAGCCTTGGGCGGTGGGGCTGGCCAAGTTCGTCTGCCGGACCCGGAATGGGACGAGACTTTGCGAACGGCCTCCGTGTGCCAAAAATAGGCCGCGGGCACAGCCGCACCCAAAAATAACCTCCCGATGGCCGGGGCGCCAAGTTCATCCAGCGGAAAAAGGCCACAAAAAACGTTGGGCTATAGCCTAGGGGGATGGGGCTGGCCAAGTTCATCCGCCGGACTTGGAATGGGGTGAGACTTTGCGAGCAGCCTCCGTGTGCCAAAAATAGGCCGCGGGCACAGCCGTGCCCAAAAATAACCGCCCGAAGGCCAGGGCGCCAAGTTCGTCCAGCGGAAAAAGGCCACAATAATGGGTGGGCTATAGCCTTGGGGGGTGGGGCCGGCCAAGTTCGTCCGCCGGGCTCGGAATGGGGCGAGACTTTGCGAGCGGCCTCCATGTGTCAAAAATAGGCCGCGGGCACAGTCGCGCCCAAAAATAACCTCCCGAAGACCGGGGCGCCAAGTTCGACAAGCGCGAAAAGGCGAAAAAAATGGGTGGGCTCTAGCCTTGGGGGGTGGGGCTGGCCAAGTTCGTCCGCCGGACTCGGAATGGGGCGAGAGTTTGCGAGCGGCCTCCGTGTGCCAAAAATAGGCCGCGGGCACAAATAACCGCCCGAAGGCCGGGGCGCCAAGTTCGTCCAGCGGAAAACAGCCGCGACGAAAGATAACCGCGCGAAGGCCGGGGCGCAAAGTCCGTCCAGCGGAAAAAGGCCACAAAAACGGGTGGGCTATAGCCTTGGGGGTGGGGCAGGCCATGTTCGGCCGCCGGACACGGAATGGGGCGAGACTTTGCGAGCGGCCTCCGTGTTCCAAAAATAGGCCGCGGGCACAGCCGCACCCAAAAATAACCTCACGATGGCCGGGGCGCCAAGTTCGTCCAGCGGAAAAAGGCCACAAAAACGGGTGGGCTATAGCCTTGGGGGGTGGTGCTTGCCAAGTTCGTCCGCCGGACGCGAAATGGGGCGAGACTTTGCGAGCAACCTTTGTGTTCCAAAAATAGGCCGCGGACACAGCCGCGCCCAAAAATAACCGCACGAAGGCCGGGGCACCAAATTCGTCCAGCGGAAAAAGGCCACAATAACGGGTGGGTTATAGCCTTGGGGGGTGTGGCTGGCCAAGTTCGTATGTTGTACTCGGAATGCGGCGAGACTTTGCGAGCGGCCTCCGTGTTCCAAAAATAGGTCGCGGGCACAGCCGCACCCAAAAATAACCTCCCGATGGCCGGGGCGCCAAGTTCGTCCAGCCGAAAAAGGCCACAAAAACGGGTGGGCTATAGCCTTGGGGGATGGGGCTGGCCAAGTTCATTCGCCGGACTCGGAATGGGGTGAGACTTTGCGAGTGGCCTCCGTGTTCCAAAAATAGGACGCGGGCGCAGCCGCGCTAAAAAATAACGGCCCAAAGGCCGTGTCGCCAAGTTCGTCCAGCGGAAAAAGGCCACAAAAACGGGTGGGCTATAGCCTTGGGGGGTGGGGCTCGCCAAGTTCGTCCGCCGGACTCGGAATGGGGGGAGACTTTTCGAGCGGTCTCAGTGAACCAAAAATAGGCTGCGGGCACAGCTGCGTCCAAAAATAAGCGCCCGAAGGCCGGGGCGCCAAATTCGTCCAGCGCAAAAAGGCCACAAAAACGAGTGGGCTATAGCCTTGGGGGGTGGGGCTCGCCAAGTTCGTCCGCCGGACTCGGAATGGGGCGAGACTTTTCGAGCGGTCTCAGTGAACCAAAAATAGGCTGCGGGCATAGCTGCGTCCAAAAATAAGCGCCCGAAGGCCGGGGCGCCAAGTTCGTCCAGCGGAAAAAGGCCACAAAAACGAGTGGGCTATAGCCTTGGGGGGTGGGGCTGGCCAAGTTCGTCCGCCGGACTCGGAATGGGAAGACTCTTTGCGAGCGGCCTCTGTGTGCCAAAAATAAGTTGCGGGCACAGCCGTACCCAAAAAATAACCTCCCGATGGCCGGGGCGCCAAGTTCATCCAGCGGAAAAAGGCCACAAAAACGGGTGGGCTATAGCCTTGGGGGTGGGGCTGGCCAAGTTTGTCCGCCCGACTCGGAATGGGGCGAGATTTTGCAAGCGGCCTCCGGGTGCCAAAAATAGGACGCGGGCACAGTCGCACCCAAAAATAACCGCCTGAAGGCCGGGACGAGAAATTTGTCCAGCGGAAAAAGGCCACAAAAACGGGTGGGCTAAAGCCTTAGGGGGTGAGGCGGCCCAAGTTCGTCCGCCGGACTCGGAATGGGGCGAGACTTTGCGAGCGGGTGCCGTGTACCAAAAATAGGCCGCAGGAACAGCCGCGTCCAAAAATAACAGCCCGAAGGCCGGGGCGCCAAGTTAGTCCAGCGGAAAAAGGCCACAAAAATGGGTGGGCTATAGCCTTGGGGGGTGGGGCTGGCCAAGTTCGTCCGCCGGACTCGGAATGGGGAGAGACTTTACGAGCGGTCTCCGTGTGCCAAAAATAGGACGTGGGCATAGCCGCATCCAATAATAACCACCCGAAGACCGGGGCGCCAAGTTCGACCAGCGGAAAGAGCCCGCTAAAACGGGTGGGCTATAGCCTTGGGGGGTGGGGCTGGCCAAGTTCATCCGCCGGACTCGGAATGGGGAGAGACTTTGCGAGCGGTCTCCGTGTGCCAAAAATAGGACGCGGGCATAGCCGCATCCAATAATAACCACCCGAAGACCGGGGCGCCAAGTTCGACCAGCGGAAAGAGCCCGCTAAAACGGGTGGGCTATAGCCTTGGGGGGTGGGGCTGGCCAAGTTCGTCCGCCGGACTCGGAATGGGGAGAGACTTTGCGAGCGGTCTCCGTGTGCCAAAAATGGGACGCGGGTATAGCCGCATCCAATAATAACCTCCCGAAGACCGGGGCGCCAAGTTCGACCAGCGGAAAGAGCCCGCTAAAACGGGTGGGCTATAGCCTTGGGGGGTGGGGCTGGCCAAGTTCGTCCGCCGGACTCGGAATGGGGAGAGACTTTGCGAGCGGTCTCCGTGTGCCAAAAATAGGACGCGGGCATAGCCGCATCCAATAATAACCACCCGAAGACCGGGGCGCCAAGTTCAACCAGCGGAAAAAGGCCACAAAAATGGGTGGGCTATAGCCTTGGGGGGTGGGGCTGGCCAAGTTCGTCCGCCGGACTCGGAATGGGGCGAGACTTTACGAGCGGTCTCCGTGTGCCAAAAATAGGATGCGGGCATAGCCGCATCCAATAATAACCACCCGAAGACCGGGGCGCCAAGTTCGACCAGCGGAAAGAGCCCGCTAAAACGGGTGGGCTATAGCCTTGGGGGGTGGGGCTGGCCAAGTTCGTCCGCCGGACTCGGAATGGGGAGAGACTTTGCGAGCGGTCTCCGTGTGCCAAAAATAGGACGCGGGCATAGCCGCATCCAATAATAACCACCCGAAGACCGGGGCGCCAAGTTCGACCAGCGGAAAAGGGCGAAAAAAATGGGTGGGCTATAGCCTTGGGGGGTGGGGCTGGCCAAGTTCGTCCGCCGGACTCCGAAAGGGGCGAGACTTAGCGAGCGGCCTCCGTGTACCAAAAATAGGCTGCGGGCACAGCCGCGCCCAAAAATAACCGCCCGAAGGGCGGGGCGCCAAGTTCGTCCAGCGGAAAAAGGCCCCAAAAACGAGTGGGCAATAGCCTTGGGGGGTGGGGCTGGCCAAGTTCGTCCGCCGGACTCCGAATGGGGTGAGACTTTGCGTGTGGCCTCCGTATTCCAAAAATAGGCCGCGGCGACAGCCGCGCTAAAAAATAACCGCCCAAAGGCCGGGTCGCCAAGTTCATCCAGCGGAAAAAGGCCACAAAAACGGGTGGGCTATAGCCTTGGGGGGTGGGGCTGGCCAAGTTCATCCGCCGGACTCGGAATGGGACGAGACTTCGCGAGCGGCCGCCGTGTACCAAAAATAGGCCGCGGGCACAGCCGCGCCGAAAAATAACCGCCCGAAGGCCGGGGCGCCAAGTTCGTCCAGCGGAAAAAGGCCACAAAAATGGGTGGGCTATAGCCTTGGGGGGTGGGGCTGGCCAAGTTCGTCCGCCGGACTCGGAATGGGGCGAGACTTTGCGAGCGGTCTCCGTGTGCCAAAAATAGGCCGCGGGCACAGCCGCACCCAAAAATAACCGCCCGAAGGGCGGGGTGCCAAGTTCGTCCAGCGGAAAAACGCCACAAAAACGGGTGGGCTATACCCTTGGGGGGTGAGGCTGGCCAAGTTCGTCCGCCGGGCTCGGAATGGGGCGAGACTTTGCGAGCGGCCTCTGTGTGCCAAAAATAGGCCGCGGGTACAGCCGCGACGAATGATAACCGCCCGAAGGCCGGGGCGCCAAGTCCGTTAAGCGGAAAAAGGCCACAAAAACGGGTGGGCTATAGCCTTGGGGGGTGGGGCTGGCCAAGTTCGTCCGCCGGACTCGGAATGGGAAGACTCTTTGCGAGCGGCCTCTGTGTGCCAAAAATAGGTTGCGGGCACAGCCGTACCCAAAAAATAACCTCCCGATAGCCGGGGCGCCAAGTTCATCCAGCGGAAAAAGGCCACAAAAACGGGTGGGCTATAGCCTTGGGGGGTGGGGCTGGCCAAGTTCGTCCGCCGGACTCGGAATGGGGCGAGATTTTGCGAGCGGCC
This sequence comes from Citrus x changshan-huyou, assembly GCA_039657385.1. NCBI lineage: Eukaryota > Viridiplantae > Streptophyta > Magnoliopsida > Sapindales > Rutaceae > Citrus > Citrus x changshan-huyou. The sequence continues at coordinate 1,748,176 of JBCGBO010000018.1, forward strand.
TTCGTGTGCCAAAAATAGGCCGCGGGCACAGCCGCACCCAAAAATAACCGCCCGAAGGGCGGGGTGCCAAGTTCGTCCAGCGGAAAAACGCCACAAAAACGGGTGGGCTATACCCTTGGGGGGTGAGGCTGGCCAAGTTCGTCCGCCGGGCTCGGAATGGGGCGAGACTTTGCGAGCGGCCTCTGTGTGCCAAAAATAGGCCGCGGGTACAGCCGCGACGAATGATAACCGCCCGAAGGCCGGGGCGCCAAGTCCGTTAAGCGGAAAAAGGCCACAAAAACGGGTGGGCTATAGCCTTGGGGGGTGGGGCTGGCCAAGTTCGTCCGCCGGACTCGGAATGGGAAGACTCTTTGCGAGCGGCCTCTGTGTGCCAAAAATAGGTTGCGGGCACAGCCGTACCCAAAAAATAACCTCCCGATAGCCGGGGCGCCAAGTTCATCCAGCGGAAAAAGGCCACAAAAACGGGTGGGCTATAGCCTTGGGGGTGGGGCTGGCCAAGTTTGTCCGCCCGACTCGGAATGGGGCGAGATTTTGCAAGCGGCCTCCGGGTGCCAAAAATAGGACGCGGGCACAGTCGCACCCAAAAATAACGGCCTGAAGGCCGGGACGAGAAATTTGTCCAGCGGAAAAAGGCCACAAAAACGGGTGGGCTAAAGCCTTGGGGGGTGGGGCGGCCCAAGTTCGTCCGCCGGACTCGGAATGGGGCGAGACTTTGCGAGCGGGTGCCGTGTACCAAAAATAGGCCACAGGAACAGCCGCGTCCAAAAATAACAGCCCGAAGGCCGGGGCGCCAAGTTAGTCCAGCGGAAAAAGGCCACAAAAATGGGTGGGCTATAGCCTTGGGGGGTGGGGCTGGCCAAGTTCGTCCGCCGGACTCGGAATGGGGAGAGACTTTACGAGCGGTCTCCGTGTGCCAAAAATAGGACGCGGGCATAGCCGGATCCAATAATAACCACCCGAAGACCGGGGCGCCAAGTTCGACCAGCGGAAAGAGCCCGCTAAAACGGGTGGGCTATAGCCTTGGGGGGTGGGGCTGGCCAAGTTCATCCGCCGGACTCGGAGTGGGGAGAGACTTTGCGAGCGGTCTCCGTGTGCCAAAAATAGGACGCGGGCATAGCCGCATCCAATAATAACCACCCGAAGACCGGGGCGCCAAGTTCGACCAGCGGAAAGAGCCCGCTAAAACGGGTGGGCTATAGCCTTGGGGGGTGGGGCTGGCCAAGTTCGTCCGCCGGACTCGGAATGGGGAGAGACTTTGCGAGCGGTCTCCGTGTGCCAAAAATGGGACGCGGGTATAGCCGCATCCAATAATAACCTCCCGAAGACCGGGGCGCCAAGTTCGACCAGCGGAAAGAGCCCGCTAAAACGGGTGGGCTATAGCCTTGGGGGGTGGGGCTGGCCAAGTTCGTCCGCCGGACTCGGAATGGGGAGAGACTTTGCGAGCGGTCTCCGTGTGCCAAAAATAGGACGCGGGCATAGCCGCATCCAATAATAACCACCCGAAGACCGGGGCGCCAAGTTCAACCAGCGGAAAAAGGCCACAAAAATGGGTGGGCTATAGCCTTGGGGGGTGGGGCTGGCCAAGTTCGTCCGCCGGACTCGGAATGGGGAGAGACTTTACGAGCGGTCTCCGTGTGCCAAAAATAGGATGCGGGCATAGCCGCATCCAATAATAACCACCCGAAGACCGGGGCGCCAAGTTCGACCAGCGGAAAGAGCCCGCTAAAACGGGTGGGCTATAGCCTTGGGGGGTGGGGCTGGCCAAGTTCGTCCGCCGGACTCGGAATGGGGAGAGACTTTGCGAGCGGTCTCCGTGTGCCAAAAATAGGACGCGGGCATAGCCGCATCCAATAATAACCACCCGAAGACCGGGGCGCCAAGTTCGACCAGCGGAAAAGGGCGAAAAAAATGGGTGGGCTATAGCCTTGGGGGGTGGGGCTGGCCAAGTTCGTCCGCCGGCCTCGGAATGGGGCGATACTTTGCGAGCGGTCTCCGTGTGCCAAAAATAGGCCGCGGCCACAGCCGCACCCAAAAATAACTTCCCGATGGCCGGGGCGCCAAGTTCGTCCAGCGGAAAAAGGCCACAAAAATGGGTGGGCTATAGCCTTGGGGGGTGGTGCTTGCCAAGTTCGTCCGCCGGGATCGGAATGGGGCGAGACTTTGCGAGTGGCCTCCGGGTGCCAAAAATAGGCCGCAGGTACAGCCGCGCCCAAAAATAACCACCCAAAGGCCGGGGCGCCAAGTTCGTCCAGCGGAAAAAGGCGAAAAAAATGGGTGGGCTATAGCCTTGGGGGATGGGGCTGGCCAAGTTGGTCCGCCGGACTCGGAATGGGGCGAGACTTTGCGAGCGGTCTCCGGGTGCCAAAAATAGGCCGCGGGCACAGCCGCGCCTAAAAATAACCTCCCGAAGGCCGGGGCGCCAAGTTCGTCCAGCGGAAAAAGGGCACAATAACGGGTGGGCTATAGCCTTGGGGGGTGGTGGCTTGCCAAGTTCATCCGCCGGACTCGGAATGGGGCGAGACTTTGCGAGCGGCCTTCGTGTGCTAAAAATAGGCCGCGGGCACAGCCGCGCCCAAAAATAACCACCCGAAGGCCGGGGCGCCAAGTTCGTCCAGCGGAAAAAGGCCACAAAAACGGGTGGGCTATAGCCTTGGGGGGTGGGGCTGGCCAAGTTCGTCCGCCGGGCTCGGAATGGGGGGAGACTTTGCGAGCGGCCTCCGTGTGCCAAAAATAGGACGTGGGCACAGCCGCGCCCAAAAATAACTGCCCGAAGGCCGGGGCGCCATGTTCGTCCAGCGGAAAAAGACCACAAAAACGGGTGGGCTATACCCTTGGGGGGTGCAGCTGGCCAAGATCGTCCGCCAGACTCGGAATGGGGTGAGACTTTACGAGCGGCCTCCGTGTGCCAAAAATAGGCCGCGGGCACAGCCGCGCCCAAAAATAACCGCCCGAAGGTCGGGGCGCCAAGTTCGTCCAGCGGAAAAAGGCCACAAAAACGGGTGGGCTATACCCTTGGGGGGTGGGGCTGGCCAAGATCGTCCGCCAGACTCGGAATGGGGTGAGACTTTGCGAGCGGCCTCCGTGTGCCAAAAATAGGCCGCGGGCACAGCCGCGCCCAAAAATAACCACCCGAAGGTCGGGGCGCCAAGTTCGTCCAGCGGAAAACGGCCACAAAAACGGGTGGGCTATACCCTTGGGGGGTGGGGCTGGCCAAGATCGTCCGCCGGACTCAGAATGGGGTGAGACTTTGCGAGCGGCCTCCGTGCGCCAAAAATTAGCCGTGGGTACAGCCGCGACGAAAGATAACCGCCGGATGGCCGGGGCGCCAAGTCCGTTCAGCGGAAAAAGGCCACAAAAACGGGTGGGCTACAGCCTTGGGGGTGGGGCAGGCCAAGTTCGTCCGCCGGACTCCGAATGGGGCGAGACTTTGCGAGCAGCCTCCGTGTGCCAAAAATAGGCCGCGGGCACAGCCGCACCCAAAAATAACCTCCCGATGGCCGGGGCGCCAAGTTCGTCCAGCGGAAAAAGGCCACAAAAATGGGTGGGCTATAGCCTTGGGGGGTGGTACTTGCCAAGTTCGTCCGCCGGGCTCGGAATGGGGCGAGACTTTGCGAGTGGCCTCCGGGTGCCAAAAATAGGCCGCAGGTACAGCCGCGCCCAAAAATAACCGCCCAAAGGCCGGGGCGCCAAGTTCGTCCAGCGGAAAAAGGCGAAAAAAATGGGTGGGCTATAGCCTTGGGGGATGGGGCTGGCCAAGTTGGTCCGCCGGACTCGGAATGGGGCGAGACTTTGCGAGCGGTCTCCGGGTGCCAAAAAAAGGCCGCGGGCACAGCCGCGCCTAAAAATAACCTCCCAAAGGCCGGGGCGCCAAGTTCGTCCAGCGGAAAAAGGCCACAAAAACGGGTGGGCTATAGCCTTGGGGGGTGGGGCTGGCCAAGTTCGTCCGCCGGGCTCGGAATGGGGGGAGACTTTGCGAGCGGCCTCCGTGTGCCAAAAATAGGACGTGGCCACAGTCGCGCCAAAAATAACTGCCCGAAGGCCGGGGCGCCAAGTTCGTCCAGCGGAAAAAGGCCACAAAAACGGGTGGGCTATACCCTTGGGGGGTGGGGCTGGCCAAGATCGGCCGCCAGACTCGGAATGGGGTGAGACTTTGCGAGCGGCCTCCGTGTGCCAAAAATAGGCCGCGGGCACAGCCGCGCCCAAAAATAACCGCCCGAAGGTCGGGGCGCCATGTTTGTCCAGCGGAAAAAGGCCACAAAAACAGGTGGGCTATACCCTTGGGGGGTGGGGCTGGTCAAGATCGTCCGCCAGACTCGGAATGGGGTGAGACTTTGCGAGCGGCCTCCGTGTGCCAAAAATAGGCCGCGGGCACAGCCGCGCCCAAAAATAACCGCCCGAAGGTCGGGGCGCCATGTTCGTCCAGCGGAAAAAGGCCACAAAAACGGGTGGGCTATACCCTTGGGGGGTGGGGCTGGTCAAGATCGTCCGCCAGACTCGGAATGGGGTGAGACTTTGCGAGCGGCCTCCGTGTGCCAAAAATAGGCCGCGGGCACAGCCGCGCCCAAAAATAACCGCCCGAAGGTCGGGGCGCCAAGTTCGTCCAGCGGAAAAAGGCCACAAAAACGGGTGGGCTATACCCTTGGGGGGTGGGGCTGGCCAAGATCGTCCGCCGGACTCGGAATGGGGTGAGAATTTGCGAGCGGCCTCCGTGCGCCAAAAATTAGCCGCGGGTACAGCCGCGACGAAAGCTAACCGCCGGATGGCCGGGGCGCCAAGTCCGTTCAGCGGAAAGAGGCCACAAAAACGGGTGGGCTACAGCCTTGGGGGTGGGGCAGGCCAAGTTCGTCCGCCGGACTCCGAATGGGGCGAGACTTTGCGAGCAGCCTCCGTGTACCAAAAATAGGCCGCGGGCACAGCCGCGCCCAAAAATAACCGCCCGAAGGCCGGGGCGCCAAGTTCGTCCAGCGGAAAAAGGCAAAAAAAATGGATGGGCTATAGCCTTGGGGGGTGGGGCGGGCCAAGTTCGTCCGCCGGACTCGGAATGGGGCGAGACTTTGCGAGCGGTCTCCGTGTGCCAAAAATAGGATGCGGGCACAGCCACATCCAATAATAACCGCCCGAAGGTCGGGGCGCCATGTTCGTCCAGCGGAAAACGGCCACAAAAACGGGTGGGCTATATCCTTGGGGGGTGGGGCTGGCCAAGTTCGTCTGCCGGGCTGGGAATGGGGCGACACTTTGCGAGCGGCCTCCGTCCGCCAAAAATAGGCCGCGGGTACAGCCGCGACGAAAGATAACTGCCCGATGGCCGGGGCGCCAAGTCCGTCCAGCGGAAAAAGGCCACAAAAACGGGTGGGCTACATACTTGGGGGTGCGGCCTCCGTGTGCCAAAAATAGGCCGCGGGCACAGCCGCGCCCAAAAATAACCGCCCGAAGGTCGGGGCGCCAAGTTCGTCCAGCGGAAAACGGCAACAAAAACGGGTGGGCTATACCCTTGGGGGGTGGGGCTGGCCAAGTTCGTCCGCCGGCCTCGGAATGGGGCGATACTTTGCGAGCGGTCTCCGTGTGCCAAAAATAGGCCGCGGCCACAGCCGCACCCAAAAATAACCTCCCGATGGCCGGGGCGCCAAGTTCGTCCAGCGGAAAAAGGCCACAAAAATGGGTGGGCTATATCCTTGGGGGGTGGGGCTGGCCAAGTTCGTCCGCCGGGCTCGGAATGGGGCGACACTTTGCGAGCGGCCTCCGTCCGCCAAAAATAGGCCGCGGGTACAGCCGCGACGAAAGATAACTGCCCGATGGCCGGGGCGCCAAGTCCGTCCAGCGGAAAAAGGCCACAAAAACGGGTGGGCTGCATACTTGGGGGTGCGGCTGGCCAAGTTCGTCCGCCGGACTCGGAATGGGGTGAGACTTTGCAAGCGGTCTCCGTGTGCCAAAAATAGGACGCGGGCACAGCCGCATCCAAAAATAACCGACCGAAGGCCGGGGCGCAATGTTCGTCCAGCGGAAAAAGGCCACAAAAACGGGTGGGCTACAGCCTTGGGGGGTGGGGCTGGCCAAGTTCGTCCGCCGGGCTCGGAATGGGGCGAGACTTTGCGAGCGGCCTCCGTACGCCAAAAATAGGCCGTGGGTACAGCCGCGACGAAAGATAACTGCCCGATGGCCGGGGCGCAAAGTCCGTCCAGCGTAAAAAGGCCACAAAAACGGGTGGGCTACATTCTTGGGGGTGGGGCAGGCCAAGTTCGTCCGCCGGACTCGGAATGGGGCGAGACTTTGCGAGCAGCCTCCATGTGCCAAAAATAGGCCGCGGGCGCAGCCGCGTCCAAAAATAACCGCCCGAAGGCCGGGGCGTCAAGTTCGTCCAGCGGAAAAAGGCGAAAAAAATGGGTGGGCTATAGCCTTGGGGGGTGGGGCTGGCCAAGTTCGTCCGCCGGACTCGGAATGGGGCGACACTTTGCGAGCGGCTGCCGTGTACCAAAAATAGGCCGCGGGCACAGCCGCGCCCAAAAATAACCGCCCGAAGGCCGGGACGCCAAATTCATCCAGCGGAAAAAGGCCACAAAAACGGGTGGGCTATAGCCTTGGGGGGTGGGGCGGCCCAAGTTCGTCCGCCGGACTCGGAATGAGGCGAGACTTTCGGAGCGGCCTCCGTGTACCAAAAATAGGCCGCGGGCACAGCCGCACCGAAAAATAAGCGCCCGAAGGTCGGGGCGCCAAAACCCCCCAGCGGAAAAAGGCCAAAAAAACGGGTGGGCTATAGCCTTGGGTTGCGGGGCTGGCCAAGTTCGTCCACCAGACTCCGAATGGGGCGAGACTTTGTGAGGGGCCTCCATGTGCCAAAAATAGGCCGTGAGCACAGCCGCGCCCAAAAATGACCACCCAAAGGTCGGGTCCCCAAGTTCGGCCGCCGGAAAAACGCCAAAAAAAGGGGTGGGCTATAGCCTTGGGGGGTGGGGCTGGACAAGTTCGTCCGCCGGACTCAGAATGGGTCGAGACTTTGTGAGGGGAGTCCGTGTGCCAAAAATAGGCTGCGGGCACAGCCACGCCCAAAAAAAACCGCCCGAAGGCCGGGGCGCCAAGTTCGTCCAGCGGGAAAAAGCCATAAAAACGGGTGGGCTATAGCCTTGGGGGGTGGGGCAGGCCAAGTTTGTCCGCCGGACTTGTAATGGGGCGAGACTTTGCGAGCGGCCTCCGGGTGCCGAAAATAGGCCGCGGGCACAGCCATACGCAAAAATAACCGACCGAAGGCCGGGGCGCCAAGTTCGTCCAGCAGAAAAATGCCACAAAAACGGGTGGGCTATAGCCTTCGGGGGTGGGGCTGACCAAGTTCGTCCGCCTGACTCGGAATGGGACGAGACTTTGCGAGCGGCCTCCGTGTGCCAAAAATAGGCCGCAAGCACAGCCGCGCCCAGAAATAACCGCCCGAAGGCCGGGGCGCCAAATTCGTCCAGCAGAAAAAGGTCACAAAAACGGGTGGGCTATAGCCTTGGTGGGTGGGGCTTGCCAAGTACGTCCGCCGGACTCGGAATGGGGTGAGACTTTGCGAGCGGCCTCCGTGTGCCAAAAATAGGCCGAGAGCACAGCCACGCCCAAAAATAACTGAACGAAGGCCGGGGTTCCAAGTTCGTCCAGCGGAAAAAGGCCACAAAAACGGGTGGGCTATAGCCTTGGGGGGTGAGGCTGCCCAAGTTCGTCCACCGGACTCGGAATGGTGCGAGAGTTTACGAGCTACCTCCGTGTGCCAAAAATAGGCTGCGGCCACAGCCGCGTCCAAAAATAACCGCCCGAAGGCCGGGGCGCCAAGTTCGTCCAGCGGAAAAAGGCCACAAAAATGGGCGGGCTATAGCCTTGAGGGGTGGGGCTGGCCATGTTCGTCCGCCGGACTCTGAATGGGATGAGACTTTGCGAGCGGCCTCCGTGTGCCCAAAATAGGCCGTGGGCACAGCCGCGCCCAAAAATAACAGCCCGAAGGCCGGGGCGCCAAGTTCGTCCAGCGGAAAAAGGCCACAAAAATGGGCGGGCTATAGCCTTGGGGGGTGGGCCTGGCCAAGTTCGTCCGCCGGACTCTGAATGGGATGACACTTTGCGAGCGGCCTCCATGTGCCAAAAATAGGCCGCGGGCACAGCAGCGCCCAAAAATAACCTCCCGAAGGCCGGGGCGCCAAGTTCGTCCAGCGGAAAAAGGCCACAAAAACGGGTGGGCTATAGCCTTGGGGGGTGGGGCTGGCCAAGTTCATCCGCCGGACTCAGAATGGAACAAGAGTTTGTGAGCGGCCTCCGTGTGCCAAAAATAGGCCGCGGCCACAGCCGCGCACAAAAATAACCGCCCGAAGGCCGGGGAGCCAAGTTCGTCCAGCGGAAAAGGGCCACAAAAATGGGTGGGCTATAGCCTTGGGGGGTGGGCCTGGCCAAGTTCGTCTGCCGGACTCGGAGTGGGGCAAGACTTTACGAGCGGCCTCCGGGTGCCGAAAATAGGCCGCGGGCACAGCCATACGCAAAAATAACCGACTGAAGGCCGGGGCGCCAAGTTCGTCCAGCGGAAAAGGGCCATAAAAACGGGTGGGCTATAGCCTTGGGGGGTGGGCCTGGCCAAGTTCGTCTGCCGGACTCGGAGTGGGGTGAGACTTTGCGAGCGGCCTCCGGGTGCCGAAAATAGGCCGCGGGCACAGCCATACGCAAAAATAACCGACCGAAGGCCGGGGCGCCAAGTTCGTCCAGCGGAAAAGGGCCACAAAAACGGGTGGGCTATAGCCTTGGGGGGTGGGCCTGGCCAAGTTCGTCTGCCGGACTCGGAGTGGGGTGAGACTTTGCGAGCGGCCTCCGGGTGCCGAAAATAGGCCGCGGGCACAGCCATACGCAAAAATAACCGACCGAAGGCCGGGGCGCCATGTTCGTCCAGCAGAAAAATGCCACAAAAACGGGTAGGCTATAGCCTTGGGGGGTGGGACTGGCCAAGTTCGTCCGCCGGACTCTGAATGGGATGACACTTTACGAGCGGCCTCCATGTGCCAAAAATAGGCCGCGGGCATAGCAGCGCCCAAAAATAACCTCCCGAAGGCCGGGGCGCCAAGTTCGTCCAGCGGAAAAAGGCCACAAAAACGGGTGGCCTATAGCCTTGGGGGGTGGGCCTGGCCAAGTTCGTCTGCCGGACTCGGAGTGGGGTGAGACTTTGCGAGCGGCCTCCGGGTGCCGAAAATAGGCCGCGGGCACAGCCATACGCAAAAATAACCGCCCGAAGGTCGGGGCGCCAAGTTCGTCCAGTGGAAAAAGGCCACAAAAATGGGCGGGCTATAGCCTTGAGGGGTGGGGCTGGCCATGTTCGTCCGCCGGACTCTGAATGGGATGAGACTTTGCGAGCGGCCTCCGTGTGCCAAAAATAGGCCGCGGGCACAGCCACGACCAAAAATAACAGCCCGAAGGCCGGGGCGCCAAGTTCGTACAGCGGAAAAAGGCCACAAAAATGGGCGGGCTATAGCCTTGGGGGGTGGGACTGGCCAAGTTCGTCCGCCGGACTCTGAATGGGATGACACTTTACGAGCGGCCTCCATGTGCCAAAAATAGGCCGCGGGCATAGCAGCGCCCAAAAATAACCTCCCGAAGGCCGGGGCGCCAAGTTCGTCCAGCGGAAAAAGGCCACAAAAATGGGCGGGCTATAGCCTTGGGGCATGGGGCAGACCAAGTTCGTCCGCCGGACTCGAAATGGGACGAACCTTTGTGAGCGGCCTCTGTGTGCCAAAAATAGGCCGCAGGCACAGCCGCGTCCAAAAATAACCGCCCGAACGCGGGGGCGCCAAGTTCATCCAGCGGAAAAAGGCCACAAAAATGGGTGGGCTATAGCCTTGGGGGGTGGGGCTTGCCAAGTTCGTCCGCCGGACTCGGAATGGGGCGAGACTATGCGAGCAGCCTCCGTGTGCCAAAAATAGGCCGCGGACACAGCCGCGCCCAAAAATAACCTCCCGGTGGCCGGGGCGCCAAGTTCGTCCAGCGGAAAAAGGCCACAAAAATGGGCGGGCTATAGCCTTGGGCGGTGGGGCTGGCCATGTTCGTCCGCCGGACTCTGAATGGGATGAGACTTTGCGAGCGGCCTCTGTGTGCTAAAAATAGGCCGCGGGCACAGCCGCGTCCAAAAATAACCGCCCGAAGGCCGGGGCGCCAAGTTCGTCCAGCGGAAAAAGGCCACAAAAATGGGCGGGCTATAGCCTTGAGGGGTGGGGCTGGCCATGTTCGTTCGCTGGACTCTGAATGGGATGAGACTTTGCGAGCGGCCTCCGTGTGCCAAAAATAGGCCGCGGACACAGCCGCGCCCAAAAAGAGCAGCCCGAAGGCCGGGGCGCCAAGTTCGTCCAGCGGAAAAAGGCCACAAAAATGGGCGGGCTATAGGCTTGGGGGGTGGGGCTGGCCAAGTTTGTCCGCCGGACTCTGAATGGGATTACACTTTGCGAGCGGCCTCCGTGTGCCAAAAATAGGCCGCGGGCACAGTAGCGCCCAAAAATAACCGCCGAAGGCCGGGGCGGCAAGTTCGTCCAGCGGAAAAAGGCCACAAAAACGGGTGGGCTTTAGCCTTGGGGGGTGGGGCTGGCCAAGTTCGTCCGCCGGACTCGGAATGGGGCGAGACTTTGCGAGCGGACTCCGTGTGCCAAAAATAGTCCGCGGGCACAGCCACGCCCAAAAATAACCACCCGGTGGCCGGGGCGCCAAGTTCGTCCAGCGGAAGAAGGCCACAAAAACGGGTGCGCTATAGCCTTGGGGGGTGAGGCTGCCCAAGTTCGTCCACCGGACTCAGAATAGTGCGAGAATATGCGAGCAGCCTCCGTGTGCCAAAAATAGGCCGCGGGCACAGCCGCGCCCAAAAATAACCACCCGGTGGCCGGGGCGCCAAGTTCGTCCAGCGGAAGAAGGCCACAAAAATGGGCGGGCTATAGCCTTGGGGGATGGGGCAGACCAAGTTCGTCCGCCGGACTCGGAATGGGGCGACACTTTGCGAGCGGACTCCGTGTGCCAAAAATAGTCCGCGGGCACAGCCGCGCCCAAAAATAACCGCCCGAAGGCCGGGGCGGCAAGTTCGTCCAGCGGGAAAAGGCCACAAAAACGGGTGGGCTTTAGCCTTGGGGGGTGGGGCTGGCCAAGTTCGTCCGCCGGACTCGGAATGGGGCGAGACTTTGCGAGCGGACTCCGTGTGCCAAAAATAGTCCGCGGGCACAGCCGCGCCCAAAAATAACCGCCCGAAGGCCGGGGCGGCAAGTTCGTCCAGCGGGAAAAGGCCACAAAAACGGGTGGGCTTTAGCCTTGGGGGGTGGGGCTGGCCAAGTTCGTCCGCCGGACTCGGAATGGGGCGAGACTTTGCGAGCGGACTCCGTGTGCCAAAAATAGTCCGCGGGCACAGCCACGCCCAAAAATAACCACCCGGTGGCCGGGGCGCCAAGTTCGTCCAGCGGAAGAAGGCCACAAAAACGGGTGCGCTATAGCCTTGGGGGGTGAGGCTGCCCAAGTTCGTCCACCGGACTCAGAATAGTGCGAGAATATGCGAGCAGCCTCCGTGTGCCAAAAATAGGCCGCGGGCACAGCCGCGCCCAAAAATAACCACCCGGTGGCCGGGGCGCCAAGTTCGTCCAGCGGAAGAAGGCCACAAAAATGGGCGGGCTATAGCCTTGGGGGATGGGGCAGACCAAGTTAGTCCGCCGGACTCGGAATGGGGCGAGACTTTGCGAGCGGACTCCGTGTGCCAAAAATAGTCCGCGGGCACAGCCGCGCCCAAAAATAACCGCCCGAAGGCCGGGGCGGCAAGTTCGTCCAGCGGGAAAAGGCCGCAAAAACGGGTGGGCTTTAGCCTTGGGGGGTGGGGCTGGCCAAGTTCGTCCGCCGGACTCGGAATGGGGCGAGACTTTGCGAGCGGACTCCGAGTGCCAAAAATAGTCCGCGGGCACAGCCACGCCAAAAAATAACCACCCGGTGGCCGGGGCGCCAAGTTCGTCCAGCGGAAGAAGGCCACAAAAACGGGTGCGCTATAGCCTTGGGGGGTGAGGCTGCCCAAGTTCGTCCACCGGACTCAGAATAGTGCGAGACTATGCGAGCAGCCTCCGTGTGCCAAAAATAGGCCGCGGGCACAGCCGCGCCCAAAAATAACCACCCGGTGGCCGGGGCGCCAAGTTCGTCCAGCGGAAGAAGGCCACAAAAATGGGCGGGCTATAGCCTTGGGGGATGGGGCAGACCAAGTTCGTCCGCCGGACTCGGAATGGGGCGAGACTTTGCGAGCGGACTCCGTGTGCCAAAAATAGTCCGCGGGCACAGCCGCGCCCAAAAATAACCGCCCGAAGGCCGGGCCGCCAAGTTCGTCCAGCGGAAAAAGGCCACAAAAACGGGTGGGCAATAGCCTTGGGGGGTGGGGCGGGCCAAGTTCCTCCGCCGGACTTGGAATGGGGCGAGACTTTGCGAGCGGACTCCGTGCGCCAAAAATAGGCCGCGGGCTCAGCCGCGCCCAAAAATTACCTCATGAACGCCGGGCCGCCAAGTTCGTCCAGCGGAAAAAGGCCACAAAAACGGGTGGGCAATAGCCTTGGGGGGTGGGGCCGGCCAAGTTCGTCCGCCAGATTCGGAATGGGACGAGACATTGCGAGTGGCCTCCGTGTGCCAAAAATAGACCGCGCGCACGGCCGCGCCCAAAAATAACCGCCTGAAGGCCGGGACGCCGAGTTTGTCCAGCGGAAAAAGGCCACAAAAATGGGTGGGCTATAGCCTTGGGGGGTGGGGCTGGCCAAGTTCGTCAGCCGGACTCGGAATGGGGTGAGACTTTGCGAGCGGCCTCCATGTGAAAAAAAATAGGACACGGGCACTGCCGCGCCCAAAAATAACCGCCCGAAGGCCGGGGCGCCAAGTTCATCCAGCTGAAAAAGGCCACAAAAACGGGTGGGCTATAGCCTTGGGGGGTGGGGCTGGCCAAGTTCGTCCGTCGGACTCGGAATGGGGCGAGACTTTGCGAGCGTACTTCATGTGCCAAAAATAGGCCGCGGGCACAGCCGCGCCCAAAAATAACTGCCCGAAGGCCGGGGCACCAAGTTCGTCCAGCGGAAAAAGGCCACAAAAACGGGTGGGCTATAGCCTTGGGGGGTGGGGCTGGCCAAGTTTGTCCGCCGGACTCGGAATGGGATGAGACATTGCGAGCGCCCTCCGTGTACCAAAAATAGACCGCGGGCACAGCCGCGCCCAAAAATAACCACCCGAAGGCCGGGGCGCCAAGTTCGTCCAGCGGAAAAAGGCCACAAAAACGGGTGGGCTATAGCCTTGGGGGGTGGGGCTGGCCAAGTTCGTCCGCCGGACTCGGAATGGGGCGACACTTTGCGAGTGGCCGCCGTGTGCCAAAACTAGGCCGTGGACACAGCCGCGCCCAAAAATAACAGCGTGAAGGCCGGGGCGCCAAGCTCGTCCACCGGAAAAAGGCCACAAAAACGGGTGGGCTATAGCCTTGGGGGGTGGGGCTGGCCAAGTTCGTCCGCCGGACTCGGAATGGGACGAGAATTTGTGAGCAGCCTCCGTGTGCCAAAAATACGCCGCCGGCACAGTTGTGCCAAAAAATAACCGCCCAAAAGGCCGGGGCGCCAAGTTCGTCCAGCGGAAAAAGGCCACAAATACGGGTGGGCTATAGCCTTGGGGGGTGCGGCTGGCCAAGTTCGTCCGCCGGACTCGGAATGGGGCGAGACTTTACGAGCGGCCTCCGTATGAAAAACAATAGGCCACGGGCTCAGCCACGCCCAAAAAATAACCCCCCGAAGGCCGGGGCGCCAAGTCCGTCCAGCGGAAAAAGGCCACAAAAACGGGTGGGCTATAGCCTCGGTGGGTGGGGCTGGCCAAGTTCGTCCGCCGGACTCGGAATGGGGTGACACTTGGTGAGTGGCCTCCGTGTACAAAAAATAGGCTGTGGACACAGCCGCGCCCCAAAATAACAGCCCGAAGGCCGGGGCGCCAAGTTCGTCTAGCGGAAAATGGCCAAAAAAACGGGTGGGCTATAGCCTTGGGGGGTGGGGCTGGCCAAGTTCGTCCGCCGGACTCGGAATGGGACGAGAATTTGCGAGCAGCCTCCGTGTGCCAAAAATAGGCCGCCGGCACAGCCGTGCCAAAAAATAACCGCCCAAAGGCCGGGTCGCCAAGTTCGTCCAGCGGAAAAAGGCCACAAAAACGGGTGGGCTATAGCCTCAGGGGGTGGGGCCGGCCAAGTTCGTCCGCCTGACTCGGAATTGGGCGAGACTTTGTGAGCGGCCTCCGTGTGCCAAAAAATAGGCCACGGGCACAGCCGCGCCCAAAAATAAGCGCCCGAAGGTCGGCGTCCCAAAAGCCCCGAGAGGAAAAATGGCCAAAAAACGGTGGGCTATAGCCTTGGTGGGGGGGGTGGTGGGCGAAGTTCGTCCACCGGACTCGGAATGGGCCGAGACTTTGCGAGCGCCCTCCCTGTGCCAAAATATCATCCTGGGCAGAGCCACGCCCAAAAATAAGCACCCTAAGGTCGGTGTCCCAAAAGCCCCCAGCGGAAAAATGGCCAAAAAACGGGTGGACAGCCTTGGTGGGGGGGGTGGGGTGGGCGAAGTTCGTCCGCCAGACTCGGAATGGGGTGAGACTTTGCGAGTGCCCTCCGTGTGTCAAAAATAGGCCGCGGGCACAGCTGCGCCCGAAAATAAGAGCCCGAAGGTCGGTGTCCCAAAAGCCCCCAGCGGAAAAATGGCCAAAAAACGGGTGGGCTATAGCCTTGGTGGGGGGGGGGGGGCGGGCGAAGTTTGTCCGCCGGACTGGGAATGGCGTGAGACATTGCGAGCGGCCTCCGTGTGGTAAAAATTAACCGTGGGCACAGCCTCGCCCAAAAATAAGCTGCCGATGGTCAGCGTCCCAAAAGCCCCCAGCGGAAAAATGGCCAAAAAACGGGTGGGCTATAGCCTTGGGGGGGGGGGGGGGCGGACAAGTTCGTCCGCCGGACTCGGAATGGGGCGAGACATTGCGAGCGCCCTCCGTGTGCCAAAATATGGTCCTGGGCTCAACCGCGCCCAAAAATAAGCGCCCGAAGGTCGGCGTCCCAAAAGCCCCCAGTTGAAAAATGGCCAAAAAACGGGTGGGCTATAGCCTTGGTAGGGGGGGTGGGCGAAGTTTGTCCGCCAGACTCGGAATGGGGTGAGACTTTGCGAGCACCCTCCGTGTGCCAAAAATAGGCCGCGGGCACAGCCGCGCCAAAAATAACCGCCCCAAGGTTGGCGTCCCAAAAGCCCCCAGCAGAAAAATGGCCAAAAAACGGGTGGGCTATAGCCTTGGTGGGGGGGGCGGGCGAAGTTCGTCCGCCGGACTCGGAATGGGGCGAGACATTGCGAGCGCCCTCCGTGTGCTAAAATATGGTCCTGGGCTCAACCGCGCCCAAAAATAAGAGCCCGAAGGTCAGCGTCCCAAAAGCCCCCAGTTGAAAAATGGCCAAAAAACGGGTGGGCTATAGCCTTGGTAGGGGGGGTGGGCGAAGTTCGTCCGCCGGACTCGGAATGGGGCGAGACTTTGCGAGCGCCCTCCGTGTGCCAAAATATCGGCCCGGTTACAGCCGCGCCCAAAAATAAGCGCCCGAAGGTCGGCGTCCCAAAAGCCACCAACGGAAAAATGGCCAAAAAACGGGTGGGCTATAGCCTTGGTGGGGGGGGGGGCGAGATTCGTCCGCCGGACTCGGAATGGGACGAGACTTTGCGAGCGCCCGAAGGTCGGCGTCCCAAAAACCCCAGCGGAAAAACGGCCAAAAAACGGGTGGGTTATAGCCTTGGTGGGGGGGGGGGGGGGGGCGCACTTCGTCCGCCGGACTCGGAATGGGACGAGACTTTGCGAGCGCCCTCCGTGTGCCAAAAATAAACCGCGGGCACAGCCGCGCCCAAAAATAAACGCCCGAAGGTCGGCGTCCCAAAAGCCCCCAGTTGAAAAATGGCCAAAAAACGGGTGGGCTATAGCCATGGTGGGGGGGTGGGCTGGGCGAAGTTCGTCCACCGGACTCGGGATGGGGCGAGACTTTGCGAGCGCCCACCGTGTGCCAAAATATCATCCCGGGCACAGCCGCGCCCAAAAATAAGCGGCCGAAGGTCGGCGTCCCAAAAGTCCCCAGCGGAAAAATGGCCAAAAAACGGGTGGGCTATAGCCTTGGTGGGGGGGTGGGCGAAGTTCGTCCGCCGCACTCGGAATGGGGCGAGACATTGCGAGCACCCTCCGTGTGCCAAAAATAGGCCGCGGACACAGCCGCGCCCAAAAATAAATGCCCGAAGGTCGGCCTCCCAAAACCCCCCAGCAGAAAAATTGCCAAAAAACGGGTCGGCTATAGCCTTGGTGGGGGGGGGGGGGTGGGCGAATTTCGTCCGCCGGACTCGGAATGGGGCGAGACTTTACGAGTGCCCTCCATGTGCCAAATATAGGCCGCGGGCAAAACCGCGCCCAAAAATAAGCGCCCGAAGGTCGGCGTCCCAAAAGTCCCCAGCGGAAAAATGGCCAAAAAATGGGTGGGCTATAGCCTTGGTGGGGGGGGCAGGCGAACTTCGTCCACCGGACTCGGAATGGGGCGAGACATTGCGAGCGCCCTCCGTGTGCCAAAATATGGTCCTGGGCTCAACCGCGCCCAAAAATAAGCGCCCGAAGGTCGGCGTCCCAAAAGTCCCCAGTTGAAAAATGGCCAAAAAACGGGTGGGCTATAGCCTTGGTAGGGGGGGTGGGCGAAGTTTGTCCGCCGGACTCGGAATGGGGTGAGACTTTGCGAGCACCCTCCGTGTGCCAAAAATAGGCCGCGGGCACAGCCGCGCCAAAAATAACCGCCCCAAGGTTGGCGTCGCAAAAGCCCCCAGCAGAAAAATGGCCAAAAAACGGGTGGGCTATAGCCTTGGTGGGGGGGGCGGGCGAAGTTCGTCCGCCGGACTCGGAATGGGGCGATACATTGCGAGCGCCCTCCGTGTGCTAAAATATGGTCCTGGGCTCAACCGCGCCCAAAAATAAGCGCCCGAAGGTCGGCGTCCCAAAAGCCCCCAGTTGAAAAATGGCCAAAAAACGGGTGGGCTATAGCCTTGGTAGGGGGGGTGGGCGAAGTTCGTCCGCCGGACTCGGAATGGGGCGAGACTTTGCGAGCGCCCTCCGTGTGCCAAAATATCGGCCCGGTTACAGCCGCGCCCAAAAATAAGCGCCCGAAGGTCGGCGTCCCAAAAGCCACCATCGGAAAAATGGCCAAAAAACGGGTGGGCTATAGCCTTGGTGGGGGGGGGGGGCGAGATTCGTCCGCCGGACTCGGAATGGGACGAGACTTTGCGAGCGCCCGAAGGTCGGCGTCCCAAAAACCCCAGCGGAAAAACGGCCAAAAAACGGGTGGGTTATAGCCTTGGTGGGGGGGGGGGGGGGCGCACTTCGTCCGCCGGACTCGGAATGGGACGAGACTTTGCGAGCGCCCTCCGTGTGCCAAAAATAAACCGTGGGCACAGCCGCGCCCAAAAATAAACACCCGAAGGTCGGCGTCCCAAAAGCCCCCAGTTGAAAAATGGCGAAAAAACGGGTGGGCTATAGGCTTGGTAGGGGGGGTGGGCGAAGTTCGTCCGCCGGACTCGGAATGGGGCGAGACTTTGCGAGCGCCCTCCGTGTGCCAAAATATCGGCCTGGTTACAGCCGCGCCCAAAAATAAGCGCCCGAAGGTCGGCGTCCCAAAAGCCACCATCGGAAAAATGGCCAAAAAACGGGTGGGCTATAGCCTTGGTGGGGGGGGGGGGGCGAGATTCGTCCGCCGGACTCGGAATGGGACGAGACTTTGCGAGCGCCCGAAGGTCGGCGTCCCAAAAACCCCAGCGGAAAAACGGCCAAAAAACGGGTGGGTTATAGCCTTGGTGGGGGGGGGGGGGCGCACTTCGTCCGCCGGACTCGGAATGGGACGAGACTTTGCGAGCGCCCTCCGTGTGCCAAAAATAAACCGCGGGCACAGCCGCGCCCAAAAATAAACGCCCGAAGGTCGGCGTCCCAAAAGCCCCCAGTTGAAAAATGGCCAAAAAACGGGTGGGCTATAGCCTTGGTAGGGGGGGTGGGCGAAGTTCGTCCGCCGGACTCGGAGTGGGGCAAGACTTTGCGAGCGCCCTCCGTGTGCCAAAATATCGGCCCGGTTACAGCCGCGCCCAAAAATAATCACCCGAAGGTCGGCGTCCCAAAAGCCCCCAGCGGAAAAATGGCCAAAAAACGGGTGGGCTATAGCCTTGGTGGGGGGGGCGGGCGAACTTCATCCGCCGGACTCGGAATGGGGCGAGACTTTGCCAGCGCCCTCCGTGTGCCAAAATATAACCCCGGCATAGCCGCGCCCAAAAATAATTGCACGAAGGTCGGCGTCCCAAAACCCCCAAGCGGAAAAATGGCCAAAAAACGGGTGGGCTATAGCCTTGGTAGGGGGGGGGGTGGGCTGGGCGAAGTTCGTCCACCGGACTCGGGATGGGGCGAGACTTTGCGAGCGCCCACCGTGTGCCAAAATATCATCCCGGGCACAGCCGCGCCCAAAAATAAGCGGCCGAAGGTCGGCGTCCCAAAAGTCCCCAGCGGAAAAATGGCCAAAAAACGGGTGGGCTATAGCCTTGGTGGGGGGGTGGGCGAAGTTCGTCCGCCGCACTCGGAATGGGGCGAGACATTGCGAGCACCCTCCGTGTGCCAAAAATAGGCCGCGGACACAGCCGCGGCCAAAAATAAATGCCCGAAGGTCGGCCTCCCAAAAG
The DNA here is from genome assembly GCA_039657385.1 of Citrus x changshan-huyou. NCBI lineage: Eukaryota > Viridiplantae > Streptophyta > Magnoliopsida > Sapindales > Rutaceae > Citrus > Citrus x changshan-huyou. Next base: position 1,766,892 of record JBCGBO010000018.1, read on the forward strand.
CCCCCAGCAGAAAAATTGCCAAAAAACGGGTCGGCTATAGCCTTGGTGGGGGGGGGGGGGGTGGGCGAATTTCGTCCGCCGGACTCGGAATGGGGCGAGACGTTACGAGTGCCCTCCATGTGCCAAATATAGGCCGCGGGCAAAACCGCGCCCAAAAATAAGCGCCCGAAGGTCGGCGTCCCAAAAGTCCCCAGCGGAAAAATGGCCAAAAAATGGGTGGGCTATAGCCTTGGTGGGGGGGGCAGGCGAACTTCGTCCACCGGACTCGGAATGGGGCGAGACTTTGCGAGCGCCCTCCGTGTGCCAAAATATTGTCCCGGGCACAGCCGCGCCCAAAAATAAGCGCCCAAAGGTCGGCGTCCCAAAAGCCCCCAGCGGGAAAATGGCCAAAAAACGGGTGGGCTATAGCCATGGTGGGGGGGGGGGGGGTGGGCGATGTTCGTCCGCCGGACTGGGAATGGCGTGAGACTTTGCGAGCGCCCTCCGTGTGGTAAAAATAAACCGTGGGCACAGCCGCGCCCGAAAATAAGCTGCCGAAGGTCGGCGTCCCAAAAGCCCCCAGCGGAAAAATGGCCAAAAAACGGGTGGGCTATAGCCTTGGTGGGGGGGGGGGGGCGGGCGAAGTTCGTCCGCCGGACTCGGAATGGGGCGAGACATTGCGAGCGCCCTCCGTGTGCTAAAATATGGTCCTGGACTCAACCGCGCCCAAAAATAAGCGCCCGAAGGTCGGCGTCCCAAAAGCCCCCAGTTGAAAAATGGCCAAAAATCGGGTGGGCTATAGCCTTGGTAGGGGGGGTGGACGAAGTTCGTCCGCCGGACTCGGAATGGGGTGAGACTTTGTGAGCGCCCTCCGTGTGCCAAAAATAGGCCGCGGGCACAGCCACGCCAAAAATAACCTCCCGAAGGTTGGCCTCCCAAAAGACCCCTGCAGAAAAATGGCCAAAAAACGGGTGGGCTATAGCCTTGGTGGGGGGGGCGGGCGAAGTTCGTGCGCCGGACTCGGAATGGGACAAGACTTTACGAGCGCCCTCCGTGTGCCAAAATATCATCCCGGGCACAGCCGTGCCCAAAAATAAGCCCCCGAAGGTCGGCGTCCCAAAAACCCCAGCGGAAAAATGGCCAAAAAACGGGTGGGTTATAGCCTTGGTGGGGGGGGGGGGGGGGCGCACTTCGTCCGCCGGACTTGGAATGGGACGAGACTTTGCGAGCACCCTCCGTGTGCCAAAAATAAACCGCGGGCACAGCCGCGCCCAAAAATAAATGCCCGAAGGTCGGCGGGCCAAAAGCCCCCAGCGGAAAAATGGCCAAAAAACGGGTGGGCTATAGCCTTGGTGGGGGGGGGGGCGGGCGAAGTTCGTCCGCCGGACACGGAATGGGGCGAGACATTGCTAGCGCCCTCCGTGTGCCAAAATATGGCCTGGACACAGCCGCGCCCAAAAATAAGCGCCCGAAGGTCGGCGTCCCAAAAGCCCCCAGCAGAAAAATGGCCAAAAAACGGGTGGGCTATAGCCTTGGTGGGGGGGGTGGGCGACGTTCGTCCGCCGGACTCGGAATGGGGCGAGACTTTGAGAGCACCCTCCATGTGCCAAAAATAGGCCGCGGGCACAGGCGCGCCCAAAAATAAATGCCGAAAGGTCGGCGTCCCAAAATCCCCCAGCGAAAAAATGGCCAAAAAACGGGTGGGCTATAGCCTTGGTGGGGGGGGGGGGGTTGGGCGAAGTTCATCCGTCGGACTCGGAATGGGGCGAGACTCTGCGAGCGCCCTCTGTGTACCAAAAATAGGCCGCGGGCACAGCCACGCCCAAAAATAAGCGCCCAAAGTTCGGCGTCACAAAAGCCCCCAGCTGAAAAATGGCCAAAAAACGGGTGGGCTATAGCCTTGGTGGGGGGGGGGGGGGCGGACGAACTTCGTCCACCGGACTCGGAATCGGGCGAGACTTTGCGAGCGCCCTCCATGTGCCAAAAATAGGCCGTGGGTACTGCCGCGCCCAAAAATACGCTCCCGAAGGTCGGCGTCCCAAAACCCCCCAGCGGAAAAATGGCCAAAAAACGGGTGGGCTATAGCCTTGGTGGGGGGGGCGGCCGAAGTTCGTCCGCCGGACTCGGAATGGGACGAGACTTTGCGAGCGCCCTCCGTGTGCCAAAAATAGGCCGTGGGCACAGCCGTACCCAAAAATAAGCGCCCGAAGGTCGGGGTCCCAAAAGCCCCCCGCGCAAAAATGGCCAAAAAACGGGTGGGCAATAGCCTTGGTGGGGGGTGGGTGAAGTTCGTCCGCCGGACTCGGAATCGGGCGAGACTTTGCAAGCACCCTCCGTGTGCCAAACCTAGGCCGCGGGCACAGCCGCGCCCAAAAAGAAGCGCCCGAAGGTCGGTGTCCCAAAAGCCCCCGGCGGAAAAATGGCCCAAAAACGGGTGGGCAATAGCCTTGGTGGGGGGGTGGGTGAAGTTCGTCCGCCGGACTCGGAATGGGGTGAGACTTTGTGAGCGCCCTCCATGTGCCAAAATATCACCCCGGGCACAGCCATGCCCAAATATAAGCACCCGAAGGTCGGTGTCCCACAACCCCCCAGCGGGAAAATGGCCAAAAAACGGGTGGGCTATAGCCTTGGTGGGGGGGGGGGGGGGGGCGAAGTACGTCCGCCGGACTCGGAAAGGGGCGAGACTTTACGAGCGCGCACCGTGTGCGAAAATATCATCCCGGGCACAGCCGCGCCAAAAAATAAGCGCCCGAAGGTCGATGTCCCACAACCCCCCAGCGGAAAAATGGCCAAAAAACGGGTGGGCTATAGCCTTGGTGGGGGGGTGGGCTGGGCGAAGTTCGTCTGCCGGACTGGGAATGGGGCGAGACTTTGCGAGCGCCCTCCGTGTGCCATTATATCATCCCGGGCACAGCCGCGCCCAAAAATAAGTGCCCGAAGGTCGGCGTCCCAAAAACCACAGCGGAAAAATGGCCAAAAAACGGGTGGGTTATAGCCTTGGTGGGGGGGGGGCGCACTTCGTCCGCCGGACTCGGAATGGGACGAGACTTTGCGAGCGCCCTCCGTGTGCCAAAAATAAACCGCGGGCACAGCCGTACCCAAAAATAAATGCCCGAAGGTCGGCGGGCCAAAAGCCCCCAGCGGAAAAATGGCCAAAAAACGGGTGGGCTATAGACTTGGTGGGGGGGGGGGGCGGGCGAAGTTCGTCCGCCGGACACGGAATGGGGCGAGACATTGCTAGCGCCCTCCGTGTGCCAAAATATGGTCCTGGACACAGCCGCGTCCAAAAATAAGCGCCCGAAGGTCGGCGTCCAAAAGCCACCAGCGGAAAAATGGCCAAAAAACGGGTGGGCTATAGCCTTGGTGGGGGGGGGGGGGGGCGGGCGAAGTTCGTCCGCCGGACACGGAATGGGGCGAGACATTGCTAGTGCCCTCCGTGTGCCAAAATATGGCCTGGACACAGCCGCGCCCAAAAATAAGCGCCCGAAGGTCGGCGTCCCAAAAGCCCCCAGCAGAAAAATGGCCAAAAAACGGGTGGGCTATAGCCTTGGTGGGGGGGGGGGTGGGCGACGTTCGTCCGCCGGACTCGGAATGGGGCGAGACTTTGATAGCACCCTCCATGTGCCAAAAATAGGCCGCGGGCATAGGCGCGTCCAAAAATAAATGCCGAAAGGTCGGCGTCCCAAAATCCCCCAGCGAAAAAATGGCCAAAAAACGGGTGGGCTATAACCTTGGTGGGGGGGGGGGTTTGGCGAAGTTCGTCCGCCGGACTCGGAATGGGGCGAGACTCTGCGAGCGCCCTCTGTGTACCAAAAATAGGCCGCGGGCACAGCCACGCCCAAAAATAAGCGCCCAAAGTTCGGCGTCACAAAAGCCCCCAGCGGAAAAATGGCCAAAAAACGGGTGGGCTATAGCCTTGGTGGGGGGGGGGGGGCGGACGAACTTCGTCCACCGGACTCGGAATCGGGCGAGACTTTGCGAGCGCCCTCCATGTGCCAAAAATAGGCCGTGGGCACTGCCGCGCCCAAAAATACGCGCCGGAAGGTCGGCGTCCCAAAACCCCCCAGCGGAAAAATGGCCAAAAAACGGGTGGGCTATGGCCTTGGTGGAGGGGTGGGCGAAGTTCGTCCGCCGGACTCGGAATGGGGCGAGAGTTTGCGAGCACTCTCCATGTGCCAAAATATCATCCCGGGCACAGCCGCGCCCAAAGGTCGGCGTCCCAAAAGCCCCCAGCGGAAAAATGGCCAAAAAACGGATGGGCTATACACTTGGTGGGGGGGGTCCGGACGAACTTCGTCCGCCGGACTCGGAATGGGACGAGACCTTGCGAGCGCCCTCCGTGTGCCAAAATATCATCCCGGCCACAGCCGCGTCCAAAAATAAGCACCCGAAGGCCGGCGTCCCAAAAGCCCCCGGCGGAAAAATGGCCAAAAAACGGGTGGGCTATAGCCTTGGTGGGGGGGGCGGGTGAAGTTCGTCCGCCGCACTCGGAATGGGTCGAGACTTTGCGAGCGCCCTCCGTGTGCCAAAATATCATCAGGAGCACAGCTGCGCCCAAAAATAAGAGTCCCAAGGTCGGCGTCCCAAAACCCCCCAGCGGAAAAATGGCCAAAAAACGGGTGGGCTATAGCCTTGGTGGGGGGGTTGGGCGAAGTTCGTCCGCCGGACTCGGAATGGGGTGAGACTTTGCGAGCGACCTCCGTGTGCCAAAAATAGGCCATGGGCAGAGCCGCGCCCAAAAATAGGCGCCCGAAGGTCGGCGTCCCAAAAGCCCCCAGCGGAAAAATGGCCAAAAAACGAGTGGGCTATAGCCTTGGTGGGGGGGGTGTGCGAAGTTCGTCCGCCGGACACGGAATGGGGTGAGACTTGACGAGCGACCTCCGTGTGCCAAAAATAGGCAAAGGGCAGAGCCGCGCCCAATTATAGGCGCCCGAAGGTCGGCGTCCCAAAAGCCCCCAGCGGAAAAATGGCCAAAAAACGGGTGGGCTATAGCCTTGGTGGGGGGGGCGGCCGAAGTTCGTCCGCCGGACTCGGAATGTGGCGAGACTTTGCGAGCGCCCTCCGTGTGCCAAAATATCATCCCGGGCACTGCCACGCCCAAAAATAAGCACCCGACGGTCGGCGTCCCCAAAGCCCCCAGCGGAAAAATGGCCAAAAAACGGGTGGGCTATGGCCTTGGTGCGCGGGGCGGGCGAAGTTCGTCGGCCGGACTCGGAATGGGACGAGACTTTGCGAGCGCCCTCCATGTACCAAAAATAGGCCGCGGGCACAGCCGTGCCCAAATATAAGAGCCTGAAGGTCGGCGTCCGAATAGCCCCCAGCGGAAAAATGGCCAAAAATCGGGTGGGCTATAGCCTTGGTGGGCGGGGGGGGGGGGAAGTTCGTCCGCCGGACTCGAAATGGGGCGAGACTTTGCGAGTGCCCTCCGTGTGCCAAAATATCATCCCGGGCACAGCCGCGCCCAAAAATAAGCACCCGAAGGTCGGCGTACCAAAAGCCCCCAGCGGAAAAATGGCCAAAAAACGGGTGGGCTATAGCCTTGTTGGAGGGGTTGGGCGAAGTTCGTCCGCCGTACTCGGAATGGGGTGAGACTTTGCGTGCGCCCTCCATGTGCCAAAAGTAGGCTGCGGGCACGGCCGCGCTCAAAAATATGCGCCCGAAGGTCGGCGTCCCAAAAGCCCCCAGCGGAAAAATGGCCAAAAAACGGGTGGGCTATAGCCTTGGTGGGGGGGGCGGGCGAACTTCGTCCGCCGGACTCGGAATAAGGCGAAACTTTGCAAGCGCCCTCCGTGCGCCAAAATATCGTCCCGGTCACAGCCGCGCCCAAAAACAAGTGCCCGAAGGACGGCGTCCCAAAAGCCGCGAGCGGAAAAATGGCCAAAAAACGGGTGGGCTATAGCCTTGGTGGGGGGGGTGGGCGAGGTTCTTCCGCCGGACTCGGAATGGGATAGACTTTACGAGTGCCCTCCGTGTGCCAAAATATCATCCCGGGCACAGCCGCGCCCGACGGTCGGGGTCCGAAAACCCCCAGCGGAAAAATGGCCAAAAAACGGGTGGGCTATAGCCTGGGTGGGGGTGGGGGGTGGGCGAAGTTCGTCCGCCGGACTCGGAATGGGGCGACACTTTGCGAGCGCACTCTGTGTGCTCAAAATATCGTCCCGGACACAGCCGCGTCCAAAAATAAGCCCCCGAAGGCCGGCGTCCCAAAACCCCCCGGCGGAAAAATGGCCAAGAAACGAGTGGGCTATAGCCTTGGTGGGGGGTGAGACTTTTCGAGCGCCCTCCGTGTGCCAAAATATCATCCCGGGCACACCCGCATCAAAAAATAAGCTACCGAAGGTGAGACTTTGCGAGCGCCCTCCGTGTGCCAAAATATCGTCCCGGTCACAGCCGCGCCCAAAAACAAGTGCCCGAAGGACGGCGTCCCAAAAGCCGCGAGCGGAAAAATGGCCAAAAAACGGGTGGGCTATAGCCTTGGTGGGGGGGGTGGGCGAGGTTCTTCCGCCGGACTCGGAATGGGAGAGACTTTGCGAGTGCCCTCCGTGTGCCAAAATATCATCCCGGGCACAGCCGCGCCCGACGGTCGGTGTCCGAAAAGCCCCCAGCGGAAAAATGGCCAAAAAACGGGTGGGCTATAGCCTGGGTGGGGGTGGGGGGTGGGCAAAGTTCGTCCGCCGGACTCGGAATGGGGCGACACTTTGCGAGCGCACTCCGTGTGCTCAAAATATCGTCCCGGGCACAGCCGCGCCCAAAAATAAGCCCCCGAAGGTCGGCGTCCCAAAACCCCCCCGCGGAAAAATGGCCAAGAAACGAGTGGGCTATAGCCTTGGTGGGGGGTGAGACTTTTCGAGCGCCCTCCGTGTGCCAAAATATCATCCTGGGCACACCCGCGTCAAAAAATAAGCTCCCGAAGGTGAGACTTTGCGAGCGCCCTCCGTGTGCCAAAATATCGTCCCAGTCACAGCCGCGCCCAAAAACAAGTGCCCGAAGGACGGCGTCCCAAAAGCCGCGAGCGGAAAAATGGCCAAAAAACGGGTGGGCTATAGCCTTGGTGGGGGGGGTGGGCGAGGTTCTTCCGCCGGACTCGGAATGGGAGAGACTTTGCGAGTGCCCTCCGTGTGCCAAAATATCATCCCGGGCACAGCCGCGCCCGACGGTCGGGGTCCGAAAAGCCCACAGCGGAAAAATGGCCAAAAAACGGGTGGGCTATAGCCTGGGTGGGGGTGGGGGGTGGGCGAAGTTCGTCCGCCGGACTCGGAATGGGGCGACACTTTGCGAGCACACTCCGTGTGCTCAAAATATCGTCCCGGGCACAGCCGCGCCCAAAAATAAGCCCCCGAAGGTCGGCGTCCCAAAACCCCCCGGCGGAAAAATGGCCAAGAAACGAGTGGGCTATAGCCTTGGTGGGGGGTGAGACTTTTCGAGCGCCCTCCGTGTGCCAAAATATCATCCCGGGCACACCCGCGTCAAAAAATAAGCTCCCGAAGGTGAGACTTTGCGAGCGCCCTCCGTGTGCCAAAATATCGTCCCGGGCATAGCCGCGTCAAAAAATAAGCGCCCGAAGGTCGGCGTCCCAAAACCCCCCAGCGGAAAAATGGCCAAAAAACGTGTGGGCCATAGCCTTGGTGAGGGGGGCGAGCGAATATCGTCCGCCGGACTCGGAATGGGACGAGACTTTCCGAGCGTCCTCCGTGTGCCAAAATATCATCCCGGGCACAGCCGCGCCCAAAAATAAGCGCCCGAAGGTCAGCGTCCCAAAACCCCCCATCGGATAAATGTCCAAAAACCGGGTGGGCTATAGCCTTGGTGGGGGGTGAGACTTTGCGAGCGCCCTCCGTGTGCCAAAATATCGTCCCGGGCACAGCCGCGTCAAAAAATAAGCTCCCGAAGGTGAGACTTTGCGAGCGCCCTCCGTGTGCCAAAATATCGTCCCGGGCACAGCGGCGTCAAAAAATAAGCGCCCGAAGGTCGGCGTCCTAAAAGCCCCCAGCGGAAAAATGGCCAATAATCAGGTGGGCTATAGCCTTGGTGGGGGGGGTGGGCGAAGTTCGTCCGCCGGACTCGGAATGGGGCGAGACTTTGCGAGCGACGTCCGTGTGCCAAAAATAGGCCGCGGGCTCTGCCGCGCCAAAAAATAAGTGCCCGAAGGTCGGCGTCCCAAAAGCCCCCAGTGGAAAAATGGCCAAAAAACGGGTGGGCTATAGCCTTGGTGGGGGGGGCGGGCGAACTTCATCCGCCGGACTCGGAATGGGGCGAGACTTTGCCAGCGCCCTCCGTGTGCCAAAATATAACCCCGGCATAGCCGCGCCCAAAAATAATTGCACGAAGGTCGGCGTCCCAAAACCCCCAAGCGGAAAAATGGCCAAAAAACGGGTGGGCTATAACCTTGGTGGGGGGGGGGGGCGAACTTCGTCCGCCGGACTCGGAATGGGGTGAAACTTTGCGAGCGCCCTCCGTGTGCCAAAATATCATCCCAGGCATAGCCGCGCCCAAAAATAAGCGCCCGAAGGTCGGCGTCCCAAAAGCCCCAGCAGAAAAATGGCCAAAAAAACGGGTGGGCTATAGCCTTGGTGGGGGGGCGGGCGAACTTCGTCCGCCGGACTCAGAATGGGGCGAGACTTTGCCAGCGCCCTCCGTGTGCCAAAATATAACCCCGGGCATAGCCGCACCCAAAAATAAGCGCACGAAGGTCGGCGTCCCAAAACCCCCAAGCGGAAAAATGGCCAAAAAACGGGTGGCCTATAGCCTTGGTGGGGGGGGCGGGCGAACTTCGTCCGCGGGACTCGGAATGGAACGAGTCTGTGCGAGCGCCCTCCGTGTGCCAAAATATCATCCCGGACATAGCCGCGTCCAAAAATAAGCTGCCGAAGGTCGGCGTCCCAAAACCCCCCAGCGGAAAAATGGCCAAAAAACGGGTAGGCTATAGCCTTGGTGGGGGGCGGGTGGGCGAAGTTCGTCTGCCGGACTCGGATTGGGGTGAGACGTTGCGAGCGCCCTCCGTGTGCCAAAAAAAGGCCGCGGGCACAGCCGCGCCCAAAAATAAGCGCCTGAAGGTCGGCGTCCCAAAAGCCCCGAGCGGAAAAATGGCCAAAAAACGGGTGGGCTATAGCCTTTGTCGGGGGGGTGGACGAAGTTCGTCCGCCGGACTCGGAATGGGGCGACACGTTGCGAGCACTATCCGTGTGCCAAAATGTCGTCCCGGGCACAGCAGCGCCCAAAAATAAGCGCCCGAAGGTCGGCGTACCAAAAGCCCCCAGCGGAAAAATGGCCAAAATACAGGTGGGCTATAGCCTTGGTGGGGGGGGGGGGCGGGCGAAGTTCGTCCGCCGGACTCGGAATTGGACGAGACTTTGCGAGGGCCCACCATGTGCCAAAATATCATCCCGGGCACCGCCGCGCCCAAAAATAAGCGCCTGAAGGTCGGCGTCCCAAAAGCCCCCAGCGGAAAAATGGCCAAAAAACACGTGAGCTATAGCCTTGGTGGGGGGGGGGGGGGCGGGCGAACTTCGTCCGCCGGACTCGGAATGGGGTGAGAATTTGCAAGCGCCCTCCGTGTGCCAAAAATAGGCCACGGGCAGAGCCGCATACAAAAATAGGTGCCCGAAGGTCGTCGTCCCAAAAGCCCCAGCGGAAAAATGGCCAAAAAACGGCTGGGCTATAGCCTTGGTGGGGGGGGGGGGCGGGCGAACTTCGTCCGCCGGACTCGGAATGGGGCGAGACTTTGCAAGCGCCCTCCGTGTGCCAAAATATCATTCCGGACACAGCCGCGCCCAAAAATAAGTGTCCGAAGGTCGCCATCCCAAAACCCCCCTGCGGAAAAATGGCCAAAAAACGGGTCGGCTATAGCCTTGGTGGGGGGGGTGGGCAAAGTTCGTCCGGCGGACTCGGAATGGGGTGAGAATTTGCAAGCGCCCTCCGTGTGCCAAAAATAGGCCGTGGACACAGACGCACCCAAAAATAAGCACCCGAAGGCAGACGTCCCAAAAGCCCCCAGCGGAAAAATGGCCGAAAAACGGGTGGGCTATAGCCTTGGTGGGGGGGGTGGTCGAACTTTGTCTGCCGGACTCGGAATGGGGCGAGACGTTGTGAGCGCCCTTCGTGTGCCAAAATATCATCCTGGGCACAGCCGTGCCCAAACAGAAGCGCCCGAAGGTCGGCGTCCCAAAAGCCCCCAGCGGAAAAATGTGCAAAAACCGGGTGGGCTATATCCTTGGTGGGGGGGGTGGGCGAAGTTCGTCCGCCGGACTCGGAATGGGGTGAGACTTTTCGAACGCCCTCCATGTGCCAAAAATAGGCCGCGAGCACAGCCGCGCCCAAAAATAAGCGCCCGAAGGTCGGTGTTCCAAAAGCCCCCAACGGAAAAATGGCCAAAAAACGGGTGGGCTATAGCCTTGGTGGGGGGGGGGGGGGGGGTTGCGCGAAGTTAGTCCGCCGGACTCGAAATGGGGTGAGACTTTGTGTGCGCCCTCCGTGTGCCAAAAATAGGCCGCGGGCACAGCCGCGCCCAAAATAAGCGCCCGAAGGTCGGCGTCCGAAAAGCCCCCAGCGGAAAAATGGCCAAAAAACGGGTGGGCTATAGCCTTGGTGGGGGTGGCGGGCGAACTTCATCCGGCGGACTCGGAATGGGGTGAGACTTTGCGAGCGCCCTCCGTGAACCAAAAATAGCACGCAGGCACAGCCACGCCCAAAAATAAGCGCCCGAAAGTCGGCGTCCCAAAAGCCCCCAGCGGAAAAATGTCCAAAAAACGGTTGGGCTATAGCCTTGGTGGGGGGGGGCGGGTGAAGTTCGTCCCGCCGGACTCGGAATGGGGCGAGACTTTGCGAGCGCCCTCCGTGTGCCACATTATCACCCCGGGCACAGCCGCGCCCAAAAATAAGTGCCCGAAGGTCGGCGTCCCAAAAGCCCCCAGTGGAAAAATGGCCAAAAAACGGGTGGCTATAGCCTTGGTGGGGGGGGGGGGGGGGGGGCGAGCGAACTTCGTCAGCCGGACTCGGAATGGGGTGAGACTTTGCGAGCGCCCTCCGTGTGACAAAATATCATCCCGGGCACAACCGCAGCCAAAATTAAGCACCCAAAGGTCGGCATCCCAAAAGCCCCCTGCGGAAAAATGGCCAAAAAACGGGTGGCTATAGCCTTGGTGGGGGGGGGGGGGGGGGGGGGGGGGCGGGCGAACTTCGTCCGCCGGACTCGGAATGGGGCGAGACTTTGCGAGCGCCCTCCGTGTGACAAAATATCATCCCGGGCACAGCCGCGGCCAAAAATAAGCACCCGAAGGTCGGCGTCGCAAAAGCCCCCTGCGGAAAAATGGCCAAAAAACGGGTGGCTATAGCCTTGTTGCGGGGGGGGGGGGGGGGGGGGGGCGGGCGAATTTCGTCCACCGGACTCGGAATGGAGCGAGACTTTGCAAGCGCCCTCCGTGTGCCAAAATATCATCCCGGGAACAGCCGTGCCCAAAAATAAGCGCCCGAAGGTCAGCGTCCCAAAAGCCCCCTGCGGAAAAATGGCCAAAAAACGGGTGGCTATAGCCTTGGTGGGGGGGGGGGGGGGGGGGGGCGGGCGAACTTCGTCCGCCGGACTCGGAATGGAGCGAGACTTTGCAAGCGCCCTCCGTCTGCCAAAATATCGTCCCGGGAACAGCCGCGCCCAAAAATAAGCGCCCGAAGGTCAGCGTCCCAAAAGCCCCCAGCGGAAAAATGGCCAAAAAACGGGTGGGCTATAGCCTTGGTGGGGGGGGGGCGAATTTCGTCCTTCGGACTCGAAATGGAGCGAGACTTTGCGAACGCCCTCCGTGTGCCAAAATATCATCCCGGGCACAGCCGCGCCCAAAAATAAGCTCCCGAAGGTCGGCGTCCCAAAAGCCCCCAGCGGAAAAATGACCAAAAAACGGGTGGGCTATAACCTTGGTGGGGGCGGGGGTGGGCGAAGTTCGTTCGCCGGACTCGGAATGGGCCGATACTTTGCGAGCGCCCTCCGTGTACCAAAATATCATCCCGGGCACAGCCGCGCCCAAAAATAAGCGACCGAAGGTCGGCGTCCCCAAACCCCACAGCGGAAAAATTGCCAAAAAACGGGTGGGCTATAGCCTTGGTGGGGGGGGGGGCGGGCGAAGTTCGTCCGCCGGACTCGAAATGGGACGAGAGTTTGCGAGCACCCTCCTTGTGCTAAAATATCATCCCGGACAGAGCCGCGCCCAAAAATAAGCGCTCGAAGGTCGGCGTCCCATAAGCGCCCAGCGGAAAAATGGACGAAAAACGGGTGGGCTATAGGCTTGGTGGGGGGGGTGGGCGAACTTCGTCCGCCGGTCTCGGAATGGGGTGAGACTTTGCGAACGCCCTCCGTGTGCCAAACTATCATCCCGGGCACAGCCACACCCAAAAATAAGCGCCCGAAGGTCGGCGTCCCAAAAGCCCCCATCGGAAAAATGGCCAAAAAACGGGTGGGCTATAGCCTTGGTGGGGGAGGGGGGCGGGCGAAGTTCGTCCGCCGGACTCGGAATGGGCCGATACTTTGCGAGCGCCCTCCGTGTGCCAAAATATTGTCCCGGGCACAGCCGCGCCCAAAAATAAGCACCCAAAGGTCGGCGTCCCAAAACACCCCAGCCGAAAAATGGCCAAAAAACGGGTGGGCTATAGCCTTGGTGGGGGGGGAGCGGGCGAAGTTCGTCCGCCGGACTCGGAATGGGGTGAGACTTTGTGAGCGCCCTCCGTGTGGCAAAAATAGGCCGCGGGCACAGCCACGCCCAAAAATAAGTGCCCGAGGGTCGGCGTCCCAGAAGCCCCCAGCGGAAAAATGGCCAAAATATGGGTGGGCTATATAGCCTTGGTGGGGGGGGCGGGCGGGCGAAGTTCGTCCGCCGGACACGGAATGGGGTGAGACTTTCTGAGCGCCCTCCGTGTACCAAAAATAGGCCGCGGGCACAGCCGCGCCCAAAAATAAGCGCCCGAAGGTCGGCGTTCCAAAAGCCCCAAGCGGAAAAATGGCCAAAAAACGGGTGGGCTATAGCCTTGGTGGGGGGGGGGGGGGGTTGCGCGAAGTTAGTCCGCCGGACTCGAAATGGGGTGAGACTTTGCGTGCGCCCTCCGTGTGCCAAAAATAGGCCGCGGGCACAGCCGCGCCCAAAATAAGCGCCCGAAGGTCGGCGTCCGAAAAGCCCCCAGCGGAAAAATGGCCAAAAAACGGGTGGGCTATAGCCTTGGTGGGGGTGGCGGGCGAACTTCGTCCGCCGCACTCGGATATGGAGCGAGTCTTAGCGAGCGCCCTCCGTGTGCCAAAATATCATCCCGGGCACAGCCGCACCTAAAAATAAGCGCCCGAAGGTCGGCGTCCCAAAAGCGCCCAGCGGAAAAATGGCCAAAAAACGGGTGGGCAATAGCCTTGGTGGGGGGGGGGGGCGAAGTTCGTCCGCCGGACTCGGAATTGTGCGAGACTTTGCGAACGCCCTCCGTGTGCCAAAATATCATCCCGGGCACAGCTGCGCCCAAAAATAAGCGCCCGAAGGTCGGCGTCCAAAAACCCCCCGGCGGAAAAATGGCCAAAAAACAGGTGGGCTATAGCCTTGGTGGGGGGGGGCAGGCGAACTTCGTCCGCCGGACTCGGAATGGGACGAGACTTTGCGAGCGCTCTCCGTGTGCGAAAATATCATCCCGGGCACAGCTGCGCCTAATAATAAGCGCCCGAAGGTCGGCGTCCCAAAACCCCCCGGCGGAAAAATGGCCAAAAAACAGGTGAGCAATAGCCTTGGTGGGAGGGGCGGGCGAACTTCGTCTGCCGGACTCGGAATGGGGCGAGACGTTGCGAGCGCCCTCTGGGCACCAAAATATCATCCCGGGCACAGCCGCATGCAAAAATAAGAGCCCGAAGGTCGGCGTCCCAAAAGCCCCCAGCGGAAAAATGGCCAAAAAACGGGTGGGCTATAGCCTTGGGGGGGGGGGGGTGGGCGAAGTTCGTCTGCCGGACTCGGAATGGGGTGAGACTTTGCAAGCGCCCTTCATGTGCCAAAAATAGGCCGTGGGCACAGCCGTGCCCAAAAATAAGCGCCCGAAGGTCGGCGTCCCAAAAGCCACCCGCGGAAAAATGGCCAAAAAACGGGTGGGCTATAGCCTTGGGGAGGGGGTGGGCGAAGTTCGTCTGCCGGACTCGGAATGGGGTGAGACTTTGCAAGCGCCCTCCATGTGCCAAAAATAGGCTACGGGCACAGCCGCGCCCAAAAATAAGCGCCCGAAGGTCGGCGTTCCAAAAGCCCCCAGCGGAAAAATGGCCAAAAAACGGGTGGGCTATAGCCTTGGTGGGGGGGGGGGGGGGGGTTGCGCGAAGTTAGTCCGCCGGACTCGAAATGGGGTGAGACTTTGCGTGCGCCCTCCGTGTGCCAAAAATAGGCCGCGGGCACAGCCGCGCCCAAAAATAAGCGCCCGAAGGTCGGCGTTCCAAAAGCCCCCAGCGGAAAAATGGCCAAAAAACGGGTGGGCTATAGCCTTGGTGGGGGGGGGGGGGTTGCGCGAAGTTAGTCCGCCGGACTCGAAATGGGGTGAGACTTTGCGTGCGCCCTCCGTGTGCCAAAAATAGGCCGCGGGCACAGCCGCGCCCAAAATAAGCGCCCGAAGGTCGGCGTCCCAAAAGCTCCCAGCGGAAAAATGGCCAAAAAACGGGTGGGCTATAGCCTTGGTGGGGGTGGCGGGTGAACTTCGTCCGCCGCACTCGGATATGGAGCGAGTCTTAGCGAGCGCCCTCCGTGTGCCAAAATATCATCCCGGGCACAGCCGCGCCTAAAAATAAGCGCCCGAAGGTCGGCGTCCCCAAAGTGCCCAGCGGAAAAATGGCCAAAAAACGGGTGGGCTATAGCCTTGGTGGGGGGGGGAGGGCGAAGTTCGTCCGCCGGACTCGGAATGGTGCGAGACTTTGCGAACGCCCTCCGTGTGCCAAAATATCATCCCGGGCACAGCTGCGCCCAAAAATAAGCGCCCGAAGGTCGGCGTCCCAAAAGCCCCCAGCGGAAATATGGCCAAAAAACAGGTGGGCAATAGCCTTGGGGGGGTGGGCGAAGTTCGTCTGCCGGACTCGGAATGGGGTGGGACTTTGCAAGCGCCCTCCGTGTGCCAAAAATAGGCTGCTGGCACAGCCGCGCCAAAAAATAAGCGCCCGAAGGTCGGCGTCCCAAAACCCCCCAGCGGAAAAATGGCCAAAAAACGGGTGGGCTATAGCCTTGGTGGGGGGGGGGGTTGCGCGAAGTTAGTCCGCCGGACTCGAAATGGGGTGAGACTTTGCGTGCGCCCTCCGTGTGCCAAAAATAGGCCGCGGGCACAGCCGCGCCCAAAATAAGCGCCCGAAGGTCGGCGTCCCAAAACCCCCCGGCGGAAAAATGGCCAAAAAACAGGTGGGCTATAGCCTTGGTGGGCGGGGCAGGCGAACTTCGTCCGCCGGACTCGGAATGGGACGAGACTTTGCGAGCACTCTCCGTGTGCCAAAATATCATCCCTGGCACAGCTGTGCCCAATAATAAGCGCCCGAAGGTCGGCGTCCCAAAACCCCCCGGCGGAAAAATGGCCAAAAAACAGGTGGGCAATAGCCTTGTTGGGAGGGGCGGGCGAACTTCGTCTGCCAGACTCGGAATGGGGTGAGACTTTGCGAGCGCCCTCCGTGCGCCAAAATATCGTCCCGGGCACAGCCGCACGCAAAAATATGAGCCCGAAGGTCGGCGTCCCAAAAGCCCCCAGCGGAAATATGGCCAAAAAACAGGTGGGCAATAGCCTTGGGGGGGTGGGCGAAGTTCGTCTGCCGGACTCGGAATGGGGTGGGACTTTGCAAGCGCCCTCCGTGTGCCAAAAATAGGCTGCTGGCACAGCCGCGCCAAAAAATAAGCGCCCGAAGGTCGGCGTCCCAAAACCCCCCAGCGGAAAAATGGCCAAAAAACGGGTGGGCTATAGCCTTGGTGGAGGGGGGGTGCGCGAAGTTCGTCCGCCGGACTCGAAATGGGGTGAGACTTTGCGAGCGCCCTCCGTGTGCCAAAAGTAGGCCGCGAGGTCAGCGCGGCCAAAAATAAGCGCCCGAAGGTCGGCGTCCCAAAAGCCCCCAGCGTAAAAATGGCCAAAAAACGGGTGGGCTATAGCCTTGGTGGGGGGGGCGGGCGAAGTTCGTCCGCCGGACTCGGAATGGGGCGAGACTTTGCGAGCGCCCTCCGTGCGCCAAAATATCATCCCGGGCACAGCCGCACGCAAAAATATGAGCCCGAAGGTCGGCGTCCCAAAAGCCCCCAGCGGAAATATGGCCAAAAAACAGGTGGGCAATAGCCTTGGGGGGGTGGGCGAAGTTCGTCTGCCGGACTCGGAATGGGGTGGGACTTTGCAAACGCCCTCCGTGTGCCAAAAATAGGCCGTGGGCACAGCCGTGCCCAAAAATAGGCGCCCAAAGGTCGGCGTCCCAAAAGCCACCCGCGGAAAAATGGCCAAAAAACGGGTGGGCTATAGCCTTGGGGGGGGGGGGGGGTGGGCGTAGTTCGTCTGCCGGACTCGGAATGGGGTGAGACTTTGCAAGCGTCCTCCATGTGCAAAAAATAGGCTGCTGGCACAGCCGCGCCAAAAAATAAGCGCCCGAAGGTCGGCGTCCCAAAACCCCCCAGCGGAAAAATGGCCAAAAAACGGGTGGGCTATAGCCTTGGTGGCGGGGGGGGTGCGCGAAGTTCGTCCGCCGGACTCGAAATGGGGTGAGACTTTGCGAGCGCCCTCCGTGTGCCAAAAGTAGGCCGCGAGGTCAGCGCGGCCAAAAATAAGCGCCCGAAGGTCGGCGTCCCAAAAGCCCCCAGCGTAAAAATGGCCAAAAAACGGGTGGGCTATAGCTTTGGTGGGGGGGGCGGGCGAAGTTCGTCCGCCGGACTCGGAATGGGGCGAGACTTTGTGAGCGCCCTCCATATGCCAAAATATCGTCCCGGGCACACCCGTGCCCAAAAATAAGCACCTGAAGGTCGGCGTCCCGAAACCCCCCATCGGAAAAATGGCCAAAAAACGGGTGGGCTATAGCCTTGGTGGGGGGGGCGGGCGACCTTCGTCCGCCGGACTCGGAATGGGGCGAGACTTTGCGAGCGCCCTCCGTGTGCCAAAAATAGGCCGCGAGGACAGCCCGCCCAAAAAAAAGGGCCCGAAGGTCGGCGTCGCAAAAGCCCCCAGCGGAAAAATGGCCAAAAAACGGGTGGGCTATAGCCTTGGTGGGCGGGGGGCGGGCGAACTTCGTCCGCCGGACTCGGAATGGGGCAAGACTTTGCGAACGCCCTCCGTGTGCCAAAAATAGGCCGCGGGCACAGGCGCGACCAAAAATAAGCACCCGAAGGTCGGCGTCCCAAAAGCCCCCAGAGGAAAAATGGCCAAAAAACGGGTGGGCTATAGCCTTGGTGGGGGGGGGTGGGGCGGGCGAACTTCGACCGCTGGACTCGGAATGGGACGAGACTTTGCGAGCGCCCTCCGTGTGGCAAAATATCGTCCCGGGCACAGCCGCGCCCAAAAATAAGCGCCCATAGGTCGGCGTCCCAAAACCCCCTAGCGGAAAAATGGCCAAAAAACGGGTGGGCTATAGCCTTGGTGGGGGGGGCGGGCGAACTTCATCCGCCGGACTCGGAATGGGACGAGACTTTGCAAGCACCCTCCGTGCGCCAAAATATCGTCCCGGGTACAGCCGCTCCCAAAAATAAGCGCCCAAAGGTCGGCGTCCAAAACCCCCAGCGGAAAAATGGCCAAAAAACGGGTGGGCTATAGCCTTGGTGGGGGGGGGGGGGGGGGCGGGCGAACTTCGTCCGCCGGACTCGGAATGGGACGAGACTTTACGAGCGCCCTCCGTGTGCCAAAGTATCGTCCCGGACACAGCCTTGCCCAAAAATAAGTGCCCGAAGGTCGGCGCCCAAAACCCCCTAGCGGAAAAATGGCCAAAAAACGGGTGGGCTATAGCCTTGGTGGGGGGGGCGGGCGAACTTCGTCCGCCGGACTCGGAATGGGACGAGACTTTGGGAGCACCCTCCGTGTTCCAAAATATCATACTGGGCACAGCCGCGCCCAAAAATAAGCGCCCGAAGGTCGTCGTCCAAAAACCCCCAGCGGAAAAATGGCCAAAAAACGGGTGGGCTATAGCCTTGGTGGGGGGGGGGGGGCGGGCGAACTTCGTCCGCCGGACTCGGAATGGGACGAGACTTTGCGAGTGCCCTCCGTGTGCCAAAGTATCGCCCCGGGCACAGCCGCGCCCAAAAATAAGTGCCCGAAGGTCGGCGTCCCAAACCCCCCCAGCGGAAAAATGGCCAAAAAACGGGAGGGCTATAGCCTTGGTGGGGGGGGTGGGCGAAGTTCATCCGCCGGACTCGGAATGGGGTGAGACTTTGCGAGCGCCCTCCGTGTGCCAAAAATAGGCCGCGAGGACAGCCCGCCCAAAAATAAGTGCCTGAAGGTCGGCGTCGCAAAAGCCCCCAGCGGAAAAATGGCCAAAAAACGGGTGGGCTATAGCCTTGGTGGGGGGGAGGGGGGCGATCGCCCTCCGTGTGCCAAAATATCATCCCGGGCACAGCCGTGCCCAAAAATAAGGACCTGAAGGTCGGCGTCCCAAAACCCACCATCGGAAAAATGGCCAAAAACCGGGTGGGCTATAGCCTTGGTGGGGGGGGCGGGCTAACTTCGTCCGCCGGACTCGTAATGGGGCGAGACTTTGCGAACGCCCTCCGTGTGCCAAAAATAGGCCGCGGGCACAGCCGCGCCAAAAAATAAGTGCCCGAAGATCGGCATACCAACCCCCCCAGCGGAAAAATGGCCAAAAAACGGGAGGGCTATAGCCTTGGTGGGGGGGTGGGCGAAGTTCGTCCGCCGGACTCGGAATGGGGTGAGACTTTGCGAGCGCCCTCCGTGTGGCAAAATATCGTCCCGGGCACAGCCGCGCCCAAAAATAAGCGCCCATAGGTCGGCGTCCCAAAACCCCCTAGCGGAAAAATGGCCAAAAAACGGGTGGGCTATAGCCTTGGTGGGGGGGGTGGGGCGGGCGAACTTCGACCGCTGGACTCGGAATGGGACGAGACTTTGCGAGCGCCCTCCGTGTGGCAAAATATCGTCCCGGGCACAGCCGCGCCCAAAAATAAGCGCCCATAGGTCGGCGTCCCAAAACCCCCTAGCAGAAAAATGGCCAAAAAACGGGTGGGCTATAGCCTTGGTGGGGGGGGCGGGCGAACTTCATCCGCCGGACTCGGAATGGGACGAGACTTTGCAAGCACCCTCCGTGCGCCAAAATATCGTCCCGGGTACAGCCGCGCCCAAAAATAAGCGCCCAAAGGTCGGCGTCCAAAACCCCCAGCGGAAAAATGGCCAAAAAACGGGTGGGCTATAGCCTTGGTGGGGGGGGGGGGGGCGGGCGAACTTCGTCCGCCGGACTCGGAATGGGACGAGACTTTACGAGCGCCCTCCGTGTGCCAAAGTATCATCCCGGACACAGCCTTGCCCAAAAATAAGTGCCCGAAGGTCGGCGTCCCAAAAGCCCCCAGCGGAAAAATGGCCAAAAAACGGGTGGGCTATAGCCTTGGTGGGGGGGGGCGGGCGGACTTCGTCCACCGGACTCGGAATGGGGCGAGACTTTGCGAGCGCCCTTCGTGTGCCAAAATATCATCCCGGGCACAGCCGCGCCCAAAAATACGCGCCCGAAGGTCGGCGTCCAAACAGCCCCCAGAGGAAAAATGGCCAAAAAACGGGTGGGCTATACCCTTGGTGGGGGGGGAGGGTGGGCGAAGTTCGTCTGCCGGACTCGGAATGGGGTGAGACTTTGCGAGCGCCCTCCGTGTGCCAAAAATAGGCCGCGGGCACAGCCGCGCCCATAAATAAGCGCCCGAAGGTTGGCGTCCCAAAAGCCCCCAGCGGAAAAATGGCCATTAAACGGGTGGGCTATAGCCTTGGTGGGGGGGGTGGGCGAAGTTCGTCCGCCGGACTCGGAATGTGGCAAGACTTTTCGAGCGCCCTCCTTGTGCCCAGAATAGGCCGCGGGCACAGCCGCGTCCGAAAATAAGTGCTTAAGGTAGGCGTCCGAAAAGCCCCCAGCGGAAAAATGGCCAAAAAACGGGTGGGCTATAGCCTTGGTGGGGGGGGGGGGTGGGCGAAGTTCGTACGCCGGACTCGGAATGGGGCGAGACTTTGCGAGCGCCCTCCGTGTGCCAAAATATCGTCCCGGGCACAGCCGCGCCCAAAAATTAAGCGCCCGAAGGTCGGCGTCCCAAAACACCGCAGCGGAAAAATGGCCAAAAAACGGGTGGGCTATAGCCTTGGTGGGGGGGGGAGGGCGAGGGCGAACTTCGTCCGCCGGACTCGGAATGGGACGAGACTTTGCGAGCGCCCTCCGTGTGCCAAAATATTGTCCCCGGCACAGCCGCTCACAAAAATAAGTGCCCGAAGGTCGGCGTCCCAAAAACCCCCAGCGGAAAAATGGCCAAAAAACGGGTGGGCTATAGCCTTGGTGGGGGGGTGGGCGAAGTTCGTCCGCCGGACTCGGAATGGGGTGAGACTTTGCGAGCGCCCTCCGTGTACCAAAAATAGGCCGCGGGCACAGCCGCGTCCAAAAATAAGCGCCCGAAGGTCGGCGTCCCAAAAGCCCGCAGTGGAAAAATGGCCAAAAAACAGGTGGGCTATAGCCTTGGTGGGGGGGGTGGGCGAAGTTCGTCCGCCGGACTCGGAATGGGGCGAGACTTTGCGAGCGCCCTCCGTGTGCCAAAATATCATCTCAGGCACTGCCGCGTCCAAAAATAAGTGCCTGAAGGTCGGCGTCCCAAAAGCTCCCAGCGGAAAAATGGCCAAAAAACGGGTGGGCTATAGCCTTGGTGGGGGGGGGGGGGGCGTGGGCGAAGTTCGTGCGCCGGACTCGGAGTGGGGTGAGACTTTGCGAGCGCCCTCCGTGTGCCAAAAATAGGCCGCGGGCACAGCCGCGCCCAAAAATAAGTGGCCGAAGGTCGGCGTCCGAAAAGCCCTAGCGGAAAAATGGCCAAAAAACGGGTGGGCTATAGCCTTGGTGGGGGGGGGGGGTGGGTGGGCGAAGTTCGTCCGCCGGACTCGGAATGGGGCGAGACTTTGCGAGTGCCCTCCGTTTTCCAAAATATCATCCCGGGCGCAGCCGCACCCAAAAATAAGCACCTGAAGGTCGGCGTCCCAAAAGCCCCCAGCGGAAAAATGGCCAAAAAACGGGTGGGCTATAGCCTTGGTGGGGGGGGCGGGGGAAGTTCGTCCGCCGGACTCGGAATGGGGCAAGACTTCGCGAGCGCCCTCCGTGTGCCAAAATATCGTCCCACACGCGATTGAGAAACATGAAGAGGGCATGGTTTGACGAGCTATTAGGCGTATTATGGTTTACAAAACTACTTGCTCTCACTTACATACAGTTTGGCGTGCCATTTATGAAAATTGGGTTGAAAACTCTTATGGAGATGTGGACTGGAAAGCGAGTAGATTACTCTCACCTATATGCAGTTGGATGTTCTGTTTACGTGATGTACAATGCCCATGAAAGAGTAAAGCTGGATCCAAAATCTAGAAAATATATCTTTTTGGGATATGTTGATGGAGTGAAAAGGCATTGTCTGCGGGACCCCATTGCCTACAAGATCGTCATCAGTAGAGATGTTATCTTTATAGAAGATCAACTGTAAAGGAGAGATGAGGATGATAACACTGTAAAATACAAGACAGAAAATGTGCCAATATATGTGGAAAATAATCAAGAAGATTCAGATTCTTCTGAAGCAATACCAGAGCATGAAGAACAAGAACCAGTCAAGTTCGAGGTTCCAGAAGTTCGTCGGTCAACTAGTGAGAGACGACCGTCAACTGTTAACATATATGTTTTCATAATGTTGATTTTGATGATAACAAACAAGATTAAGAATGATAAATCTTTAAGCTCAAATTATTTTTTATACATTTTAAATAAATCATTATTTTTACATTATAAAGGTTTTATATTTAATGGAAAAATGATTTTATGAAATTGATTGTTTTTATTCCTTTTAAATAAATCATTATTTTCACATTATAAATGTTTCATATTTAATGGAAAAATGATTTTATGAAATTAGTTGTTTTTCAAGTTTATGGTTTAATTGAAAGAATTTTGAAAACTTTGAAATAAACAAATATTGCTTAAAATTTTGGTGAAGGACTTATTTGAAAAGTGTCATAGCATTTTGGGCTATATCATAATTTCATAAAGCTTTGGGATTAACAAAGCATTACTTAGAAATTCTAAAATTGGACCTATTTGCAAAGTATCATAACGTTTTGGGCCGTAGTATAGTTTTATAAAGTTTTGGGGTCAAACTATAATTTTAGAAAATAGTTCACTCTAGCAGTTACTGTAGCAAGCGGCTAACCGGATCCTGACAAACGAAAGTCCGGATTTTGGGCAAAATGCATCCGGAACGTAAGCGGCTTACCGGATATGGTAAACAGCAAACCGGATATCGGGCAGTAAGCTTCTGGAGCATAAACGGCTTACCGGATTCGCAAGCGGCAAGCCAGATAGTTTGAAATTCAAAATTTTGCCTTAACGGTAACATATAAGCGGCTTCATAGACAACTTCAAGTTTGTGCCAAATCTCATTAGCACTTTTGCAACTAGACACTCTATGAAACTCTTTCTTATCTAGTGTACAAAACAAGGCATTCATGGCCTTGGAATTTAGAGAAGCTTTTCTCTTTTCGAATTCATTCCATTCCCGTGAAGGTTTTGGAATATCTTTTCCGACTTCATTTTTAGTCAAATGCATGAAAGGACCATCATTAACGATTTCCTAAATTTCATAATCTAAGGCTTGGTAAAATCTCATCCTATTTTTCCAATATGGGTAATCGTTTCCATCAAAGTAAGGTGGTCTAGTGGTGGATTGTCTTTCCCTAAATGTGGAATCATTTTGAGTAGCCATTGATCTTTAGCTCTAGACGGTTAAGTCTAAATAAGAGCACCTCGCTCTGATACTAAATGAAATATAAGTGTGCAACCCAAGAGGGGGTGAATTGGAATTTTAAAAAATATCCTAGCAAATCCACATACCAAGCAATCTAATGTCTTAATAAAAATTGAAAGCAATAAGTTCAATAAAAGCACAATAACTAATGAGTAAGGGAGAAGAGAAACAAACACACGAATTTTTACGTGGTTCGGCAATCCCCGCCTACGTCCACGCCTCCGAGCAATCCAAGCTTGAGGATTTCACTATCCAAGCCTTTTCAAGGCTTCAACCGTTTACAATTGACTTCAAGGTGCCAATGAACCTTTACAACAAAGAGATTATCTCCCAATCTTTTCACTCAAGTGTCTCACACACTCAAACTCTTACAATTAAGATGAAGAAATGAAAGTTACAATAAAACTCACTCAAAGAGTAGATATTCAAAAATGAATAACAAGAAATGATTCAATGTTTTGTGATTTGCAAATTGAAAGCTCAAGATATCTCGTGTGCTTTTTGTTTATGCTTGTTGGAGAGCTTGAAAATGAGTTGGATTTAAGTTTTTATAGTTTAAGCCCAAAAACTAGCCGTTATGCACATTTTGGTCGTAACCAGCTTGTCGTTTAGGAATTCGGTAAGCCGCTCTTATGTTACCGTTAAGGCAAAAATTTGAATTTCAAAATATCCAGCATGCCGCTTTTCATATCTGATAAGTCGCTTTTGAAATCCGGATTGCCGCTTGTGAAATCCGAATAGCCGTTTATGCTCCAGAAGTTTACTGCTCAAAATTCGGTTTCCTGTTTAGCATATCCGGTAAGCCGCTTGCTACACTGACTGCTACAGTGAACTATTTTTTAAAATTATAGTTTGGCCCAAAACTTTACATAATTGTAGTATGGCCCAAAACGTTATGAAAGCTTTCAAATAGGTCCAATTTCAAAATTTTAAAAAATGCTTTGTCAATCCCAAAAATTTCTGAAATTATGATTTCACCCAAACTATGTGAAATTATAGAATGACCCAAAATATTTAAATAGTTTCAAATAGGTCCAAATCTGAAATTTAAAACTCTATCAAAGATTTAAAAATACTTTCATTTTAGTCCAAAATACTTTAATTCCATAACATCATTTTCTTATTATAAAAGCACAATTCATAAATCTTTGCTTAATCAATACATGTGGTTTGTTATCATCAAAATTAATATTTATAGCCATATAGGCTAACAGTACGATGATTTTTTAATATATATAATTTTTGTTTAAAGATAGAGAGGAGTGCAAAGCCTATATCAATTCTCAACCAATATCTTATAAAAAATTATTAAATTAATGGTAATGGTGACTGCTGTACCGTATAAATTGCCAACAACATAAATGATGGATTTCTTACTTTTATGCAATTTTGTATAAACTAGGCCTTGGAGCCATATGATACAAGAGTAGACCGGATTGTTATTCTTTTTTCAATTGTTTCTTAAATTCATCGGATGAAGATGACTTTTTTTTTCCCTTTCTTGCTGAAATATATATTCTTTAGACAGTGACTTTCATTCTGATCTAAATTTTCATTCGAGCATATACATGTCCGTGTAAGTTGTCAACATAATGCAATCAACTTCATATTGATGATGACTCCATCAGGAAGAGATAGAGGAAAAAAAAACCTTCATATTGTTGAAAAGTCATGCATGTGGCATCCAAATTCAAGAAGGCATGCAAAATTTCAAAGGGTTACCAAACAATTAAAGAAAAAAAATGAAAAGTTGGCAAATTTGTCAAATTTGCCAAATGGACACCATCGACATATTTGCATGGGTTATGTGGAATAATGCTTGGGTTAGGTGGAGTAGTACTAGTTTCAAGCCTATAAATAGAGAGCATTTCTTCATTCCATTTCATCCCAAAATTTGTTAAGCTTATAAGTTTCTAAGCTTTTGAGAAAAGTGAGAAAAGTGTGTCTGAAGAATTTATATTTCCTGCAGAGTGTGAGAGTATTGGGTATATTTGGGTTTCTGGGAAGTGAGATTCATTACTCAAATATTTGTACTCTATTAATTGTTAAATAAACAATTATTTTTTCTTGCCTCCGTGGATGTAGGTTTAATTACCTAACCACGTTAAATTATGTGTCCTTTATTTTCTGTAATTATTTGGTGCGCTTGATTTCGCATTCTGCGCACAACAAGTGGTATCAGAGTCGACGGTTCATACTTGGGGGAATATGATAATGTTCACATATACAGTACTATTTTCGTATACGGTACTGTTCACGAATACGGTGGAGACGACCATTTGTACTTGGGAGACAGTCTATTGTAAGTAGTGTGTATTTTTGCATGTCTAGGAAAGTTCTGTCAACAAGGCGATAAGAGTCTAAGGATTTTGGTTTTTAATTGGGACCGAGTTCCCGTCCAGTCTCCTGAAAACTTTCCTGGTGCATTTATTCACATGAAATTAACATCATAGAGACTGTTTTTCAAGTGGAAATAGTTCGTTGAGAAAATGGTAGAAGGTGAAACTTCCAGAATTGGGGAGAGATCTATCAAGACTATTTCAGGAGACATTTCAAGTGGGAGGTGAGATTTGTCAAATCGCTATTCGGCACCTGTTATAGGAGGCCAAAAGATCAATGTTGAAAAGGTTGATGGAAAAATTAACTTTGGCATGTGGAGGCGCGAAGTTATAGATGCCCTTATTCAAATCGATCTCGATGTTGTTCTGAAAAATAAAAGACACTTGTATGATGAATAAATTTGGGATCGTATGAACGAGAAAGCCTATGGTCAGATCAGATCTTTTCTGACCAAGGTGGTGAAATACTTGGTGAAAGATGAGGAGTGTACGATGACTTTGTGGCATACATTGGAGGAAAAGTACTTGCTGAAAAGTCCTGAAAATCTCCTTCATGTAATGAGCCAAGTATATGGTTTTCGAATAAAGCCTGGGGTATCAATGCACGATCATGTCTCAAGATTTGAAAAGTTGCTTATTGATTTGAAGAATCTTGATGAAGATATTAAGGATGAAGTCAAGGCTGTGATTCTGTTACACTCACCACCAGAGAAATATAACCATTTTGTGACTACTTTGATATATAGGAAGAGTGTGATTGTCTTTAAAGATGTTTGAACATCACTGACTAGCTTGGAGATTCGGAATAATGATAAAAAATTATGAACAAGCATCATCTGAAGCTTTGGTAAGAAGAGATTGGGTGACGGAGAAAAATAAGAAGCGTGGTAGAAAGAATTCTCAATCTAAATCGAGAAGCAGAAATATAGCTCGAGACAAGTGTGCCTTTTGTCATGAAAAGGGTCATTGGAGGAAAGATTGTCCAAAGGCTCAAAAGAGAGATGTAAAGAAACCAGCAGCAGCAAATATGACACGGAAAGATGAGGACTTTGACTAGTCACTAAGTATTATTGCTGCAGCATAAGTGGCTAGTTCGAGCAAGTGGATACTTGATACTGGAGCAACCTACTATTTGTGTCTTATTGAGGAATGGTTTACATATTTTCATAATATAGAATCTGGTGCAGTTGTGATGGGGAATTATCAACCTTGTCGCACAATGGGGATAGGAACAATTCGGCTCAAAATGTTTCTATGGGTGCTTTGGAAGCTAAAGGCTACAAGATTACCATTGAAGATGGCACAATGAAGTTTATACATAGGGCTATGGTGATTCTGCAAGGGGTTCGGCGTCAAAATCTGTACTATTTGAAGGGAGGTACAACTGGTGACGCAAATGTTACTGAGGAGCATAGTGACACCACTAGGTTATGGCATGTACGATTAGGACATGCTGGAGAAAAGTCTTTGTAAACTCTAATGAAGCAAATACTCTTAAAAGGTACCAAAACCGGTAAATTAAATTTTTGTGAGCATTGTGTAGTAGGCAAGAAAACAAGGGTCAAGTTTAGTACAGCTAATCACGATACTCGTGAGATCCTTAAATATGTTCACAGTGATGTATGGGGACCAACCAAGACTGCATCAATTGGTGGAAGCCATTATTTTGTTACATTTGTTGATGATTTCTCTAGACGTGTGTGGGTGTACACCATACGAACAAAGATGAGGTTCTAGAGATTTTTGTGAAATGGAAGAAATTGGTAAAGACTCAAACTGGCAGAAAGATCAAAGTATTACGATCTGATAATAGAGGTGAATATACTTCTGATCCATTCTTGCAAGTATGCCAGA
The DNA here is from genome assembly GCA_039657385.1 of Citrus x changshan-huyou. Classification (NCBI taxonomy): domain Eukaryota; kingdom Viridiplantae; phylum Streptophyta; class Magnoliopsida; order Sapindales; family Rutaceae; genus Citrus; species Citrus x changshan-huyou. The sequence continues at coordinate 1,794,016 of JBCGBO010000018.1, forward strand.
ACGAGGGTATTAAAAGATATTTCACGGTGAGACATACTCTGCAACAGAACGGTGTGGCTGAGCGTATGAATCATACTTTGCTGGAGAAAGTACGGTGTATGTTATCTAATGCTGGTTTAGATAAAAAGTTTTGGGCTGAAGCTGTGAACTATGCAAGTCACTTGATAAAACGTTACCTTCTGCTGCAATTGGTGGTAAAACTCCTATGGAAATGTGGTCTAAAAAGCATGCACAAGACTATGATTCCCTTCATATATTCGGGTGTTCAGCTTATTATCATGTCAAAGATGGTAAACTGGATCCTTGTGCTAGAAAAGCTATCTTTATGAGATTCAAAGGTGGAGTAAAAGGTTTCAAGTTTTGGGATTCGAAGATAAAAAGTTTATGTGTAACAGAGATGTCACGTTTGATGAAGCTTCAATGATGAAAGCTTCAAGTTCTCAGCAGGTGGAGAATATGACCACAGAGGTATTGCAGCGGGTGGAGTTTGATGCAATTCCATATGTACCAGTTAGTTCTACATTAGAGAAAGGTTCAACTATGGAGCTGACATGGAGATTTGGAGGAGGAAACTATATGATTCAGCCTTGTGGTTTCAAAGTTGCTAGAAAGGAGAATCGTGTGTGCAGATTGAGTAAATCTTGATATGGATTTAAATTAATTCTTTGAATGCGTTGAGTTTGGATAATTATGAACTACGATTGGCTTGATCCCAAATTTTGGGTACGTGCAGTCGAAACGACAGTCATTCTGGATCCTTATTGAAGGATCACCTTAGGGATGATGGTTTGTTAGTAGTCGTTCAGATTTGGACAAATTTTTACCAAGGTGGAGAATTGTTGAAAAGTCATGCATGTGGCATCCAAATTCAAGAAGGCATGCAAAATTTTAAATTTGTCAAATGGACACCATTGACAAATTTGCATGGGTTAGGTGGAATAGTGCTTGGGTTAGGTGGAATAATGCTTGGGTTAGGTGGAATAGTACTAGCTTCAAGCCTATAAATAGAGAGCATTTCTTCATTCCATTTCATCCCAAAATTTGTTAAGCTTATAAGTTTCTAAGCTTTTGAGAGAAGTGAGAGAAGTGTGCTGGTGAATTTATATTTCCTGCAGAGTGTGAGAGTATTGGGTATATTTGGGTTTCTGGGAAGTGAGATTCGTTACTCAAATATTTGTACTCTATTAATTGTTAAATAAACAATTATTCTTTCTTGCCTCCATGAATGTAGGTTTAATTACTGAACCACGTTAAATTTTGTGTGCTTTATTTTTCTATAATTATTTGGTGCGCTTGATTCCGCATTCCGCGCAGAACACATATTGATGATAATGAGCAAAGAAATGGATCATAAATTCATTATTTAATTTGAAATACACATGGTACATTATTAGTATTTGTCACACCAAACCCATCTTTTACATGAAGCAATACGACACACCCAAAGGAAAAATATGTAAGAACAAATAAAATAAATAGCGTTAATTAGAGCTGCATTACATATAAGGATTGTCATCATATCATGCATTTTAATTAACGACAATGCTTCTTCTTCCCTTCCTTCGAAAGACCCAAGTAATGATCCAAACCCTTCTCAAAATTACCATAAAGAGGAAATGCTATGAGTGCTAAAAGAATCACTGGAAAGATAGCCGCAGCGTAGAGAGCGACAGTCCATCTCTCCCCCAAACGAGCGATGAGCAGAATTGAAGCCGAGAAAGTAATCATGCTTGTTAATACAGAGAGGAAGAGTAAAAACAAGCCAATCCTCAGCCTTTTTGGAAGGTGGTCAAGGAAATCAGATGACTCACGTGGCGAGGTGAGGATAGATAGAAACATCACAGCGGATGACAAAGATAAGGACAACGAGGCAACGTCCGTTATGGTAAAAAGGTAGAACATTGGTGAATCAAGGAAATTGGGGAACCCCTTATCATTGTTACCTCCGGGCACCGTGTAGGCAGCTGCGAAGACGAAGGTCGCGATGAGAATTGACAGTGTGGAGCATGACCCAGAGGTTTCTGTGATCCAGTCTTGTGCTTTCTTAAGTTGATCTTCATGTGTTCGATTGAAGAGGTCCTCTGCAGTCATTCTCTTTTTCGCATCACGGTGCATGGCATAATGGCTAGGCGCTATGTCTTTTACACACTGCATACACACACACACACATATATAATGCATGGAGTCAATCAGAAAATATAATATTAGAGAATGCTTTTATTTATATAAACACAATGAATCAATTAAATGTGCTTAGAGGACAAAATTAAATATTATCAAAGGGCTTACCTCGAACCACTGTAACTCCTCCTGAAATTGGTAAACAGGACCAGGGCGGATTCCGTGCTCGTAATGTTTCATGTCTGCAACATGGTGCAATATTGTGTAGCCTTTGTCGTCAATTCTTGTAGCCCATTTCAGCACATACAGTGGCATTTTCTCCATGATGAACTGAAAGATATTATGTTGACGACGCCTTATGGCCACATGTAATATGGTCTGCCCTTTCTGATTCACGGTAGATAACATCGCTTGAGGATTTTGTCGGAGTATCTCCTCCAAAATATCTCTTATTCCATTACTAGCTGCAAAGAGTAATGTCCTATCCGTTGCTGGGGCGTTTCTATGATCATGAACGGCTTTGTCAGGGTGATCTTTTCCCTTCAGCGCCTCGACCAATTCTTCAGCCGTATAATCAACAAGTTTTATTCCCACGAGGTCATCTCCTTTGCCGAATCCCAAGGAAATTGTGGTGGGATTTGTGGGACTTGTGGAACTTGTTGAAGTTTCTTGTTCCCTTCTTTCAGCATTTCTTTCTAGTTCAACCAGCTTTTTGACAAGTGCAAGCGCATCTTTACGCATTTTCATTTTATTCCAGATTTTCATAATAATCCCAGATCCTGGTCATGCATGCATCAGTTATAATTTTGACATTTCCCTTGTACGGAACATCCATTCTGTTTGGGAGAAATACGTCGACGAGACCAGGCATGGTGAGCAGATATCTGATGGCAGAGCTCTGCGAACCGGTGTGTTCCGTAAAAGCCTGGTGCGCGGGGGAACAGGAGCAGAAATATCCTGCTCGTCCACGAGCACGTCATCCGCGAGGCCAATTTCCTGTAAGAGGCATAAGGCCATTCCGGCTAGAGGTCGAGAGGCGAGGAGACCCGGTCGACGGCAGTTGGCAAGACATGCTCTCCAGCCCGAGAATCTAGGCACGACAGCCACGCTTTCCCCAGAACCACGGCGGAACACGCAAGATCCCACGTTTGCCCATAACGCAGCAGTCAGAGTCCCATACCGTCCCCCAAAAAGCGGAAACAAGATCTCACAGAACCACGACAGCCACGCTTTCCCCAGAACCGTGGCGTAACACGCAAGATCCCACGTTTGCCCGTAACGCAGCAGTCAGAGTCCCATACCGTCCCCCAAAAAGCGGAAAACTGGGATTCAAAGGAAGCCTATAAAAAGGTAGCCAACGAAGGTAATGGGGTTGGCATTTTTGAGATTAGAAAAGAAATTCAAAAGAAGAGAAAACCACGAAAAAGCCATAAGATCTGTGGCAAGCGTTCCCCGAACCTTCATATCTGACTTGAGCGTCGGAGGGTTTGCGCCGGGAAAATAACCGGCGTACTCTGACTTGTCTGTGTGCGCAGGAACCTCTGGAGAAGAAGCCTTGCGAGGAGACCTCCTGGTCGTGATGAAGTTGATCGAGCAGAGATCCTGGTCGTAGAACGAGGAGAACCGGAATCCCGCATCAACACATTCGTCAAATGAATTGAAGTTATTTGACATTTCCCTTGTACTTCTAATGTGTTGCATATATGTAGAAGTAATTAATGAAATTCTTATTGGTCGAACCTGGAATCGCTCGCCTCCAAAAACCAATGCTCATCATCCAAAATAAAATTCCTGCATTTTGATTAACCTGATCAGGCAAAATTTTACTACTACATGTATATATTTATGATATGAAAAATTAATGCTATCGTATCGAAAAGGAAACCACTCAAACTCAAGTTAAAAGAATCATACACTAATACTAAAAGACGTGGCATAAAATTTTTAATACACTAATACTAAAAGACGTGGAATGGGGCGAGACTTTGCGAGCGCCCTCCGTGTGCCAAAAATAGGCCGTGGGCACAGCCGCGCCCAAAAATAAGCACGCGAAGGTCGGCGTCCCAAAAGCCCCCAGCGGAAAAATGTTGAAAAAACGGGTGGCTAAAGCCTTGGGGAGGGGGGGGGGGCGAACTTCGTCCGCCGGACTCGGAATGGGGTGAGACTTTGCGAGCGCCCTCCGTGTGCCAAAAATAGGCCCCGGGCACAGCCGCGTACAAAAATAAGCGCCCGAAGGTCGGCGTCCCAAAACCCCCCAGCGGAAAAATGGGCAAAAAACGGGTGGGCTATAGCCTTGGTGGGGGGGGGGGGGGGCAAACTTCGTACGCCGGACACGGAATGGGGCGAGACTTTGTGAGCCCCCTCCGTGCGCCAAAACAAGCCGCGGGCACAGCCCCGCCCAAAAATAAGTGCCCGAAGGTCGGCTTCCCGAAAGCCCCCAGCGGAAAAATGGCAAAAAAACGGGTGGACTATAGCCTTGGTGGGGGGGGCGGGCGAAGTTCGTCCGCCGGACTCGGAATGGGGCGAGACATTGCGAGCGCCCTCCGTGTGCCAAAAATAGGTCACGGACAAAGCCGCTCCCAAAAATAAGCGCCCAAAGGTCGGCGTCCCAAAACCCCCCAGCGGAAAAATGGCCAAAAAAACGGGTGGGCTATAGCCTTGGTGGGGGGGGCGGGTGAACTTCGTCCGCCGGACTCGGAATTGGGCGAGACTTTGCGAGCGCCCTCCGTGGGCCAAAAATAGGCCGCGAGTACAGCCGCGCCCAAAAATAAATGCCCGAAGGTCGGCGTCCCAAAACCCCCCAGCGGAAAAATGGCCAAAAAACGGGTGGGCTATAGCCTTGGTGGGGGGTGCGGGTGAACTTCGTCCGCCGGACTCGGAATGGGGCGAGACTTTGTGAGCGCCCTCCGTGTGCCAAAAATAGGCCGCGGGCACAGCCGCGGCCAAAAATAAGCGCCCGACGGTCGGCGTCCCAAAAGCCCCCAGCGGAAAAATGGCGAAAAAATGGGTGGCTATAGCTTTGGTGGGGGGGGGGGGGGGGGGGGCGAACTTCGTCCGCCGGACACGGAATGGGGCGAGACTTTGCGAGCGCCCTCCATGTACCAACAAATAGGCCGCGGGCACAGCCTCTCCCAAAAATAAGCGCCCGAATGTCGGTGTCCCAAAACCCTCCCAGCGGAAAAATGGCCAAAAAACGGGTGGGCTATAGCCTTGGTGGGGGGGGGGGGGGGGCGGGCGAACTTCGTCCGCCGGACTCGGAATGGGGCGAGACTTTGCGAGCGCCCTCCGTGTGCCAAAATATCGTCCCGCCCACAGCCGCGCCCAAAAATAAGCGCCCGAAGGTTGGCGTCCCAAAACCCCCCATCGGAAAAATGGCCAAAAAACAGGTGGGCTATAGTCTTGGTGGGGGGTGTGGGCATAGATTGTCCGCCGGACTCGGAATGGGGCGAGACTTTGCGAGCGCCCTCCGTGTGCAACAAATAGACGCGGGCACAGCCGCACCCAAAAATAAGCGCCCGAAAATCGGCGTCGCAAAAGCCCCCAGCGGAAAAATGGCCAAAAAATGGGTGGGCTATAGCCTTGGTAGGGGGGGCGGGCGAACTTCGTCCGCCGGACTCGAAATGGGGGAGACTTTGCGAGGGGCCTCCGCGTGCCAAAATATCATTCCGGGCACAGCCGCGCGCAAAATTAAGCGCCCTAAGGTAGGCATCCCAAAAGCCCCCAGCGGAAAAATGGACAAAAAACGAGTGGGCTATAGCCTTGGTGGGGGGGGGGGGTGGGCGAACTTCATCCGCTGGACTCGGAATGGGGCGAGACTTTCCGAGCGCCCTCCGTGTGCCAAAAATAGGCCGAAGGCACAGCTGCACCCAAAAATAATCGCCCAAAGTTCGGCGTCCCAAAAGCCCCCTACGGAAAAATGGCCAAAAACGGGTGGCTATAGCCTTGGTGGGGGGGGTGGGCGAACTTCGTCCGCCGGACTCGGAATGGGGCGAGACTTTGCGAGCGCCCTCCGTGTGCCAAAACTAGGCTGCGGACACAGCCGCGCCCAAAAATAAGCGCCCGAAGGTCGGCGTCCCAAAAGCCCCCAGCGGAAAAATGGCCAAAAAACGGGTGGGCTATAGCCTTGGTGGGGGGGGTGGGCGAACTTCGTCCACCGGACTCGGAATGGGGCGAGACTTTGTGAGCACCCTCCGCGCACCAAAAATAGGGCGCGGGCACAGCTGCGCCCAAAAATCAGCTGCCGAATGTCAGCGTCCCAAAAGTCCCCAGCGGAAAAATGGCCAAAAAACGGGTGGGCTATAGCCTTGGTGGGGGGGGGCGGGTGAACTTCGTCCGCCGGACTCGGAATTGGGCGAGACTTTGCGAGCGCCCTCCGTGTGCCAAAAATAGGCCGCGAGTACAGCCGCGCCCAAAAATAAATGCCCGAAGGTCGGCGTCCCAAAACCCCCAGCGGAAAAATGGCCAAGAAACGGGTGGGCTATAGCCTTGGTGGGGGGGGGGGGTGGGCGAACATCGTACACCGGACTCGGAATGTGGCGAGACTATGTGAGCACCCTCCGTATGCCAAAAATAGGCCGCGGGCACAGCCGCGTCCAAAAATCAGCTCCCGAAGGTCGGCATCCCAAAAGCCCCCAGCGGAAAAATGGCCAAAAAACGGGTGGGCTATAGCCTTGGTGGGGGGGGCGGGCGAACTTCGTCCGCCGGACTCGGAATTGGGCGAGACTAAGTGAGTGCCCTCCGTGTGCCAAAAATAGGCCGGGGGCACAGCCGCGCCCAAAACTAATCGCCCGAAGGTCGGCGACCCAAAACCCCCCAGCGGAAAAATGGCCAAAAAACGGGTGGGCTATAGTCTTGGTGGGGGGGGGGGGCGGGCGAACTTCGTCCGCCGGACTCGGAATGGGGCGAGACTTTGCGAGCGCCCTCCGTGTGCCAAAAAAAGGCCGTGGACACAGCCGCGCCCAAAAATAACCGCCTGAAGGTCGGCGTCCCAAAAGCCCCCAGCGGATAAATGGCCAAAAAACGGGTCGGCTATTGCCTTGGTGGGCGGAGGCTGGCGAACTTCGTCCGCCGGACTCGGAATGGGGCGACACTTTGCGAGCGCCCTCCGTGTGCAAAAATATCATCCCGGGCACAGCCGCGCCCAAAAATAAGCGCCCGAAGGTCGACGTCCCAACAGTCCCCAGCGGCAATATGGCCAAAAAACGGGTGGGCTTTAGCCTTGGTGGGGGGGGGGGGGGGGGGCGGGCGAACATCGTCCTCCGGACTCGGAATGGGGCGAGACTTTGCGAGCGCCCTCCGTGTGCCAAAAAAAGGCCGTGGACACAGCCGCGCCCAAAAATAACCGCCCGAAGGTCGGTCTCCCAAAAGCCCCCAGCGGAAAAATTGCCAAAAAACGGGTGGGCCATAGCCTCGGTGGGGGAGGGCGGGCAAACTTTGTCCGCCGGACTCGGAATGGGACGAGACTTTGCGAGCGCCCTCCGTGTGCAAAAAATAGGCCGCGGGCACAGCCGCGCCCAAAAATAAGCGCCCGAAGGTCGACGTCCCAAAAGTCCCCAGCGGCAAAATGGCCAAAAAACGGGTGGGCTTTAGCCTTGGTGGGGGGGGGGGGCGGGCGAACATCGTCCTCCGGACTCGGAATGGGGCGAGACTTTGCGAGCGCCCTCCGTGTGCCAAAAAAAGGCCGTGGACACAGCCGCGCCCAAAAATAACCGCCCGAAGGTCGGTCTCCCAAAACCCCCCAGCGGAAAAATGGCCAAAAAACTGGTGGGCTATAGCCTTGGTGGGGCGGGCGGGCGAACTTCGTCCGCCGGACTCGGAATGGGGCGACACTTTGCGAGCGCCCTCCGTGTGCTAAAACTAGGCAGCGGGCACAGCCGCGCCCAAAAATAAGCACCCGAAGGTCGGCATCCCCAAAGCCCCCAGTGGAAAAATGGCCAAAAAACGGGTCGGCTATAGCCTTGGTGGGGGGGGGGGGCGGGCGAACTACGTCCGCCGACCTCGGAATGGGGCGAGACTTTACGAGCACCCTCTTTGTGCCAAAAATAGGCCGCGGGCACAGCCGCGCCCAAAAATAAGCGCCCGAAGGTCGGCGTCCCAAAAGCCCCCAGCGGAAAAATGGCGAAAAAACGGGTGGCTATAGCCTTGGTGGGCGGGGGCGAACTTCGTCCGCCGGACTCGGAATGGGACGAGACATTGCGAGCGCCCTCCATGTGCCAAAAATAGGCCGCGGGCACAGCTGCTCCCAAAAATAAGCGTCCAAAGGTCGGTGTCCCAAAACCCCCCAGCGGAAAAATGGCCAAAAAACGGGTGGGCTATAGCCTTGGTGGGGGGTGCAGGTGAACTTCGTCCGCCGGACTCGGAATGGGGTGAGACTTTGAGAGCGACTTCCGCGAGCCAAAAATAGGCCGCGGGCATAGCCGCGGCCAAAAATAAGCGCCCGACGGTCGGCATCCCAAAAGCCCCCATCGGAAAAATGGTCAAAAAACGGCTGGGCTATAGCCTTGGTGGGGGGGGCGGGCGAACTTCGTCTGCCAGACTCGGAATGGGGCGAGACTTTACGAGCGCCCTCCGTGAGCCAAGAATAAGCCGTGGGCACAGCCGTGCCAAAAAATAAGCGCCCGAAGGTCGGCGTCCCAAAAGCCCCCAGCAGAAAAATGGCGAAAAAACGGGTGGCTATAGCCTTGGTGGGGGGGGGGGCGAACTTCGTCCGCCGGACTCGGAATGGGACGAGACATTGCGAGTGTCCTCCATGTGCCAAAAATAGGCCGCGGGCACAGCCGCTCCCAAAAATAAGCGTCCGAAGGTCGGTGTCCCAAAACCCCCCAGCGGAAAAATGGCCAAAAAACGGGTGGGGTATAGCCTTAGTGGGGGGTGCGGGTGAACTTCGTCCGCCGGACTCGGAATGGGGCGAGACTTTGAGAGCGCCCTCCGTGTGCCAAAAATAGGCCGCGGGCATAGCCGCGGCCAAAAATAAGCGCCCGACGGTCGGCATCCCAAAAGCCCCCATCGGAAAAATGGCCAAAAAACGGCTGGGCTATAGCCTTGGTGGGGGGGGGGGGGGGGGCGAACTTCGCCCGCCAGACTCGGAATGGGGCGAGACTTTACGAGCGCCCTCCGTGTGCCAAGAATAAGCCGTGGGCACAGCCGCGTCAAAAAATAAGCGCCCGAAGGTCGGCGTCCCAAAATCCCCCAGCGGAAAAATGGTCAAAAAACGGGTGGGCTATAGCCTTGGTGGGGGGGGGGAGCGGGCGAACTTCGTCCGCCGGACTCGGAATGGGGCGAGACTTTGCGAGGGGCCTCCGCGTGCCAAAATATCATTCCGGGCACAGCCGTACCCAAAATTAAGCGCCCTAAAGTAGGCATCCCAAAAGCCCCCAGCGGAAAAATGGACAAAAAACGAGTGGGCTATAGCCTTGGTGGGGGGGGGGGGTGGGCGAACTTCGTCCGCCGGACTCGGAATGGGGCGACACTTTGCAAACGCCCTCGGTGTTACAAAAATAGGCCGCGGGCACAGCAGCGCCCGAAAATAAGCGTCCGAAGGTCGGTGTCCCAAAACCCCCCAGCGGAAAAATGGCCAAAAAACGGGTGGGGTATAGCCTTAGTGGGGGGTGCGGGTGAACTTCGTCCGCCGGACTCGGAATGGGGCGAGACTTTGAGAGCGCCCTCCGTGTGCCAAAAATAGGCCGCGGGCATAGCCGCGGCCAAAAATAAGCGCCCGACGGTCGGCATCCCAAAAGCCCCCATCGGAAAAATGGCCAAAAAACGGCTGGGCTATAGCCTTGGTGGGGGGGGGGGGGGGCGAACTTCGCCCGCCAGACTCGGAATGGGGCGAGACTTTACGAGCGCCCTCCGTGTGCCAAGAATAAGCCGTGGGCACAGCCGCGTCAAAAAATAAGCGCCCGAAGGTCGGCGTCCCAAAATCCCCCAGCGGAAAAATGGTCAAAAAACGGGTGGGCTATAGCCTTGGTGGGGGGGGGGGGGGGGGGGGCGGGCGAACTTCGTCCGCCGGACTCGGAATGGGGCGACACTTTGCAAACGCCCTCGGTGTTACAAAAATAGGCCGCGGGCACAGCAGCGCCCGAAGGTCGGTGTCCCAAAAGCCCCCAACGGAAAAATGGCCAAAAAACGGGTGGGCTATACCCTTGGTGGGGGGGGCGGGCGAACTTCGCCCGCCGGACTCGGAATGGGTCGAGACTTTGCGAGCACCCTCCGTGTGCCAAAAATTGGCTGCGGGCACAGCCGCCCCCAAACATATGTGCCCGAAGGTCAGCGTCCCAAAACCCCCCAGCGGAAAAATGGCCAAAAAACGGGTGGGCTATAGCCTTGGTGGTGGGGGCGGGCGAACTTAGTCCGCCGGACTCGGAATGGGGCGAGACTTTGCGAGCGCCCTCCGCGTGCCAAAATATCATCCCGGACACAGCCAAACCCAAAAATAAGCGCCCGAAGGTCGGCGTCCCAAAACACCCCAGAGGAAAAATAGCCAAAAAACGGGTGGGCTATAGCCTTGGTGGGGAGGGGGGGGTGGGCGAACTTCGTCCGCCGGACTCGGAATGGGGCGAGACTTTGCGAGTGCCCTCCGTTTGCCAAAAATAGGCAGCGGGCTACGCCGCGCCCAAAAATGATCGCCCGAAGGTCGGCGTCCGAAAACACCCCAGCAGAAAAACGGCCAAAAAACGGGTGGGCTATAGCCTTGGTGGGGGGGGGGGGGGCGGGCGAACTTTGTCCGCCGGACTCGGAATGGGGCGAGAATTTGTGAGTGCCCGCTGTTTGCCAAAAATAGGCCGCGGGCACAGCCGCGCCCAAAAATTAGCCCCCGAAGGTCGGCGTCCCAAAAGCCCAGAGCGGAAAAATGGCCAAAAAACGGGAGGGCTATAGCCTTGGCGGGGGGGGGGGGGGGGCGGGCGAACTTCGTCCGCCGCACTCAGAATGTGGCGAGACTTTGCGAGCGCCCTCCGTGTGCCAAAACTACGCCGCGGGCACAGCAGCGCCAAAAAATAAGCGCCCGAAGGTCAGCGTCCCAAATGCCACCAGCGGAAAAATGGCCAAAAAACGGGTGGGCTATAGCCTTGGTGGGGGGGCGGACGAAATTCGCCCGCCGGACACGGAATGGGTCGAGACTTTACGAGCACACTCCGTGTGTCATAAATTGGCTGCGGGCACAGCCGCACCCAAACATATGCACCCGAAGGTCGGCGTCCCAAAACCCCCCAGCGGAAAAATGGCCAAAAAATGCGTGGGCTATTGCCTTGGTGGGGGGGGGGGGGGGGGCGGGTGAACTTCGTCCGCCGGACTCGGAATGGGGTGAGACTTTGCGAGCACCCTCCGTGTGCCAAAAATAGGCCGCGGGCACAGCCGCGCCCAAAAATAAGTGCCCGAAGGTCGGCGTCCCAAAAGTCCCCAGCGGAAAAATGGCCAAAAAACGGGTGGGCTATAGCCTTGGTGGGGGGGCGGGCGAACTTCGTCCGCCGGACTCGGAATGGGGTGAGACTTTGCGAGCGCCATCCGTGTGCCAAAAATAGGCCGCGGGCACAGCAGCGCCCAAAAATAAGGCCCCTAAGGTCGGCGTCCCAAAAGCCCCCAGCGGAAAAATGGCCAAAAAACAGGTGGGCTATAGCCTTGGTGGGGGGCGGTGGCGGGCGAACTTCGTCAGCCGGACTCGGAATGGGGTGAGACTTTGCGAGCGCCATCCTTGTGCCAAAAATAGGCCGCGGGCAACGCCGTGTCCAAAAATAAGCGCACGAAGGTCGGCGTCCCAAAAGTCCCCAGCAGAAAACTGGCCAAAAAACGGGTGGGCTATCGCCTTGGTGGGGGGGGGGGGGGGGCGGGCGAACTTCGTTCGCCAGACTCGGAATGGGGCGAGACTTTACGAGCACCCTCCGTGTGCCAAAATATCATCCCGGGTACAGCCACGCCCGAAGGTCGGCGTCCCAACAGCCCCCAGCGGAAAAATGGCCAAAAAACGGGTGGGCTATAGCCTTGGTGGGGGGGCGGGCAAACTTCGTCCGCCGGACTCGGAATGGGGCGATACTTTGCGAGCGCCCTCCGTGTACTAAAATATCATCCCGGGCACAGCCGCGTCCAAAAATAAGCACCCGACGGTTGGCGTCCCAATACCCCCCAGCGGAAAAATGGCTAAAAAACGGGTGGGCTATGGCCTTGGTGGGGGGGGGGGGGTGGGCGAACTTCGTCCGCCGGACTCGGAATGGGGCGAGACTTTGCGAGCGCCCTCCGTGTGCCAAAAATAGGCCGCGGGCACAGCCGCGCCCAAAAATAAGCGCCCGAAGGTCGGCGTCCCAAAAGCCCCCAGCGGAAAAATGGCCAAAAAACGGGTGGGCTATAGCCTTGGTGGGGGGGGCGGGCGAACTTCGTCCGCCGGACTCGGAATGGGGCGATACTTTGCGAGCGCCCTCCGTGTACTAAAATATCATCCCGGGCACAGCCGCGTCCAAAAATAAGCACCCGGCGGTTGGCGTCCCAAAACCCCCCAACGGAAAAATGGCTAAAAAACGGGTGGGCTATGGCCTTGGTGGGGGGGGGGGGGTGGGCGAACTTCGTCCGCCGGACTCGGAATGGGGAGAGACCTTGCGAGTGCCCTCCGTGTGCCAAAAATAGGCCGCGGGCACAGCCGCGCCCAAAAATAACCGCCCGAAGGTCGGCGTCCCAAAAGCCCCCAGCGGAAAAATGGCCAAAAAACAGGTGGGCTATAGCCTTGGTGGGGGGGCGGGCGAACTTCTTCCGCCCGACTCGGAATGGGGTGAGACTTTGCAAGCGCCCTCCGTGCGCCAAAAATAGGCCATGGGCACAGCCAAACCCTAAAATAAGCGCCCGAAGGTCGGCGTCTCAAAATCCCCCAGCGGAAAAATGGCCAAAAAACGGGTGGGCTATAGCCTTGGCGGGGGGGCGGGCGAACTTCGTCCGCCGGACTCGGAATGGGGTGAGACTTTCCGAGCGCCCTCCGTGCGCCAAAAATAGGCCATGGGCACAGCCGAACCCTAAAATAAGCGCCCGAAGGTCGGCGTCTCAAAATCCCCCAGCGGAAAAATGGCCAAAAAACGGGTGGGCTATAGCCTTGGCGGGGGGGCGGGGCGGGCGAACTTCGTCCGCCGCACTCAGAATGTGGAGAGACTTTGCGAGCGCCTTCCGTGTGCCAAAACTACGCCACGGGCACAGCAGCGCCCAAAAATAAGCGCCCGAAGGTCGGCGTCCCAAATGCCACCAGCGGAAAAATGGCCAAAAAACGGGTGGGCTATAGCCTTGGTGGGGGGGCGGGCGAACTTCGTTCGCCCGACTCGGAATGGGGTGAGACTTTGCGAGCGCCCTCCGTGCGCCAAAAATAGGCCGCGGGCACAACCGAACCCTAAAATAAGCGCCCGAAGGTCGGCGTCTCAAAAGTCCCCAGCGGAAAAATGGCCAAAAAACGGGTGGGCTATAGCCTTGGCGGGGGGGGCGGGCGAACTTCGTCCGCCGGACTCGGAATGGGGTGAGACTTTGCGGGCGCCATCCGTGTGCCAAAAATAGGCCGCGGGCACAGCCGCGCCGTAAAATAAGCCCCCGAAGCTCGGCGTCCCAAAAGACCCCAGCGGAAAAATGGCCAAAAAACGGGTGGGCTATAGACTTAGTGGGGGGGGGGGGGGGGCGGACGAACTTCGTCCGCCGGACTCGGAATGGGGCGACACTTTGCGAGCGCCCTCCGTGTGCCAAAAATAGGCCGCAGCCACAGCCTCGTCCAAAACTAAGCGCCCAAAGGTCGGCGTCCCAAAAGCCTCCAGCGGAAAAATGGCCAAAAAACGGGTGGGCTATAGCCTTGGTGGGGGGGGTGGGCGAACTTCGTCCGCCGGACTCGGAAAGGGGCGAGACTTTGCGAGTGCCCTCCGTGTGCCAAAATATAGTCCTGGGCCCAGCCGCACGCAAAAATAAGCGCCCGAAGGTCGGCGTCCCAAAACCCCCCAGCGGAGAAATGGCCAAAAAATGGGTGGGCTATAGCCTTGGTGGGGGGTGCGGGCGAACTTCGTCCGCCGGACTCGGAATGGGGCGAGACTTTGCGAGCTCCCTCCGTGTGCCAAAAATAGGGTGCGGGCACAGCCACGCCCAATAAATAAGCGCCCGAAGGTCGGCGTCTCAAAAGCCCCCACCGGAAAAATGGCCAAAAAACGGGTGGGCTATAGCCTTGGTGGGGCGGGGGGCGAACTCCGTCCGCCGGACTTGGAATGGGGCGAGACTTTGCGAGGGGCCTCCATGTGCTAAATTACCATCCCGGACACAGCCGCGCACAAAAATAAGCGCCCGAAGGTCGGCGTCCCAAAACCCCCCAGCGGAGAAATGGCCAAAAAATGGGTGGGCTATAGCCTTGGTGGGGGGTGCAGGCGAACTTCGTCCGCCGGACTCGGAATGGGGCGAGACTTTGCGAGCGACCTCCGTGTGCCAAAAATAGACCGCGGGCGTAGCCACGCCCAAAAATAAGCGCCCGAAGGTCGGCGTGTTAACGTATATGTTTCCACAATGTTGATTTTGATGATAACAGACAAGATTAGGAATGATTAATCTTTTAAGCTCAAATTATTTTTTATATTTTAAATAAATCATTATTTTTACATTATAAATGTTTTATATTTAATGGAAAAATGATTTTATGAAACATGATTGTTTAAATACATGAAAGTTTGTCATCATAAAAAAGGGGGAGATTGTTAGCCTATATGACTATAAATATTGATTTTGATGATAACAAACCACATGTATTGATTGAACAAAGATTTATGAATTGTGCTTTTATAATAAGAAAATGATGTTATGGAATTAAAGTATTTTGGACTAAAATGAAAGTATTTTAAAATCTTTAATAGTATTTTAAATTTCGGATTTGTACCTATTTGAAACTATTTAAATGTTTTTAGGTCTTTTTGTAATTTCACAAAGTTTGGGCGAAGCCATAATTTCAGAAAGTTGTGGGATTGAGAAAGCATTATCTAAAATTCTGAAATTGGACCTATTTGCAAATGTTTATAACGTTTTGGGCTATACTATAGTTTTATAAAGTTTTGGGGTCAAATTGAAAATATTGGAACATTTTCACTGTAGCTGGTTGCTGTAGCAAGCGGTTTACCGGATTCAGAAAACCGAAAATCCGGATTCGGGGCAGTAAGCATCCAGAACGAAAACGGCTTACCGGATTCATGAATCCGGCAAACCGGTTAGGCAAAATTTTGAATTTTGCCTTAACGGTAACATAAATCCGGCTTACCGGATTCCATAAAATGGCAAACCGGATAGCCCAGAATGTGAGTAACGGCTAGTTTTCGAGCTCAAGCTATTAGAACTCAAATCCAACTCATTTTGAAGCTCTCCAACAAGCAAAAACAAAAAGCACACGTGATATCTTGAGCCTTCAACTTGCAAAACAAAAATCATTGAATCATTCATTGTTCTTCATCTTTGAATATCTACTCATTGAGTGAGTTTGATTGTAACTTTCATTTCTTCATTATCATTTGTAAGAGTTTGAGTGTGTGAGACACTTGAGTGAAGAGATTGGGAGATAATCTCTTCGTTGTAAAGGTTTATTGACACCTCGAAGTCAATTGTAATCGGTTGAAGCCTCGGAAAGGCTTGGATAGTGAAATCCTCAAGCTTGGATTGCTTGGAGGCGTGGACGTAGGCGGGGATTACCGAACCACGTAAAAATCCGTGTGTTTGTTTCTCTTCTCCCTTACTCTTTAATTATTGTGCCTTTATCAAACTTATTGCTTTCAATTTTTATTAAGGCATTAGATTGCTTGTTGTGTGGATTTGCTAGGATAATTTTTAAAATTCCAAATCACCCCCCCTCTTGGGTTACACACTTATATTTCACGGCGTACCAAAACCCCCCAGCGGAAAAATGGCCAAAAAACGGGTGGGCTATAGCCTTGGTGGGGGGGGGGGGTGGGCGAAGTTCGTCCGCCGGACTCGGAATGGGGCGAGACTTTGCGAACGACCTCCGTGTGCCAAAAATAGACCGCGGGTACAGCCGCGCCTAAAAATAAGCGCCCGAAGGTCGGCGTCCCAAAAGCCTCCAGCGGAAAAATGGCCAAAAAACGGGTGGGCTATAGCCTTGGTTGGGGGGGCGGGCGAACTTCGTCCGCCGGACTCGGAATGGGGTCAGACTTTACGAGCGCCCTCCATGTGCTAAAATATCGTCCCGGGCACAGCCGCGCCCAGAAATAAGCACCCAACGGTCGGCGTCCCAAAACCCCCCAGCGGAAAAATGGCAAAAAAACGGGTGGGCTATAGCCTTGGCGGGGGGGGGGGGGTGGGTGAACTTCGTCCGCCGGACTCGGAATGGGGCGAGACTTTGCGAGCGCCCTCCGTGTGCCAAAAATAGGCCGCGGGAACAGCTGTACCCAAAACTAAGCACCCAAAATTCGGCGTCCCAAAACCCCCCAGCAGAAAAATGGCCAAAAAACGGGTGGGCTATAGCCTTGGTGGGGGGGGGGGGGTGGGCGAAGTTCGTCCGCCGAACTCGGAATTGGGCGAGACTTTGCGAGCGACCTCCGTGTGCCAAAAATAGGCCGCGGGCACTGCCGCGCCCAAAAATAAGTGCCCGACGGTCGGCATCCCAAAAGCCCCCAGCGGAAAAATGGCCAAAAATCGGGTGGGCGCCTTGGTAGGGGGGGGGGGGGGGGGGCGGGCGACCTTCGTCTGCCGGACTCAGAATGGGACGAGAGTTTGCGAGCGCCCTCCGTGTGCTAAAATATCATCCCGGGCACAGCCGCGCCCAAAAATAAGCGCCCGAAGGTCGGCGTCCCAAAAGCCCCCAGCGGAAAAATGGCCAAAAAATGGGTGGGCTATAGCCTTGGTGGGGGGTGCGGGCGAACTTCGTCCGCCGGACTCGGAATGGGGCGAGACTTTGCGAGCGCCCTCCGTGTGCCAAAAATAGGGCACGGGCACAGCCACGCCCATAAATAAGCGCCCGAAGGTCGGCGTCTCAAAAGCCCCCACCGGAAAAATGGCCAAAAAACGGGTGGCCTATAGCCTTGGTGGGGCAGGGGGCGAACTCCGTCCGCCGGACTCAGAATGGGGCGAGACTTAGCGAGGGGCCTCCATGTGCTAAATTACCGTCCCGGACACAGCCGCGCCCAAAAATAAGCGCCCGAAGGTCGGCGTCCCAAAACCCGCCAGCGGAAAAATGGCCAAAAAACGGGTGCGCTATAGCCTTGGTGGGGGGGGGGGGGGGGCGGGCGAACTTCGTCCGCCGGACTCAGAATGGGGCGACACTTTGCGAGCGCCCTCCGTGTGCCAAAAATAGGCCGCGGGCATAGCCTCGTCCAAAACTAAGCGCCCGAAGGTCGGCGTCCCAAAAGCCTCCAGCGGAAAAATGGCCAAAACACGGGTGGGCTATAGCCTTGGTGAGGGGGGGTGGGCGAACTTCGTCCGCCGGACTCGGAACGGGGCGAGACTTTGCGAGCGCCCTCCGTGAGCCAAAATATAGTCCTGGGCCCAGCCGCGCGCAAAAATAAGCGCCCGAAGGTCGGCGTCCCAAAACCCCCCAGCGGAGAAATGGCCAAAAAATGGGTGGGCTATAGCCTTGGTGGGGGGTGCGGGCGAACTTCGTCCGCTGGACTCGGAATGGGGCGAGACTTTGCGAGCGCCCTCCGTGTGCCAAAAATAGGGTGCGGGCACAGCCACGCCCATAAATAAGTGCCCGAAGGTCGGCGTCTCAAAAGCCCCCACCGGAAAAATGGCCAAAAAACGGGTGGGCTATAGCCTTGGTGGGGCGGGGGGCGAACTCCGTCCGCCGGACTCGGAATGGGGCGAGACTTTGCGAGGGGCCTTCATGTGCTAAATTACCGTCCCGGACACAGCCGCGCCCAAAAATAAGTGCCCGAAGGTCGGCGTCCCAAAACCCCCCAGCGGAAAAATGGCCAAAAAACGGGTGGGCTATAGCCTTGGTGGGGGGGGGGGGGGGGGCTGGCGAACTTCGTCCGCCAGACTCGGAATGGGGCGACACTTTGCGAGCGCCCTCCGTGTGCCAAAAATAGGCCGCGGGCACAACCTCGTCCAAAACTAAGTACCCGAAGGTCGGCGTCCCAAAAGCCTCCAGCGGAAAAAAGGCCAAAAAACGGGTGGGCTATAGCCTTGGTGGGGGGGGGGGTGGGCGAACTTCGTCCGCCGGACTCGGAAAGGGGCGAGACTTTGCGAGAGCCCTCCGTGTGCCAAAATATAGTCCTGGGTCCAGCCGCGCGCAAAAATAAGCGCCCGAAGGTCGGCGTCCCAAAAGCCCCCTGCGGAAAAATGGCCAAAAAATGGGTGGGCTATAGCCTTGGTGGGGAGGGCGGGCGAAGTTCGTCCGCCGGACTCGGAATGGGGCGAGACTTTACGAGTGCCCTCCGTGTGCCAAATATAGTCCTAGGCACAGCCGCGCCCAAAAATAAGCGCCCGAAGGTCGGCGTCCCAAAACCCCGCAGCCGAGAAATGGCCAAAAAACGGGTGGGATAGCCTTGGTGGGGGCGCCGGGCGAACTTCGTCCGCCGGACTCGGAATGGGGCGAGACTTTGCGAGGGGCCTCCGTGTGCCAAATTACTGTCCCGGGCACAGCCGCGCCCAAAAATAAGCGCCCAAAGGTCGGCGTCCCAAAACCCCCCAGCGGAAAAATGGCCAAAAAACGGGTGGGCTATAGCCTTGGTGGGGGGGGGGGGGCGGGCGAAGTTCGTCCGCCGGACTCGGAATGGGGCGAGACTTTGCGAGCGCCCTCCGTGTGCCAAAAATAGGCCGCAGTCACAGCCGCACCCAAAAATAAGCGCCCGAAGGCCGGCGTCCCAAAAGCCCCCAGCGGACAAATGGCCAAAAAACGGGTGGGCTATAGCCTTGGTGGGGGGGGGGGGGGGGCGGGTGAACTTCGTCCGCCGGACTCGGAATAGGGCGAGACTTTGCGAGCGCCCTCCGTGTGCCAAAAATAGGCCGGGCGCACAGCCGCACGCAAAAAGAAGCACCCGAAGGTCGGCGTCCCAAAACCCCCCAGCGGAAAAATGGCCAAAAAACGGGTGGGCTATAGCCTTGGTGGTGGGGGGGGGTGGGCGAACTTCGTCCGCCGGACTCGGAATGGGGAGAGACTCTGCGAGCGCCCTCCGTGTGCCAAAAATAGGCCGTGGGCAAAGCCGCGCCCATAAATAAACGCCCGAAGGTCGGCGTCTGAAAACCCCCCTGCGGAAAAATGGCCAAAAAACGGGTGGGCTATGGCCTTGGTGGGGGGGGCGGGCGAACTTCGTCCGCCGGACTCGGAATGGGGCAAGACTTTGCGAGCGCCCTCCGTGTACCAAAAATAGGCCGCGGGCACAGCCGCGCCCAAAAATAAGCACCGAAGGTCCGCGTCCGAAAACACCCAAGCGCAAAAATGGCCAAAAAACGGGTGGGCTATAGCCTTGGTGGGGGGGGGGGGGGTGGGCGAACTTCGTCCGCCGGACTCGGAATGGGGTGAGACTTTGCGAGCCCCCTCCGTGCGCCAAAATATCGTCCCGGGCACAGCCGCGTACAAAAATAAGCGCCCAAAGGTCGGCGTCCCAAAACCCCCCAGCGGAAAAATGCCAAAAAACGAGTGGGCTATGGCCATGGTGGGAGGGTTGGGCGAACTTCGTCCGCCGGACTCGGAATGGGGCGAGACTTTGCGAGCGACCTCCGTGTGCCAAAAATAGGCCGGGCGCACAGCCGCACGCAAAAAAGAAGCGCCCGAAGGTCGGCGTCCCAAAACCCCCAGCGGAAAAATGGCCAAAAAACGGGTGGGCTATAGCCTTGGTGGAGGGGGGGGGGGGTGGGCGAACTTCGTCCGCCGGACTCGGAAAGGGGCGAGACTTTGCGAGCGCCCTCCGTGTACCAAAATATAGTCCTGGGCCCAGCCACGCGCAAAAATAAGACCCCGAAGGTCGACGTCCCAAAAGCCCCCTGCGGAAAAATGGCCAAAAAACGGGTGGGCTATAGCCTTGGTGGGGGGGGGCGGGCGAACTTCGTCCGCCGGACTCGGAATGGGGCGAGACTTTATGAGTGCCCTCCGTGTGCCAAATATAGTCCTGGGCACAGCCGCGCCCAAAAATAAGCGCCCGAAGGTCGGCGTCCCAAAACCCCGCAGCGGAGAAATGGGCAAAAAACGGGTGGGCTATAGCCTTGGTGGGGGGGGCGGGCGAACGTTTGCGAGGGGCCTCCGTGTGCCAAATTACCATCCCTTGCACAGCCGCGCCCAAAAATAAGTGCCCGAAGGTCGGCGTCCCAAAAGCCCCCAGCGGAAAAATGGCCAAAAAACGGGTGGGCTATAGCCTTGGTGGGGGGGGGGGGGGGGCGGGCGAAGTTCGTCCGCCGGACTCGGAATAGGGCGAGACTTTGCGAGCGCCCTCCGTGTGCCAAAAATAGGCCGGGCGCACAGCCGCACGCAAAAAGAAGCACCCGAAGGTCGGCGTCCCAAAACCCCCCAGCGGAAAAATGGCCAAAAAACGGGTGGGCTATAGCCTTGGTGGTGGGGGGGGTGGGCGAACTTCGTCCGCCGGACTCGGAATGGGGAGAGACTCTGCGAGCGCCCTCCGTGTGCCAAAAATAGGCCGTGGGCAAAGCCGCGCCCATAAATAAACGCCCGAAGGTCGGCGTCTGAAAACCCCCCTGCGGAAAAATGGCCAAAAAACGGGTGGGCTATGGCCTTGGTGGGGGGGGCGGGCGAACTTCGTCCGCCGGACTCGGAATGGGGCAAGACTTTGCGAGCGCCCTCCGTGTACCAAAAATAGGCCGCGGGCACAGCCGCGCCCAAAAATAAGCACCGAAGGTCCGCGTCCGAAAACACCCAAGCGCAAAAATGGCCAAAAAACGGGTGGGCTATAGCCTTGGTGGGGGGGGGGGGGGTGGGCGAACTTCGTCCGCCGGACTCGGAATGGGGTGAGACTTTGCGAGCCCCCTCCGTGCGCCAAAATATCGTCCCGGGCACAGCCGCGTACAAAAATAAGCGCCCAAAGGTCGGCGTCCCAAAACCCCCCAGCGGAAAAATGCCAAAAAACGAGTGGGCTATGGCCATGGTGGGAGGGTTGGGCGAACTTCGTCCGCCGGACTCGGAATGGGGCGAGACTTTGCGAGCGACCTCCGTGTGCCAAAAATAGGCCGGGCGCACAGCCGCACGCAAAAAAGAAGCGCCCGAAGGTCGGCGTCCCAAAACCCCCAGCGGAAAAATGGCCAAAAAACGGGTGGGCTATAGCCTTGGTGGAGGGGGGGGGGGGTGGGCGAACTTCGTCCGCCGGACTCGGAAAGGGGCGAGACTTTGCGAGCGCCCTCCGTGTACCAAAATATAGTCCTGGGCCCAGCCACGCGCAAAAATAAGACCCCGAAGGTCGACGTCCCAAAAGCCCCCTGCGGAAAAATGGCCAAAAAACGGGTGGGCTATAGCCTTGGTGGGGGGGGCGGGCGAACTTCGTCCGCCGGACTCGGAATGGGGCGAGACTTTATGAGTGCCCTCCGTGTGCCAAATATAGTCCTGGGCACAGCCGCGCCCAAAAATAAGCGCCCGAAGGTCGGCGTCCCAAAACCCCGCAGCGGAGAAATGGGCAAAAAACGGGTGGGCTATAGCCTTGGTGGGGGGGGCGGGCGAACGTTTGCGAGGGGCCTCCGTGTGCCAAATTACCATCCCTTGCACAGCCGCGCCCAAAAATAAGTGCCCGAAGGTCGGCGTCCCAAAAGCCCCCAGCGGAAAAATGGCCAAAAAACGGGTGGGCTATAGCCTTGGGGGGGGGGGGGGGGGGGGGCGGGCGAAGTTCGTCCGCCGGACTCGGAATAGGGCGAGACTTTGCGAGCGCCCTCCGTGTGCCAAAAATAGGCCGGGCGCACAGCCGCACGCAAAAAGAAGCACCCGAAGGTCGGCGTCCCAAAACCCCCCAGCGGAAAAATGGCCAAAAAACGGGTGGGCTATAGCCTTGGTGGTGGGGGGGGTGGGCGAACTTCGTCCGCCGGACTCGGAATGGGGAGAGACTCTGCGAGCGCCCTCCGTGTGCCAAAAATAGGCCGTGGGCAAAGCCGCGCCCATAAATAAACGCCCGAAGGTCGGCGTCTGAAAACCCCCCTGCGGAAAAATGGCCAAAAAACGGGTGGGCTATGGCCTTGGTGGGGGGGGGCGGGCGAACTTCGTCCGCCGGACTCGGAATGGGGCAAGACTTTGCGAGCGCCCTCCGTGTACCAAAAATAGGCCGCGGGCACAGCCGCGCCCAAAAATAAGCACCGAAGGTCCGCGTCCGAAAACACCCAAGCGCAAAAATGGCCAAAAAACGGGTGGGCTATAGCCTTGGTGGGGGGGGGGGGGGGTGGGCGAACTTCGTCCGCCGGACTCGGAATGGGGTGAGACTTTGCGAGCCCCCTCCGTGCGCCAAAATATCGTCCCGGGCACAGCCGCGTACAAAAATAAGCGCCCAAAGGTCGGCGTCCCAAAACCCCCCAGCGGAAAAATGCCAAAAAACGAGTGGGCTATGGCCATGGTGGGAGGGTTGGGCGAACTTCGTCCGCCGGACTCGGAATGGGGCGAGACTTTGCGAGCGACCTCCGTGTGCCAAAAATAGGCCGGGCGCACAGCCGCACGCAAAAAAGAAGCGCCCGAAGGTCGGCGTCCCAAAACCCCCAGCGGAAAAATGGCCAAAAAACGGGTGGGCTATAGCCTTGGTGGAGGGGGGGGGGGGGTGGGCGAACTTCGTCCGCCGGACTCGGAAAGGGGCGAGACTTTGCGAGCGCCCTCCGTGTACCAAAATATAGTCCTGGGCCCAGCCACGCGCAAAAATAAGACCCCGAAGGTCGACGTCCCAAAAGCCCCCTGCGGAAAAATGGCCAAAAAACGGGTGGGCTATAGCCTTGGTGGGGGGGGCGGGCGAACTTCGTCCGCCGGACTCGGAATGGGGCGAGACTTTATGAGTGCCCTCCGTGTGCCAAATATAGTCCTGGGCACAGCCGCGCCCAAAAATAAGCGCCCGAAGGTCGGCGTCCCAAAACCCCGCAGCGGAGAAATGGGCAAAAAACGGGTGGGCTATAGCCTTGGTGGGGGGGGCGGGCGAACGTTTGCGAGGGGCCTCCGTGTGCCAAATTACCATCCCTTGCACAGCCGCGCCCAAAAATAAGTGCCCGAAGGTCGGCGTCCCAAAAGCCCCCAGCGGAAAAATGGCCAAAAAACGGGTGGGCTATAGCCTTGGGGGGGGGGGGGGGGGGGGGGGGGCGGGCGAAGTTCGTCCGCCGGACTCGGAATAGCGCGAGACATTGCGAGCACCCTCCGTGTACCAAATATAGGCCACGGGCACAGCCGCGCCCAAAAATAAGCGCCGAAGGTCCGCGTCCGAAAACCCCCCAGCGGAAAAAATGGCCAAAAAACGGGTGGGCTATAGCCTTGGTGGGGGGGGTGGGCGAAGTTCGTCCGCCGGACTCGGAATGGGGCGAGACTTTGCGAGCGCCCTCCGTGTGCCAAAAATAGGCCGCGGGCACAACCGCGCCCAAAAATAAGTGCCCGAAGGTCGGCATCCCAAAAGCCCCCAGCGGAAAAATGGCCAAACAACGGGTGGGCGCCTTGGTGGGGGGGGGGGGGGGGGGGGGGGGGGGGGGGGGGGGCGGGCGAACTTCGTCCGCCGGACTCGGAATGGGGCGAGACTTTGCGAGCGCCCTCCGTGTGCCAAACTATCATCCCGGGCACAGCCGCGTCCAAAAATAAGCGCCCGAAGGTCGGCGTCCCAAAAGCCCCCAGCGGAAAAATGGCCAAACAATGGGTGGGCTATGGCCTTGGTGGGGGGGGGGGGGGGGCGGTAAACTTCGTCCGCCGGACTCGGAATGGGGCGAGACATTGCGAGCGCCCTCCGTGTACCAAATATAGGCCACGGGCACAGCCGCGCCCAAAAATAAGCGCCGAAGGTCCGCGTCCGAAAACCCCCCAGCGGAAAAATGGCCAAAAAACGGGTGGGCTATCGCCTTGGTGGGGGGGGGGGGGGCCAACTTCGTCCGCCGGACTCGGAATGGGGCGAGACTTTGAGAGCGCATTCCGTGTGCCAAACTATCATCCCGGGCACAGCCGCGTCCAAAAATAAGCGCCCGAAGGTCGGCGTCCCAAAAGCCCCCAGCGGAAAAATGGCCAAACAATGGGTGGGCTATGGCCTTGGTGGGGGGGGGGGGGGGCGGCAAACTTCGTCCGCCGGACTCGGAATGGGGCGAGACATTGCGAGCGCCCTCCGTGTACCAAATATAGGCCACGGGAACAGCCGCGCCCAAAAATAAGCGCCGAAGGTCCGCGTCCGAAAACCCCCCAGCGGAAAAATGGCCAAAAAACGGGTGGGCTATAGCCTTGGTGGGGGGGGTGGGCGAACTTCGTCCGCCGGACTCGGAATGGGGCGAGACTTTGCGAGCGCCCTCCGTGTGCCAAAAATAGGCCGCGGGCACAACCA